>OX375879.1:41691519-42891519 GCA_947359465.1 Metellina segmentata | reverse complement strand
GCTGATACAATATTAACCCATTAATGCCTAAAATTGTTTTCTCGAAGATAATTTGTATACTGTAAATAAATATAGTGAGATCAACTGGAATAATATTTAAAAAAATCCAAACTAAAAACTGAGATTGTTTCTGACAAAAACTTAAACGTCCCTAAAAAGCACCAAAGGGTACATAGTTTTCCGCATGAAATAATTTTTAATAACGATGTTTATTTTTATAAAAATGATTTTTTTTTTGTTAAAGCATGTCAAATAAAACATTTAAAGACATTAAAAATGGCATTTTTTTTTGTTTTGTTTGGTATGAAATTCTACAAAGCATTTGTCATGGAAACCCAGCATGCACTTATTTCATTTCCGATAGACTTCTTTTTCCGCAATTGGCGTATCTCATCTGAGTTTTATTAACAATTACATAATGCTTTTTCCCCGTCATATCTAATGACATATGATACTCTGGATTTTAAGGTCTTTGGTTTTTCTAAAGGTCTTCTCGTTTGTAACTACCTTTTTGTAGCATATGTCTTGAAATGGGCCAAATATTATCTCTTAGGTACTGGAGAAAGTGCAAGGGTTTGTGTTTGATGATGCAAAAAGATGGTATAACTACCACGCATCTTGCATAGCAGCCTTTAATCCAAATATGAAGAGTAAAACCATTTCTTACTCCGGATAGAACAATAGTAACTTGCGATGTTCTGATCCATTCTGTCAGTACCCCCATGCATTAATTGTATTTATGATTTTAATACTGTCGATCAATTTCAATATTTTTCTTCTGTGTTTGACCACCGTCTAGCGTTTACCAATGGGTAAGCACTATGCACATTTGAAGATATGGTTACAACATTTTGTTCGTTCCACATAACTAGAATTACGTTGTCTTGCTGTTCATCGTACTTATACATCAATCGATAGTTGTTGCTCCTGGGGTTAGAAGCATCTGGAAGTACTGCATTATTTGTTCATATCGATTTCTGCACAGTACAGAACTTATAACAGTAATGTTGACATCAATTTCAGCAGACCAGTAAGTATGTCTATGGGGAAAAATAGCATACCTACTGGTTAAAAAAATGCTAAGTAACAAACATAATTCCAAAATTTCGTTAACAAACGGAATTCTTCAGTATTTTTTTTTAAATCTAATGAAATACAAAAGTTAAGTTTTGAAAAATAATTCTAATGGTTGTTTACAACAAAATATTTAACCCCGTAAAGAAACTCCAGGATCTTCGACATGTTTGCACATGACAAATATACGTGCCCTACTGTGCCTAGTGTCCCTTTTTAGGGACGTTTTAAAATTGCTAAAAATGTCATCAAAATTTAAAAACTTAAAAAATTACCAACACATAAACTAAAGAATTGCATTTAGTACCACATTTAGCAAATACAGATCAATTGATTTAAAATGATGGGGAAATCTTACCTCTTTTGATTCGACATTGCAAACGTTGCGTTTTGTGTGGAAGATGAAAATAGAAAACCCATATCACCAAAATTACTGAATATAATTGAAACAAATTCTTAGAAATGCTTCTTCATGATTTTTAAGTTGAAAGCTGCATATTTGTGAAAGTGAGACTCTTTTTTTTAAGCGTCCCTATAAAGGGACGCAGGCATCAATAGGTTAATACCATTACTAGGCAATGTCCACAAAACGTGTACGATCGATGTCAAATGACGACGGTGTCGATCGTTACTCAATTTTGGACGCAATGTAGCAACAATCTCAATACTATAGTAAAAAATTTCTTTTTTTTTAATTAAAAAAAAATTGTTTTATATATATATTTTTTTGCTTTATGGCTGTAATGATACTTTGAATAAATTTTTTTAGATGAAACTTAGAATTTTAGAACGTTTTTTCCTGATTAATTCATAGGAGTTATAACTTTTCCAGGAGTTTTCATGGATAAAGTTTTTTTAATGACCATGTTTCATATTTGCCTGTATAAACATATATTATTTAAAAAATCACAAAAATCAACCAAACCCAAAAATTTTGGAATTAGTAATAAAATTTTACAGAATTAAACAAGTCCATGATTTAAAAATCTGGTAAAACAAAATTCTAATTTTAAAATATTCAAATCTACTCTAATTTTAAAGCAATGACGGTTTATAACTAATTTATTATTAGTCATTAGACGTGAGAAATAAATGCGAAAGTTGTTTAACCTACAGCCCAGCAATGTCCGAAATCTGTCACCTACAGCCCAGCAATGTCCGAAATCTGTCACCTACAGGAAAGCAATGTCAAAAATCTGTAACCTATAGATCTTATAATTAAATGTTTTAATTAGTAATTTTGCAGAGCAGTTCCTGTCTTTGAATGATTGTATGTTGTATTCTAGGCCTCTAAAAAATAGAGCAAAAAAATATTGGTGTTGAATTTAAAAATTTTAAAAATTATTCATAGTTAACATTTAGTGTTCCCACATTTTGAAAATGTCCCATATGTAAATTCTAAACTGATTTCAAAGTATTTAATGCGTCACTTAGCGCTCTGAGTAAAAATTTACGAAATGTCAATTGAAATCGGGCCCATCATTTTGAATATTCCTTGGTTTAACTAAGCAAAATCGGTCTGATTTATCATACTATGTTAATCTAATAAATTAGTATAATAAATAATCTAATAAATTATTATAATAAATAATCTAATAAATTATTAGAATAAATAATCTAATAAATTAGTATAATAAATAATTTAATAAAATAGTATAATAAATAATCTAGTAAATTAGTATAATAAATAAACTAATAAATATAATAATAAATAATCTAATAAATACTATCACTTACACTAAAATTGTTTTTTGGATACAATCTGTTTAAAGTACTGAGCACTCTTATCCGGTTCAATACCTTAACACTAAATCTACTAGCCATACGAATTTTAAGTATAACTGTAACAGCTAATAAATCAATCAAAGTAACTATGGAAAGGATTCAAACAGTGATTCTATTCCAACCGCTTGCCCTAACGAGCTTTATTTAGTCACCACATATAAATTTACCGTTTTGTATTTGCCACCTTACCCATTACTGTGTTCAGATAACACTTAATATGTTTCAACATTCTATATCTAGAGTCACTGGTACTGTGATGTAGTGTTTAATTAAATTCGTGAATGATTAACCTGATATTTGGACTCAATGTAAAGTGAATTTGAGTCTGTTCAAGCTAAAATATACTTCACTTAGTTCGTAACCACCGTGACAATCGGAGTATGTTGATTCTATTTAACATACTGACTCTTGCTTAAATTGTATTAAATATCTGCTTAAATTAGTTACCTTCGAGTATAGTTTTAATGAATTTAAGATCGATATTCTGATTTTTTTTAAGAGTTGCTATTATACGAAAGTGGAAACGAGTGTACTTTAAATGTACTTATTTCAGATTGCTATTCTAATTTATAAAAGCTGTCTATAACAAGAATGGAATGAAAATTAGATCATGGATTATAAATACTATTCGAAAAAATGAAGCAGTCTAAATTTGGTGAATTGTTAAATGTTTCAGTTAATGAGAAGGATAATAAATGTAATTGTTTGAATATGTTTATCACTTATTTTTTTTAAATGCTTTGGAACTAGTTTCCATTGTTTCTAGTATTTCAAAGCTGCACCATCCATTTCTAGTGATATACGTCCAAACGTATTTTTTCATAATTTTCGGTAAAAATATGAGTAAACGTTTACTCTGTGTAAAAAAATAGACATTTTTGTGTTTAACTTTGTATTGAATTATTGATATAACTTCTGTCAGGTTTTCAATAAGTTATTTTATTTGTGAAAATGTAAGTATGATGAGGATTATAGTTGCAAACAATTTGAATGGAATTGCGATAAAGATAAGTTGAAAATACTTTAGATATCATATAGTGGTTTGTTTTTTGTAGTGGAAGTATTTGAGCAATAAAAGAGACACAAATTGTAACTTATACTTCAGCAACGATCGCTTTTTGTATTCCAAGTACAACTATTAACTGTTTTAATACATAAAGAGCACAATGAATATCTTCTAGAATCCATTATGGTCCTTAATGAGATCTACTGTGGCATATGAAATCAAGTTTTTCCTATTCTCTGGATAGTTTTCCCTATGAGGTACTATTTCAATGTCATTATCTTTGGAAACGCTAATGTGTATTTTCATAGTCACTGAAAAAGAAAAAGAAAAGCTAAACATTGTTCCATCTTTTCTTACGTTACTTAGATAACGGCTAGGGAATTTCTTAGGGTAGCCCAAGTACTGAAAATGAAGGTATCTTATTTTTTACTTTTTACAAATTAAGTATTTTAAATGCGTAGATGTAATATTTGTTAAATGGAATGGTAGCAGTTAAATAAATTAACAATTTACTTAATTAATCATTTACTTAATATATCGGACCGTGGTTCCCCGGTTGGAAGGATTAGAAACTAGATGGGTTGCAAATCCAACCAAAGAGCACTGTGTTTAAAAGGGGATGGTGCACGTTAAATTTGTCGAGGCCTCAAATTTTCTCACCTTGGCAAGGTATGGAAATTTAAGGAATGGAGTGTTAGCTCTGGTGTTTCTTCGTCATCTTACCGTGCTTCGAAATTATGTGGTGTAGACCTCGCTACTTTCCCTTTGGGATATATTCCGGACCGTTACCAATAGCCCGATGTCCTGCTCCAATGCCACGTTAATTGAAACATCTACTTACCTACTAAATATATCAGCCTTAATCTCTTATCACCAAGTAGGAGCATGAGGACCAGTCTTGTTCTTCATTATTTCTTCTTGTCTAGATTCGCATTCCTGGCCTGATCCCAGATCCACCCCATCCAGCCCTGTTCCTCTCCTTCGAACATTCCTCTCCGTGTTAATTTTGTAAAGCGGTACAGGCTCTATTCTTGCCAAGTTCTATGCCTCCCGTATTTCTCACTACTGTGTTAAAAAACTTTATTCGTGTATGTGTATTTGCATTACTTGATCACCTATGTTTGGCGGAGCATGGCAAAATATGGCCCTTGCTTGCACCACTGGTCAACCTCTAGATCTCTTTCCATTTGATATCCATGTTAAGGCTGTTAGTATAAAAGCCTAAAACGTGCATGGTGAATTTTGATAGATCATCTTTCAATATTTACATCTTGGTACTTGTGTCCGCTTCATTAGCACCAACATCACGATGTCTTCTATAAACATTTACCTTTAGACTACGGCCGGTACTTCAGTTTTACCTTGATCGCACCAAAAAAGAATTTAGACTATGACCAGCAATGTGGTTGTACCATGGAAGTTATAAGAATCGCGCCATGAAAGCATTTAGATTGCGACCGGTACAGCAGTCGTACCTTCAAAGTTGTCAGAATTGCGTCCGTTACATCTATAGCCGTTGCCAAAAGGTTAAATGAAATATAGTAGATAAAAAAAGGAGTTTACCCTTATTGAGTCTTGTCTCGATGGGATACTTCATCATTAATAAAACTGACCTTAACTTTTTTGATAGACGTGATACCTCGTCATTAGGAAAAACTGATCCGATTATGACCTCGTCATCATAAAATAATCAACAATATCTTGATGACGAACTATCCCATCCTAGCAAAACTGGTCTGATCTCGATGCGCAAGGCATCTCGTCGAAACCACTTGAGAAGGTTAAAACAGAAGGAATAATCAATTTTGATTAGTACATACATTAGTGAGACATAGTACAATCAAAATTTACCTGAAGCAGTTTATCCAGTACAGGAAAACAAGAAGTTCTTGAATATTTACTTAATGTTATTTATTCTCATTGTAAGCATTCGGCGAAAATAACCATCGAGTTGATTTTGTACTTGGATCTATCAACACGACTAGTTTCATGCTTGCAATAATCCCTTGGTGAAGTGTGGATTCGTGAACTTCGGATTTCCAGCTCAGGTGTTGACCTCGACATCTGACCGTTGTTCAAAATTTCGGTATCTTGTCCCTTTTCACTTTGGGGTTCAACCCGGATGGTCGCCAATAGTCCATTGTGTTGTTTCACTGCGACGTTAGCTATCTACCTACCTTCCCTCTTTTGAACCAAATAGGACATATAAAAGCTGTCAAGCACATTACTGAAAAATATAATTTTTAACTTTGCGCCTCTCCGAAAAAAAATAGTGGTCAAGTTACGACTAATTCAAGATCGACCAAACTATAAAAATAATACCCCGTTGTGTTGCTCCAGTGTGACGTTAATTAACTAACTACCTATCTACCTGACCAAAATTAAAACCAATTTTGATGGATCTGCTGTTGATGTTAATTGCATTCTTATTTCGAACTCGTATTCCATCTCACATCTATCCATTCTCAGACAAAACTGTAGCAATGTTCCCGAAATGCTGAATCCATACGTATGTTCTCATTTAGAAGTTTATAAATGCACGCTTTCTTTATGCATTATTTAGAGTGAATGTTTGGAATTATTTTTTCCTCATTCCAACTACATCCTTTCATGAAATATGTATCCCGGGTTCTGCGCTGAATGATTCATGCACGTGCCTTCTGTACCAAAATCTATTACACATTACTTAAAATGTATGTTTCTGTGTGTCGTGTACTTTGTCTGAACAACTCTTAATTCCCATCAAATATTCAGCACACACCTCCACTGTTTTATTTCGGCAAAAGAAGATATGTTATTCAAATTCCAAAAATCTCCTCTGCCAGGTTGCACTGAATCATCAAGTTAGAGATATTTCCGCTTCGAGAAACGTCGAGTTCAAATTACTCTCGGAGAGTGAGTGCTCCACTCTTCTAAACGCTCACAACGAACTCTTTTCTCATTTGTGCGTCCTAATGATCCGAGTCACGTTACCCGTACTGCAAACAACAGGAATCATGTTCGTGCTTGCCTCGTGTCACGTGATTCGAGGAGGTACAAAATGAGATTGCGTTGGATTGAGAGTGAATGCTTAATGGTCCTGACCCGGCTGAACTGACTAATGCTTTTAAATTATGCAACCTCTCGGAATTGATTTCGCTCTGACAGATCGCTTGAGACGAAAGAATTAAATGCTTTAAAGGGCGTTTGGTGGGAGATAAAGTGACACCATTGATTATGGACCATTTGGTTTGAATCGTCATCGCTTTTCCCTCTGGCATGCATTTGAATATTTGAATACTATATATATATATATCCTGCCTGAAGCATGGACTCCGCACGGTTCTGTTATTACGTCTGCCTTAGAGACATAATTTGGTTTCAGTAACATTGAAGTTTGACCTCTAAGAAACTTATTAGTTTTTGATCTCTGAAAAGCTTGTTAATCTTTTAGACCTCTAAGAAACCTTGTTAAGGCCTAGATCTATTAACGTTTCATATAAATGTTGTTTACGAAAACATTAACATTTACTTTAAAATGTTAGAAGGTTTGTAAAAAGGGAAGATATAGTTTACTAGGAAGTGTTTATTGAGTGCCCATAAGATTTGAGTATCATGAAACATGACTTCTTCGATGAATAACTCAGAGCATGATCATATTTCCTAACAAAAATTACACAAAAGTTAACTTTGAAATAATGTCAGTTTAACCAATTTTATGGCTTCTTTATTTTGTATTGTTGTATAGGTATCACATTTACTCTAAATTTTCTAAATGATCAATATTTGAACTCGTACTATATTAAAGGGCTCCTACCAAGGCTCAGTTGGTTTTGCACTTTGAACCAGAGAGAATTTGAACCTCAGAGTTGTAGGCAGGGCATGTTCAATTTTCTACCCTAAGTGTATTTTTCTCTCTTGTGGCAGTAAAACTTTTCCTGCGTGTGTATCCCCATTACCTATGTACCGGCCTTATGTTTGGTACAATTTGGCCAACTATGGCTCTTGTTGTATAAATTAAAACCAACCGACTATATTCAACAATGAAATATTCCAGCGAGTTATTAGTAGTAACTTTTGTCCTTGATCATTCAAATCTTTTAACCAACTATCTAGTCTACTATCCGTTCATTTTTGTTAATGACAAGCTATCTCGTCCGTCAACATCTGGTGAGTTTTGTTACTTACAAAGATATTTCGTTGAGATATAACTGTTCTAATAATCGAAGGAGAAATGAAGATTCGAATAGAAAAACAAACTATTCCTTCATCAAAACTGGTGCCATTTTGGAACAGGGTTTAGCATCAGAGGCTGACCACTTATTAAAAGACAGTTTTCAACTCGAAGATAAGCCACCAGTCGAAAAGGTTTTACCAATATGTCGACTAGTACTAACGTGACTACACTGAAAATTTCACAAAATTTCCTACTTGGTATCTTATTGCCTCGTTTGGCGATTTAACATCTTATGACAGTTGGTGAGTAAATCCTCTTTTTTGTAGAGTGGCAAGAAAAGAGGATAAATCTCCCAAATCTACTAATATGTTGCAAGGACCAATCAAGTGTTAAGTAATAAGTTAAGTAATAAGTAATAAGTAAATGAGCGATCTCTTTTGTCCCATAGACCAATAAGACGATGAATTTCAGGATCCATCCAACAGATGAAAGCAATCTAAGTGTCCCTTTACTACTAGTTTTGATCACAGGGATCCTGAGCATATAAAAACATCAGAATTGCTGATTCTACTTTTATATATTTCCTCTTCCTAACAAATCTCACAGATAAATTACCTTCGACCCTCTATCTCCCTCATCAGGTTAAAAGACCACAATTCCAGCACTAGAATATCCCAATACATAGTCTAGCGGCGGTAAAATTATCGTAGATGATAATGCATAGCCTTATAGGGCTCTGACATCATTACACCCCACGATGCCAAATGCTAATTCTACCCATTTCTCTCCACCTGGGAGGGGGCGTAATAACAAGTTCAATTTATTTCTTATTCCGGAACACACTCTGTATCAGCGGAACACGCTTTCCCTCTTCGCCTAACTCATGGAATACATTGCACGGAACCCACAGCGATATTTCCGTGTTCCAAATTTCCCCTGAGTGTGGTGCAGTCGGATTAAAATGAAGTGAAGGGGTTGGTAAAAGTGCTCAACAATGTTTCAGTGCCTTGTTCGGGGTGGTAGTTCGTATTTCTAGTGCAATCATAGAGCGGTGTTCGTCCATTACGATGTTCTGTCATGCGTGGACTCGTTGAAAGTTGAAATGTTTAAGGGAGCTAAGTTGGTGTGGTGCCTGAGTGTTTCGTCGAGTGGATAATAGTTGTAATTTAGTTTTTAGGCATTTAATTTGAGTTGAAACATTTAAAGAAGTTTCTGTATATTGCTGAGAGGCTAGTGTTCTTGACTTTGATCGTAAAAGAATACACATGCTTCATCGAATAATAGTACTGGTACTTTTCATTTTTACGTTAAACTAAAATGTAGCTTTTAACTCAGCTATCATTTTAAATTCATAGTACGGTCCAGTAGTAAATAGAAAGGGAAAGATTGAAAACTTTAAATGTACTTCTGATCAATGGGTGAAAGGTAGATTAGGTTTTATAGTGCAAGGGGTTGGTTTCGATGTGCCAAACACAAGACAGAAAACGTTAAGTAACAGACACATAAACAAGGAAATTTTATTGATACGGAAGATAGAAAAATGCACACACTGTATAATTACACTGGTCAACAATGAAATTGATTCATAGATGAAAAACCCAATCCTGAATGATTTCAACAAGCTGAACACGAATATCACCTTTAAAAAAGTTGATGGCTTTCGTTCAGAGATATGGACGTTTTGTCCATGATTTAGGTCCATTCTAGAACAAAATGTCCGAGTGACTTCATTTCGCCATCGTCGTCAGTCCTTCAAATTTTTATTTGAAAAAGAAGAAGGGCTTGTGTTCTGTTATGATATTGATGGACTACTAAAAGATTTCAGCATTGCACACATGAGCTACTTGAACGGCGGCTGTTTATGGAATCTTTAAAACTGAGTCTCAAGGCGGCTTTGCTGGAAAACGGTAACAAGCTTCCATCCATACCTATCGAACATGCTGTCTACATCAAGAAGACGTACAACAATCTAAAGCTACTATTGTAGAGGATTAACTACATGAAGTATGGCTGGCATATCTGTGCTGACCTGAAGGTAGTGGCTTTGTTGACGGTTTTGTAGCAGATATATGCTGTTCTCTTTGCTTATGGAATATAAAAGAAATCGATTTTCCCTACATGAAGAATAACCTGCCTTCGAGAGCCTCTTGTAAGCTTAGAGAAATGAATGTACATCACCCATCTTTGGTAGGAACCGCACAAAATCATCATTCCTCTTTTACACATACAGCTCGGTCTTTTCAAAAACTTTGTAAAAACCACCGATACTAATGGACTTGCATTCAAGTACCTGTATGAAATATTCTCTCGTCTGAATGAAGCCAAAACTAAAGAGGGTGTTTTTGTGGGGCCTCAGATTAAACAGATCTTCAGAGATCCCAAGCTTGAAAAAGTTTTTCAAAGTAAAGAAAAACAGGTTTGGGATGTGTTCGGTCAAGTGGCTAACATGTGCATTCCTTGGGAATGTGAAGGCCGAAAACTAAAGGAACTGGTCAAGGATATGCAGGCTTTGTTTCATGATTTTGGCTGCAATACTCGTATGTCGAAAAAGATTCACTTTCTTGACTCCCACTTGAATTTCTTCCCTAATAAATGTGGGGAGGTCAGTGATAAACACGGCAAACATTTTCATCAGAACATTGGCAAGATGGAGCAATGGTACCAGGGCAAATGGCTCACGTCAATACTGGCTGACTCTTGTTGGACGGTCATCAGAGATACTCCCCTTGTTCATCTCAAATTACAGGCAAAAAGAAATCAAAAATCCGTAGATTAAGGTATTCTCAACACGTATTATAATATTTACATGTATACATTTTTTTTTCTCAATAATGCGTACACATTACAAAAAGCAGCTTTTTCTCTCTCATATTCGTATTCAGCACATTGGATAACCTCAGGAGAAATGAATATTTTCATCTTGGAAACAGAAAAGTTTTGAAATTTTGTTGCCCAGTGTTACAGGAATCTAACCTACACCACTACAGCTCACGGATTGGGAACGCAGTGGACGAACCCATAGAGTTACGACTTTATCATGGAAGATATTCAACAAAAATGCTTAATGAACATAGTATCTTTACATTCTTGGTGTTAAATTGGTTTGAACGCGAATAGAATTTAGAGATGATGTCGATGATTTCAAACTAATGTTTCAGAATTATCAATAATGCTCATGTACAGTAAATATAGTTTATCCCTTTTCTGCGGTAGTTATTTATAAGCTTCTTAAATTCAAAATAGTAATTCTCAGAGACGTACACCAGAAACACAACTATTTTTCTAAACTGCTGTTGGATAAAATTTTTATATCCCACTAGCAAATTACCCGACTTTACTCGGTTGGAATTGGTTAACTATAAATTGAAGAGATGATCAAAGTATATAATCATTTATGTCTTTCGTAAAATACCTTTCGCAATATTTATAATTTATCTTTGTAATTTATAATTCGCCATCTTAATTAAGTAGGATTTGTGTCCAACTTACTTTGGACCCAAATTCTACACATGCATATCCATTCATGTAATACATTTCACATACACCGCTCCCTAGCTGTATGACAAAGCTACAAAATGACGAGAGGTGACACTAAGGTTACTACTACAAAAGACGACTTTGAGAAATATTTGGAATTCCCTTTCTTAAGTTTATGTTCAACTCAATTAATGAAAATGTCGAATTTACGGTGAGTACTCTCGCACTCATAGTCAAGAAAAAATAAATTTTTTTAACTTGTGACACTCTTGCATCAGACAAGCGACATTGTCGAATTTAGATTATTATTCTTTAAATAACGGCATTATTCTTTCAGTAATGACATTATTCTTTCAGTAACGGCATTATTCTTTCAGTAACGGAATAATTCTTTCATTAATGGTATAATCACACTTAAAATTTGCTTTATTCTGATTTACCTGCTAATAATTGCCTGAATTACCTGTCGAATAATTTATGATATTGTTGCGTATGATGAGAAGGACATACATTTATTAAAATAATAAATATTTAAAAAAGAAAACAGCAAAATAAAACAAAATAAAAGGTGTCGCGAAAAAGTTGTTCGAAAGATATTAATTTGCGATTCCTTTTTATCTCTTGATCTCACAGTTGTCACAACTTACAACTAAAAGGTACATAAAATTTAGATATGCGAAATTAATTCAGAGAGAAAGAAACAGAAAAGTGATCACCTAACCCGAGTCTCCGTTTAATTCCCGTTCGTTGAAAAACATAATTTGTCCAAAATATTCAGAAATCATTTACATTGCGCAAAGAACAAAAATAAGACTCGAAATAAATAAAATATCAAAGCTAAAATTACATTAAAAAATAATTTTTGAAAAAAAATAATTGCTTTTTTAGCAGGACCGGTAAAACAATCCAAGTATTCGTAATACTCAATATACATTCCAGTTTTCCAAAATTACCAAATTATGGTTGATTTAAATATACTTACTCAGGTGATTTTGCATGAAACTTATCTATATATTAAAAAAAAAAAGTTTAATAATGCATTCACTAAACTTATTTATGATGTATAAAATCAAGCACATTGTAATCAAATATCTAGAATACAATTCATGTGATGCCTGTTCAAACACACAAACACAAAATCGAACATAGAACAGAAAGAAGGACAGACAGACTTGCTCAAAAAAATTCAGTCACTAAATGAAAATAAGTACCCACAAAATAGACAGTTTCATGAAAATATATAATCCGTGTAGACGTGTATAGGTCACACACATACGGACATACAGATACCAAACGCGCAATAGACGGATTTGTTATCAAAAGGGTCCAAAACGAATAGATAACTTGAAATGGGTCGAAACTTTTCAATGTACCAACAACACTTCATTCTTATTTATATATATATTTTTTATCCTACGCCCAGCTCAAGGCCTTTCGGCCATACGTTGTCTTGCCGTCCAATATAGCGAATAAAGTCCTTGGGGAGAAGTATCCCTGGTGTCAATGTCCTGTAAACTAGATCACTCCGCAAGGTGTTGTCTGTTCATAAAACCATCGCTACAAAGCGGACAGATCGGGGAGGTAGCCACCCCAATCTTATGTAGGTGTTGTTGGAGATAGTCATGTCCGGTTAATAAGCGGAAACAGGCCACTCCAATCCCTCTTGGTAGATCAGTAGGGATTCTTCCCTTGTTACTCAATAGGCAATCCAAAATCCTTCCCTGTATATCCCTCTGATACTGCAGTTTTCTTTGTTTCTTAAACTGAGAATTTATGTAAGTCCTGCAGTTCCGCAAAGGGAGAGGTAGAGAAGGTTGGGGCAGGGAGAGGGCCGATTTAGCCAAATTTTTTTCTTCTTATTTATATAGATTTTTTATATTTTTTATTCTTATTTATATATAGATTTCGGTAGTAGTTTAAGGGAGAAAACCATCCTAAACCTGTTTTCTTCTTAAGATACGCATTACATCTTGCATATTAAGATAACAAGGAAACAATTTAATTTAATTACAGCATTTATTTCTCATACACGAGGATCTAAGAGCGTCTTGCTCTCCATCAATTCTCCTAAACAGTGTAGACTTTCTATTCCTCGGGAAAGTTTCATCATTAAATTACAGATTCCAATTTCATAAGTATTATTTCTCCTCCCGTCCATACTAATTTCCGGAACCCATTCGTTACAAAGCCCAAGATTTTCCGAAATGATCCAATTTCCCCCACTCCCACTGTTCTCTCTCATTAAAATTAGCCATAATAAAGGGTCCTGTGAGCTAATTTTTGACACTTTTGGCTCTTGATAAATGGCTCGGCACTCCAGTTCGAAAATAATAATAAAAAGTGAGAAAAACGGGAAGTTTTAATCTCTACGGGGATGATATGCTGGAGCCGATCCGTCATGAAATGCGGTTGTATTATTATTCATTAGTTTTCCCGGGTTTGGTTTTTTTTTTTGTTCGTTTTCTTTTCATAATTTTTTCCAGTTGTCGTAAACGGATGTAATTTGACTTCCGAGTTACCGCAAAATTACTTTGGGAGCATGGAACGAGTGCTCTGGATCTTTTTGAAGTGTTTTTTCTTCCGCTTTCGACTCGCTCTGTCGTTTCTGCTATTTGCGGATTACGGTTTCGTTTTCCGTGAGCTTCTTTTTCGCCGTTTGAGGTTTTACTGTTTATTTATTTTTGTCCCCGGGACATTTTTAAATATTGAATGTCTCGTTTCAGAGCTGGGTCCTCATAAATATTTATGGCGCAGATATAATCGCTTTAATCGCCTGCTATAGACTCGGGGTAAGCATTTAAATTTTTAAATTCAAATGTATCGCGTCAGTTGTGAAACCTCTGGGTTAAAAAATAGTTTTAGATATATCAAACCTTCGAGATTTCCGTTATATGTCTTAAACGTAAGGAAATGGCGATATTTTCGGCCGTTTTTTTTATAAATAATACAAAATTTTCAACGAAATAAAACTGTTTTAGTTTGGAAGCATTAGATCATTTCTCTCAACTGCATTATATATAAATGGATTACTTAAAATCAAACAAATACATACATTGAAGAAAGGTGCTATTTTTTTTGCTCAAACTTTGTGATATGCTCAATCAGAGCTGAATAGTCTGTACAATAAATTACAGCGGCAAACACCCTTGTTATCTAAAACTATTGCAAAAGCTTAAAAAATAAATATAGTATCCCGTACATATTCAAGGGGAAACAAAACATGTTTATTCACGAAGCAGCAGTTTTGCATCAAACACTATTATATTGCACATTCGGGCTTTCAATCTTCTCACAAGTACTTTCAATACATCTTTTATACTCAACACATTCCTCGTGAAATCACCAGATGTAATAAAATCAATCATAGACGACGAAATAATACTTTTTTAATAAAATATTCAACCTCACCAAAATAAATAAAAGCATCAGGTTTTCGATACGACGATGCTTTTTGTAAGGTCTTGGAGTCGTATACAAGTTTTTAAAATGAATATGTTCCGATAAAAAAATATTAAAAAAAAAAAACCAGAATGGGTTCAATATCGTCTTAGCATTTATTCATTAGACTATGGAAGTATATATCAATACTCCCAATCCATTTCCGGGGGTTGTACCAGTCTTTCTATTGTTACTCAACATCTTCCGCATACAAACTTCAGCTGTAAAAAACATCAACCACAACAATAATGCATTATACCGCAACAATAATGCATTATTGCATAAAGTATTCATTCTCACTAAAATAAAAAATAAGAACCAAGTTTTTGACTATATAGTGCTTTTGTGAGATCGTAGACACTTAAACTATTGCACCAGTTCTTCAGACTGTGTCGTCAAGTATCCATACTTCCAATCCAGTCACAGGTATTGCGCCAGTTCCAGTCATCATTCAATGCATTCTTTGATTGAAACATTCATGTCCACATTTCAGTTGTAATGAAAATGAAATTATAACTACAACAATAATGAAAAATGTTTCAGAAAGGACTCCTTAAATTTGAAATGACATAATTACGAAACCATGATAGATAGAAATATGAAACAAGCAGTGCATTTAATGGAAAGGTCTGTAATCTTAAATTGACCGGTTTAAAAATTTGTTACAATTTTAGCTAGTAGATGGAGCTGCAGTCTCCGGTAAAGGGATTTTATCAGGAACTGTGACCTCAACCCGGTACATTACCATTTTGCAACAGTTTGTCACCACATTTTAAGGATTGAAGGATGCACCAGACATTTCATGGTTTGTCCAAGATGGCGCACGGTACTTCTGCAGTGTTACACCTTCTTTAAAAATACTTCAGTGATAGAGACATTTCTCTAAATTATTCCAAAGAGACCGGCACCGGTATACATTAGCCTCCATACTCCCCGGATCACAATCCATGCGAATTCTTTGGGGCTGTTTGAAGGACACTGTTTACAGTAAGAATCCTCAAATGTTTGAACAGTTTTTCTGTGAAGCATGTGTATCCATTTCAGAGCACGTATTGCGGTAGGTGGCTTCAAACTTAATTAGGGAGACCTTTATGAAACACCCTGTAAATTGTTGGATACTGTCTTCACTCTCACTTAACTAAATAGAAGTACAAAATTTCTTATTAGACAGTACTTTTGTGAGGTCTTAAAGACGTATGCAATTATTTGAGATGAATCTTATCGGATAAAAAATATCAATGCAAACAACTCACTGTTAAGTCAAAAATCTATGCTTTCAATCCAGTTGCAGGTATTGTTGTAATTTTTCCTCCATTAGTCAATGCATTCCTTGAGTAAAACATACCTTATGTCCACTAACCATCTGTAATGAAAATCGAACTACAAGTACATACTACGACAATAATACATTTTTAGATAGTCTTCACCTCCCCAAAATAAATAAAACTGCCAATACAATGCTTTTTATGAGGTCACAGAGTCAATCCTTTAAAATAAATCTGCTCAGATAAAAATCTTAATAAGAATTGGTGTAACTTCAGACTGTCATTATACAATGCTTTCAAATCCAGTTCAGCTTATTTTTTAACAGATCCTTTGAATAAAACATTCCCTCAATATCATACTTCCTGCAGGTCATTTTTGCCTAGAATAGAGGACACTTGACTTTAAACACATGATAGTTGCGTAAAACCCATAGATCAACTATTAGAGTTCCTACACAGACATTGTCCGAGATGGAAGCGTTAACCAAGGCATATCACAACGCCTTCAGGGGTTCTTTCCGGTAGGTGTGTATGGTCTTCTACGGTTCGTGGTTTTCAAGTAACATCTTTCTCCTTGGGGTTCTGTCTTTAGCAAACATGGGGCCCGTAGTTGGATTAACTTCGCACTGGAGCATCACATCTGGCTATTGGCGACAGTCCAGGATCAATCCTGAACGGAAAAACACAACGATTACACTACATAATTTTGATCCACGGTCCGATAACGAGGTCAACACCTGAGCTGGCACCCCACTCTCCAAATTTATATATCACACCAACCACGCTTCTAGGATACACTTAGGTGATCTTTTTTTCTGCTGCCATTCCGTTATTCCATTCCTGTCTTGGATTTGGCGTAACTTGGCGAAATATGGCATTGTGCTAACCCCCGACCAACCAACTTGTGAAAATACCAGTGTTGCAAAAATAAAACCAATCTATGGTACTTTTTTTAGATAATCTATTCGCCCTCGTCTAAAGAAAGCTATCGGTACCAAGTTTCCACGTAAGCTCTTAACTCTTGTTCCAAGAACTCACCGCGTTCCCCGGAACCGACAGACATGGCACAGGCTCATTTAATTCTCCCGTGCCTTAACAAAGACTGACATTTCTCCGCCTCGTTTTTCATTTTGACTCGTTAACCGATGTGTCCGACAACAGAACAATAAGCAGCGCTCGTGGAAAAGGAGATCCTGTGGGGCGTATCTCGACCATCAATCATCCGGGACATTTTTTTAAAGTGACCGGTCCGACTGTGTGGCATTTCATTTCTGTCACAATGAGAAAGTGTCTCTCTTACTCAGTTTGTTGTTTTTGTGCGTTTCTTTTGTCCCCTCGGAAGTATTTCTTTATTTACGACAATGAGGTGTCGGTGGAGTTTATTTTCGAACGGAATGGGTGCGGTTAATAATCGTAACGAGTTGAGGTGTTCTGTTTCGCGCCTTGTGTTCCCTTTCCCTTGTGGGGAAAAAGTAATTGAAAATGTAAAGTGGCGTGTGTTGTGTGAATGGGATGTGTTTCTTTGATTTTTCCTGTGCCTATTCATGTTCTAGATGAATAATAGGTTGTAAATATCATATTTGTTGCCTCGACGACGTATGTAGACAATAGAAGAAAATTTACCTGATCTTGATGAACGATATATCTCTTCATTCGAATAAAAGGGACCAGATATTGATCTATCGAACTTAGCTACCACTGCAAAAATTAACTTACGATTGAGTCGTATAGTATCAGTGTAACCCAACTCTACTATGAAGTACTTTTTGGTAGATAAAGTTTCACTGCTCATTCAGGTTTGCTAAATTGGTGATCCGGACGTGATTTGAACAAGCAAAATTTTACGAATTCGAAGGATGGCATACGATGGATTGTTAAATCACCAATGCGTAATAATCACTTTTAACCACCTGAGGCTCTGTGATAGCAGACAATGATCCTGTCCTATCACGGCCTCACTCTATTCATTGCCACTACTTAACAAGTCCACACAAAATCGGATGCTAAAGTCAAACGCATGGCTATTACAACTGTGATCTTTATACAGCTCGCACAGTCTCACGCAAATGGCAGTCATTCCACTAGTGACGTCATGTATCTAATTTCGGCCAACCCTAAATTCTGGAGGGGGAGTATTGTAGCGAGTATAGTTACCACTTCGAAAATTAATTTACGATTGAGTAGTATATATATATCAGTGTAATCTCCAACTGTATTTCAAGTACTTTTTGGTAGACAAAGTTGCAATGTTCAATCAGGTTTAATAAAATCTCATCAACAAAAAATCTACAATATCTTGAGGACGAGATATCTTTTCAGGAACATAATCAGTCAGATCTTGATGGCTGAGATATCTCGTTGAAGTCATTTGGAGGGTTAAAGTTTTTTGGGGGTACAAACAACTTGTTTATTACCAATGCAATGACGCATTATAATTGTTAGGGTAAAAAAAAAACTTATGAATGTACGAAAACAAATATACAGATTGAAATCGAACTCAAAATTATGTTTTAAAAAGGTTAAATTCAGATTGGAGCAGTCAGTTTGGAGTGTAGGACTCCTAACTTGAAGATGGGATAGATTGGCTAGTCGAGTTTACTGTTTCAAAGTGCTTTATTAATTTGTTTCAATTTGTTCACTGGTTCAGAAGAATTTTTTTTAAATAAATTTTCAGTTAAAAGCGCTGCGAAATGTTCAGCATGTATTTAACTGCATGTCTTAAACTCTCCAAGTGGTTTCTAAGAGATATTTCATCCACGATCTGGTCATTTTTTTAATGACTGGTTATTTTGTCATCAAAATATTACCGATTTGTTGTGATGACAAGATCAAGATTCGGTCAGTTTTCTTCTGATGGTAAGATATGTCGTCCATCTATATCAGGTTAATTTTTACTAATGACGAGATACCTCGTTGCGACAACTATCAGGAGGGTTAAATAGAGAACTTTAAATATTAACCTGATTTTAATGGAGGTTGGAGGAGATAGAGCAATGCAGACTGCCATTACTAGACTTATTAGTGGCCACATTAAGTCTCTCTGCTATGACCAGGGACGTAAGACTTTTTTAACGTGTAGAAAAGGCAGTTTGGCTCCGGCCTCCCCCAGTCACCTTCTTGCTTGAATGGGATGGTCAAGACTGATTTGAAAGTGAATCCTGTCCAAGTTATGGACTTTTTGAGGATGTACGATCTTCTGGATTTGATCTAGCTGATCTAGACCAAGGAGAATTAGTAGCAAAAACAACAAATATTAAATAAAGAGCTTTAAGACGATATAAGAGATCTTTAAAAGCTACCAAGTGTAGAAAGAAACTAAGGTGAAACTGAAGAACGTTGGTGACAAAATGTTTCACTAACAAAAAGCTGTTTGATAGATCTATGAATTGTGTCCAAAGTAGAGTTTTAAAATCTTCGATTGGCTTTGGGAGATTGCAGACAGTTGGGGATGGCACCGCATTCTTCAGTTGAGACCAAAAAGCATCAATTACACCGTAGAATATGAAGACGCCGAGATTTTGGAAGTTAGGTCTACCTCAGAAGTTATTATTGCCACAAAATGTTCAACATCTTTTACCTCTTACAGATGTAATAATGTGATCACCCAACAGCTAAATAATTTACATCCAACATTCTTTATTCTTGCTTGTCCTCAAACTATTCATCAGTGATTTTCTAAAAATGGATGTTTAGAATCTTCAAATGCCGAATTAGACAGCAGTTCTGGATTATTTCTTCCTTCGATGCCAAACAGTTGCCTTTTTTGGCTTTTGTAACATTTTTAAAGAATAATAAAAAAAAGTCGAGAAAAACTACTTCAAAATTTTACTTCAGGTAGACAAAAATAGAAAAATGCGAAATACGATTTACATGTTCATGTCACCACTTTCAAGCAACATAAGTAACTGATGGAATCCTAGCCCAATGTCACCAATCTGTTCAAACGAAAATTCATCCTCTTCTATATTTTACAGCGACTGTTCCTAGGTATGACTGTGTACCTTAGGTAAACCACTCTTCCCTACTTCCTAGTAAATTAACTTCATTGTCATTCTCTTTTTCTTACTTTCACAACTTCACAACGGATTTCTGCGTTGCTTGAATACTTCAACCTTCATTATAAATGTAATATTTCTTAGCATAGCTTAAATTATTTTTAATGTGAATTCAAAAGTACTTGTATTTCTTTTGTTTCAAATCTGGAAAAAAGCTTGCATTTTCTTTCTCCAGGTTGGATTTGAGAGCGAAAACGCGTCATACTTGATCTAGACTTTGCCAAACAAGAAATATAAACGACGCAGTTCTTCGTTAAATATGTTTACACTATATGCACAAATTTGAACAAAAGTTACATTTCTGTATACTATTTATAAGAGTATAATAATTTATTTCGAAGATATAAATAGTTTAATGGTTATTTTTATGGTAAGTTAAGATGTTATCCCACATTTCAAAATGTTCTTTATGTTAGGTTATTTTTTCAGAGTGTGAACTTTAAAAATATTACTGTAAGATGACATAAAAAACTGAAGTAACTTGGCTTATACTAAAGCACACAAATGACTATGTAAAAACGTTTCACAAATTTTGATAAGATAGCTTCCACTGTATATACTTAGCGACTCTCCAAGGCTTGCATCTGGAAATCAATACTTTTACTTTTATTTAACTGTTGGAGTATAGATACAATATATAGTAGATATACAACACAGGGGAACAATTTTGAACATATTTTTTGTTGTCTTTGATTTTTCAGCTGTTTTAGAGTTAGAGAGGTATGTTGATTACAAAACTGTAATTAGTTTTCTTCTACCACGTCAAGTGTTTTCTCTACACCACCACACCATTTTTTTCATGTAACCACTTTCCGCGGGATCGAGCGTGGATCATAGGAAGCACTATTGCTCTCTTATTGGCTGACATAAACCTTGTCCCACTGTCTCCGGGTGAATGCGCCGTATTATACCAGCGACTAGTACATACTTGTCTAGACTAGTTCAATTACTCCTGATATACTGTAGTGAGACGTTGTGTGTCGCTCTGATGTAGTGAAGCGCATTCAAACGTGGTGTCCGAGTTCTTGTTTGTATACAAGGTTATCAGTGTTAAGTTTTTATTTATATACGAACTGAAACCTTTCCTTATGTCTACCTCTGCTAGTTCGGGTCGTAAATGCGAAAACGTTTTGTTATATATGTGGCAGTTTTACCATTCCCAGTCAAAGGATAAACTACAGTACATTTGTCAAGCAAGCCTATTTTAAAGTTTCAGAGCTGTTAGCATCAAGACTGTACGAGAAAAACTTGCTTGAAAATGAGGCTAGGGTGTCCTACTTTCGATCAAGAGAAAGTGCGTTTCTGCAATGCATTCGAAGTGGTGATGGATTTGTGTATTGCCATAACGTCATGGATTTGTGTATTGCCATAACGTCATGGTTTAGTGCAAGAGTTGGGAATTTCAGCCTATAACGCAACTGAATGGTGATTGTTCATCGATAGCTCAAAGCGGAGCTTGAAGCGTGTCCTCCTCCACAGTGGAAATTTATGTGGTTCAGTCCCAATAGGCCATTCAGTTTGTTTGCGTCAAGAATATGAAGACATAAAGAGATTCATTCATTTGTTGCAATATCGCATGCACCAATGTATCATCTGTGTGGACCTTAAAATGGTCTGCTTCTTCCTTGGCCAGCAACGCGGATATACCGAGTATCTCTGTTTTTTGTGTATGTGGGACAGCAGAGCTCGTGAGAAGCATTGAGTGCAATCGAATTGTCCGCCAAGATCTGACCTGAAACCTGTTGTTACAAACATTCTACATGAGCCACGTGTCGACAGAAAGAACATTATATTTTTCCCTCTGCATATAAAACTGGGTCTCATGAAGCTATTTGTTAAAGCTTTGTCAATTGAAGGAGAATTTTTCAAGTATCTCATTTCGGCATTTCCTAGGCTGTCATTTGAAAAGATAAAGGTCGGTGTGTTTGATGGTCCACAGATTGGGCAACTCGTTAAAGATGAAAATTTTTTCAAAACAGAACTTTAAAAGAATGCTTAGTTGGCATTCGTAAACATGGTCAAAGAATTTCTTGGAAATACACGAGCACATAATTACATCGAAATTGTCCAGCTTGTCTTGGAGAGCTTCAAAATGCTTGGTTTCAACTTGAGCATCAAATTGCATTTTTTACATAGCTATCTTGCTAACTTTCCGAAAAATTGAGGTGCAGTCAGTGACGAGCAGGGCGATCGATTCCACCAAGATTTGAAGGTCGTGGAGGCACGGTATCAAGGTAGATGGGATGTACATATGATGGCTGACTATTGTTGGAGCATCAAGCGAAAATGTTCACAAATTAAACACTCCCGAAAAAACTATATGCGAAAGTTTTTCATTTAATATATATGTTTATCGTTTGGTAAAAAAACTTAACTATTTGTATATGAACACAATTTAACTTGCATTAACTATATATAGCCTTTGCATGAATAAAATGTGAACAGAATATTTGGTAAAGTTTTGTTTTTCTTTATATGCACATTTTGTATGACTTTTGAGACAAATAGAAGGTATCCTTGAGCGTAAAAAGTTGACGTGATAGACAAAAACTGCGGTTATTTTTGGATCCAGAGGCCAAAATTTAGTCCGAAACAAAACACAGATCAAAGACAACGAAATTGCTGTTCCCCAGTGTTATCATCATAAAAATCACATAAATGTTCAGAATAAATATTTTTACACTGCGTGATTACCATTAACATAAAACTTCTATATAATAATATAAAATAATTCCGTACTGCTACGGCATGTATATGAAATTAAATATTTTTATAAATGCAAAAATTGTATTTGAAGAGTCTAAAAGCTGCACATATAGAGATATCTTAACCCTCCTGGTAATTGTCTCCACAAGTCATTTCGTCATTAGCAAAACTGACCAGATCTTGAAGGACGAGATGGACATGTCGATTAAAATAAGGTCGTTATAAGTCTTGTCATCATAAGAAAAATGATGAGATTTGGATCTCATCATCATAAAATATCAGGAATATCTTGATGGAGATATATCTCGATACATGCAAATATTTGTGTGATTTTAATGGACGAGATATCTTGTCGAAACCACCTGGAGTGTCACATCAGTGTACCCATAATCTGTATGTACAATTGTACAATATATCTAACCCTGTTAGGGGCCCTGTGGTAGCCCAGCTGGAAGACGAGCAGATTAGCAAGCGGAATATGTGCGGATTAGCAACCGGAAGATAGAAAGTTCGAAACTGGATTCAACCAAAGACCACCGTGTATATGACAGCTGTAAAACTTTAAATATGTCGTTGCCTCTAATGTTCTTACCTTGGTGTGGTATGGTGTGAAAGTTCGGAGAGTGGAGTGGCACCTCACGTGTAACTCATCTTGTGACCGTGGTTTCTATTCTAAAATATTTCCCTTTGGGGAACTCTGACCGTCGCAAAATGCCCAGTGTGTTACTTCAATGCATCGTTCAGTACGTACCTACCCTTTCTCAGTTGGAAGACTAACGGAGTAGCAACCTGAGGTTTCAAAGATCCCAGATACATCAAACCGGAGAGGTCTGATGAACAATATACCTCCTTGAAACCACATGGAGAGTTAAAAACCAAAAACCAACACTTTCGTTAGTAGATGTAGCCCCTAGAACTGTATCACTAAGATTGTGTCTATACTTCGTATTAGTCAGTATTTGTCTCAAACCTTTTTCTTTCTCCAATGACAGATTATAACCGTATAGTCAGTCCTCCGAGCACTACATTGACTTCCACATCGCTACCACCATTAACTGGGAGGATAAATGCCTTACTAGATGTAGTTAGGTATATTAATTAACGTCGCACTAGAGCAACTGCCTTACTAGAGGACTTCGAGGGAGCTGACCCGCATTTGCGTATCGTCTTCAAGACACCATGAAACTTCAATGACCTAATCGGACTTCGGAACATGCTGGTATTCGAAATCTTCATCAGGCACTTCACTCTAACAGTTTCTCAAAACCGACGCCTTTAGTCACATGGGTGTGCCGTGTATTAATTTCTTGGTGGTTGTCTTGATGAGATATCTTGTCATCACTGGCATAGGGGACTAAATAACCATATCTATTAGGTAAAATAATCCAATGATTTTTTTTCAATCTTTAGAATTAGGCTGAAAAAATTGCCCATTCACTCTCCCAAACACCAACAAAAAACAAAACACCGAAATAGAGCAGGAACAAAACGAAATCAAAACCACAACAGCAGCCGGGAGATCAACCAAACCAAACCTGAAAACTGCCACCAAATGTCACCAATTACACAGTCCAGCTAAATGCTAACACCAAACGTCCTTCGCAACAAGTCCATAAAAACAAAAATAAAAAGCAGAAAAATAAAAATGAAAATAAAATCCCCAGCCCGTATTCAAAAATATATTCAGAAACAGTAAAATAAATTAGTAAGCAACTCATATTGCTCTGAGGAAATTACTCATTGGTTGTGTAGCTCTTGATATTAATAATAAATCTTTCAAGAATAGTACTATTAAAGAATGAAAAAGGGTTTTTATCAATGGGAAGCGTGTTTTTGAGATATTTACTTTGCAATAGCAATTTTTTTTGTTATTTTGTGTTTGCATATATATATATAATAGCATAAAATATACAAAATAACAGTTACATACCACACACAAAATAACAAAAAATATAACAAACAATATACCAAAAATAAACAAACAGCCGGGGTGCAATAACCAGAAACCGAAACTCGAAACTACCCATGCAAGCGCGCTGAAGCTGCAGACATAGCCCAAGGTTCTAATTTTTCTTCCATTCTTGCTAATTTATTTCTTCATTATTTTGAAAAAAACTTTTGCCTTCAGATAAATACTGCTTTTAGATTTATTGATGATTTAATTGTTTTTAATAATAGCAACTTTTCTAATATTTGGAAATCCATCTATCCAGACGAACTTTCTTTAATTAAAACCAATCTGTATAACAATAACACTGATTTTTTAGAGATAAAAATTTCTGTTTCATCCGGCAAAGTTGACATTAATGTATATGATAAACGCAGCGATTTTAAATTTACTGTCATTAAATTAATATTTTGGGACTCCAATATCTCTAAAAGAATATACTACAACACGATAGCTGGTCAACTGGTACGTTTCAAAAAAATTTGTAATTCTGATTCAAACTTTTTTTTTACAATGTAAATATCTAAAAAACACACTTCTCAATAACAAATACCCGTATTCATTCTTTAATAATATTTTTAAAGGTTTATTAATATCAACACCTACACACAACCCATGAATAATTATTTTTCGTAATTTCCTCAGAGCCACGGGAATTGCTTTTCAATTTTATTTTTTTACTATTTATGAATATATTTTCAAATAGGGGCTGGGGGGATTTTCATATTATTTATATTTTTATTTTTCTGCTTTTTTTGGACTCGTTGCATTGGAAGTATGATGTTAGCATATAAGTTATATTGTTTAATTGATGGCATTTGGTGGTAATTTTTAGGCTTGTTGTTGTTGATATCCCGGCTGCGGCTTCGGGTTTCATTTCGTTTTGTTCCTGCTCTGTTTTGGTATTTTGTTTTGTTTTTCTTTTACTTGCTTTTGGTGGTGTTTGGGGGAGTGTATGAGCAATTTTTTCAGCCTAATGCTGCTCATATGTTGTTCGCACATTTTTTAGACGATTTTGGTTAGCAGTAATAAAAAATCGCTTACTGCAAAAGAAATAATTGCAGTTGTACTATGTTTTTAAAAGTCAAAATTATCGTCTGCGGCTTGAGAGGTTTGTTTTTATTCAAAATGGCGTTTTTAACGAAGCAGTGGTTCGAACGCTATATTTATGCTCTTTTCGAAGAGAAATATTCATATTCCGTGATCCGAAAACGATGTGAGACATATATATATATATTATCTTATTAAAGGGTGCCTATATATATATATATATATATATATATATATATATATATATATATATAGGCACCCTTTAATAAGATTCTGTTAGGCATCTCAGAAGCATATGTTAAGCCTCCTGGTGGTTGTCTCGTCAGAAAAAATTGACCAGATATTGACGAAGAAAAACTGCAATATCTTTATGACGAGACATCTCTTTAGAAAAAAGATTTAAAGTATTTAAAGTGAACAAATGTTTCTGTTTTAGTGGGTATTCCGAAATTTGTATAAAATTCTCTCCACATGTGGCTGCATTGAAAAACAGGTTTCTCATACCGATACATCGTTGACAATTATAATAGGAGAAAAATTCATTCATAATTCAAAAATATTATTATGTACATTAAGAAATCTAAATTCTATTTTACTCCATCATGATAGTACTTCACAAGAAATTAAATATTTAGCTGAAGGGAAAGTGGCCAAAAGAACATTTATTCCTTCCCGATAATTGTTATTGCGCACAAAACCTAGAAGACGTGGCTTCAAGCATTCCATATAAATTCAAATTAAATCAGAAAAATCAGCTCCATCTGTTGAATTTTTCAAAAAAAAAAAAAAAAAAAAAGGTCCAGGAGTGAATGGAAAAGAGGGAAAAAGTACAGAGATTTATAATGGAGAACTTTTTATTCTCTTCCAAGATGCAGCGAGTTTCTCCCAAAAAGTATCCTTCCGAAATATTTTATTTCGTTTCTCGAAGGAAACTTTCCTAACGCTCATTAACATCTTTAAAAGGAATTACTGCGAGTAAAAAGCTACGAGTTTCCTCTCTTCTGCATTTCGATTAATTATGTAGGAAAGAATTTTCCAGAAGGGTATAGCTCGAGGAGGAGAGATGGAAAAGAAGTTTAAACAGGAATATGCCTTCTTTAACTTTTCCACATCCGAGTTACTTTTTTGCACTCGTTTAATTGGAAGATTTATTTTGTTAGCTAAATATTCAAAGCATGTGCATCTATAGAATGCGAACTTCACTGCTTACGAGTTTCGAGAAATAAATGGATATCGCTCTTTTTTAATGCTCAACTGGAATTTGGTTGTATTTTGTTTTTAATGATATATATCTTTGCTTTGTGTGAGATTTTTAGATAGGTGGAAAAACTTAAATGAAAGGAATAATTCAAAATATTTTTCTCTGAGAAGGTTATATGGATATGCAAACTGTAGTAACGTAAAAGATGTTCTTGTAGAAAGGGGTGACCATATGGAAAAGTTGTATTTATTCCTCGTTTGTACTCACATTCATTCGTAAGTTTTAAATTTTGGTTTTTCTATTCGTAATCCCTCTTAGGAGGATTTATATCCTCCCTTAACACTCTTAACTTCTCGGGTTGATTAAGTAAATAAATTGGATTGGGTTTTATGATGGAAAGACCATATTTTGCCACGTCAAATAAATGCACATACACACACAACAAAAGTTGTACTGGTGCTGAAGGATGAAATACGGTCAGGGAGGAATCATTCTTAACCTTAAAATTGGTTTTGAGGTTTTCCATCAAAATCTGATCAATATTTTTAGTGACGATATGCTTTGTCATTGCACAGTTATTTCAAGATTCTAACAAGAAAGCAGAATGACCCTATCACAGGAAAAATCTATGGAAGAAAATAATTATATTCTAACCCTCAGTATTATATTCTATTCTTTGAAGTTATTATCACCCAAATAGAAAAATTACTCGGCATTGCTCATTTAATAAATTAAAAGTTGATTGTGTTCTGATTAATCACTTCTTTGTCATAAAAGATTCTAGCATCCTTTAATTGTACGACAAATAATTTTTAATATCTGTCAGGAAGCTGTCGCCAAGTGGAGAGATTGACGAGTGAAAACTGGAGCAGTTGGCGAGTGACAAGCGCGTCAACCCAGCGAAGGGTTGCCAAGATCAAGGGAGAAGTCATGAGAAAGACGAACGGGAGGAGACCTATTGGTTTTTCTTCCGTATGAAGTTAATTTGCGCTACCGTCTTTATTTAGCAGGCAATGATTTCTGGTCATGTAATTTATATGTTATGTATCGTGTCCCTTTTCAAGTAATAAATTATCTTGGGACTAAAAACTGCTATCTTGACTTTTTATGATTTAGGAAACAACAGACAGAACCCATCCAACAATATCATTTTAATACATTCATCCCTTCTAAAAATTTTATCAGACGCAAATAAGTATAGTATATGATATAACCATCCCTATACTCAATTTCATATTTATCGTACTTCTGCTGTAAGATAAACTACAAATATCTTTTCAAAGGTACTACTACAAAAGTCGATTTTGATTTCTGAATTGATTACGAATATCTACGCACTTAATTGAAGCCCATTAATATGTTTTACTTGTGGCAATCTTGCTCCTGCTAACTAATGTTTTGAAATTTCATCATCAATATGAGAGGATGGTAAATTAAATTGTTACGGCATTCATAACTCATTTAGTTTGAAACAGACGAATTTATTCTTGAAAATTCTACTTTGCTGCATGTGGAATAGTGGAGCTTATGTTAGAAATAAATGTCATTAGTGTATACAAATTAAACTCAATCAATTAGAGTTTTTCAAAGAAACAAATGGTTGATTTTACAGAGTTTTTAAAAAGAAAATCACAGCTATTAACGAACGATTCACATGTATTTAAGTTGCGTAGAAACCGCTTTAATTTGTAGAGTGAGCAATCTTGACTTTCTGTCATTTAAGACAAAAATATTCAATTTTTTCAAAATTATTAACTGTGATATTATTCTATGATTATCTAACTCTTGTTAACAATTCCTTTTATTCCGACGGACATAAAGTTTTAAATAGAATCTTTTACTGTCATAAATGGTACTATGTAAATTCAGATATTTGGTTTCTAAATGGAAATCACGTACCTATTTAAAATGATGGATGTTAAATAACTATGCAGTGCGACGTTAAATAACACTCATGAAACATGAAAGACAAATGTAAATTTAATTTATTTAAATCGTTTTTCAATGAAAAGCTATATTAAACTTTTTAAATACGGTTTTCTACAACGTATGACTACTCGTTTTAATTTAACGTAATCCATCTTATTTTAAATTGATGTTTTAACCTTACTGGTCGTTTTAAAATTAAATATCATAAAAGAAATGGTTCTACGATAAACGATGGCGTCAACCCGCACCACACAGTTACCTTTGCAGAATGAAGAGGAACTGGTTCATGTGTAAACGGATTTTCCGTTGCCCATATTCTACAATTCTGAATATTGACCTTAGAAGGAAATGGGCTTCGTTTGTCCACAAAATGTTCCATGGCCATTCATTGTCCCCTTCCATGCGAGCAAGAAATTCTAGAGCAAAATTTTGTCTTACTGGCAGGTCAGCAGGAAGCAGCTCCTGAACATGGGTAATTATGTAGGGATAGCAATGAAGTATGTTTCGTACAATTTTATGCACCGTGCTCACAGGCATCTCCAAAGTTCGGGCAATACTCCGTGCAATGCACATTTGCACACCACCGCTCGTCTCTTCCTGGAATGCTGTGGCCACATCTTCTACTGATGTCGAAACAATTGGTTTCCTCCCTTTGCCAGATTTCACTTCAAATGAACCTCTATCTTTAAATTTCTTAATAATTTTCTCGTGACCCTCAACAGACACCGGACTACAGCTTTCTTTCATACCCTATACTGTCCGGAACTTCTTCAGAGGTACTGATGCACAATCAACGTTCTTGTACAAGAACATCACAAGCACAACGCAATCCTCAGTTGAGAGAGTCATAACGAGCTTCTCAGACATAATATGAGAAAAACTACATGTACACCGCGTTTTTATAACAAATGCGTTGTGTCATGCGTATGACACGTCTTTTATTTTGAACTAGGGGGCCTGCCCCCTGCTCGCTAACGCTCGCCAACCCCCGGAGGATTGCTTCGCAATCCTTATTGGTTCGCTGCGCGAACCTATGCTCGCTTCGCTCGCCTCAATGAAGACATGTGTCCTAGCAGAAGGGATTGTTTACAAAATATGTTACCAAAAAATGTTTTTCAAATCTAAATTTGCTGTATTACAGAAAAAATATATACAGTATCTCTAAAATCAGAGTTCAAATGAAAACTTTGTGCAAATTTTGACTCGAAATGTGAGCGTTGCTTTGGAAATTGAATACCCAGCATGTTGTTTGTGTGTACATTTTCCCAGCACTCAAACGACCTACACTTTTTCATTGAGTTTGTTGCCGAAAGTTGTAGTGCAAGCGTCTTGTTGAACTATAATTGTTGGCCCTGAAAAGGACCGTTTTTTAAATGGCCCTGAAAAGATCCTCCGCTTTCTTTGATTTCTATTATAAACTAACTGCAACAGCTCATTAAAATTTCTTTTTTTTTTCAATAAAATTTCACCCGATAACGTTATAAATTCAATCGATGCGCGAGGTGTTATGTTATGATATGTCCGTGGTTGTACACGTATATTTCCTTTATTGGATTTAACTACGACCCTAGTTAATAGGTAGTTGTAGTGCTTGAGAACGTTAATTAAAAATTACCCAATTTTCTCGGATACTTTCCTTAGGCGATTGATCCCGGACCGTAGTCAAAAGCCCGTTGAGTTGCTATTGTACGACGTTAATTAAAAATTGCCTCGGATCTTTTACTTAGGGATTGATACCGGACCGTTGTAAATAGCACGTTGAGTTGCTATAGTACGACGATAATAAAAAATTACCTCGGATGTCTCAATTAGGGAATTGATACCAGACCCTCGTTAATAGGCAATTGTGTTGCTTTTGTGTAATGTTAATTAAAAAATACAAATTTCTTCAAATTTAAAATTGGTTGAAATTTGTAATAAAAACTTGCACAGTTTGTGTTTATTGTTGTATTATTTTTAAAATCGATCTTATACATATGCATATATTACTACAATGGCAAAAATTGTATTTTCTAAGATTAAAAGAGAGATTTAAGTTTTTGAATAAGGCAGTTGAGAAAATTGAATGGTGAAAGGAGTGAGAAACATGCTTTTTTTTACTGAAAACCGAAAAAATGAGTTTATTATTTTTTTAAATTTTACAACTGAAATGTGTATCTTATTTTGAACACAACAATGAAATGTGTTGATTTGGGCAACATAGTATATTTTAACCCCAAATTACTTAAATAATAGGGAGACAGAAAAATTAGAAATATTTTTGTAAGATGTGGTAATTTTGAATAAAATAGATTAATAGACCAAAATAAAAGGTATTTTTATTTTATTTTGTTGAGTACAAAGAGATTTATTTTTTTGCTTACCTGAATTTTTAAAATTAGCAACGTTTGTAGATGTGAAATGTAACTTTAGAAACAATTAAATGAAATGAAATAAGTCTGTGCCATGTGCAAAAGGAAAACAAATTATAAAATTTGAATTTTTTACTTGATTATTTTTCCCCGAGAGAGTATACATGTACACTTATTAAAATAACCATATGTGGCAAGAAATTAAAGTGATATCTCTTTATAAAAAGTAAAAAGGTATTAAATAATATCAAACACTTGAGCGTGGGAGAAACACGGTTGAATGAGACAGAGTTGTACGACTTTAAGGGTGATTGTGCCTTGTTGATGCTGACAGTGAATCTTAAACGAACTGGGAACTGAAGTTTTTTAAATTGGAATGGGATATCAGAAGTGATGATTGGTATTTAACGAATGAATACGTTTAAACTTGCAGCATGTCGAGTCACGATGGTGGCTTCAATAATATTTCGCATGAGTTTCTTGACAGAGTGTTGTGCCATTGCACAGTGAAGGTGGATTGATATTTGTGAGACGCATAATCGGTGCTCCAATATGTGCGAGAGTAGTCCAGATGGTTCCAATATATTAAAAAACTGTGTCGTGTGTTTTAAGGCCTCATTTGTGTGACGCGTAATGTGTATAGATTTGTAAATTGAAAAACTACGGGGCAATTCTCGCAAGAGTTGCTTTTTGATGGCATTGACATGTTTATTTAATTGGGAAAGATTTGCCCTTTGGCACATCCCTGTATGATGAGTGGTTTGCTACAACAGCAATATATCGATGAACCACAGGGGTTGTAACCTTTTGGCAGGGGGGCACAGGTGTTTGCACAACTGTTTGGCTTGTTTGCAAAATCATAAAATGACGGAATGAACGGCAAAAAAAAAATATGAGTGATTGATTGCCCAACTTGAAGGCATCCCAGAGAATGGCAGCGCTCACTATTTGCTATTTGTGTTGTGGAAGTGACAGAAACACGTCCGTATTGAAAACTAATCCTACAAAAGTTGCAAACACTTTTTATGGCACTTACATGCAACTCCTCTAATCCTTGACAGTGCTGGCTTCTTATACGATTGCCTTTTTATATTTGTCGGCACGAAACTGTGATTGGCTGTTACATAACACATTTGAATAGTTCCATCTAACTCTGCAGCAAATTGCAAGTTTAGATTAGCCTTACAGAAATTAACATATTCCACAATGTCCTTAACTTTTGGCAGCGAGTGTATACAATTATAAAATAAAGTACTACGTGTATTGTATGTTCGGCATGTCCTGACGAATCTATAGTACTTCCAATAATTAAATTTGGCACATAAGTAGTGTGAATATTTTAAAATGTTATAGTCCACCACGAATTTTAAAATTTAATCCAGAACATTTTAAAAGTAATGTAATGAGATATTTAATTATTATTGTGTTACTCCGAATAGCAAGTCTTCAATTGGCATTGACTAAATACGTATTTACTGTGCGTATGTAGCTGCCCGATTACAGGATATCCCTTATAAAAATTTATTGCATTTTTAAAAGCATATTAACTATTAGTTTGGATTATCATAATGTATAACATAAGTATATATTTTTGTGTTTCCTCCATTTTTGGAACTGGATCACAGTTGTGCAATACGTTGTTTGTTATTGTTTCTGTTTGAGAGTACGATAGTTACTGGATATCCCTTATAAAATTTATTGCATTTTTAAAAGCATATTAACTATTAGTTTGGATTATCATAATGTATAACATAAGTATATATATTTTTGTGTTTTCTCCATTTTTGGAACTGGATCACAGTTGTGCAATATGTTGTTTGTTATTGTTTCTGTTTGAGAGTACGATAGTTTGGATTATAATTTTTAAAGCATATTAACTTTTCGTTTGGATTATTTGGATATCTTTTTCAAAAGCAGAGACCTGCTTCATCAATTTATTGTCGCTATGTATTCCGAGATTGTATCGGAGAAGGTGTGGTACATACCCCTGAATCAGATTACTCAGAGTGGAACAGTATGCACATTTGAGAGATGCGTTGATAAACAGTGGAAATGGTGCAATAAAAAAACTGAAGTACACAAAAATGACTAAACTTCCAAAAAGATATAAAAAATAAAAGAAAAAGTTTATGCTTTTGTAAATTTAAACGTTGCATAAATTATTAAAAAGTATTGGTATGCTTTTCAAAAGACACCCAAACACAGAAAAAAAATAGCATTAAAGATCAACAAAATAACAGCATTTCGCAATAACATGTTTTTTTTTTTGTTTTTTTTTAATTTACAGCCACCAGTATGCAAAAAAGGCAGTGATATAAGAAGCCAGCATTGGCAAAATGATGTTTAAATCAAAGACTACCTTTTTGGAACTGGATCACAGTGCAATACATTGTTTCGTATCATAGCGGATAAAAGTGCGATTTCTGTGTACTTCAGTTTTCGTACAGCAACATTTCCATCGTTCATCAACGCATCTGAATCAGATGCGTCAAATGTGCATACTGTTCCACTCTTGAGTCATCTGATTTAGTCGTATGTACAACAACAAAAATGATAAAAATTAACTATACGAAAACCAAAGTACTATACAGAAACAAACAAAAGATTGCATAAATGAAACAAACCAGAAATTGCACAAAAGATCAAAATTAAATATCGCTAAACTTTGAAAAAAATATCCGAACTAAAAGTTAATATGCTTTAAAAATCAAAATCCAAAGTATTGTAGTCTAAAAAAGAAACAATAACAAACGTATTGCACAACCGTTATCCAGTATCAAAAATGAAGTAAGCACAATAAAAAGATTCTTATATAAAAGATTAAAAGTCAACGCTAACTCTTAGTTAAAAAGAAACAATAACAAACATATTGCACAACCGTTATCCAGTTTCAAAAATAAAGTAAGCACAATAAAAAGATACTTATATAAAAGATTAAAAGTCAACGCTAACTAAAATTAAAAAGAAACAATAACAAACGTATTGCACAACCGTTATCCAGTTTCAAAAATAAAGTAAGCACAATAAAAAGATACTTATATAAAAGATTAAAAGTCAACGCTAACTAAAAGTTAACATGCTTTAAAAAAAGCAATAAATTTTTGAAAGGATATGCAGTAATCGGGCGGCTACACGGCAACGGATACACACGCGCAGTAAATACGGATTCATTCAATACCGATTCATGACTGTTGCCATTCGGAAGAAAGATAATAATAATAGAACATCGCATTAAATTAATTTCAAAATTTTCAAGACTAAATTTTAAAAATCGGGCTGGTCTATAAAATCGCAAAAAAATTCGTACTACATGTGTGACAAATTTCATTAGTGTGAATGCCATAAATTCGTCAGGGCACAACTTCGTGACACACACACACACAAAAAAAAACTTTACTTTATAATAGTAGATATATATATATATATATATATATATATATATATATATATATATATATATATATATATATATATATATATATATATATATATATATATTAGGGTGTCCCTTATATGAGTGAAATTTTTTTTTTGCAGTTATCAAAACGCACACCCTCTAATTCTTTTTAATATACTAAGCCTTACTTAAATATAAAATTTTAACTTCCTACGTTAATGTTAACCCGTGCCAACAGGGCCCCAAAGTTTATGGAAATAAATGCTTTTGAACAGATCTTAATATGTAGCTAGGTCATCGCAACTATGCATATCTTAGGTAAATATTGATTAAAAGACAAATCTAAGTAATGCCTTTAATTATTAAAAAATAAAGTTACACATAATTATTCAGGATACTTTTATTTTAAGGTCTCTTTTTTACAGTCTGGATACATCTTAATATGTTCTTACACACAGCGTAATAAAAACTGTTTCTGTTCTTCTGCGGTAATTAAACCATGTAAGGCTTGCATTAGCTTAACAGCTCTTTCTCAGCTGCGTCATTTACTGCTTTTAAGCTAAAAATCTTATTTTTAGCTTCCACAAAGGCTGCATTTTCTTCCCACGAAGATACGTTTTCTTGGAGGAAGCTGCTGTCAACTTTTAATCACGAAAAAAATTTTTGCTCTTGATGGATACGAAATCACTCAATGATTTCCATAAGACAATAAGAAAAATTGGTATCACAAGAAAATTAACAGAATTTAAAATAACAGATCAAACAAAACTCTCGTCGTATAAAGATACAGACATCTCTTCCTTCGATTGAACAAACGTATATCTTCCCAAAAGTCGTACTTTCACATTAACATTAACTTTCTCTTAGTAAGTTCGCTACAATATTCGCCTTGGTTTGTTAATAAACAATATCATCAAAGAGTGATAGTACGGCTATTTTCTCTGATTAATACCCCTTGTGTTGACTGAACTTGCTCAGGGCTGCTTTGGAAATCAATTTGTCAACTGTTTCATACTATTTTAACGTCTTTAAAAAACGCAAATCTTGATTCGGCGCCTTCACCGCCATACTGCATCCAAGCCAGGGCATCACATAAACTGCCACAATGAATAAACAAACATATTGTTTGTCTTCAACTCTCATTTTGAACTGAGACTGCAGCAAACATATTTTCAAAGAGTAAATAGCTTTTGCCATCCATCGTGCTGGATGAAATTTGCCAGGAGGTCGGATTTTAATTTTACTCTCGTTATCTCCTCTCAAGAAAAAAACAGATAGTTCGATCAGTTCCCGATAATTGTTACGTATAATGGATTTTTGTAGTTCATGGTTAAAAAACGTCACCAATCCGTTAATGGTCGCGTCAAAAAGATGCTGTTTGTCAAAATCTGTGTATGTTTCAAAAGCATTAGGATTAATGTTTTTCCAGTTGTCTCTGAACTTTTTGATCAGTGGAATATCGGGACTGCTTGCGACTTGGATCTTTGATTCAAATACACTTTTCAGAACCAGTTCATAAACATGATGACGGCAAGCAAAGAGTAACAATTCTCTTTCTAGATTTTGTTCTAAAAGCTCACAAGCTCCATTCAAGCTGTCTGTATCAGATGTTGTCGTATCACAACACATTATCTGCACTTCATCATTGAGATTCCCCTGTAAGTGCGTTTGAAACTGCTTTAGCTTCATCTTTAACGGAATAGCTGTCCAGTTTTAGTACTGCAAAAAGTTACTCCTTCTCTCCAAATGAAATGAGGATCGACAGGCGTTCTTCTTTAGAACTTTTCACATCCAGGCCTGGTAACAATTTTCCATCGTAATGAACGGTAACTACTTCGAGCACGCTATTCTGAAAATCGGATTTTATGGATTCCGCTCTAACTTTTCTCAATGACTCGCCTCACCAAACAAGAAAATGCTTTTTTTACTGCTTCTCAGTTCCATTGACATCTTCTAAAGATAAAACAATGCGCGTTAATTACCCGACAAGTCGAGAGTAAAGCTCGGTTTTTCAAGAGTCAGGGTAGAAGCGCCACGCGAAGGATTCAAGTCCAACGTCTCGAATTCCTCTACTGGCATAGTGGTTAAGGTGTTGGCCTCTAGACCGGAAGGTTCCTGGTTCGAATCCGGGTCCGGGCATGCATGTTTGTAAGCGTATGGTGTAGAGGCGGCTGGTGCACCTTAAGCCTGTCTTTGGCCGAAAAACCCTCACGTTGGGTTGGTGTGGAAGTTTGGAGAGTAGGGTGCCAGCTCAGGTGTTGCTTCGTCATCTGATCGTGGTTCAAAATTACGAGGTGTTGTCCTCGAATCTTTCCCTTAGGGGATTGATTCCGGACAGTCGTCAATAGATCTTTGTGTTGCTCTAGTATGACGTTAATTACAAATTACCAATTACCGCTCCAACAGGAATTCACAACTTATAGCAACGCTTCGTGTTTATGTTTTCCTAAGAAGCGCATCAACTGTAACAGTCAGTCACGTGATCGGTTCTTTGAACTAAATTCTGGTGATAGTACGTGGCGTATGACGCATTTGACTGCATTGGAACCAGTCTGATAGGAAAACCCGCCTTAACTGTCCGAGCAAGTACGGCGCACGCGCGGCACCTGCGACGCTACTTGTACGAACATGTTTCCATGCAAGTCGGCACGGGTCGCAGTACTCCAAATAAGGTAAAAATTTATTTTCGAGTGTTTTAGTGTCAAACGAACAAAACTAGAACCTATGCGTTAGAAAATAAAAACTTTGAAAAATAAGGGACACCCTAATATATATATATATATATATATATATATATATATATATATATATATATATATACATACCAGTCCTCCCTAGAGCGGGAAATCCAAGTGGCTCGTAGTCTCTCTTCAACTACCAAAGTAATTGCGGTGCTCTTGACGCCATCTATTGCTAGGAGAATGAAATGAAATCTATGACTGTCACAGACTCCGCTTCTAGATCTGACTTCTTTCAGACCGTCTCGATGAGGAACTAGAAGTTTCAGTTTTTCGTGGTCCTCCACGTTTTCTCAGGGGGTGCAGTGGTGTCACTTTTTTGTCCTGTGTGTGCACTTTTAGTGCCGACGTGTGGTATGTTCCCATATGTTCATTTTGACTATTTGGGTTGGTGATTACACAAGAAGTGGGTGACTTCTGTGCGAGTATGATGTAGGGACCATCTCTTTTCGGCATAAACTTGGAGGTCTGCCCCTTTGCAGCGTTACTCAAATGGTGAGCGATGATGTACACTTTGTCTCCAGGTAAGTAATGAGGAGCACTCCGTCGCTTTCTATCACCTCCATGATGGCGTCTGACATGTAGTCACCCACTGGCAAGTACATGTAGTGGAGGCACAGGCGAAAGGTCGGCACACTCCAGCTCCGGGGTCATGATCTGTGTGAGGAAGGTCACGTCCTTCTTGCTGTAGGACACGAAGGCGTCGAAGAGCTTGTCCTCGTCGCCGCCGCCTCTGTGAGAGGAGCGCCCCTTGCAGCCCCGGAAGAGGCGGATGCCGTACTTGGATTAGAACCAAACGCCCATCTCCTTTCTGTAGTCGGAGACGATGATAAGGATGCATATCACAGCGAAGACGACAGTCGCCGCGATGATCAGGACCGGCAGGAGCTCGTTCCAATCGAATTCCTGTCGCATGACGGTGGCCGTGAAGTTGGTGCACGCAGTGGTGTTGAAGTCGAGCATGTAGTGCGTACTGCTGTGGTTGCAGTGGCACTCCAGGTCATACAGGTCCCGTACGTAGTCCCCCTTGAGGAGCTGGAACTCCCTCATCTCGCCTATGAAGAAAGCCCAGTCGCACGTTCAGGAGTTGTGGACGAGCTTGACCTCCTGCAGGCGCAGATTGACATTGAGGAGCCACACTTGGTAGTGGACAAGTGGAAGTGGTAGTTGTGGTCTAAGTGCAGGATATCGATGTTCTTCCGGCCGATGAATGTGTGTCTGGACAGGGTTGGGATGTCGCTGCCGTCCAGGTACAGATCGGGGACATCCATGGGGACTTTGCGAGGAATTTGAATCGACTGATTAACCAATAGAACGCACACACTGATGCGATGAGATTTGAATCGACTGATTCAAGATAGCACACAGACTAATAAGTATTACCCACCTCAAATGTAAAGTTTTACTCTGAAGTACACCTTCGTTTTCGGTGGAGACGGATGATGAACCATTATGACACACAATCAACCAAATCTTAGAATTTGCGAAAATTGTGCACAGTAACTAACAATGCTTTCTAAAGTTAAATTATTGCAATACTTAAACACATCACCAATGAAAATAGGTTTTGTTTCTCTTCTTTTCAAAAAGGGATATAAAACTTATAAAGTTATTGATTATTAATTACACTCATTAGAATAACTAAAATGAACACAATAATTAAATTCACTTTTAATCAATTAATCAGCAATCACAAGAACAGTGCAATTGAATAACATGATTAAATTCACCACTAATCATCAATCATAAGAACAGTTAAATTGAATAATATTCCAGCTACACTATACCAATAAAATTGATTTACTCAATGAAAATGTGTAGCATAAAACCACGATCAACAAATGAGAGCTTCGGGTTCCAAACTAGGGTTTTAACACCTTTGGTCTAAGACTAACATGCGAATACATTTTTACTCAATGACACGTGCGACCAAAGACTTAAAAATTAAAGTATTTATGATTAAATTTTCGACAAAATATCACTATATTTCAAAAGGGAATTAACATTTGTCATTTTAGAACATGGATTGCAAAATTATACTTGTCATCCAAAGTCAGGATGCAGGAGGATTCGGCATCGAGTTCGTGCGCCTGTTTTAACCGCCTCCCTTGGCTAGCTCAGTTTTTGGGTTTTAGGGAAAACGATTAGAAGAAAGAAGGGCCAGTTTAAATTTAAATAAAAGGTTTATTTACATAAGTAAGGAAAATGAAGTAACGTTATATAGGATCAACTTGATCAAAAGGGTAGGATGTATCTCGCACACAAATGGCGAACGCTAGTTAATTGGACAACCAGTCCTCACGAGAGAAGGAACGCCAAGTGGCTCGTAGTTTCTCTTCAAATAATAAAGTACTTGTGATGCTCTTGGCGCCATCTCTTGGTAGAAGAATTAAAATATCACTCGAAGTGGATATTAATTGCTTACGTTTCCATAAACACAAATTTATTCAGTGAGTTTCGCATAAAAATATTAACAAGAAAAGTTATACATATAGTCTTTAAGATTGAAAGAAACTATTTTAAACCATACCCTTGATGTTAGCTATTTTGCAATTTTAGATTTCTGGTTCAAAAACTAATTAAGTTGCAACTGTGTGTCCATATATGAATTTTGAATTCATCAAAAAGATGATGTAAATAACTCTTGACAATTTTTATGCTATTAAGCATGTACAAAAGTTGGGCAAAGATTTTTATATTGAATTTATATTACTTATTGTGTGTGAAATCAATATTTAATAAATACAAAAGATAAATAAGAAACAGTAAACGAATGAAATTAATTGACACATTCATCACATTTTGAATGTGTGTGTGTGTGTGTGAACTAAAATACAGAAACAAAATTCTTCGATTAATTAATTTAAACGATTTTCTTATTTCTTCATCTTTGGGAAAACTAATATGGAAAAAATAAATAAATGGAAATAAGTAAAAATTTTAAATACTTTAGAACTGAATAAATGAATTTTCAGCAGGTGCACATCTTTACAAGTTCTTATTACAAGTAAATACAAATTGTTTTACTTATAGTTCTAAAAAAATCATAAATACAAATACACAATTATAATACGGCTTAGAAAATGCTTTAATCCTATTTCTAACAAATTGATTTTATTTAATATATAATATAATTAGAAGTTTCAAACGTCATCTTTTATTTTAAATATTATTCTTATGTAATTACAGTTTGTACAGATGGGTGGATACAAAACAATTTTTCTCAGCAAGAAAAATAATTTATGTGATGTACTTAAATTGATGTTACCAAATTCATAACATTTTTATCGTGAGACACGAAAGAATATAGTACTTTTAGTTGCCAAAACATAATCGCCAAGACAGAGAACTATTTCGCACAAGTTTTTACATTTCGGTGAACTATTTTTAATATTTTAAGACAGTATAAATTTCAATTTACAATTAGAAACACACTCCACATGTTATTTTGTTTCAAACATTATTTTAGATACATACTGATTGCAAACGTATGAAATCTTTTCATAGAACGGGAAATGTCCGCAGGTCGTATTTATTAATTTCTAAGTTAGAATATCCATTTTTATCATACTACAGGGTGTCCTAAAAGTTCCTGTACTGACGATTTGTGAATTTATTATACAAAATCAAAAGACTTTAAAACAATTATTTTTATGCTAATGGTGAAAAGCACTTTTAACATAACTAAGGAAAAAAGTATGAACTTACATTTGGTTATCGTTGACTGTACTGTCCCCCCTTGGCGACTTTTCAAACAAAATCACCAAATTTAAGATGGCGTTGATGAATAAGCCTCAAACAGCGAAATTCTCTGAATGCGTGATAAATTCATTTTGCAATGAAGAACAAAATGACGTGCAACTTTATTATCGCACAACTTGAGTGCGAAGAAAATCAAACGATAAAAATTAAAGCGTCGATAAAAACATAAACAGACTATAAAATTTAATAATTAAAAAAAACACGGGCAATAATTTTTTTTTAAAGTTGGAGTACGAGAAGTTTTAGGTCAACCTATAGAAAGTATTGAAAAATACAAATGTGAAAGAAATGTTTTTCGCTCACCTGTGAAATGTAATGTTTCCGCCTTTAATAATTTGGAATTACATCCATATACGCAGCACTGTAGATCCATTTTAACTTGAGTATTCAATGCATTTGCTACTTGCTAGGGAAGAAGCAATGCGCAAACAATATGCACGAAGAGAGAAGGAGTCACGTGACTGCTGATTTTGGTCACATGATCACGCGGACATAAAAAGGTTGCCATAGCTCACTCTACTATTATATCTCCTCTATGGGTAATACACCGGAATGCATAAATAAAAACAGAAATGAAATTGCAAGGCTTGAAAATATTCAGAATTCTGAATAAAAATATCTGCTAACTTGTACACTATCGATTTCCTGAATATGTTCTGAAATAGACAAATAGACAAGAATATTTTGCACAATATTGATAAAGGCAAAAATGATTTATTTAAAATAAAAACACATATTTATAATACTTCGGAATCCTTAAATATGACCTAACCCCATCTCGCTGTTAACTAAAATACTGAAACTCAGAATTCTAAATCCAACTAAAAGTAAAACATTAATTCTGGTGTTGCGAGATATCGAGTAGAAAAAGTACGCTTCTATGATCAATGAATCTTTCGTATGGGTTTTTCGTATTCTATTCCAAACGTAAGTTATGAAAAAATAAATATTTTAAACATTCTTTTTTCATCAATCAATAATTTGTATGATGAAAGACATAAAGAGTGAATTCAGAAACATAAATATTATAATTTAAATTGTTTTCGAATTTTTTTTTTTTAACAATACTGGTAAACAATGTTGGAAAATTTCATTTTCGATCATTTCTGGTTAAACAAACTGAGCTGCGTACCACAATCGCTTTATGCTAAATGTTATTTCTATGGCGATTTCAAATTGTTTTTAGCCCTACTAGGATAAATAGAACGGGTGTTAAGAGTTAGCCTACACGAACTGCAAGGTTCTAAAGTGTAAGTGTTACAAATTTGGTGCGGATTGGTTAAACGGTGTAGATATGAATAGCGAACATACACACACACATTCAGCTTACATTACAGATAGTTTAACGTCAAAATTTACCGTTAAAATAAATCAAATTATCAAATCAATGGAACTCCAATTATTTCGAAAGGCTTACTAAATTAATTTCTTTAACCACTGATAGTCGCAATTTTGATAAACTAATCACGTGATTCTTGATCTCGTCATTGTAATACAACAAATACTAATCAGGCATTTTTTTATGAATAAAACAAGCAGTGGCCAGCAGGGTATTGCCAGTGACAAAGTTATGCTTTTAAAAAATTAACATCACGGATACCAACGAAACCAAATTAAACAGTAATAAATAAAAATTACATAAATAATAAAAATTAAATATTACTATACTTTCAAAAAGTCTTAAACCTAAAGAAAAAAGCAAGAAACTATAAGTTAACCACTGATTCCTACAAACGGCGTACATCAAAACTTCAAAATGTCTTAAAGCTAAAGAAAAAAGTAAGAAGATAAAAAGCTAATAAATTAATTTTGAAATGTTTAAACCAATGAAATCAAAGAAGAATGGGAATTGCGATGCGACAATGATAAAAAAAAGCAAGAAACAAATATATATTCCGTGATCCAAATCAAACTTAACGTTATGGAAGGGAAAAATAAAAGAGCCAAAAAAATCAAATCAAAATCGGCAGACTACTGCGATTTCAGAAAACCTAATCAAAAAAAAAAAAAAAAGAAAGAAAGAAAGAAATGAAGAAACGCGAAAGGAAAAAAAAACCTTCGAAAGAAACGCTAAATTTTGCACTGTTGCCATTCTTAGGAAACCAAATATAGAAAGAGTCAATAATTAAATTAAAAATAGTTATAGATAAAATTTTAAAACATTCGGGCTTTGACGTGTATTCTGTCATCATTATGATTGCTTGTGTGCCAAATATCAGTACTGTAAGTGGTATAGATTCGTCTGGAAACATATAGACACACACAAACAATTACTTTTGTAATAATAGAGATAAGAGTTTATGTAAGATTAGGAACTACTTTATCTTTATTTCATTTATAAATGCTAAAAGTAAACAATTGAAATTTGTTCTACAGTTAACTTAACCATCCAAGTGGTTTTGACAAGATATCTCATCTATCAAGGTATAATAAATTTTGTCATGAGTTCACTATCGGAATAATTTGCTTCTAACGACGAGATATCTCGTCCTTCAAGATATTACATGATTTTATGAAGACGAAATACCTCGTCGAGACATCCGCTCCAAGTGTTTACCCTCCAAGTGATTTTGACAAGATATATAGTTCTTCAAGATCCGATCAATTTTGAAAATAGCGTTATCTTGTCTTCAAGGTACTGCTGATTTGATGATATAGACGACATAAAGATCTTATCCGTTTCCTTCTAATAACGAGACAATCACTAGTAGAGGTTTGGACAAGACACCTCGTCATCAAGAATATCGATGATGCCGAATGATGAATATATTAAAACATTTTAATGATGACGAAATCAAGAACATGTAATTTTTTCTTATGACGATATATCTCGACCATCGATATCCAGTCAGTCTTTCTAATGACGATATATCTCGACCATCAAGATCTGGTCAGTTTTTCTAATGACGATGTATCTCGACCATCAAGATATGGTCAGTCTTTCTAATGACGATATATCTCGACCATCAAGATCTGGTCAGTTTTTCTAACGACGATAAATCTCGACCATAAAGATTTGGTCAGTCTTTCTAATTATTATATATCTCGACCATCAATATCTGGTCAGTTTTTCCATTAACAATATATCTCGACCATCAAGATCTGGTCAGTGACGATATATATGGACCACCAAAATCTGGTCAGTTTTTCTAATGACGATATATCTCGACCATCAAGATCTAGTCAGTTTTTCTAATGACGATATATCTCGACCATCAAGATCTGGTCAGTCTTTCTAATTACGATAGATATCGACCATCAAGATCTGGTCAGTCTTTCTAATGACGATATATCTCGACAATCAAGATCTGATCAGTTTTTCTAACGACGATACATCTCGACCATAAAGATTTGGTCAGTCTTTCTAATGACTATATATCTCGACCATCAATATCTGGTCAGTTTTTCCATTAACAATATATCTCGACCATCAAGATCTGGTCAGTGACAATATATATGGACCATCAAAATCTGGTCAGTTTTTCTAATGAGGATATATCTCGACCATCAAGATCTGGTCAATTTTTCCAATGACGATATATCTCTACCATCAAATCTAGTCAGTCTTTCTAATGACGATGTATCTAGACCATGAAGATCTGGTCAGTTTTTCTAATGACGATATATCTCGACAATCAAGATCTGGTCATTGACGATATATATGGACCATCAAAATCTGATCAGTTTTTCTAATTACGATATATCTCGATCATCAAGATCTGGTCATTTTTTCTAATGATGATATATCCCGACCATAAAGATTTGGTCAATCTCTCTAATGATTATATAATTCGACCATCAAGATCTGATCAACTTTTATATTGATTATAAATCTCGACCATCAAGATCTGGTCAATTTTTCTAATAACGGTATATTTCGACCATCAAGATATGGTCAGTTTATAAAGTGACGATATATATCCACCATCAAGATCTGGTCATTTTTTCTATTGAGATACCTAGTCCATACAACCACCAGAAGGGCTTAGTAACAAATTGCTTCAACTTTAGATAGCTTTCAAGTATAAAATGCATTAAAATGAAAAACCAATTCAATTTTCCATGTTGATTGAAGAAGCGCGTGCCTTTTGAAACATGGTCGCTGGTGTGTATCCTCGTGGGACATTCCATTATGTAGAAATTCATTGAAAAGAGAAAATAAGATTGCTTTTCTTCCAGCAACAAACGACACATTAAGACATCGGGTGGTAAATGAGTAAACACTTTCAATTTGAAGAAAAGCTTCTTGCAACGGCTGGAGAATTTTTAGTTGTTTGTTTGTTAAATAAACCACTTTCGAATAAAATTTCACCTAACCAACTAGAAACTAGAAAAAGGAAGTTCCCATGCGGGATTTGAAGAACACTTCAAATCAGAACTGAGTTCGCTTTTGGAAAAGTTTTGGCCGTTTGGGGAAAATATACGTCTGAGTAAATCTTTCCATAAGAAATATTCCTAATGCGTACCAGATGGAATTTTCTAAAAATTCAATTTCCGATCATTATTAAAATCTACTACTGGAAACAGCTTTATTGAACATTTGAAACAAAGTATACATAATATCTAAATTGAATTCTGTATCATAATTTTTCTTCGGACTTTAAATGGTGTTTACAGTATGCTATAGATCTATGTAGTGTAGTGCCGTTTTGTGTCTAAAGGCGCACTGGGAGCGGCTTATATTTTTCTAGAATTATTAAACATCTTTTAAAAGGATACAATTCTTCATTCAAAATGAGTTACTTATTGTAAATAGCTAACGAAATGCCAGCAAATAAATGGTAAGCTCTTGGGGACATGAATTGCTAGTTTGGAAGAATGCTTTTTATCGGTATTGATTGAATATTCTTGAGGTTGTTATGCTTTAAATAGCTAAAGGAAAGGAAATAAACTAAACACATGATGAAATTTGTATGTAAATTTACGATGAATTATTCCTTTTCTATATAATAAGTTTTTAGCAAAAGAATATTTGATTTCTCTTAGGTTTTCAGAATTTAAAAGAGCAAATATATATTTTCCCCCTCTGCCGCAATGCTTTAAATTGATGGAATATTTTATTAATAGTTACTTTGAGAGAGAGAGAGAGACCTCCATAGAGGAGATATAATAGTAGAGTGAGCTATGGCAACCTTTTTATGTCCGCATGATCATATGACCAAAATCAGCAGTCACGTGACTCCTTCTCTCTTCGCGCATATTGTTTGCGCATTGCTTCTTCCCTAGCAAGTAGCAAATGCATTGAATACTCAAGTTAAAATGGATTTGCAGTGCTGCGTATATGGATGTAATTCCAAATTATTAAAGGTGGGAACATCACATTTAACAGGTGAGCGAAAAACATTTCTTTCACATTTGTATTTTTCAATACTTTCTACAGGTTGGCCTAAAACTTCCCGTACTCCAACTTAAAAAAAATTATTGCCCGTGTTTTTTTTAATTATTGAATTTTATCGTCTGCTTATATTTTTATCGACGCTTTAATTTTTATCGTTTGATTTTCTTCGCACTCAAGTTGTGCGATAATAAAGTTGCACGTCATTTTGTTTCTCATTGCAAAATGAATTTATCACGCATTCGGAGAATTTCGCTGTTTGAGGCTTATTCATAAACGCCATCTTAAATTTGGCGATTTTGTTTGAAAAGTCGCCAAGGGGGACCGTACAGTCAACGATAACCAAATGTAAGTTCATATTTTTTCCTACGTTATGCTAGAAGTGCTTTTCACCATTAGCATAAAAATAATTGTTTTGAGAGCTTTTGATTTTTTATAATAAATTCACGAATCGTCAGTACAGGAACTTTTAGGACACCCTGTGGTATGATAAAATGGATATTCTAACTTAGAAATTAATAAATACAACCTGCGGACATTTCCCGTTCTATGAAAAGATTTCATACATTTGCAATCAGTATGTATCTAAAATAATGTTTGAAACAAAAAAAGGGGTGGAGTGTGTTTCTAATTGTAAATTGAAATTTATACGGTCTTAAAATATTAAAAATAGTTAACCGAAATGTAGAAACTTGTACGAAATCGTTCTCTGTCTTGGCGATTACGTTTTGGTATAACTAAGAGTACTATATTCTTTCGTGTCTCACGATAAAAATGTTATGAATTTGGTAACATCAATTTAAGTACATCACATAAATTATTTTTCTTGCTGAGAAAAATTGTTTTGTATCCACCCATCTGTGCAAACTGTAATTACATAAGAATAATATTTAAAATAAAAGATAATGTTTGAAACTTCTAATTATATATTAAATAAAATCAATTTGTTAGAAATAGGATTAAAGCATTTTCTAAGCCGGAATATAATTGTGAATTTGTATTTATGATATTTTTAGAACTATAAGTAAAACAATTTATATTTACTTGTAAAGATGCGCACCTGATGAAAATTCATTCATTCAGTTCTTATGTATTAAAATTTTTTATTTTGTTCCATTTATTAGTTTCCCCAAAGATGAAGAAAGAAGAAAATCGTTTTAATTAATTAATCGAAGAATTTTGTTTCGGTCTTTTAGTTCATTTAAAATGTGATGAATGTCTCAATAAATTTCATTCGTTTACTGTTTCTTATTTATCTTTTGTATTTATTAAATATTGATTTCACACACTAAGTAATAAAAATTCAATATAAAAATCTTTACCAAACTTTTGTACATGCTTAAAAGCATAAAAATTGTCAAGAGTTATTTACATCATCACTTTGATGAATTCAAAATTCATATATGGACACACAGTTGCAACTTAATTAGGTTTTGAACCAGAAATCTAAAATTGCAAAATATCTAACATCAAGGGTATGGTTTAAAATAGTTTCCTTCAATCTTAAAGACTATATGTATAACTTTTCTTGTTAATATTTTTATACGAAACTCATTGAATAAATTTGTGTTTATGGAAACGTAAGCAATTAAGAATCCATAATATCAATGAAAGCTTTAGTAGTTACCCAAACGTCATTTGAACAGGGAATCTTCTAATCTGTTTTCAGTATTTTTATTTTAAGCATCAGTAAAATATTTCATTCCAAACGCGACGTTGCCAAAACGCGATTTAAAAATAACGTCTTTTCTATGTGCTACGTAAAAAATTATGTATATATTGATGTATTAGATTAAAGCAATAGAGTTAATGAGACAAACATTACTTTAATATACCAACACGTAGTTTTATTCATTTTACGTCTTGAATCATTCAAATGGTTTCTACGAGATGTATCGTCCATCATCAAAATCTATTTCGATGACGTGATATATTGTCATCAAGATGGTTTCGATATTTTGACGATGACGGATCAAAATCTGGTGAGTTTTCTTCCAATTATGAGACATATCTTCCATCAAGATATGATCAGTTTTATTAATGACGAAATACCTCGTCGAGACAGCCACCAGAAGGGTAAACTAGAACTTTTGGTTATTAAGTTTACCAATAAACGGCACCTGTTAGGCCATATTTGGTCTTTGGAATATAATCATCCAATAAACCTTGTGTAAGTTATCGATCAATTCAAAATCTCAACAATACATTATTTCCTCTTCTGACGTGACACAATATTCCTATTTCGCCATAAAACTCAACAAAACTTTTACGTCTTGCTCGTTACATGGTTAAAGATATACCCCTTTGAATAAGATCCACAATGCGATTATGGTAATGAATAATTCTGCTGGTAGTGCGTGACTTACGTTATTTCAATCAATTTAAACCTAACTTTGGAATGGAATTTGACGTAGAAAATTATTATGAACGACTACAGTAAAGAAGGAAAGTGGCTTAACGTTGCGCTTGTTTAAATAAAACATATATGAAAATTTTCGCTTTAGGTTTTAAAATTATATGAAAGGAAATATCGAATTATTTCCAACAATTATATAAAAATCGTTCATTAACGATATTATATACATATGTTATTTTCAAGAATGCCAAGCACTTAATAATTAATAATTGGTAATTATTAGTTAACGTTGTACTAGAGCAACACAACGGGCTATTGACGGCGGTCCGGGATCAATCGCTTAAGAGAACGATCCTAGGACAACACCTCGTAATTTTCTCGATATCTCTTCCATGAAGAAATGCTAATGGTTTTGTAATGACGAGTAATCTCGTCGAGGCAACCACCAAGAGTGTTAAACAGCATTATAACCCGTTTAAATTACTACATATCATGCTCCCCAGTTGAAGTTGTCATTAGTCGCAATAAGTATTGCTTACTTTTAGATATATATCGGGCAAAATATACTAGGTATACTGAGTATCTCTTCATTAAAGAAACTGACCAGATTTTGGTGGACGATACATCTAGTCATTAGTAAAATTAGTCAGATTTTGATGGACGATATATTTTTTGAACCACTTAGAGGGTTAAAAAACATCCAGAAAAAATTAGTTAAGGCTTAATAATTCTACGAGTAAAAATTAATATTTTTATTCCGTGACTATCTAATGGCTATTTCCTATTTCACTTCAATCTGTAATCCATTCATAGATGAATATACATGAAAACTCAATTAATCGTGTAAAAAAACTCTACGAACATGTAATAATCCTAGCGGTTTAGAAACTTGGAATAAAACAATTTGCTGCATAGGTTTCTGCTAAGCGGTTCAATTTCTTTTTTAAATCAGCAACCACAACTCAATAACAGTTGGTTTGAGATGAAAACAAATGGTTAAAGAAAAGGAATTAAGTTCTGATTAATTGAACTATTTGTAGCCATTAGTCGTTAATAGGAATGAGTCCATTTTATGGGAAAATATTAATTCTACTTAGAATTTCACATAATAATAAATCTAGCTGATTTATACAGTTGAAATAAGGCATGGAAACTTTTATTATTCAACTCCTTTTATAAAAGTAATCAAGTTTTGATTCAAAAGTTAACATCTCAGAGACGATGCAAAAATGTTATAAATTATAAATTGACTCCTAAAACATATATGTTTCGAAGTGATTTTCTAAATTTTAAATAGCAAATGATAGTTTAAAAGTTGTAAATTAATGGAAGTCTATGAAATTGCTTATAAAAATTTATATACTTTCAATTTGTTTCAAAATTATAAACAACGAATCTATATAAATAAAGACTGGAGTGTTTGTTTGTACATTCAAAATTTTCGACCCATTTCAAGTTTTCTATCCGTTTTGGACCCTTCTGATGCCGAATCCGCCTTTTTCTCGTTTGGTGTCTGTCTGTCTGCATGTTGTGCCCTATACACGTCCACACGGTTTAAGATATTTTCATGAAAATTTGCATACAGTGAGTACTTATCTTCATTTAGTGAGTGGAATTGGTTGCGAAAGTCTGTCTGTCCGTCTTTCTGTTCTATACTGGATTTTGTGTTTGTGTGTTTGTGTAAACATCACATGAATTGTATTCCATATATTTGATTGCAATGTATTTTATTTTATACATGATCTATTAGTTTAGTGAATGCAATATTAAACACTTCTTTATTGTTATATTTAGTTGAGTTTCATGCTAAAACACCTGAGTAAGTATACTTAAATCAACCATAATTTGGTAGTTTTGGAAAAATTGGAATGTCTATTGAATATTGCGATTACTTCAATTGCTTTACCAGTACTGCTGAAAAAGTAATTATTCTTCAAAAAATTATTTTTTTTTATGGAATTTCATATCTGATACTTCATTTATTTCGAGTCTTATTTTTATTCTTTGCGCAGTGAAAACGATTTTCCGAATATTTGGGACAGACGATATTTTTCAACGAAACGAGAATGAACAAGATCGCGCAAGCAGTGATATTTTTTCTGGTTCTTTCGCTCTGAATTAATTTCTCATTTCTAAATTTTGTACACTTTTAGTTGTAAGTTGTGGCAACTGTGCGAGATCAAGAGATAAATTTGAATCACAAATTAATATCTTTAGAACAATTTTTTGCGACATCTTTTATTTTGTTTTATTTTGATGTTTCCTGTTTTAAATATTTATTATTTTAATAAATGTGTTTTTCTTCTCATCACACGCAACAGCACCACAAAGTATTAGACTTAAAAATGTTAGGTAAGTCAGTATAAATTTTCAGTAAATTTTAAGTGTAGTTATGCCATTATTGAAAGAATAATGCCGTTATTTAAAGAATAATACCGTTATTGAAAAAATAATAGCGTTTTTGAAAGAATAAAAATGTTTAAAAAATCCGAACTAGAACTTTTTCCAACATTAAAAAATTCGTTGTAATAATGACAGGAGAAGATTGCGAAATTTCACAATGTCGCATACCGGATGCAAGAGTGCCACAAGTAAAAATATATTGTTTTGTTGACTATGAGTGCGAGAGCACTCGCCGTAAATCGTAATTTTAATTAATTGAGTTGAACATGAAAATAACTTAAGAAAGGGAATTCCAAATCACCCTCAAAATCGTCTTTTATAGTAGTAACCTTAGTATCGCCTTTCGTCATTTTGTAGCTTTATCATACAGCAATTGTGCGATGTATGTGAAATGTATTACATGAATGGAAATGTATATGTAGGATTTGTATCCAAAGTAAGTTGTAGAAAATATAAAGATGGCGAAAGGTGTTAAAATAAATTTTTATTCTACAAAAAACGTAAGTCATTATATATTTTGATTATCTCTTCAATCTAGAGTAAACCAATTTAAACCGAGTAAGGTCGGGTATTTTGCTAGTCATAATATAAAATTATAAATTAATGAAAATGAATGAAATTATAAGAATAAAATATTTTTCCAAACGATTTCAGAGTTTCATTTAATAAAACATATTTATAAAATAAAGTTAAAGGAAATTAATAAAACATGTCGTATAAAAAAGAATGTTTCCAAATAACTTTAAAAGTCTTAAGTAACGAAACCTAGATTGAAAATAATAAATAATTAGAAATAAATAAAATGAGTCATAAGAAAAAAGTGTTTTCAAACGATTTACAAAATTTTAAGTAACAAAACCTAATTAAAAGTAATGAATTAATCGAAATGAATAGTTAGTCGTACGGAAAAGGATGTCTCCAACTATTTACAAAATTTTACGCAAAATAACCTTGTTTAAAAGTAAATTTAATGGAAGAGTTAAATTCAACAACCTTTAAAAATGTAAATTAACTTTTTTAGAAGTAATCCATTTATAACAAAAAAAAAAATTCTTCCTTATTTCTTTTGATTGAGTTTCTGTTTTTTTTTACGCATTCTTTTCTTCTAATTATTCCGAAGCGCTAATGGCGACCATAATTAAAAGACTTCGCGCAACAACTCTTCTGTTGGGGAAACTGAAACTTACACCACTTGCCCTGACAACTGCTACAACCTCATGTTGGGCTGGACAGCGCATTTCTGTCTATTTTACTATTTAATTTATGTGGATAACTTATTCATGGCAACAATTTTTGTGTAGTCTGGAATAAAAACTCAGAAAGGACGTGCGGCGTTCGATTGTTCGTTCACGCGATCTGCCACTTACGCGAAGAGAATTTTCTTTCATTATTTGTTTCATTCATTTGAAGTGGAGGGCGTTTGTGTTGTGTCGGAGGTTTTTATATGTTATGAGTATAAAGATCAGGGAGGGATTCTGCGTAAAATTCCTTTTTATTTGGATGGAAAAAGAGTTGAGAAGAAAGAGCTTTCGACAGAGATGTTTCGGTGGAAGTATGTAGTGAAGAATGGAACGCTTTTTCCATGCAGAGTTCCTTCTGTTCGCTTTTGAATGCTACGGTTCAACTACACCATTAGTTATTAAAGCGTGCGTTCTTTCTGCTGACACTCAGATTGAGAAGAAAACTCTTTTTCAACGCTTTGTGGCATTTCTCGTTTTCTCCCTTAGGATCTTTTAAAAAATTCCTCTCTTAAAGAAAATAATTGCACTTTGTAAAAAGAGCTTCATTATAATTTTGAAGCGGATTTAAAAACAATGTGTTGCGTAGCGTATTGAGTTTCATTGGGAGGTTCGTGTTAAATAATTAAGTCAGGTTGTGAGTACGTAAGCGTTTCACTTAAGGTTTTCAGAGAATTCTTGCATATTTAATTCAAAACTCACTTTTATGTAACTTCAATGTACTAAGCATTTATCCATAAAAAGTATTCCATGCGTAAAATACATCTTATTTACAAAAAAATACCGTATCTATATTCATTATTTAAAAAAAAATTCTCAGTCAAAAATGTATTTTATATATGAAGACAAGCATTTCTATGTATTAAAAATTTCGTATGTATTTTCTATGTATTTAAATTTTCTTCTTTACTGTAGCATGTATATACGTAACTATTAATACAAGTGAATAATTTTACTCGAAGACGGAATTGCAGCTAACGTGACTCAGTAGGTATAGCCATCACGCTAGCAACCAGCGAGTTGTATGCGACATACTTTCAATTCCTGCTACTTCATTGAATTACATTTTTCTCGATGTATGCGTACATCGGTAAAGAAAAAATCCTCGTGTGTAAGTCGATTTATTTATCAGAAAAACATCACCTGGTGCAAAATTTGGCAAAATCTGGCAATCGCTGTATAAAAAACACTTAGCAAATCAACATGTGTATAGCCATTAAGGAGGACTGAAAAAATTCAATTTAGCAAAAAGAAATTCTAACAGTAAAAAACTTTTTTTTTGTCAGCCTTAAATGAACATATCTGTTGATTGTTTTAAAATTATATTATATCCTTACAAGGAGACAGACGTTCATTAGGACGGACTGAAAAAAATCAAATTTCGCTGGAACAAATTCGAATAGTTAATCGGTTGAAGTCCTGAAATTCTAGCGTTTTGACTTTTCTGCATAGCGTCCATTTTATCGAAGGGGTTATTCACACAAGAAATGTTAAAGAACCTGAAGGAAAATCGTGATATTCGCTCGTAGAAACTAATAGAACATTATAAAGTCCAATTCACGTAACACATTAACACAAAACGTAGCCCAGTTTTCCTATACATGGCCATTTTCCAAGAGTATGCAGAACGACGATCTAGCAAGAATAACCATTCAAGTGGCTTCGACGAGATATCTCGTGTATCAAGATATGACCAATGTTGTGTTAGGTCCTTTTTATGCAATAATAATTCATTTAAATGCAAAGAGAAAGGGTTCGAAATCAAGAACCACAACTTCACCAATTTTGATCGTATAATGGGAATTAAGTTTTGAATAAAAAGACTCACTGAACCCTGTACATGAATTGTCGATTAGGAGATGTCGATATCTTAATTACGAATGTTTGCTGTAAAATAAACATGATAAACAAGTGTAATCAAAAGTCACCAAGACAATTCGTGACAAAACACAAAATATAACCAGTTTTAAATAATAATAAAGAATGTTTATTGACACAAAATAAAAGGAATGACACATCTATTAGTTACTTTAAAAAAGGTAACACAAATTAATTATGAATTGAATACAATGGTAAAATGGCAAGGGACGCTAAGGGGAGAATAGGGCAAAGAGTTAACGCGGAAAAAAAATAATAGTTACGTGGAATTTTGGGAGAGTGGTGTTGGGACATTTCGTCCAATTAAATACACCACTCTATACTCTGCAGGGTGAAAAGAAAAAAAAGAAATTATTACTTAATAATTCGGCTCCACACCTGGAGCGGCACGAAGGCCACGCGACCTCACATGTTGGGGGCTGGGGAAAAATCAAGAGAGAGAGAGAGAGTGAGAATCGCTTCGCGCGGGCTTCTATCATCTGCTGCGCCAGCGTTCGTGACGTCAGCAGCGTCTATCGATAGAGAGATTGTGGTGGCTTGAAAGTAGCGCATTGTGTATGGCTTGGAAGTAGCGCATTGTGGATGGCTTGGAAGTAGCGCGTTGTGGATGGCTTGAAAGTAGCGGTATGTCGTTGGAGGCAACAGTTGTAAGCGGAAAGTTATCTCGTCATAATGACTGTCATTTGATTATGACTACATCACGATCTTGCAAATTTTTTCCCAATGACGAGATATCTCGTTCTTCGAGATCTGGTCCTGCTGGTGACGAGACACCTTCTCGTGACAGCCCCCATTAGGGTCGATAACGCTTACAGGCATTTGACACTCGGGTTAATTTGAGTCATATACTATTTTACCATCCAAGTGGTTTCGACGAGATATCTCGTTCAAGATTAATTTTGCTACGGATGAGATACCTCATCGTGACAAAACTACCCTCTTACTCCAAAGGGAATGAATATTCGAAGGAAAAACAAATAATTTCTTGCCTAGAATAGGTGACAGTTTGGAACAAATATTTGCATCAGAGGGTGGCCGCTACAGGGTGCTTTTAGACGCGAAGATAAACCAATAAGAGGGTTAATGTGCTGTCTTGCTTCGATGTTCTTCGAAACATTCGTGCTCGCTGATGAGACAGCTGTATATCAGATCCCAGATAATTTCTCTCATCCATTTGTAGAACCTGCGTAACGTATGAGGTTTGTAATCTAGTTTGAAGTCAATTTCTGGCATACGTGGTACGAAACGAGTGATTCTATTCGCCATAGTATTATACAAAACCTTGATACAATCTACTCATATTTTAGAAGGACAAGATAAATCTGAAATATTTTCGAAGTCACTCACTATTTTTGGAAGTGCATAGATCTCACTTATCGGAAAGGCCTGACCAATGAATACAAATTCCGTCCTATTAATGAGCTCATGTTAGAATAGGTTACGAGTTTCGTTATTTCTTCTTGAAACCCTAACGAACGCTCTTGATCTCTTAGCCTATAACATTTGGTTTAACAAATTGTTACCTAGATATTCCTGGATGAAAGGTTCAATCTTGATTTTATTATTTAAAGTAACTCTACTATTGTGAAGATGTTTCATGCGTGCTCCCGAAATTAGTTTCTCTTGTTGAGAGATTCATCAGTATTGAAGGAAAAAGGTGAATTTATTTAGGTGCACCAACAATCACTAGTATTCTGAAACATCCTAACGTGTCTGCTGAGTCTTAAAATAAAACCAAATCGCAGCTTAAGGTATCTAACTACGTTCAAAAATCAATTTCTGACCAAAATTTCGATTTTTTTTAAATTTAATATTCTTAAAATATGAACTTTTCTTTTTTCAGAACTGGTTTCGTTTTGTCTCTATCAAAAATAGAAATTGAGATAGTTCAATTTGGAAAACCTTGATGCAAACTTTACAAAACGGAAGAGATGTTTCCGCTCCGGAAGTTGGTTCAGGTTTCGGTTTCCAGCAGGATTTAAAAATTTTAAATTGCAGTTTATGATTTTTAGTTGTGCTATGTTCCAGCCAACTTTTATTTTTAGAGCAAATAGATAAAGATTAGCGTTCCAAAAATTTGTTTTCAATCTTTAAATGCTTTTTTCCCTGAATGCTGTTTTCAACCAAATCATTGTACGGTAACAATGATAACTAAAAAAGTAATTAATAAATTTTTTGAAAGTTGGTATTATGGTTCTTATATGAATATTTTAGTGTCTGAAGTTGGATTTTAAATGTATCTTTAATAGAAAAAAATTGTCAGTCATTTTGTTGCTATGTTGTAGAGAAAAATTTCAGGTATTCATTTAATTTTTACGTCACCCCTTATATCTCCAGATTATAATAAAATTTAGCTTATATCCAGCTTCAACCACTAGCTTATATATTTAAGAGCCTTAGTGTAAGGTTTTATGTTCATACTGTGAGAAAATCGGAGTGTTTTTCGTAAACATCATTGTTTGAACAAAACAAGACAGTTTTTGGCATTTACTATAAAAAAAAATCAGAGTTTTGCTGGGTTAGAAAAAAAAAGTACTTTGAACGTAGTCAGATACCTTAACCCTCCAAGTGGTTTCGACTAGATATCTCGTCCATCATGACCTTTGTAGATGATGAGATGTATCTGTACTACTGTGAAGATGCTTCATGGGTGCTCCCCCAAATCTGTTTCTCTTGTTGAGAGGTTCATCCATATCGAAGGAAATAGTTGAACTTACTCAGATGCACCAACAATCACTAGTATTCTGAAACATCCTTACGTCTCAGCTAAGTCTTAAAATAAAACCAAATTGCAGCTTAACCCTCCAAGTGGTTTATACGAGATATCTCGTCCATCATGACCTTTGTAGATGATGAGATGTATCTGTACTGCTGTGAAGATGCTTCATGGGTGCTCCCCCAAATCTGTTTCTCTTGTTGAGAGGTTCATCCATATCGAAGGAAATAGTTGAACTTACTCAGATGCACCAACAATCACTAGTATTCTGAAACATCCTTACGTCTCAGCTAAGTCTTAAAATAAAACCAAATTGCAGCTTAACCCTCCAAGTGGTTTATACGAGATATCTCGTCCATCATGACCTTTGTAGATGATGAGATGTATCTGTACTACTGTGAAGATGCTTCATGGGTGCTCCCCCAAATCTGTTTCTCTTGTTGAGAGGTTCATCCATATCGAAGGAAATAGTTGAACTTACTCAGATGCACCAACAATCACTAGTATTCTGAAACATCCTTAAGTCTCAGCTAAGTCTTAAAATAAAACCAAATTGCAGCTTAACCCTCCAAGTGGTTTATACGAGATATCTAGTCCATCATGACCTTTGTAGATGATGAGATGTATCTGTACTACTGTGAAGATGCTTCATGGGTGCTCCCCCAAATCTGTTTCTCTTGTTGAGAGGTTCATCCATATCGAAGGAAATAGTTGAACTTACTCAGATGCACCAACAATCACTAGTATTCTGAAACATCCTTACGTCTCAGCTAAGTCTTAAAATAAAACCAAATTGCAGCTTAACCCTCCAAGTGGTTTATACGAGATATCTCGTCCATCATGACCTTTGTAGATGATGAGATGTATCTGTACTGCTGTGAAGATGCTTCATGGGTGCTCCCCCAAATCTGTTTCTCTTGTTGAGAGGTTCATCCATATCGAAGGAAATAGTTGAACTTACTCAGATGCACCAACAATCACTAGTATTCTGAAACATCCTTACGTCTCAGCTAAGTCTTAAAATAAAACCAAATTGCAGCTTAACCCTCCAAGTGGTTTATACGAGATATCTAGTCCATCATGACCTTTGTAGATGATGAGATGTATCTGTACTACTGTGAAGATGCTTCATGGGTGCTCCCCCAAATCTGTTTCTCTTGTTGAGAGGTTCATCCATATCGAAGGAAATAGTTGAACTTACTCAGATGCACCAACAATCACTAGTATTCTGAAACATCCTTACGTCTCAGCTAAGTCTTAAAATAAAACCAAATTGCAGCTTAACCCTCCAAGTGGTTTATACGAGATATCTCGTCCATCATGACCTTTGTAGATGATGAGATGTATCTGTACTGCTGTGAAGATGCTTCATGGGTGCTCCCCCAAATCTGTTTCTCTTGTTGAGAGGTTCATCCATATCGAAGGAAATAGTTGAACTTACTCAGATGCACCAACAATCACTAGTATTCTGAAACATCCTTACGTCTCAGCTAAGCCTTAAAATAAAACCAAATTGCAGCTTAACCCTCCAAGTGGTTTATACGAGATATCTCGTCCATCGTGACCTTCGCAGATGATGAGATATCTCTTCAAGATATTGCCGATTGTTTTATGATGACGATATCAAGATGTGGTCAGTTTTCGTCTAATGTCAAGATATACCGTCCATCAAGATCTGGTCAGTTTTGCTAATGACGATATACCTCATTGATTCAACAACCAGAAGGTTTAAACAATAAAGGTGTATATTGCAATGTTATAGTATAGTATTCTTGAACAATTTTTGGTTCTTACTTACAATCACAAAAAATCATTAGCTGTTGAAAGCCACCTCGTTTTGATGATTTTAAGACTGTATATTTTCCAAATCATTTAATAAAAGCTGTTTTTTATGGCGAAACAAATTTTATACAGGAAAGGTTGTTTGGCAACTTCGCCACATATTTTTTACAATACCTATGAAGGGAATCGTAAACGTGCATCTTCCTTACCCGGTGGGGAATTCAATCAGATTGATTTGGAACGTGATCGAAGGAAGACCACGCTGGAAGGGCCCATTCTCTTTGTGTTTCGTATAATTGTGTTAGTGTTTTGTCATTTTAATGAAAACGAGGTCTGTTCAATAATGAATGATCATAATTTATTTAAAGGTGAGATTAAAAAATCAAGAAAAATAAAATTAATATTTAATGTGTAGCGGGATAAGTGGAGAATAGATAGCGCAAGTTTCACAGTCATGGCGTCATTGCTGAGGCCTTGGCGGCCGACCAAGTATGCCTAGTTTTACTTTCGCCTAAGGCAAATGTGAATGACACGCGAAGTGCAATTCACTGCATTGAAATTTTGTTTTCGCCTTAAAATCGTCAGATCTTTCAAAAACCAATGTCATGAGTGTTTTCCATCCTCCCTATAGTCCTGATGTACCATACAATTTTTTTATTTTCCCGAATTTGAAGAAACACCTCCGGGAAAAGCGGTTTTCATCATCACGGGCAGTTGTAAAAGTTGCGTAGGCTATTTTGAAGGACCTGTCAAAAAATGGCTTCCAGCATGTGTTTGAAGACTGAAAAAGAGGTGGGATAAGTGTATTGCATGTAATGGAGAGTATTTTGCGAAAGACCATAAAAATTTGGAAGATAAGTACATGAAATTATTTTTTTGTTGATTTATGCTCATTCTTTATTGAACAGCCTTCGTAGTAGCCTTCTATTGAACAGCCTTGAAAAATAGAACTGGAATTGGAATTGAACATGCAACTTTCTGATATGCAAACTTTAGACTCGATGTAATATTTTACTACAACACATGTTGATCTGTACCCGATTCCGAAAGAATTTTAGCAAGGTTATTATCATCATGGTGTTTGATTTCTCAACGGGAGTGTTTGGTAATTCTAGAGAACTTTTTACATAGGGCTAAAACATAGGGGCCGACAGGATAAGTTCTTTAATTCTTCTGATGATAACCATGGCTTTATGGATTCTTCAACTGAATATATAAAGGCTGGATTGAAAACTATAATACAATTTAGAAATAAACAATAAACACTGCTTTGTGAAAACTAAACTAAACGAAGCTAGCTCAGGATAAAAAAAAAACTAATTTCAATTACATCTTTCTCATTTTGATCCCCTTCACATTCACAAGGAGAAGCAAAAATCTATTCTGATTTTACAAAAAGTGATTAGACTGAAATGCATCGCTTTTCTTTTTCGAAGTAAAAACAAAAGTAGCTCAAAACTTTCAATACATGTATTATGGAGGATGATTTTGTTTTATTTTATTTGCAAGCCCCTCGTGGGATGGTCGATCCAATTCAAATTTAAGTAATGGGTTCAGTGTAGGAATTGCATTAACATAGTATCTTCGTAAATATTTGAATATATTAGCAAAGTCATTCATCAAAATGGTTGCGTGGATTTCAATCTCTGTCGTACGGTTTTCGAAATTTTTCATTTCCTGAAAACCATCATTCATTTTAACCCACTCATAAATCACTGCAGTTTCTTGGGAGCGTTGATGAACTTTCAGACCAAATTCTAATAAGTGTATCTCATTAATTCCATTAAGTAACGAAATTTTTTCTCGGTATTGTGGAAGAAGTGTTCCTGAATATATCTTTGTAATTAGCAATCTACTTTAGAAATTGGTTATGAAAGCATGCCCACACACAATTACGATGTTTTGTAATCGTGTATGATTTTGTTTATCAAATAACATAATTTATTTTGGTCGCAATTTCATGTTTATGTAATTACGAAGTGATACAAAATAACAGACTACGCGTTTGCTTTTGTATAACATGAAAAGCTCAAAACGAGTGAAGCATATTTTAATAAATTTTCGAAATACTGCACAAGACATGTAATGGATTTAAGCAGTCCAAATATTCAGGGAAGCAACAAAATAACTTTCACGTTTAGGAGGCATCTATTGATCAATACAATAAACGGAGAGGATTCACATTTGGGAATGAATCATGGGGAGATGAACCAGACGTGTTTAACCCGGTTGAAAGCTCAGGTCAAGAAATTCTATGAACATAGCGACTGTTGTGTTGTTGGACATAGCATGTTTTATGTGGTCCCGCTGACAGCAAAACAAACTTCAAAGAAACACAATCTGGATCTTTCCATCATCTGGAACTTACGATTTAGCTCAACTTAGGAAATGAAATAATTTTAATTTAACATAATACATATAAAGCGGCTCTTAATTTCAAAACCAATTCTGAGTTAAAGAGCTATTACTAAAGTGTTACGAGACTATTTGCAGATTAGTCACAAAATCCGTACCATCATATTTTTTCCAGATCCTGCCCACAACCCTCTCTGAAGATTCCTTCTTAACGCCAGACTCCCGACTCAGACTTCTTGTCAATGCATGAAAATAGGCAATTCCTTGGAGGTTTTTAAACCATGAATGTCTCAATGCAACAAAAGAAGGCCTCTGAAGGCATCAAAGAATGCAATCTGGAGCTCCCAACTTGATCTTGAGGTCTTATGAAATGGAGAAATTTCTATATCATTGTAATATAAAGCTATCAAATTCATCTGAAGAGCAACTTTGCGTTACAGAGCTATTACTAAAGGTTACAAAACTAGTTGTTGTTTAAAAGGAGTCAGATCCATACCATCATACACTCTTTCTAGATCTCCGTACCCATCGTCTACCCTAAATATTCCTTCTTGACGCCAGACTTCTTACTCAGTCAGACTCCTTATCGGTGCACAGAAGTAATTCGTTGAAGACCCTGATACTGTGCAGTCACCTCACTGAAACAAAGGAATGCATTTTAAAGTATCAAATAATGGAATTTTTGAAATCAACACAAAGTAAAGTCACACTTAATCATTGAAAGCCAACTATGAGTTAAAGTGCTACTAAAAGGTTAAAAAACTAATTGTAGATGAAAGTAACCAGAAAATATGTACAATCAGGCTCTTCCCAGATCTTTTCCACCAACCTCCCTTATTCCACTTTATACCTGAACTCCTTATTCAGTCGTACTCCTCTTTCGTGCTGAAAAGGAATCAATTGCTAATACTTCATGGATAATTTTTGTAACATTACAAATAATACTGAATTCTCTGTAATTTTATTCAAATAAAAAACACGAAAGGATCATTTACTATCTGACGGGAGTCGTACATTTCCAGCAGTGATGGAAGAGGTCCCGCTAAGAAGGAGTAAGTTTTCCCAAATTCATCCAGGTGACGGGGCCCAAAATATCGGCCCAAGCCATGTGCCATGAGCATGGGATGGCACGTTTCTTTCTGGGTCATGTTTTATAGCACTGCGCGCAGTGGATTATATCCTCCTGCAACAAACAACGTATGTTAAAAACCTTTATCAACATCTAAATGATTATATATATATTCTCAGCAGAATTTTTTAATTCAGCATTGATATTATGATTATCATGCCGTTCTGCAAAATACTCTCTTTCAGTGGAAGTGACAAACTCGGCAGGGTTTATCTTTATCTACTAACTTAAATATAATACATGTAGTTTGTGACAATGAGTTATGGGATAATTATCGTGGGTCCATCTTGTTGGGAAATGTCTATCTAGCTACCTTGCATTTCGCATTTTTGTTAGTGTTTTGCCACACGTAGTTTGCGAAAATGAGTTATGAAATGATTATCGTAGGTCCATATTGTTAGCAACTGTCTATTCAGCAACCTTGCATTTCCTATTTCTGATAGTGTTTGCCCAAGTATAAAATCTTGGGAATAAAATAGTATTTTAATATAAAATACACATTCCCAGAGGTAATATAAAAGACGAATCATTAAAAGAAAAAAATATTATTACCTAAAAGTGGAGGCCGGCCATATTAATGGTATTATTTAAATCCATAGCACCTCACAAGCATGGCCCTAAAATATGGACAGACATAATTACACATTCAAGACGATTCCTGAAGGAAAATTCATTCTAATTTCTCATTATATACCTGATTAATTCTACTTAAGCATTGATAGTGTAAGAAAGAACTGTATTAATGGGATAGAATAATTATGCTACGGGCATTTTCAAAAATATATCCTTTGTAATAAATTACTAAATATAACACTTGCTACTTTTCTCTCAATCTTTTGAACCCCATCCTTGCTCTAGAAGCAAGAAAATCAGTCAAATGATATGACGAAATCAATCAATAAAATCGCAGCATCAAACACATTTAGCTTAGATCTAAGAAAAAGTAATAACGAACGAGCTGAAAATAATATTTTCCCCAGATGAAGGTAACAATCAAATTTTGTTAGCAGAATTTAAATTATTTAGAAGTGTATTATCTTTAATTAAACATTGTTACTTCGAAAGACAGCTTTATTGTATTGTAACAGAACAACAACAATGCAAGCTCTGTGCTAGTAAAAAAAGTGTTTAATTTTCGTTCGATATGATTCCGAATATCGATATAATTAGAAGCATATTTTTATGAACTTTTTTTTTTAATATTCATCATATGTGATGCTGTTTAACCGTTCTCTATCACTCAGTTTGGTCAATCACCTCCCAGAATACTTTTGGCCAACCCAATTACAACCACAGAATGATTCACAACTTGCACTCAGACACAGAAGCATTTTTTTATATTTATGAATTTTTTTTTTTAATATTTATCTTAGGCCCTGCTGATTAACCATATTTTATCGCTCACTTTGGTAAATCACTTCCCATAATACTTTTTGTCAACTCAATAAGATTCACAACTTTCACTCAGACACAGAGCATTTTTTTATTAATGAACTTTTCTTTTTTTAAATATTTATCTCAGGACCTGCTTATTAACCATACTTTATCACTCACTTAGGTCCATCACCTCCCAGAATACTTTTTGTCTACCCAATTACCACCACAGAATGATTCACAAATTTCATTCAAGAACTTCGACTAATTTATGTAAGTAATCAATTATGTTCATTAATAGAAAATTCCAATGTTTTAAAACCTATTTTAATCTATATCTGATTATATCTCAGTCAAAGCATAAATTAAATTCTTAATCAGCAGGATGTTAAATAAGTCATTAGATTGAAAATCTTTGCCTTTATCAAGTAATGTAATTCAAAATTTTTTACGCATATCAGTATTTAAGTATCTGCAAACATTTTTTACACATGTACACACTTAACACGTACTTTAATTTAACAGCAGTATATAATCGTGTTAATTTTATTGAACTCATCGTAAATTTAATATCAATTGAAAAATAATTTGGAATATATTTTATAAAACTTAAAAATAAATTTAAAAAAAGCAAATTTGGAAAATGATTGAAATATTAATGAGGATACGGGTACTTTAGAAATACTTATTGCAATAACATAAGAAATTGGAATTCATTATAGTTTACTTGAAATATTCTAAAAATCCAATCGAATTATTAATGGAACTAACTACATTTTAAGACAACAAAGATGGATTGTCTGCTTGATTCGTAATTTAATACGATATGTAATCATATTTTTTCAAGTTATCTCATATATAAAATCCTCTAATCCTTCAAAAAGCAATGAACCTTCAAGTGTATTTGGTCTTTAAAACTTGCTAATCAATCTTCTTAGTAAAATACACCAGTTAATATTACATTTTTAGCTTCAGTTTTTTTTTAATTTTAATATACTTACTTTTGTGGACAAATTTCAGATAATCTAAAAATAAAGCACTAAAGTATTGATATGTTCTCTAAAAGAGTAAGGAGTTCTCTAAAAGAGTATCAAGTTACCAACTTCCCTCGAAAGTTCACTTCTTAGAAAAATACTTTTCGTGCATCGAAAATAATTTTGACAATCCGTATTCTAATTCTTTTAAATCTGTATGCAATAGTAAACTATCTTCTATCTTCAAGATATTTTAATACACTTTAAACTATGATAATGTAAATGAGTATAGTCACGCTTTTCTGGAAATTATTGAAGTCGATAATCCACGTAATATGATAGGGATTTTTATTACAAACCAGACGGAATACAAAGCTTTTACTTTCGTCAATCAAATACTCTCAACCATTCCATATTTGACCAATTTTTCTGCTATTAAACTTAGCTGTTTGACATAACGAATGAAAATCCTTAAATTGCGATACAATATATGAAATTAAATCATCTAATTAAGGTGCCCTACAGAATCAAAATGTTTGTACCCTACAGAACAATCTTTACACAGCGGTTTGCTTAAACTATTTTGTAATGTTTGTTTCAACTATAATTAGATAATTTTAAATTAATTTCACGGAATAAAGAAATTCACTCCTGCAGACTAAAAAGGTTATCCTTTCTGAATAAAATTTAAACTGTTTGTTTTGTTTACTCAAAATCTTTCAAACTATGTTACAATGTTTGTTTCAACTGTAATTGGATACTTTTAAATTAATTTCACATGAATAGAGAAGTCGGCTTGTATAGACGTAAAACGTATCCTTTCTGAATAAAACTGTCACTGCTTGCTTCATTTACACATCAGTTTGCTCAAACAATGCAGCAATGTTTGTTTCAACTGTAATTAGATAATTTTAAATTAATTTCGCTAAACACGCAGGAAACATCATTAACCCCAAACTTAACACAATCTGTCTGGATCCTTCATGTAATGCCATTTCCGTTCCATGCGTATTACGACACAACAATGACGGACGTCGCTCGTAGCTTTCAAAGCACTTAACAAGGAAACAATGCATTTCCAGAAAATGCGCCCCGCGTAAATATTGTTCACGAAGGCCGCCCCGGAAATACTTGGACTAATTCATTACCCACAGACCGGAACGACCACATCAATTTAAAAGCTGAATAGCTGCCGTTTTAATGGTTTTCGAATCCAAATGCGGCCGGATAATGCCCATTATCAGTAAGAACACATTCACAAGTTCCATGAAACACGACCTGCATACACAGGTGCTTAGCACAAAAGAATTCCAGAATAGGCCACGATCCCAGGCAATGTTTCATTGCTGGGTTCTCGGGTTAAAATATGTTGCTCCAGGTCTATGTGAATTTAGCCGTTAATTATTTGAATAAATATAGCTTATCTCGCCATTTTATCATACGACCATTTACTGCCTTGTAGATACCTTTATATAATGTATGCATTTTTAGGACTGGTAACTATGCTATTGAATTCAATTGCAGTAGTCCACTTTATTGAGACATGCCTGGTTCGAAATATGCATAAAGCTGACTGTCTAACCTAAATTTAAACCCCTAAAGATCAAGAGCTTTCACAGCAGTTTAGTATTTCTTTTACACCACAACTCACATAATGACTACATAACCACATCTATTAGGTAGAAGAATCCATTGATTTTATTTAACCTTTAGGAGGATTCTGTTGTTACTTTCCTTAGAATATAGAATCCTTTAATAAGATTATGTTGGTCATTTCCTCAGCAAGAATGCTCCAATAAGTTTCTGTCAGTCATTTCCTGAGGAAAGAATCTCAAAACCCTTCTGGTGGTTAGCTTGAGGAGGTATCTCGTCATTATCAAAATTTATCAGATCTTGGTTGACGAGATATCTCGTCGAAATCACTAGGAGGGTTAATGAGATATTCCATTAGCCATTTTCTTAGCACAGATTCCTTTAGAAAAATTATATTTCTCCTTCCTTAGAATATAATCTTTTGTAAAGATTCTTTTGGTCAAGAAAACTTCAAAACTCGTTAAAAGTCATGAAGACTGCATGCTGTAAGGTTAAACTTTTGCATTGGATCCTTTCCTAGGGTTAATTCTAGGGATTAGTTTAATTTTCATGATTTTGTCCCCACACTACATATCCTGGTACCATGCCTCATGTCTGTTGGGATTTTACCATGACTGATTAACTAACCCCAACACATAGTCCGGTACCTTCTTAGTCTCCATTGAGATTTTAGTATGATTGCAACTGACTTCAGAACACGCCCCGGTGTTCTACATGGTCACTACTGGGCTTTGTTACTAATTTCAGAACTTGCCTCTGTACCGAATCTGATCTTTAATGGGATTTTACCACCATCGTGACTTATTCCTTCACTCCCTGGAACCATACCTGGTCTTTATTGAGATAATATAATCTTTTGTAAAGATTCTTTTGGTCAAGAAAACTTCAAAACTCGTTAAAAGTCATGAAGACTGCATGCTGTAAGGTTAAACTTTTGCATTGGATCCTTTCCTAGGGTTAATTCTAGGGATTAGTTTAATTTTCATGATTTTGTCCCCACACTACATATCCTGGTACCATGCCTCATGTCTGTTGGGATTTTACCATGACTGATTAACTAACCCCAACACATAGTCCGGTACCTTCTTAGTCTCCATTGAGATTTTAGTATGATTGCAACTGACTTCAGAACACGCCCCGGTGTTCTACATGGTCACTACTGGGCTTTGTTACTAATTTCAGAACTTGCCTCTGTACCGAATCTGATCTTTAATGGGATTTTACCACCATCGTGACTTATTCCTTCACTCCCTGGAACCATACCTGGTCTTTATTGAGATAATACCATGACTGTGACTAATTCCAGAACATACCCCATTATCGCACATGGTCCCCATTACGATTTTACCATGGCTGAGAGTCATAAACCATAGTGTATGGCATAATTCCTGTTTCCTATAGAGATTTTATGATAATTGTTATTAATTGATTTTAGCACAAATCTGTGTCCTTAGTTCCTGTTTAGATTTACCCGTTTGAATAAGCATGTCTCGAACGCGCTTAACCTCTCACTCAGATTAATAACTTCAATTTGGCTTCGACTGAATTCGATTAGTATCATCAGATTAGACCTGGGTAACTTCCATTCCAATTGGGATAATCGTTTATGAAACTCTGGGATCCAAATGCCTTTATGAATGTCTTGGAGGAAGATGGGCTTCATTTAAAGGTCAATTTGAAGAAACCAGGGAACTCCTCGTTGCCTCCACAACATCATATTTGCTACTCGCACACAACCAAGCAATTAAGTCTAACTACTTTCCAAACGAACACACGGCAGTTCATGATCTACAATAATAGCATATTTACTGTTTTATTACATGAGTAGCATCACATTACTGATTTAACAAATAAACACTTTACGCTGTAGGACATTAAATATACCACTTTAAATATGTATAATATACGATTTACAAAAATAAGAAGTCTGTAGCAGTTTGTAAGAGCGTTTTTGCCAAAAAATAAAATCATATTGAAATGTTAGTTTTATAGACTAACTCTCTCTTAATAACGTTGATATGTAAAAAAAGAAATTACAAACTATCCCGATTCTTGTAAAATTTTAGAAATTACGTAATTCTTAAGCCTACGTTTCGACAAATTAATCATTATCACTGTAACTATCAAATGAAAAATAAAACAAACAACAATCAGCTGCTGAAAAATACCTGTTTTATGACTGTAATGATTATCAACAACTAGATGCTTATGATTGGATGCTTAACTTATGATGCCCCATTCATCAAAGTGGAATGAGGCATCATAAGTTAAGGCCTTTTTCTACTTATCACCAGAAGGGTGGTTATATGCAGAAAAGTTTTAAAAGACGCATCGAATTAAAAATATTCATCACGCGGGTATAGCGTGTAACCAAATTAATGCTAAGCTGAACAATATGAGTTAGCTTTAACCCTCCTAGTAGTTTTGACGATATATCTCGTTCAAGATCTGGACAATTTTGATAATGAGAAAGAATCTAGACGAGACAAAACTGACCTATTACACAAAGGTGAATGAAGGTCCTAGTAGGAAGAACAAATTGCTCCTTGTTTAAAAAACTGGTGACAGTTTGGTACAAGTTTTTGCACCAGAAACAGTTCACTACAGGGCAGTTTTAGACACGAAGAAAAACCATCAGGAGGGTGAAAATACAGTAAATTTATATCATTCTCATGTTGCTAACCATATAAATAACGTATTTTGTTTCAAATTTAATTAACCGTATCTCATTGTAAACTGTGTAGTAAAATAATGCAACCAGGATATGAAATTGGGAACCGTGATAGTTTCCCAATTTATGTGTGTAATTTCTGAGGAACAGCTGATAATTGTTATCAATAACTAATTTAATTTATAAACAAAACAGTATAAGATTCAAAAATTTATTTTTTCTTACTATTAAATCAACAGTACTTTTATAATTTCTAGAATCGCCGGCTACTGAAACGATAAATCTACTTTAAATTACAGAAAGGATTAAACATGTAGAAATGTTTTTAAATCCAAAAGTTACCTCTATTGATGATTTCAAACATTCGTGTCTACATGGTGACTATAGATTTCTGATATTGTCTTAGAAATAATTATTAAAATTAATAAAAAAAAGATATTTTCAAAATGATCGCCTTAGTTTTTGTAAACATTTATTTTCTAATATTATCTATATATTTCAAACAATAATTTTTAAATGCTATTGTGATTACAAACTCATATTAAAATGTTTAATGCAACTCTAAACATAATTTTAAACTTCTGATTTATACAACCGAGTAATATCCTATCAAGTGTTGCATAAACTCTTTAATAACAGTATGTTTTCAACCATTACAAACATTCGCATATATCCTTTAGGGAAAGAAATTTATGAAGCTGTTTGAAACGAAGAATTTAAAATAGAATTTAACAATATGGGTGATTTCTCCGCAGTTTTTAAAATCTTAGTCTCGTTTTGGCTAGAAAATTAGTATTGCCTTAATTGTTCTGTTTCATCGATTAGCTAACATAATTTTATAACTACAAATCACATTTGAGAAGTTTGTAATGGTTTAAATAGTTCGCTTACTAAATAGAACTTCCACCATTTCGTAATAACTAAATGCTGGCCAAAACAGGATTATTCACCAAATAAAAGCACGATAGAAACGTTTCACGTTTCTATATACTACTATTAAACTTAGAGTTTCGAAACCTAAGTTACGCCTGTCATCTCTTCCACACAAGTGTCAGAAAAGTCTCCAAGGCACATATTTCAGCGAGAAAATTTCCGAGCAGACGTTTTCCAACAGTTTGTATTTCTCATTCCAGTTCATTCTTCTGTCAGTCGAGACGTAAGAGTGAAAAAACAACGAAACTTCCAGGAGCATAAAATCTACAATTCCTTGAGTGTATTCTTCGGCCTTCTTTCTTTTTATGACTTCTCTCCGCATGCTAAAAACTTCCAGCGAGGACAAACAGAAAACTCCCAAACTGGAAAGCGGGCTTATTTTCAGTAAACAATTCTGAGGCCTCATAAAGTCAATCCGGAATTTGAGTCTGAAGCACCAGAAAAGAGACCTGCCGACAAAGCCTTGGGGATATTTTTGAAAGTCTGTCTATCTGACGCAGCGTTTTTGAAGAGGGAGATTTGCACTTTTCCCTAATAGGGCCATAAATCAGAGTAGTAAAAAGTGACTGAGACGTCCTACGAGGGATTGAAGTGTGAAGAAAGGGTTCTGTAACAAACTCCTTTTTCGTTTCTTCGTAGATTCTTTGAGGCACTGGGATTCTTTAAAGCAGTTCTCTTGCAGAAAATTATTACTCATTAACAATTAAAATTTAATGGGAGAGCAGAAGACAAAAGTATATATTAGACAAAAATACTTGCTTCTGGTTCTTCTATAGATGGAGAAATAAAACAAATTTTCGACACGAAAAAGAGAATAACTTCATTAGACAGGAAGGAAAACATTTTGTGAGTGGACTAAAACCTTTACTAACACAACACGAATTCAAAAAACAAATTTCAAACCTACAAATGGTTTTGACGAGATATCTCGTCCATCAAGATCTGGTCAGTTTTGATAACGACGAGATACCTCGTCGAGACAACCTTCAAGAAGATTAACAATATATTTTATTTTTATGATTTCCGTTTTATTATCGTACAATGAATAATTTAGTACTCTTTGATTAGTGGCACTATGATGCTTTGTTGAAAATCTAAGAAGACATTAAAAAATAACTCATATGTTGTAAGAGTTGAGCTGCTTTTACTATATATTATTAACAGGAGATTTTTCAGTTTAAATTTTAAATGACTATCCTTTTCAATATATTTGTCATTACTAGCTTTAAAATTTGAATAAACGACCTTGAATTAACAGGTATATGGAGCAACTGTTACTGAAATCAATAATTAAATTTTTAACTATTGATTGGTATGAAATAATGAAGTAATTTAGAAAAATGTTTGTACTTTGCTGAATAATAACGATAAAAAGGTCAGTGATCTTGAAATACTCATAAGTTGTCCATGTACACCAATAATGGCCAAGCTGAGAAGATATTATAAAGAATGCATTTGTTGCTAAACTTATTGATTATGATTTTTTTGAAAGGATTTTACTATGAATATATATATATATATATATATATATATATTTTTATTATAGATAGACAGAGAGAGAGTATAAAGGTCGCGTTGACTTCATATTTATTTCAATGTATCACACATTTTTTAAGCACATAGAGATACTTAAGCTGCTATATGTACAATCGTAATAAGAGAACATGTTTAGACTGAAATGTAAATAATTTATGTTCCAGAATGTGTAATACCAAGTATTAATTTCAATTTCGTATTTTGTTGTAGATATTTTGTTTTTGGTATTCAAGAAAATGACTCAAACTTATACACTTTCAAAATCGAAACGTTATTGAAACATCTAGTTTAATTAAACCCAAACATAATTTTACTACATTACAATGTTTATTTATACAGACCATCAAACAGATCAATACAATCACATGACAGCGAGTAAATATCTGATGTATATAATTCGAAACAAACAATAGAAACGAATGCTGTAAAATTATACAGCAACATGACTTACGTATATTATCTAAACACAATTTCAGTAACATAAAAAAAAATAGAAATCATGATTCAAACATACAACCAGAGAAGACAATTTAAATCTTCTTTTAATTGCTAAAATCATGAAATTCCAAAAAATTCTAATCGTCAAAGAAATTTTGTATTTTATACAATCATCAGAAATATACTTAAATATTAAATTTGTTCAATGTACTTGCAGTACGGTATTTAATGTAATGTTATTTTATTCAGCTAAGAATTTGAAATTAGTACACATTTTGATATTAATTATTATACATATATTGACTGTGTTCTTAAGGTAACATTTACCGAAATTAAACCCCAATGGTTATATAAGAAAACACATTATTTATTGTAGATAAGGGAATTTGAGTAATAGCTAATCACTTCAAATAAACTAGTTAAAAAGTTCGAATTTTCCTTTGATATTTCTGTATTCTTTGTATGTAAATGTACAATTTATCCACTAATAGTTCAACAAAGTACAAAGCTATAAACACAAACTTCTTAATATAAGGTAAAAAATCAGAATTTTTTATACACGTATCTGTTAAAAAAAATTTGGATAAAGTTTTAAGTCAAAGAATGCCTAAAAAACGGCTCGAAAAAACATTATTTGCTAGTACTTATTATTTGCTTTGAGCAAATATAAGTTCTTTTTGCACTTAAGAGGTTTTTTTTCTTCCTCTTCAGCTCATTATTATTTCTAGCAAGAAAGTTCGCTTGGCAAAAAACGTAGTTTCTCACTTATCAAAGTGTGGTCTTAACAAAAGCGCTTGAAACTTTAAATCCATTCTCAAATAGAGGGAGAGAGTCGAAAAAATACAGGATATTCCGACAGTTTTAGAGATAGTTGTGAACTAAGTCCTGACATTGTCTTGTAACTTAATCCGAAGAAAATTGGTGATTAGATCTTTGTTAGGTGGGGTTTTCCGGATTCTGTCAGACGATAATTGATGGCTTTGGAAAGTCTTACAGAATAAAACTGAATGTAGAAGTTAAATTGTAGTTCTAAGTTAAGGAGAGATGTTACAAAAATTTAATTCCACTTTGCAGATGACAATCATACTAAAAGTTTATAACTGATTTTAAGTTAAAACCTTTTTCACTGACACAAACTATTTGTTTCTTAAAAGTCATTCATATTCTATACTGTCGGTCTAGAGCTGAAATACATTAACTGACTAAAAGAATATTTTAGTGTAAAAACAGATGGTTTAAAAGACAAATATGAGTTCAAATAATAAGTATAAGAAACACTTTGATAGTGCCACTTTTAGTCTTTTATACAGATTTCAATATGACTATGTTTATCTCGTCTTCAGCAAAAATATTTTGTGTCTTTACAAAAACAAAAGTTAACGAGTTACTACTCGAAGCCGACGATATGTTCTTCAAACTAGCAGGCATTTTAATTGAAATAACACATTTTCTGATCGATAATGTTTACTAGATATTCGAATACCTTCCCGTTAGTTTACTCGATTTCTGCTCGTTAATTTCCGAATTATTCGAGTTCAAATAATAAGAATAAGAAGCATAATAATGCCACTTTTAGTATTTTAAACAGATTTCAATCTGACCTTATATTTCTCGTCTTCAAGAAAATATTCGTTTTGCGTCTTAACAAAAAGCGAGAGTTTATAAGTTGCTGCTCTAAGTCTACGATATGTGCTTCAAACAAGCCTGAATCTTAATTGAAATAACATATTTTCTGCTCGATAAGTTTTGCTAATTATTCGAATATCTGATCGATAATTAACTCGGTTTCTGCTCGATAATTAACTCGGTTTCTGCTCAATAATTTACGAATTATTCGAATTCATATAATAAGAATAAGAAGCACTTTAATAGTGCCACTTTTAGTATTTAAAACAGATTTTAATATGATCGCGTATTTCTCGTCTTCAGGAAAATAAGTATTCTGTGTCTCCACAAAAGCGAAAGTTAATGAGTTACAGCTCTAAGTCGACGATATGTGCTTCAAACTAGAGTGCATCTTAAATGAAATAACACATTTTCTGCTCGATAATGTTTGCTAATTATTCGAATATATGCTCGATAGTTTACTAGATTTATGCTTGATTATTTACGAACTATTTTAATTCAAATAATAAGAATACGAAGCATTTTGATAGTGCCACTTTTAGTCTCTTAAGCAGATAAGACCTTGTATTTCTCGTCTTCAGGAAATAAGCATTTTGTATCTCCAAAAAGCGAAAGTTAATAAGTTACTGTTCTAAGCCGACGATATGTGCTTCAGACTAGCGTGCATCTTAGTTGAAATAATGCATTTTCGGTTGTATAATTTTTACTAATTATTCTAATATATATTTCAAGTGATAATTGAGGCGTTGACATTGAAAAGGACGTAAGCGCCATATCGGTTATTTCATTTAAAAGATTCTATGATCCAATGCCAGTAACACTGAAAAGGAGGTATTCGTAATTCACGAAGTCCAGTTACGGAAAACCCACAAGATGTCACTGACGGAAACTTGATCACTCTTGACTTATTAAGATAACGGTAAGTGAAATCTTAAACTAGCATGTCATGTGAAATTTAGTTTTCGGCGCTCACCTCCTTGTTAATGTCAGTTCCTCTCTCTCAATTAATTACTTTCATAGCAATATTTAACTACACTCATGTCCATGAATAAAGGATAATGCCAAATCCGGCAAATAAAGGTTCGGAAACAAAACAAACGTGACTTATTCATAAAGCCCATTTATTAAACAAAAGATGAGAACAAAAAAAATATTGCACGTATGGTACCATTCATAAAAACTACAATTTTCGCCTCACTGGAGCAATTACAAAAAATATTGACGTTACAAAAACTTAACATGACATGGTTGGTATGATGGTTAATACATTGTATGTCCCACAGACTACATCCTATGTCTATCCGATGAAATACAGTCCGTACAACGCCTAGGCATACTGTGGATCAAATTATCAAGCTGATCTTGGGGATGATCACTCCACTCAGCAAGCTATGCTCTCCGAAGTTCCGATACGCATGTAGGATGTGGTTGACGGATTGGAACTCGTCAGCCAAGCATGTCCCACACATGCTCTATCGGATTCAAGTCAGGTGAGAATACTGGCCATTCCATACGGGTGATATCCTCAGATTCAAGACATTCGTTTACAATGTTTGTGCGGTGAGGACGGGTGTTGTCATCCATAAACACAAATTCTGTGACCATGGCATCTTTAAACATACGTACATGTTGTTCCAGAATGATATCCCGATAAATTTGGCCTCTCATGATTCCGATTTGGACATGTAGATCTGTTTTGGAGACCTTTATAATTCTGCCCCGAACGAGCAAACCTGCACCACAGTAACGGTATCGTTCAATGATGTTGTCTTAGTGGTATCGGGTACCTGGCGTTCTCCATATAAACGTCCACCGTGAATCAGATTACAATCTAAACCTGGACTCGTAGGAAAACATCACACAGATGCACTGTGACGATGTCCACATTGCATGTTCTCTAATCCAGGCTGACCGCTGGCAACAGTCTGTTGCCGTGAGCGGAACACATTTGACAGGCCTGCGAGCATATAGACCAACATATCCCAAACGTCTGTAAATGGTTTGCCTTGAAACTGTCGTACCCGTGGCTTAAGATAGCGGACGAGAAAGATCGGATGCTGTGCTCCGTCTGCTTCTTTTTACAGTTACTGCCAAATACCTGTCATTCGGCGTTGTGAAACGGGGGAGACCTGTACTGTAACGTGTACTTATATTTCCATCATTTTGGAATCGTTGCCAAAGACTTTAGATGACATTTTTGGGCGATTCCAAGTTCCACTGAAACTTCCGTCTGAGTACGCCCACATTCCAGGCAGCCGATAATTCTACCACGTAAAAAATCATCGACATGCATCCTCTGTGCCATAACTATTCGATTGTGGCATTGAGCGGCTTACAGAAAGCTTGTGAACAATTTTACTTCTTTGCTACCATTCCTTATATAAACCTCTTTTACATTCTCGTCATTGTGACGTACTATAAGCGTCATCTCATGGCTTCCTGTAATTTGGATATTATTCTTGAAGATGTGTGCAATAATTCTGCAGGTGAAAATTTTACTTTAGAGTTCGATTTAAGTGTGATTCTGAATGATCCTTAATTTATGGACATGAGTGTATTTATGTAAGTATAAAGCTAGACAAGGATTTAACGTTGTGGGTCTAATAATTTTCTGAGTTTATGTATAGTAAGTCTTGATATACAGATATTTTCGGCGAACTGATAGTCTTGGTATACTGATAGTCTTTGTATACTGATAGTAAGCGATCTTGGTATACTTATAGACTTGGTATACTGATAATCTTTGTATACTGATAGGCTTGGTATACTGATAGTCTTGATATAGTTATAGGCTAATTATACTGATAGGCTTGGTATACTGATCGTCTTGGTATACTGATATTTTTTTTTAACATTTTGGCTGGTTTGAAGTAGAATGACTGCATTTTGTAGTCTAGTGATTTCGTTCCAAATATTGATTTCTGATAAAGTAAGTAAAATCATTTGAAATATTTTTAAGACTTTAAAGAGCATCCACTTAAAACAATTGAACTTGTATCTTCAATTCATACTGAATAGAGAAAGGGATAAATAGTTTAGTTACTCCAATCATACTCTTGATGCGAAAGCAGTTTAGCGATATTTAAGTTCACTCAAAAGAACATGTTATTTTCTAGCTTCCAGCTAAGGGTTAAGAACTAAATTGTGTATTTTGAAACTCGTTGCTTTCAAATTTGTAATGAAACATCTTTTGAGAGTAATTTTCTTTAATTATAAAGATAAGATTTTAAATAAAAAATAAAGATTACTACGAGCATTGAACTTTTAAAAACACAGTTCTGCAGATTGATTCTTAAATTTGTTCCTTGTTTTTAAAGTCATTTAGTTATTTTTGAAATGTTTTGAAAAGTTTGTTAGTCGCATAACTTTTATATTATTCCTTTAAAAGAATTTCCATTGTTATCTTAAAAATAGTATCATATAAGTTTCAGAATCAGAGTTTTTATTGAAATAAAGTTATCGACACTGAAAATACCTATTTTTTATTTAACAAATCAATGTAAGAAATGGACCCTCACTTTATCCGAATTCCCAAGTTTCGCGTTATTTCTATTCTGTTCATATCTATGTTTACCCTACAGCTGCTGGTGACAGCCAAACGTTTTTTGCGAGTTTATGCTTATGTTGTTTCACTTATCTTTCGAGTAAGTTTTACAAAAAGAGCAAATGTCAGTGTCCAAAGCAGACAATCCTCTTACTAACGTTTCATGACAGCTTTATAGCGTAGGTCCTGACATGTGCGAAATAAGGAATAAATTCAGTTCGGTTTAAAAACCGGTGAAATCCGGTTTAAAAGATTGTTGAGAATAGCCCTTCCTGAAGCATCATAACAGGTTTTAGTAACGGAACCAATTCACCCGACAACACTAGCGATAAATGTTGCCATTATGGGACATGTCACCAAAAATTTTAACTGAGCTGCAATTTTTGCAATGATCTATAGAGTTCAATAGTCATTAGTAAGAAAATTTTCATATCCATAAAAAGCATTCATATTAATTTTTTGCTTTTGAAAAGTGAGCGGGAGATGCAGTACTCTTATAAAATTTACAAAGTAAGTGAATTGTTATTTGCGGTTTATATACTGCTGTTTGTAAAAAATGCAACACAATGAAGGAGTCATCAAAATTAAATGAAATTTAATAACTAAACGCCTTGTATTAGTACAAATAAATGAATAAATTTTCAAAGCACAAAAACAATATTAAGTGTCCGAAATCAGTATTTGGTATAGCCACCACGCGCTGCAATAAGTGCTGCTATACGACGTGGCATGGAGTGAAACAGTTGTTGAATGTCTGCTTGTGGAAGAGAATTCCATATTGTTTATATGCGCACCCAAAGTCGTCTTTTGAAGATGTAGGACGCGGATCACGAGCGAGACGTCGATCAACCAAATCCCACACGTGCTCAATAGGTGACATATCCGGCGAATAAGCAGGCCAAGGAAGATGTTGCATGTATTGGTCTGACAAGAAGTTTCGAACATTTCTTGCTACATGTGGGAGTGGATTATCCTGTTGAAAGATAGCTCCAGGGATGCCTTAAAGGAAGGGAACGACTTTGGGCTCTAGAACTTCATGGACGTACAAGTTGCTATTCAGATTACCCTCAATTCGTAGCAGCTGAGATCGTCCATGATACAAATCGAACCCCAGACCATAACTCCAGGTGTTCGGCCACTATGACGTTCAATAACGCACTCTGGAAGACAGCGTTCATCGGCATAGCGTCTAACACGAATGCGGCCATCATGGTTCCATAAATTATAGCGGGATTCGTCAGAAAAGACAACTTGTTGACAATCAGCCAGCCAGGCTCTGTGCTCATGAGCGCATTGCAGACGCAGCCGTCGATGGTTTGGCGTGAGGGGATCCTTTATAAAGGAATCCTTGCACGCAGTCCACGGTGCAGCAGACGTCGGTGAATTGACGAAGTCGACATTAGTACACATGTAGCAGTAGACCAAAGTGCTGCCAACTGTCTGGAGGAAGCTGTACAGTCATTCACAGCCATTTGGACCAGGTGTCTAACATCGCGCGCTGACGTCACATTCCGTCGTCCACTCCCAGTTTTTCGAATTGTCCGGTGCTCGTCGGTCAACTGCCTCCAAACTCGCATGACTGTGGAACTGTTCCGCTGCACACGAGCTGCTATTGCGCGATAGGAAAATCCTCCTTCACGAAGGCCGATGATTCTCCCCCGTTCAAACTCCGTAAGTTGTTGAAATTTCACCCTATTTCGTCGTGGAGGCATAATTAGGTCTCACTAAACGTTCGCCACTAGAAAATAACCTTGCACTATTTTCAACGTCCCGCTACAGCCCTCTATTTATACGCTTTTAGCATCAGTTCAGAGGGCGATGATCACACCACGCATGCGTGATGGCTCTGAAACTTTACTACTTTGCATAACATCCTATAATTGACATTTGCTGCAAATTTCATTTCATTCGGATGTTTCCTTCATGGTGTTGCATTTTTTACAAACAGCAGTGTACATATTCTTCGAGAAAAGTATGCCCTATTACATGTCTTCGTAAATATGCTGTAAAATTGATGCTCCTATACGTAGAAAACAATATATCTTCAGTAATTGGTAATTAGTACATTTTAATTAACGTCGTACTAGAGCAACCCAATGGGCTATTAACGACGGTCCGGGATCAATTCCCAATAGGAAAGAACCCAGGACAACTCCACGTAATTTTGAACTACGGTCAGATGACGAGGCAACACCTCAGCTGGCACACCACTCTCCAAACTTCTATACCAACCTAACGTGAGGACTTTCGGCCACGACAGATGATTTAAGGTGCACCAGCCGCCTCTACACCAAACGCTTACAAATATTCATGCACTGTCCCGGATTCGAACCAGGAACTTTCCTATCTAGAGGTCCTATCTTCCTCTATTTTTCTATCTATACCTTAACCACCAGACCGGTTGGTCGACCATATACCATGAGATATTTATTCCTTTGAATGTTACAATACGGAACTAGTTATCGATGTAGAATCTGTTTGTTGATGTTGTCGATATATAGTCTGAAAAAATCAGCAAACTGGTAAAAACTCATGTGAGAATTTTTGTCAATGATTTACCATCACACAGTAATTTTTGAAACTGATGATAATTTTCAATTCCTAATACAGAAGCATTATAAGAGAATTATTAATATGATTAATACGAGAAAACCACAGTAATGAAATATGGAAAATGTAATGCAGAATTGTGTCAAAATGTCTTAATGTGTCAAAATTTGATACATTATTTAGTGTGGAAATTAATATTTCGTGTATTCTTTGAATTTGTTGAATTCGTGAATTTGTTGACTCATTACTCGTACTCAAATGTGTTATTAACATGCTTTAAATTAAATCAAAATAAAACAAAGCTTTTTCTAGTAAGTATAATATCACAAAATCTCTTAACGCATATCTTGTTATGATCCAAAAAAATTGTCATCTTACTTAGCAACATAAAAGCAGTATGCTAACTTAGAACAATGTACCAATAAAAAACGATATTTGTAACAATTATTAACTTAATCATTAATAATAAAAATATGTAACTTATTTAAAAGTGAATGTATTAAGTGTTTTGAAACCAAATTGTTTGGGCAAGAAACTCAATACTCTCGCTTTTAACAACCATGACAGCTAAACTATGTATTACTTAATTTGGTTGGTGTCTCCCAAAACACATTTTGAAGCACTCATATTGGAATCATTGAAAAAATAACCAATTAAAATTCAATGCTTTATATTTCAGCTCAGAAATGCAGTAAATGGTCAAAAATTGAAGTAATAGTAAATGGAGTAATTCACATACACTAAGTGATGTAGAAAAAGAAAAATTCAAGACGTTATAATTTAGTATGCATAATAACTTACCCTTGTAACCATCCAAGAAATCCACTGTAATTTAGTAACATTTTACTCATGTCCTTTGTGGAAGAACTGAATACTTTATAATTAAATCATGCAACTTACTTCTCGCTTCTCCAAAATTTTGGCAGTACTGTGATAGGAAGCAGAGAATAACTAACTGTTAATTAAACAATTAATTAAATGCCGTGTATTGTTGCAAACGCCACTTAAACTATCTCCATAATGTTATTTATCATTTAGATTTGACTCAATTTTCATTTGGTTAATTTTAAGCCTTATAGAAAACGTAGTTAAACTTTGCTTTTCCTCTTTTTATTCATCATAATTCTACCACTCATACCAAAGTCTTGAGCAGTCACAAATTGAAGGAATCAAAAAAAATTATAACAACGTAAGCACTGAGTAGTCATTTACTTATCTTAAATGATAAAAAAATAATAATTTAAGGCGTGGATTCTAGTAACCACTACAAAATATCTAACATATCTTGCTACCATTCCAGAAATGTAATATAACGTATTAACTTATGATAATATAAATGCAGTATACGTAATTAATTGCAAATATTTAACCATTTATTTAGTGTTTTAAACAAAATCAAATCCCTTACATTTCCTGCCCACTCTAAATAAAAAAAATTCTTAGAAACATATCTGACAGCATTGAAAAATAATAACTTATTTCACAAATGTGACTTTATATTCAAGTTGAACTATATCTATAATATCGTTTACTATCTTTGATGATTGGATTTATTTTAATTCATGTTTTTGAATATTTGCAGAAGAGCAGTAAGGCCCGGTGCACATATCTGATTTTTCAACGTGCGGCGCCGCTGCGTTCCCGCTACAGCGCCGAAGCCCAAATATGCTCACATAACCGTGAAATGACGCAAGTACTCATTTCGTGCCATCTGCGATGGATATCTCTCGAAAAAAAACGTGTTTATTTCGCTTACTTGGTGTACAAAAAATATATTTTGAAACAAAATAGATATTACTGGATACATCCATTTATTAATTATTATTTATATTCTATTTATTTGTGAAAACAAGGTACTTGAGACTGGAGAAGAGTGTGCTGTGATCTGCGGCATAAATTGCACGCAAGGTATGTGCGCACTACTCAATTGGATCTAATATATCGAGACTGCACTTGCGTTGCAGCAACGGCACCGCACGTTGAAAAAATGAATGTGTGCATTGAGCCTAAGAGTCGTCATTTTGTATACATCGAAATATGTTATCTCCTGTTTGCACTTATGTCAAAGTTTGGAGTGGTCTCAAATTGAAAGTATATAAAGAAATGATGGCTTAGCATAAGTGACTAATAATTTATTTATACTGTGATTTAAAATATCAATTACAGACGTGTACTATAGTAAACGTAAAAACTAAGTTGTCTAATTTTTTGCTTTGTTCCCGTTGAGGAAACGTAATGTAACTTATAATAATATGAAGCATAGTAGCGGATCTATTAGCCACATATATTTAATAGGGCCTCGGTAGAGTCGCACATTAACAAAAAGATGGCTTTGAGATTGAAACTCGATGAAACCAAATATCATTTTTTAAGTGAGGATTGGTGCACATTAAATGTGTTTCGGCCTAAAATATCATGTTTTCGTAGTGTGGATGTTTGGAGAAAGGTGTCAGCTCAAGTGTTGACATCGCCATCTGACAGTGGTTCAAATTACGAGGTGTTGTCCTAGGATTCCCCTTTGTATTGATCTCGAACCGTCACCTGCGTTGCTGTGTGTCACGTCCGCTGTGTTCCTTCGTGATGTAAATTCAACTACTTACCTATAGCTATTTAACAATTTATTAATATTTTTTAACTAAATCAAATAGCTTACGCTTCTTGTTTCATAAACAAACAATTTGGAACATTTTATCATCATTAAAAAATAATAACTCCCCATAAGAAAATTTATTATATTTCAAATTAAACTCCGAAATATCATTTACCTTCTAGATTTGAATTAGTTTAATTCAACAATTTTTTAAGCTTTTCAAAAATGTAGTAGGGGAAAGGAGGGTAAGTGTACGCATCTAGTGGTTTTTATTTGTAAAAAGTAAAGTAATTAAGATATAGGCTTCAAAATTTTACGCAATGTACTTTATGCAAATGTGAATCAATAAATACATGCTACACGATTTTATGTCTTATTATTAGGGCAACTTTTTGCAACAAATGCAACTTTTTTTCACACGTTCTACGTTGCATTTGAAGTGTTAAAACCAAAATTCCTCCTACATGGGGTGTATTATAAGTGAGTTATAACCGCAACATAAATGCAACTTTTTGCATAAATGCAACCACTTGTAACTTTTTAAAATTTAGCTTAAAATGAATTAATATGAAATTACTATTTCTTGTTTTGCCCTCTCAATCAAGCCTTCGATCACGTGTGTCTGACCTTGGGAACACCGAAGTATTGAGGATCAAACAAGAAGTTTATGGATAGAATGTGTTCGTCCTAACAGACGAAAGTGAAATAAATCGCAAGTACCTTAACACATTGGTTGGCTGATAATCCTGAGGACACTTGTGTAATCGATTGCAGAGTTTGTGGAGGTGAGTGTCGATCATCAATATGTTGTTCGCCTTGTAAATAACGTTTTAAAATCTCTGAATACTGAGCAAAAAGATTTTGCGCTTTTGCTATCCGATACAGCACTTTATATGACTGCAGCTGGCGAAGTTTTTCAATGTTAAAGAAATTACTAGCCAAGGATCGGCCATTAAACGTTCTTCTGTATGTAATGATGTATTATAATACTGTTGTACACGACTAAAATTGTCAATATCTATAGAATTTTTTCATTTTTTACGAATAATTTACTTTAGATTTTAGTGTATCAAAAATAAATGCAACTTTATTTCCATAAATGCAACTTTAGGGAATAATAAATGCAATTTTTCCCATTTTTACTGCAACAAAAAAGTTGCCCTACTTATTATTTAAGTAAGAAAAATATTAAAAAAAAATTAAAATTGCGTATTCTTGCCCTACATGTAGGGTAAGAGTACACAGGTAGAGTGGCTAAGAGTACGCACCGGATCTGTCCTAACAATAGTCGCATACAAAAGGCCCATTGTCTTCGTATCCACTGCAATCCTTGTGCCACCAATCTTTGCACAATACACATTGAATCCAGTCTCCGTTATAAGAATTGTCACATTCTGAGCAAATAACTAAAGCATCATCATCTTCAGCAGAAAACATAGGCTGGGCTGAGCTCTTTGATGGTTATTGGTCTTCATAAGAAAAAGTCAAACCTTTTTTTTTAGGTTTTGTTTCTTTTTTGTTCGTTTTATATTTACCCTCTCACTTCCCTTTTCTGGATTTGTTAAGAATCTTTGCCTTTTGGTTTTTTTTTCTTTATCTTCCAAAAGGGTTTAATAAGCAACGATGTCATGATTTCAGACACAAACACATGTTTCTTTTTTTTTCTGATTCACATTTTCGTCTTTCTTTTGCTATAGAAGAGGTAAAATTGAATGAATGCTAACATTAATTTTACTGCAGGTAGAATTTTCTGCAGGCCTAGTTGAAATCTTTGCGAACTCTTGGCCTCCTCGTTTGCGCTTGACTAAACCGCTGCTGAATGGCAGCATGTCACAGAAAGATAAACTCTAGCTACACCATCTTGTAGTTTATGACATATGCTTTAATCTGAAATAAGTTTATAAAAATTATTTCACTCGATATAATTACAAACACTTGTGTTCTATGATCGAAAAATTACATAAAAAACTTAATTTTGTCTTAAAAATTGAAAACGAAGTGTAGCAAATCGATGGTGATAATATCAGAAGAACTAAAACGTCAAAATGGTGATTCTCTGCAGTGTTGCCAACAAGATGAAATTTATCTGCGTATTCTTAGCCACCCGCGTACTTTTACTCACCGTTCCCCTAAATATTGCAGTTTTTATGCATTGAAATGTGTTCTCCTCTCTCTCCTCTTATAAAAACTTTCGAGTGTTCATAAATTGAAAGAATAAAAATTATTTACTTAGCTTAGGTAAATTCCTAGTCATTTACATATTTCTAAGTGATAGGAAAATATCAACTAAAGACGCCTATTCTAGTAACCTTTAAAATAACTTATGCTAGGTGTCTTATACCGTTCAGGAAATATACTATAACTAATTAATTTATAATAATTTAAAATACAGCATAATCTATCTATACAGTAAAATATATCAGTACGGGAACCTGGTCGCGTATTGAACACGTTTTCAAAAAATTAATTATTTAAATTTTATTTCAACAATTATAAATTAATATGATAGTAAATATAATTTAAAATTTCACATGGAACACAAATATATTTATAATAGTGTAAATAATAAATTTTTTATCTGTTAAATTTATTATTTTTAAAACATACGCAAGTAGGTCAAGCCTACCTCTATAAGGGAGGATTAACCCAGGCAAGAATGCATCATTTTAGAATGGAATATTAAGTAGATTTTCCTAGTTTTGTAAACACTACAGTAAACAACTTTTAGTATGATAGTTTAACTTTCCGAAATTGTTTTAAGAATATGTATTGTAAAACTATTAACAGTACATTATAACACCCTGTTTCAAACGATAATAGAAATTGTCCATGCAATAAAGTTCTAAAAATTCCTTTTAATGATGTTAAATGTTTTATTACGTTTCAAAACATTAAAATTTACAACATGCATAGGTAATACCGTAATTTCAATTTATATGTTTACCTCAGTGGTATGAATAGGGTGAAATCGAAATAAAACTGTATTTAATTTACAACTCTTTCAGTGCCTCCAGAAGACATAAGGCATGGCAGTTTTGTCATATCTGTTAGATAAACAACAGATGAGTCTTCATTTTCAGGATAACTCTAGGGAATAGCATAGAATTACCTTTGGCACACACAGTAGAACATAATGTAATTAAGTTACCCCTTTCACCTGACGTTACTTTAGAAACTTTTGTTTTTCACATTTGCCAGCTATTATTTTCTTTTGTTTGCGTACAGTGGGTATTCCAGTTTCATCTACATTCTAAATGGACGTCTGGCCCAAATTTATATTTTTCAAGAACTTTTTTCAAATTATTAGGAACTCGCCTACTGTGAATTTATTGAATGTAGTTAGTATACTCAAACTTGTACTTTCAGGATTACGCAAGGATTACTCATTATGCCTGTGCATTAAGGCGTATCGAAAAAATCGAAAATTCTTATACCCTTTTGCTGTAGTGCGGAAAAGTTGTGAACTTCCATCATTAAAAATCGTGCGGAATCTAAAAACTGTGAGTTGATTTCTTCTGTCTCCTCAGTGGGCCGAAAGTTTCGAAAATTGGACTAAAAATGATTCAAATACAAAAATTATTAAATAATCACATATTTCGTTGATCAGTTTTGGGTAACGCTTATAAGTTACTATTTTTTAACAAAAAAAACTATAAAAAATTTTAGAATTATAAGTTAATATCATCTGCTGCCTCATCGGCATCGAATTTTGGAAATTTTAACGCATTTTGGTACTTTTCTGTACAATTGTTTACGCCTTACACAATGCACAATCGAGACAGACTTAGGCGTCTCCTGCTTAGAGCTATTCGGTGGATGATGAAAGGGGATATGAAATAGAAGATGTGATGGATGTGAAGACAGAGGAAGACAAGATGGGCTTCAAACACGCGTCTTACACAGCGTCTCTTCAGCAACCCACAAGGAGTGTTCAAATGCGTTTTAGACTGGATAACACAGTTCTTGTCAGTCAAATATATGGTGTATCCAACAGAGACACGGCTGCTATTGCATCAAGTGTTATACAAGATTTGGGTTTAATATCGGAATCAGATACCAGTCTCGTCACAGACAAAAGTAAAATATGGAGGGAAAAATCGAGAATTTGCAAAATATGGTCTAAAAATCAAATGAAAATCGTTTTACTCTATCTGGCCTTTATTTTGATGGACGTCATGACAAGACTTTAACATCAGAAACACTCGAGAACAATCAGTTCCAAAGAACAATTGCAGAAGCGCATTACTGTATTGTATCGGAGCCTGGTTTTACGTACAAAGGACATGTTACACCTGAAAGTGGGTATAGCCTTGATATATCTAATAGCATTTACGAATACATAAAAAGTGCTTTATTGGATGATTTCAGCAACCTTATTGTTCTCGGGTGTGACGGCACTGTAGTGAACACAAGAGTGTTTAATAGTGTTATTCGAAGGCTTGAATTGAAACTTCAGACATCAGTCCAATGTATTATCTGATTACTTCATTTCAATGAGTTGCCATTACGACACCTATTTGAGTCCATAGACGGCAAGTCATCTGGTCCCATATCTTACTTCGGAGACATTGGACGAAACCTCAAAGGATGCAAAAAGGTTTCAATTATTGCTTTTACTAGTATTGAATGCGAGTTGCCATACATTGATCATACCACGCTCAGTTCATATCATAAATACTTATTAGACATTTGCACCGCCATTAGTTCTGACGTTTGTTGTTCATATCCAGCAAAAACCGGGAACGTTGAATTTGGTCCACTGGCTAACAACTGTGTATGTCAATCGAATACTGAGGTTATATATATCTACATCATACCCATCAAATGAGTTGCTAACTTTGGTTGCATTCATTCTAAGAGTCAACGCACACTCATTGTTCCGAATGAAGATTCATCATACCATAAAGAACGGTGTTAGACATCTGTGGTATTTTATCAGCTCATCTCGGTACTTGCCTAAGAAGTATCGTGACGTAATCGAACCAGTTATTTCTCGCAACGCTTATTTTGCGGGTCCAGAAAACATGCTTTTGGCCATGTTAACTGATGATAGGTACCATATTAGGACCCTTGCAGCTCGGCGGATTATCAAGGCTAGGGAAAATAGCCCAGAAGTGTTCCCGGATTCGTTATTCCTTCTGTTAACTTTGTAGCTGCAGACTATGTAGATCTCATTGACTGACAAGCTTGTTATGTGACATTGCCTCCAGTTCTCAGAGAGTTCTCAAGAACTTCTGAAGATGATACAGGACGGTATGCCAGTGAACTGATGGAACTTTATTAAATTTCCTTCACACACGCAAGCAGATGAGGGGATTGTGAAACCAGTCACTGCAGCCTACGGAAAATACAGTTTGGCCGCAGAACAGGGATGTATTTATTAGAGTGACACTAAAATTCAGAAAACACATATCAAAATTTGAAACCAAATATGATTACAAGCAGTAATGCTTTTGTCATTTGTATGTTTGAAAGGTAAAATAAAGTTTCTGTTAGCATTACAATGAGGAAAGTGTGACGTGTATTATTTTGAATTTTGCCTTCATTTTCCAAAATTTGGTATCAATGAGGCGGAAGATAATATTAACTTATAATTCTAAAAGATTTTATGGTTGTTGTTGTTATAAAGTAATAACTTGTAAGCGCCACCCCAAACTGATCAACAAAATCTGTGGTTATTTATAAATTTTGGTATTTTAATCATTTTTAGTTCAATTTTCGGAACTTTCGGCCCACTGAAGCTACAGAAAAAATCAACCTGCAGTTATAATATGCAGCACGCTTTTTAATGAGAGTTCACAACTTTTCCGCTCTACCGCAAAAAGATCTAAGAAATTTCAATTTTTTTCAACTGTGCATGAATCCACGTAACCAATCAACGAAGCTATTTTATCTTGAACCCATTTGTTGGGAATTTTTTTATTGTTATCAATTCAAACTGATATACAAACTGTCTAGTAGTCTTTGGAGTTAATAAATATTCTTTCAAAAGTCTTTCTTCCTCATCAGTTAATTTTGCCCAGTTCTGTAATTCGGCTGCATATCCACGTCTTCCTTATTTTTACTCAATTTATATTTTGTTACATATCTCTCCAGAGTTTTCCAATCAATGTCATAATATTTTGCTGTGCGACGAATACTAATACCTTCAGCAGCAACTTTCTTTACGGCTAACTTCATAACTTCTATGAAATGCTTCTTTTGAGCTTTTCCTGTTGGTTTATGGAAAAAAAGGCATCTGAGTAAAAGAAATAACATTGAGTTATATGTAATTATTACTGTAATCAGTGGTGCAGATCAGGAGTGTAAACAAAGTTTTTTTGGAGGGGCCCTCAATTTTTTCTATTTATTTTTTAAGGATACAAACAAAACAGACCTAATTGGCTAAAAATTTACTATGGACCTTATATAGATTTTAATAGGTATTTCTGTGATTGAAAGAAGTTTTTAATTTAAATAAGATATTAATTTAGAAGTTTAAATAATCTTATATATTTTCAAAAATATTTAACAAGGGAGCCTTGACTCACTGGCCAACCCTCCCTGATATGGAATGGGTAAAGCCTCCCCACACGGCCATTTTGAAAAGAATAACACATGGTGACTTTAGGTCCAATTCACTGTACAAACTATAAGGCTGTAATCAAAGATTAATATGTTAATACGTGTGAAATCTTATTTATTTATATTTATTTCAATTGGTTTATCTGAGAAAATCTTACAAAATATATCTAAAATACTTATTTTTAAGGCAGAAAACACTTTATTTTGAATCTTTCCTCACTTCTTTGAGCTAGCTGCATGAAACTAAGGTGGATGCCTGAGCATTTTAATCGACTTGATTGCTCTTTAGTGAAAAAAGGCTGATATGAACACTTTTAAATAATAAAAAATCAAGGGTGGGGTCAAGCTTCCCTATGGTCATGGCTCCCCAGGTTCCCCTACTATAAGTATTTAACAATATATTAAGCCTTTTCAACTAGATTAAATAACTTGCAATTTTTGTTACATCCATCAATATGTCGAAACATTGCTATCTGCATTGAAAACTGATAACTGTTCAAGCAAATTGCTTCGTGTTCAATTTAAATATCTGTGGAATAAACTTTATCTTTTAGATTTGTTTCATTCTTAGTCGGTAATTTTTGTAATTTTTCAAAACTTCAGTAAAAGCCGTCATATTTTGTACATAAAAATATGCTCTCTTCTATTTCTACTCACACCAAACTCATGGTAGGTTGAAAATTGAAGAAATAAAAAAAATGACCATTTAACGTAAATGACTACTAATTTACTTACGCTTTGATAGAAAACATCAACAAAAGAGTTAAGTTTCGCAACCATAATAATTAAGTATGTAACAAGTATTGATAGAATTCCAAGAAATGTAATATCTTATTCACTCATAAAATGTAGTATAAGTTATCAACTATAAATATTTAACTATTTACAAACAATTTTCAGCCTAATCAAATGCCTCCTTAAAACTAAATTCGCTAGGCCTACAAATACTTCGGAACATTCCTAGGAAGTCTAAAAAATAAAAACTTATTTCCCAACTGGCTTCATATTAAACTTAAACCATCTCCAGATTATCATTCCCCATGTAGATTTGATTTATTTTAATTCAGCCATATTCAAAACTTCGCAGAAATGCAGTAAACGTTGCTTTTTTTGCACATCAAAATATGTTCTCTTCTATTTCTACTCATACGAAACTCTTGAGTGGTCGTAAATTGAAGGAATAAAAAAAAAAGTACAATCTTTTTATTCGTTTCTTTTCCTTCAAGGAGGAACGACGTCATGCTATCACCGAATACATCTTTTTAATTTTCTCCGGTATCGCCCTAAGAGTACTTTTCTTTACCCCCAATGTAGTTTTTTTCCTCTCTAATATCTTCGTCTTCTTCCGGGCCTTTTTTCAATTCTCAACATGGATGACTAAAAGCCTTTCCTGTTCACTGTCACTTTTAACGTCAGCCGGAAATGCGTCTGAAAAAGTCAACAAGTGAGTTCACCTTGTTTCGAGGACTATTTTTTTTTTAATTTCTTTCGATATTTCCAGAAATCTTTATAAGCAAAAATGTTTATTCGTTGGCAGTCAGCTTTTGACTGGGTATATCCACTCTTAAAAATTCAACATTTTTATAAAAGGGAATAAAAGGTTTGAGTGAAAGCATATGTAAATAAATTTCCTCGTAGATATTTTAACATTTGTTAAGAGATTTTAAGTAAAATCAAGGAGATTTTTGTATTATTAGTAAGTCAAGCATGTTATCTTCTACATCTACAACTTGTATTCAATCTACATTGTTCATACATGAGTTTGAATAGATTCGCAGTTTGTAGCTTATTTCTCAGTCTTTTCCATCATTGTTGTTGTTGTCGTATGTTCTTCTGGGATACAAATGAAAGCAAGGGATGAACAGAAACATTCAAGACAAGTACAGAAGAAGAAATATTTTATTATTACAAACGATGATCCCAGCAAATAACAGAAGGGGTGCGCTGCTTTCCTTTCAAGACCTTTCCATCATTGAAATAATTATTAATAAAGATCCCACTACTAAGTTATCAAGCAAATCAAAACGAAATAACTATTAACTGAAATAGCCTACTATACATATTGTGTACATCAAAATATTTTTCAAAACTTTCCGTACGTAATGCAACCAACTTTACAGAACGCATGTAATTTGTTAGCAGTTGTATACTTAACTTTTTAAATCTATCTTATGTACAGCTGTATACAGATGTAGTTGGTCAAAAGAGTATCCGAATACCTCCTGTTATTCTGGTCTATGGTCAAACAAAAAATTTTATTAGACTTTCTCAACAAAACAAACTACAAATAAATATTATTTTATTTCAATTTGATCGGTATTTTAATTAACGTTGCACTAGGATAACACGTGGGCTGTTGGCGACGGCCAGTGATCAATCCCCAAGGGATAGATCCGAGGACAACACCACGCAATTTTGAACCACGGTCTGCTGACGCGGTAACACCAAGGCTACACAGTACCCTAAAAATGACAAAAATATCGAAAATAATTTTTTTGCATTTTTCGATGGCCCATACAGTTGTGAAGCTTGCCTCAAAATTTTAGATCTGATATCCAATTAGTTTTAAAGATTTTTAAAGTTTTTTGAGTGTTGTCAGTGTTAAAATTTGATAGCATAGAAGAGGGTGTGTGGTTAAATTCGTTTTTGTTTTGATGTAATTTTACATTCTTACAGTTAATTAAAAATATTTTTGAATAAAATCAATTCCTTAGGTGAAATGGCTATTATCTTCAACTTTCACTACTAAAATCGTATCTGTTAGTTTATGTTCTGCGTTCTCTTCTGAGTCTCATTACTAGCTAACCAATATTGGTAAAAAGGTCTTTTTCAAAACCAATATTTGATTAATATTATTATATATAATACATTATAATCAAAATTTGGTAAATATTTGGTTCGAAAATATTTAGTTAGGATTTAGAGAAATAATTTGTCGCTGCCGTATCAAATGTTTTTCATCATAGGAAAAAATAATATTTTGAATTTAAAAAAATATATTCAATCACATTGAGTTAAATTAGTGTTTTAGTGCATTTTATAAGTTGGTAAATAACATATTAAAAAATTAGAGCTCTATAAGCATTATTAGTCTTTGTTTTATGACTTCAAAAACTTAAAATGCATTTTTCTCAGACTTTTATTTTTGTGGATGCAAGTGTTTTAAAATCCCTAAGGCTTTTTTTCTGTACAAGATACAGTCTAGAAATTTTTTGTAGATACTTTCATATATATGTACTATAAAATGTAGTATGGATTAAGGCCTGAGAGTTCTAGTAATTTTTTTTTAATGTCAAAGTGTGTTAATAATTTTAGAATTTTCATGTTTTTTTTAAGTTTAGCTACAAAAATAATTATTAAAATTCAACAATGAGACTGATGGTCAATTCCATACTAGCTTTTGTTCCCACACACAATTATCTAAGAAATATAAATCACTTGAAATAACTAAAAACTATTAATAATTGAATATTTTATAAGAATTTTAAAAAACTCCAAAATTTTAAGTTTTTTTTTAATTTTAAAGTAATGGTGATTGCTAAACTGACTTTTGTTTATTGGATTTAGTTAAATAATATAAGTCAAAAAAAGTCATTAATTATTTTTAATGTTACTGTCCGTAGAAAAATTTTTTGGAAAAGGGTACTGTGTAGCCCTGGCAACCCACTATCCAAACTTCTGCACCACAAATTTCTATAAGGAGTTGCATTCATATTTATAAAACAAATTATATCTAGAATTTCTTAAATTGAAACGCCTATTTTTAATGTCATTAAAAATTTCCATAAAACAAAACAACCATAAACATAATTTGTTTGAAAATACGATCACAATTGCTTCATACTAAGAAAAAACATTTGGGCTCAGTCACAGCATTTTAGTTGGACAGGGCAAGTAACTCGTAGAGAGTTTTAGCATTTTTAGAAATCTGAACTCGATTATTCAATCTCTTGGAATTTTGGGTTTTGCTTACATTAAAGCAAGGCCCGTTTCAAAGAAACATTAAAAATTGTTTCGTAAAGTGCATAGATTTCAAAATTATTTTTCTGTATTGGCTATATTGCTTAATAAAATATCGCCAAGTAAAAAAATAGTCAGAAATACTTTTTTCAGTTTAAAGATTTTACTTAAGAGTTTAGAGGTCACTAAAAGAAGTATAACTACTTGTCTTATTTATAACGTATTGGATACTCCGAAGCATAGAATATATTAAACTGCACGATAGGTCTTGATCACGGCTATTATTTGTCTCGTGGCGCAATATTATGACTAAAGTTGATACCCAGTCATTTATTGTAAAATCAATGAGATTTCCACAAATTGACTTTTTTCTCTATCTCTATCAGAATGAGGTCCACAAAATGTATTGGCCATTCAAGTATTTTGATGCTATGATACTCTATATATTTAGTAACCACGGCTTTTTTGAAAATTGAGCAGGAATATATATTATTCCTATATGAAATAATATATGACACTAGCCACTGTGCCATAACGCCGTTGCACGAGGAGGTGGTTTGCTTCGCAAGCCAAATGGGAATTCGTTACCTATTGAAGAATAGCCATCACGGCGTTCCCCGTGGCGTTTGCATCGCAAACCGATACCACGCCGTGATGGCCTCGTCATGGTCAAATGCGGCCAAATTCGAATTGCGAAGAGATCCAATCGGCCTGACGTCACAATCTCTTGCGAAAATATAAATATTTATTTCAAAATTTTTATTAAAAGATAATTGAACGTATCCGGTATCTATGTGGTGTAAAATTTTCCGCAGATTTCAAATCCGTTAAAATTTTTATCCTACCTTTAACGATCGCTGAGATAGAAAAAAAGCACTAAAGAATGCCAGTCATAACTTTAATTATTTATTTTGCTTCGTTCGAATCCGTTTCTCAGGAAAACAAAACGAATTATTCTCGATTAAAACGAAGTTCATTCTTCGCGTCGACGTTCGTATTTAAAAAAATTAAAAAGTTTCAATTTAAAAATGATTTATTTCAAGAAAATCATATTTTTAGGTATCTAATGTGAAATTTTCCGAAGATTTCAAATCTGTTGACATTTTTACTCTATCGTTAACGATCTACGAGATAGTAAAAAGAACTACATGACTCCAGTTAAAACTTTTTATTTGTTTTGTTCTTCGGCTGAAAGCGTTCAAATAAAAACACGAAAAAAACTAATTTAGAAGCTGTGATCTTTTATGATGTTGCCATTCTAAAGAAAACAAAATAATTAAATATGTCATTGAATTAATTTTAAAATTTCTAAATTGAATTTTAAAATTCGGGCTTCGTACGAAAATTGCAAAACTTTGGACTACCAGTGTGCCAAATCACATTACTGTAAGTGCCATAGATTCGTCAGGATAGTACAAGCAATCCACACACAAACACTTACTTTTACAATAGTAGTTATAAGTTATAGTTAATTTTAAACTCCAAAGTAGTTTTTTAGCATTGAGATGCTAAATAAAAATCTCAAACTAAAGTAACAGTTTTGTCAATTCTTGTAACCGAAACAGTCCATGTGGAAATTGATTCTCCAAGACATCAGGTAATTTGGTAATTTTTAGTTAACGTCGTACTAGAGCAACACAACGGGCTATTGACGACGGTCCGGGATCAGTCCTTTAAGGAAAAGATCCGAGGACAACACCTCGTAATTTTGAACCACGGTCAGATGACGAAGCAACACCTGAGCCGGCACCCCACTCCCCAAACTTCCACGCCAACCCAACGTGAGGACTTTCGGCCACGACAGATTTAAGGTGCACCAGCCGCCTCTACACCATACGTTCACAAACATCCATGCCCGGACCCGGATTCGAACCAGGAACCTTCCGATCTAGAGGCTAACACCTTAACCACTATACCGGTTGGTCGGCCCAAGACATCAGAGATCGTGACATGTTCTTGTATGTCATAATACGAGACTCCGTTGAATCGGCTTTAATCCAATGAAGGGTACCAATACCTTGGGCAGAGACATACAGCTCTAATCTAACTGAGAAATTTTGCCACTTCGCATTTTTTTTGTATATTTTGGGTCGAGTATACTCGACCCAAAATATACAAAACGTGTCTATACATGACTTGGAGGACATGGCAAATCTCTCGAAAGCTCCGGATTCGCAGTTCAGTAATTTAGCCCTTTACCATATTGTCCAATTCATAATCCAGTATTAATTTTGAGATTGGAATTTTAAGAAAATTTCGATTTTGAAATATTGTAAAAGATGTGAAATTTTGGAACATGAAATTTGCTCAGAGAACAAATTTTATCCTAAATAAATTTAAAATTCCGATTTTAAGACTGCCCCTAAAGAAAGACGAACTGTTGCTGTTTTGAATAAGGCACTGTATCGTTTAAACTACAGAGACTCGATATCCCTGTTGGAAGAGTAAAGTATCCTATCCAACCACAAAGACCGTCGTGTACAAGTGGGTGCACGTTAAATCTATACTAACCTCAAATACCGCACGTTGGCGTATTGTGGAAGTTCGGACCATAAAGTGCCATCTCAGGTTTGATATCGTCATATCACCGTGGCTCAAAATTACGTGGTATTGTCCTCGAATCTTTCCCTTCGCGTTTGGTCGCGCACTTTCACCAATAGCCCGTTGTGTTTCTCCAGTGCGATTTTATTTAACAACCTCCCTACCTACCTTAAGCTACTACAAGTAATTCATTAAATTTTTGCGCATTTAGATTTGAGATACAGCTGAGTCAAGTGCATTCAAAATCTATACACCTTTCAATTCATTGTTTTTTAAATATCATTTGCCTTGTTAATAATAATTAGAACACATTGCATTGAAACAAAATTAGAACGCATATATTGTTTAGGTTATTCATTAATTAAACATTCCATCTTAGTTATTTTAGTCTTCTGATTATTTTCGAAAGTATGAAAAAAAGACTGTAACACCCATTCAACATTAGAAACTCTTGAGTTTTAACCACAAATAACTCATCATAGATTTGACCAATATAAATGTGTTTCAAACGAATTATGTCAGTTTGATCTAGAAAATCAGAATCGGTTATCAAAAACATGAGTTTTTTTAAGGTCAGTACCCTAAAAATCACCAAAATATCGAACATTTTTTACATATTTCTATGGCCTATACAGTTAGAAAGCTATGATCAAAATTTTAGACCTGAACTCAATTTAATTTTTGTGATACTTGAAGTTTTCTGAGCGATGTCAGGCTCAAATTTGACAGCTTTCGTGACGGATTAGTTTCCGAATGTAATTGCGGCACGTTGAAAACACTTCAGACCTTTCATCTCCCAATTTAGTTTGACATTAAAACACTTTTCTTTGTTAACTGACTTTAGAAGAACCTATTTTCGAAATACAACAATGTCTGTAAAATATAAAATTGCACAGCGAAAAATCAAACTTGCAAAACTGCGTAAACATAAATCGGAAAAAAAAATTGGATGGTGTTGCATATAAAGCCGGTCATTTCTAATTTAATTTTTAGGATTTTGAATTGTTGCATTGTGTTTTAAAACTTTTTTTGAGAATGTTTAGTGTAAACATCTCTAAGTTGTCTATTTTTTGTCGCAAAAACCATATCTCCAATTTTTGAAAAAAAAAACAATATTTTGGATTAAAGAAAAATTTATTGTGATCATATTGAATTAAAATTTTGTTTAAGTATACGTAAGAAGTTGAAAAATAACATATTAAAAATTTAGAGCTCTACAAGCATTAGAAAGTTTTGCTATATGTCTTTAAAAACTTAAAATGAATTTTTCTCAGACTTTTATTTTGGTGATAGTAACTGTTTTCTATTCCCTAGGGCTTTTTTTCTGTTCATGATAGAGTATTGAAATTTTTCGTATATACATGTAAATATGTATACTTTAAATGTTAGCTAGTATTTTGTGCCTTAATACTATAGATAGTTGGATTTTTTTAAATGACAAATTATATAGATTTAGAATTTTCAAGGTTTTTCCAGTGTTCTGGTACAAAAGTCTTTATTGAAGTCCAACAAAAAAATATTTCATTAATATTAGCTAGCATTTAATTCTAACTGTCGAACAATTATAGAAAACCACAAATAGTAAAAAATAATAATTGACTATTTTATAAAAATTTTAAAAATATTTAAAAATGTGAGTTTTTTTTTTTTTTCAATATAGTTCAACTAACTGACTTAATTTTTTGAAATATGTTTATAAATATACTTTAGAACAAAAATAGCTATTTACACTTTGTTTAACTGTCTCTAAAATTGTTGTTTGAAAATGTGTACTGTGATGCCTTAAAAATTATAGTAGACATTATTTCAAGTGCAATAACACTTTTACTTTGATTGTATAACTCCAGTGACACGAAATATCAGAACTGTTCACATCCATTTTGATCCGCTATACAATGTAAATATGGATTTAACGATAGTGTGATTCCCAGACAACCTAAAATTCTATCCACTTCACAATTACTGTCCGCTCGAGAGACTTTTGACCACACATTTATGCGCCACCTGTTCGTAAAGGATCGAAATTATCTATTCCCTGAGTCAATTGACGGATTTGTTAATGAAACTATACGCTATGTTTAATCCGGTACTTCGTTAGTTTAATAGAATTGGTTAGCTTAAAATAGTTAAGAGGTCCCGTTGTACATGATATATTCAATTTAAAGCGTTGCCCCCAACGCTTTTATCCGCTTTTCAACGATATGAGTTGAATTCATTATCCTTACGCATGTGGATTACACTGTGTTCATAATTAATTGGAACAAATGGAATTTAACTTTCCTAGCGAGTTGCGTGCTTCGTTCATGCTGCAAAGTACAAAGAGTAAGAAATTAGTGTACGCAACCTTTCAAAGTTCATTATAATTTAGTCCAGCCGTTGTTTGTTATCTGTTATTAGTCAAAAATATTGATTTTTGGGTTACATCGAAGATTAAATGTACACTATCTTCATCATTTTTATAAGAACCGTAACTTTTTTAGGGCTCCAGAACTGTGGATTTATACAACTTGTAGAAATTCACATTCGTATTGGGAATGAACTTTATTGTAAATACATGCTTTAAACATTTCCTAAGAAGCTTGCTCGCGCAAACTCGTATTTGTATGTTATGGATGTTCAAAATACGAATTTGAAACCATTCATCCCGTTTGTTTGGGTAAAATTCACTGAAATTTTGTTTTCTTTGCACTTCGGCAGATATGATTCGCTTGTGGAAACACGTGGTGTCTAATCTGGACGTTGCCAAACTGCAAATACAGTATATATTTTATTTTGAGGGCACGTGAGGAACGATAACTCATGGTAATAGTAAATAATTAACCTCGCACTGGTACAACATAACTGGCTATCATAGATTATCGGATAATTTGATGGTAGTTTGTTTCGTCTGTCTATCTACTGGTATTTCATGCTACCCGTGAGGTAAATAGAACGGGGTTACGGAATTATTTCTGCAATTTGTATCTGTTACATGGCGAAAAACAGAGGAGGAACAGACATCTGAATACCTAATACATCAGTATCATCTCCTTTTTCTATGCTTTGGTTTTGCTCACGTAGCTTCATATTACTAGTGGTAACGGCTTCCTCTAGCCACCATTCATTCAAATTCCATTCACAGCATTTATACTAACATACTAGTATGCAGAATTGACATTGGTCATCACAACTATGAATGCAGAGTTCTTATATTTTTTTTTAAACTCAAGCTTACCGTTTTTCAATTTTTGAAAATCTTTACGTATCATTTAAACTACTATCCTAATCCACTGGCAAAGGGAAAATATCCGATTCCTTATCGCACAATATGAATTATTCGCGTGTTAATTTTTAATATTCTTTCAATGTAGAAATCAGTCTTTTAATGATATCGCACCCCGGCAAAAAAAAAGTGACGCAACTCAAAATTGCAGAATTTGAGAATCATCAACTTAAAGGATACTATAAAACTTGTGTTGAAATAGTATAAGCTTCTTTTAAATTTTAGGTAAGTATTTATGATGGTAACTTCTATTATATTCTATAGAATTGTAATATAACAAGCTGGGGCACATCATACGTATTTTTCAATGACATAACATCAAACTTTTTATTTTTTGACTTGTGTCACTTTTCTTGCCGGGGTGCGATATTATGTCTGTAATTATTGAGGTATTCAAAAAGAGAAAAAAAAATTAAACACTTCCAATGACTACTTTTTTGATAAAGCATGCTTTCTGTTTTGGTTCCCAAGGGAATACATTCATTGATTCAAAAACATCGATATATTTCAAGTAAACACGTTTAAATGAGTCCATCAGGAATTATCAAACTAATCTAGCAAAAAAACTTGAAATATTTCATTATTTGAAGCAATAGTTCCGCTGTTTTTGTTTTAAATATGTGCAATCAATTTAACTGTAGTTTGTGTTTTAGGGCATTAAATCTTACAAATTATTAAAAGTAACTTAAAAATTATAGAAAGGATCAATTATAAAAATTAACTGTAAATGGTATATGTAAACACAGACTTGTCTTTCATAATGAGCATTTGTTTAGTGTAGAAAATTTACAGTATTCTACTAGCTTTTTGTCCATCAAGCAATCTTTATAACACACATAAAAATTAGAAAAACAGTTTAAAAACGAATGAATCTTTTTTACTCCTAGTTACACATGCAATATTAACTATGTAAAGCTCTATACTTTTCTTATACATTAGATAAAAATTTTCTTTCTAAAAGAGATTTTTATCATGTTCAGCTAAACTTTAGAGTAACAATGAGTCAAACAAAGAATCATCATAGCATAATAGTTTAAAAAATTGCTTAGACAAAGCATAAAACCTCATTCCCTTTCATGTGATTATTGCAATTCCTTCCATCAATACATAATTGTTTAGTGATTTCACAATTCACACAAGCATTAAATAGAGAATGCAAACTTTAGCTTTGTATGTAATATTTGTAACCTAAGTTCTGCAAAACATTACTATAAGCATTCACCATAAATCTTGCAGGATATGTTTTTTATAAGAAAGATAATAATTACAAGTAGTTTTGTCTGTAATATGTTAGTTCAGAAGAATAATGGATCCAACAAAAAGGCCAACATATTTCAATAATAATGGTCCTGATCCTCAAAAGTAAATCATAATACCATTTCTAATAGGCGATTATTTTAATTTATATTGATAGTAGTACACACACACGCATTCACATCAAAGAATAAAACAAACAACAATCTAATATCCAAATGATGCAATTCCCGAATAAATTGTTATACAAATTCCTTCGCAAAAAACGATGCATTGAAAAACTTTAGTTCTATGTATGTGATATTTGTTACCGATGTAAAATTTCTGCCACATATCATTACTGGCATTCAGCATATAGCTTACGGCATACATTCGCAAAAATGACAATGTAAACAAAGTGTCGAATTTTCCTTGATATTTTTTACCCCTTTTTTGCCAGCGTGCGGCATTTTTTAAATGGAAACAATATGGCAGAGGAATTCAAATGGATTGCATAACAAAGCATATTTTCCCGGTCGAACAATTTTTATGCGTAGACGGATTTCGCAGAGAAAGAAAATCACACGAGGAGGGAAAAATATACGAAACTGATGTTTGCTTTATAATAACAGCACAGTGCAGAATTTATATCAGAAAAGGCTATCAGGACAGGCCTTAGGGGTTGTTGAAATCATAAGAATCTTTGACGTTTTTCGTGTTTTTTTTTTTTTTTTTGTTCAGACTTTATACACATGCTTTGGAATTGTATCAGAGCAGCATTATAGTGCAAAGTAAATGAAGGAATTTTGCTTAAACACATATTAAAGAAGTTTGTAAATACAAGAATACGATATAAAATGAAAAATAATTTAAAAGATACTTAGAATACAATAAAACTATGCGAAAATACTAAGGAAACGTTATTCGAAAACGTTATGTAAGCCCTTCATGAAATTGAATTTTATCGCACACTTTCAACTGCTACTAGCTAAATGTAAACGTATCAGTCTTGGATATTCTATGTATTAAATATAATATTATCAAACTAATATTCTATAATATTAGTAAATGTATCTTTAACCATGCGCGTGGCAAACCGTAATCATGATACAGATAATGATACAAATCATAATATTTATAATGACAAAAATAATGATAATTATACTGCTAATGATATAAATAATGCTAATTATAATGACAATGATAAAAAAGTAATGATAATTATAATGATAATGATAAAAAATAATGATATTAAAAATAACAATAATGATAAAAATAACTATAATGATAAAAATAACTATAATGATAAAAATAATTATAATGCTAATGATAAAAATAATTATAATGCTATTGATAGAAATAATTATAATGCTAATGATAAAAATTTAATGTGTAATTTAAAAGAATTGGAAAAGGAGTGTGAAAGAGTTGGTCCGTGTTCTTTGTAGTTTTGTACTGTCACTTAGCTTTTTAATAACTGTGTCCAAATATTTTAACAAAGGTGACTAATGAACAAATTAACCATGTTTCTACCTAAAATCTAATTTACAATTGTTTAGTGCAATACTACTGATACTCGAATCACCCAAAAAGTCACAAGTGCCTTCATTTCCAGGAGAATTTGGAATTAGAATCTCCACGCTTTCTCCTGGTATTAACCCTCCTGGTGGTTCTCTCGACGGCGTTTCTCGTTGATAACAAAACCTACCAGATCTTGATGGACGAGATATCTCGTCATCAGATCTAGTCACCATAAAAATTAGCATTTGGTTGCGGAAATTTCTATTTTCTCTCACTCTCCATCGATATTCAGCTAGTTACCACCGTCCCAGCATAAGCCACTCGGTGTATCGCCACGTAATTTTCAACGACGATCAGATGGCAAGGCAATATATGAGCTTGCACCCCACTCTTCTAACTTCTACACCAACCCAACGTGAGGAACTCTCCAACGATGTATGCTAAGTGGAAGATCTCAGAAAAGTCTCACCTAATTTGCATCTATTTGACTTTCAATGTACACTGGACGATAGAAACCACTGCATTCATCATCATTTTAATCCCTAACCATTAAATTTTGTACCAGAAATTAACTACAGTTGTTCCTCTCTCGTCACTCGCTTGCAACAGGTAATTAGAAGGTTCTGTAGAGAACGATCAATCTTAACTCTCCTGGTGGTTGGTTGTCTCGACGAAGTATCTCGTCATTAGCAAAAGTAACTCACATTTTGATGGACGAGATATCTCGTCAACATAAAAAATCGTCAATATCTTCATGACCACATATCTAATTGAAACCACTGGTACGACTAAATAGTGGCGACTGTGAGGTACCAATATCCAACAGACGTATTTGTGACAGCTTTCATAACCCTTATGCATACAATGCTTGTAATCTAAATATGTGATTTGGTTTATTTCAATGTCACCTTTAAATTTGTAAGCAGAATATGTGAGGGAAATTCTCACGTAGAACATTTATAACAAATTTCAGGGATAACAAAAGTACAACCACCCTAAACCTACCTTATTACACTAGATAGTTAAATGTATAAAGTAGGGCTTCAGTGTTCTAGTTAGTAATTAAGAGTAAACACAGGAAATAAAAATCTAAATTATGTTGTGATTTATCGAAGTTTCCATGATGCTTGATCTTAGATTTAATATTCCACTAGTTACCACCGTCCTAGTCTAAGCCATTCGGTGTATCGCCATGTAATTTTGAACCACGGTCAAATGACGAGGCATCATCTGTGCTCGCACCCCTCTCTTCAATTTTCCATACCAACCGAACGTGAAGACTTTCGGCCACGACAGATTTAAGGTGCACCAGCGGCGTCTACACCTTACGTTTACGAACATCTATGCCCTGACCCGGATTCGAACCAGGTACTTTTTTATCTAGAGGCCAACACTTTAACCACTATACCGGTTGGACGGCTTTTAGTTTTTTTTTTTTTTAATATACGTAATACGTTCAAATTGGTTTGAGGAAAATCTTAAATTTCAACGTAAGGTTACAAAACATGTTACGAAATAACTTGCACCTTTGCACTTAGCTGTACAAAAAACACTCGTATATTTTTCATAGTAGAATTAGGTATGAAATTCATTGCATATGTGAGAAGATCTATGTCTGCATTCATTAATAACCTACGTTTCTTATTATTTTAATGAAGTATTACTTTAATCACACTGTTGGTGGGAAGACTTCTCGGAATTATGATACTGGTCAAAATGTTCAAAACCGGTTAAAAGTCATGCATGCCGGTAGTTAAAATAACGTCGCTCTGAAACAATACAACGGACTCTTAAAAGTAATGCAGGCGAGACTAGATTGCTGAGCGGATATGTGCTGGTAAGGATGAAAATGAAAATGAAATTATTTACCGTTCATAGTTTAAATATTAAAACTTATAAATGTCTTTCTGTTATTCTAAGAGATGCATAATAAAAATAACTGCAGTGATTCGATTAAATATTTTTGAGCACATTCCCCCAATTTGTTCAATGTAGGTAGGTATATTAACACTTTCGCTGCCGATCTCGCGCTAGCGCGTGATGTGGCGTCGACGCTAAAGAGCCGGCCACGCACCATCGCGTGGTGTGGAGTGATGTCTCATTAGCCTGTCACGCGTTCTCACGGGAAGAGCTGCGCCTCAAGTTCTATTCCACGCTTCAATGGGCATAAGATGTTAGGTGTTGGCGTGGTATTGGCGTGAAGTAGAGGTTAGTACCCAGTTGTTAAGGTAAGTGGTTTCGAATTTATAGCTTTATTAGTTATTAAAAAATCTTGTAATATGAGTTATAGAGACGATAGTTCTGCAGGGCCTTCAAGTCCCAAAAAAAAGAAAAATACAATCCAATAAGCAACTAACAGAGGATGAAATTGCAAATTAGTTGACTGAGCTTTCGACAATCTATTCTGGTATTGGCATGGCTGGTATTAGCTTCTGGGGAAAATCCATTTGTACGGCGGGGCAATAACTATCAATGCACCATATCAGCATTGGAAGCTAACGTGTTAATTAACGTCGCACTGGAGCAACACAATGGGCGATTGTCGACGCTCTGGGATCAAACCGGAAGCGAAAGATCCGAGGACAGCAACACGTAATTTTAAACCACGGTCAGATGACGAGATATCATCTGATCTGGCACCCTACTTTTCAAACTCCAAAACCACACCATTGTAGTAAAATTTGAGGCTACAACCTATTTAACGTACGCCAATAGCCTTTATACAAGACGGTCTTTGGTTGTATCTGAACTCGTAACCCTCCAGTAGCTAATCCGTTACTCTTTTAACAGGGCTACCTCGTCCTCTATTTTAATCAAAGTACTCAGTTGAAGCTAGCTCTGTGGACTTGTTTTCTTGTCTAAGGTTTCTTAGAAAAATTTAAAAGCATATTTCACAAATACTAAAGTTGGTGAGTGGTGTAGCTCAAACTTCATTCTCATCTGACCACGATTCAAAATTAAGAGGTGTTGTAATCGAATCTTTTCCTTAGGGGATTGATCCCTGACCGTCGGCAATAGCCCGTTGTGTTGCTCTAGTACGACGTTAGTTTAAAAAAATCCCAAATTCCTTGGTAATGGTAATTTTAGCTAACGTCGTACTAGAGCAACACAGCGGGCTATTGACGACGGTCCGGGATCAGTCCCTTAAGGGAAAGATCCGAGGACAACACCTCGTAATTTTGAACCACGGTCAGAGGACAAAGCAACACCTGAGCTGGCACCCCACTCGCCGAATTTCCACACCAACTCAACGTGAGGACTTTCGGCCACGACAGTTTTAAGGTGAACCAGCCGCCTCTACACCATACGCTTACAAACATCCATGCCCGAACCCGGATTCGAACCAGGAACCTTCCGATTTAGAGTCAAATTCAGTTGTATGTTTCCATTTGAGTTTGATCAGTGCAAAAGTCCATCAAATTGCTCCTAGTGTGATCTAAATTCAACTACTTACCTACCTATCAGAGGTACTAAAACGGTCATAAATCTATTGCGTTTAAAATTAAAACCAGGATCAAATGTACGTTTCCAAAACTGTTAATAAGTCAGCGATTAATTTTATCTACCGAACTACAGATTACACTGTATAAATTTTATAAGATTACTACAACAATAATTTCAGTTTCTGTTCACCAACTAGATTTCTGGGTATTCCTATGTGAACAGAATCCTTAAAGCTGTGAGCTGTATTTGTATCGTCCTCCTTCTGCGTAAATATATAAATATCTGATCCGAAGAACATTCTTAATAAAACTATACTTACCCTCCCAGAAACATTCGAGTATTATGGCTTTGTCCATAAAGTTCTAAATTTAATTTTTAAGTAAGGTTGGGGCTTAAGCTTAACTATCACAAATTGATGCTAGTTTGTTACATTCAAACTAGGCTTTATTCAGTTTGCACTTAAAGCTCTCTGGTTGCGTTATTGAATATTAAAGGGTTTGAGGAGAGAAAGTTTGGATGGTTTATTATATAGAAATGCAGAATTTTCACTTTTACAAGAAATAATATAGTTGTATACGTCTTTTTGCAGAAAGTACTATTCCTATATACTAGTTTCAATTAATACACTTTATCACAATAATTGAAATTTGATATTATGTATTCAGCAGAAGTATATTGTTAAAAACTATCTTACTTAATTTGATATTTACTTGCTTATGTCTCGTGTAGCAAATAACGGGCCACGGTAGACCGTTGAAAAAGTAGCAAAATTCGCATCAGGAAGATTTCAAGTTTGAAACTTTATTCAACTTAAGACCGTCGTGTACATAGGATATTAAATGTTTTCATTTTGACCCCAAATGTCCTCATGTTGTCGTGGTGTGGAATTTCACATGTGACCTCGTCATCTGATCGTGGTGTGTAAGTTCATATGTGACCTCGTCATCTGATCGTGGTGTGGAAGTTCACATGTGACCTCGTCATCTGATCGTGGTGTGGAAGTTCACATGTGACCTCGTCATCTGATCGTGGTTCCAATTTGCAAGGTACTGACCTCGGATCTTCCCTTCGGTATTGATTCCGGACAGTTGCCAATAGCCCTTTTCATCACTTGCATTCTGAGCGGTACGTAGGTAGTTGAATTTTACGTCGCAGTGAAGAACACAATGGGTTATTGACGACGGTCCGGGATCCATCCTGAAGGAAAAGATTCGAGAATAACACACAACCATTTTGAACTACGAAAAGATGAAAATAGCTCCTACTGCAGTCTTTTGAAATGTGAACTCTAATTAAGCTCACTCTGTACATTGAACTTGCGACACAGCTTTTAGTAAAATGAATCTTTCGATTTTCGTTTCGAAATCAACGTGAAATACAAAGTAGTTTGTTAAGTAAGAAATGTTTTGAATCATGCTTCTCTCCGAGATTAGACTATACATTAACTTTTCGACTCATGACTATTTCAATAAATTTATTGCAACTTGCACTACATGGAAACAAACGTGTTTGTTCAAATTCAAATATAATGCAGATGTTGCAAGCAGAATTATTCAGACTTGCTCAATATGAGTTATTTCGTTATATATTTGGAAGAGATCAGAATTATTAGTATTGCTTATCCTCCGTGGAAAGATGCAGATTTAATTTAGTGTCTAAAATTGCATTCCTTTTCAGTGCTTGCAGTATGTTTCCAAGTTTAGCAATTGAAGCAGAAGTGTAGTAATATTTGGCATTAGTTTCAGGAATTGGATAAAGTCTAAGACTATATGCACTACGTAGACAAATTTATTGGACTGATGGAAAATGCATCGAAGATATTTTATTTTCGTCAGTCCTTTGTACATAGTTTGCGGTTTTGCCCAACCGGAGGGTTGTGAATTCAAAAATTCCATCCAACCAAACACGCCGGGGCACGTTAAATCAGTGGTGGACTCAATCGTCCTTACGTCGTTGCTTTGTGGAAGTTTAGAGAGCGGGGTGAGATCACGTGTATTTGCTGATCTGAACCGTTATTCAAAATTACCATAGATTGTCCTCGGGATTCAATCCGAACTGCAGCCAGTAGCCCACTGTGTCGCTTTAATTACGACGTAAATTCAACTACCTACCGAGTGAAATAGACAAAGTAAATTGTATTCTTAGAGGTAGTATGTCACGTAGTATATTAAATACCAAGTGACTTTGAAATCGAATCGTGTAATCGGATAAATATCACGAAGCTGCAAAGCACATAATCTTTTTATTTCACAAAATGCTGATATGGTCCTCATAGCCCTTGGAGCAAAAAATGCTTAAAATTATGACGTACGTCGCAGAATAAACCAAGCATTTGTAGAACAATATTCCCTTATTTTTATCAACGTTTTGACTGTTTTCTTTTTCAGTCATAAGTTACGATGTTCTGCATTGCAAAGCGTGCTCCTTGCCACACCTTTTTTTTCTTCTCTGGATTCGGAACAACCTCCCTACACCGCCCCAAATTACCACAAGAACTTTATAAATACATCTTCTATATCAATGACATAATATTTAACTTCAAAAGCAATCGACAGAATAGAAAATTCTGAAAGTATTCCTTGGTTTTAAATAAAGTAAGTTAATTAATTTTGATGGTATGTCATAAATGTGTAAGACATATTTAGCCGATAGTTGTGTTTAACGTCTGTTTTTGATTTGACTGCAGTTTTCAAAATTCGGACAAAATGCCTGCAAAATAATTGCAATTGCTTGAAGTTGTGTTGCAGAACGCTGAATATACCTCTGCACCTGGACTCATAGATGTTGTAGCTAACATCTTTCTTGGCAAGCTGTTCACGTGCATTTGGACAGAAGACAGGGGGTATTTTGCCATTATGTCTGAAAAACAACGACCAACTCTCGGTTACTATTGCAGTATTTCATTATTCCCCTTTTCCCCTATAATGCACTGCGAGCACTCGCAGCGAATTTTGAATTACAATCTTGAGTCTTATGAAGCCCGTGTCACTCACTCCAGGGGTTTATTGTGGCTATGACTGTAAGAAATGCTGTCAAAAGTACAATGAAATTTTGCTGCATTTACGAATTCACCGAGTACTTCTATCTCCCACCATCGGTAACTGAAGGTTGACGAGTTTTCTTACTTTACTCCAATTCGTTCTAGAGGTTCTCAATGGTTAAGTTCTATACTATGTGCAAGCCAATAAATACTGGTTATGACGAGGTATCACATCATCAAGTTGTTGCCAATTTTTTAATGATGACACAATCCTGGAATAGGTTAGTTTTCTTCTAATGAGGATGATATCGTTCATAAACTATTTAGTCAATTTTTTTAATTAGTTGAATCTTGTTCATCAAATATCTGATCAGTCTTTCTAATGACAAGGGATAACCTTGTCAATACATCCACCAGGAGATTAACATATTGTATCGGCTTCTGCGTTTCAAGGGTGTCCTTGTTGTAAAGCAACTTTTACAGATTACACACTAGGAAAAACTAGAAACTCGTCACGTTTTCGGAAGAATAGTTCTGGTCTATTCAAAATAGTTTAACTTTTAATTAGTTAGTTTGGCGTTCACTTTTTTTTTATCTTTTATAACTTCGTCTTAACAATCTTTACATTAGATTTCATATCTTAAGAAATTGGATACGAATTTAATTGTAATTGTCAACTAATAAAATCATCTAACCCATGAGTTCCATGCAATGCACGATTTCAATCGTAGCAAATCAAAATGTCCCATCTACACTCGTGCCCGGGAGCATAAAGTGCTTAAAATTGTGACTGCTTAAGTCTTTGTGGAGGAATTTTTTCTGAATTTTACCAAATTTTATAATTTTTTTAAATTACATAATTTTTAAATTTAATAACGATGCTCTGCAATGCAAAGCGCGCTCCTTGCAGCACTTTTTTTTTATTTTCTAGCTACGGAACACCCTCCCCACACCGCCCCAATTACCACAAACACTTTATAAATAACACATCTTCTATGTCAATGACAAAAATGACTTCGAAATTTATCGACAATATTGCAAATTCTGAAAGTATGCCTTGGTTTTACTTAAATTAAGAGTTAATTAATTTTTATGTTTTATTGTAAGTATGTAATACATATTTCACCGATAATTGTATTTCACGTCTGTTTTTGATTTCACTGCAGTTTTCAAAATTCGGACAAAATGCCTGAAGAACAATTGCAATTGCTTGGAGTTGTGTTGTAGACTACTGAATATAATTCTGCACCTGGGCACTCGTGAGACTTTTTACCTCTGCATAGGGTATTCTGCGTGATCAAGTTAACACGACGACAATATATATGTTCAAAAAGAACGAGCAAACGGTTGTTAAGTACCTTTAGAATGCCGTCAACGCATCCTGAAGCAATAAATACCGCAACGTTGCACTCATTTTTTGCAACACAGAACCTTGATTTGGCTGCAAATCATGCGCGCAATCACTCGAAGCTTTCTCAGATTGACCCAGCGTTCGGGCTAGAGAGGGGGGTGATCCTGAATAATTAGGGAGTTGCACATTAACAGCCGGCATTCCTTAATTGGATACCCGGGCACTCTACGGCTGCAGCGCTAGAGCCCAGCCCCAGGCGTTTCACCAGAGTGGAGTTGTTTAGCACTCGGCCAGTTCGTCTTTGTCAGAAGTTCCGTTCTGTGCAGGCGGAAATTGCTGTCATGATGTTTCTCCCTGCTAGTCCCGATGATTGGGGCAATGGAATAGAAATATTCTCTGCCGAAGGGAATTAGAACGGATCTGATTGTCGCGAGTGATATGTGATGTCATTTCGGAGGACATGTAAGTCACTCGTGCTGAATAGGTCTGGATAGGTCCAACCTGTGTTGTATTGGGGCTATTGCGTTATGGTAACAACACTCTGTAATCGGGGTAATGTTTGCTGTACTTGAACAATGCGAATCAATAAGACAAGTTTAGCGTTTTATAGCTAGTTAAAACGACTGTTTTATCCCTCCAAGGGGTTTCGACGAGATACCTTTACCATCAAGGTCTGACCAATTTTGGAAACGACAAGGTACCTCTTGTCAAGATATCGACTATTTTATGATCAAAAGTATGAATATTTTATGATCAAAAGTATGAATATTTTATGATCAAAAGTATGAATATTTTATGATCAAAAGTATGAATATTTTATGATCAAAAGTATGAATATTTTATGATCAAAAGTATGACTACTTTATGATCAAATTAGGACTACTTTATGATAAAAAATCTGACTACTTTATGATCAAAAGTATGACTACTTTATGATCAAAAGTATGACTACTTTATGATCAAAAGTATGACTACTTTATGATCAAAAGTATGACTACTTTATGATCAAAAGTATGACTACTTTATGATCAAAAGTATGACTACTTTATGATCAAAAGTATGACTATTTTAGGATCAAAATTTGCTCAGTTTTGTTCTTATGACGAGATATCTCGTTCATCAAGATCAGGTCGGCTTTGTTAATAACGAGATACCTCGTCGAGACAAGGACTGCCAGCAGGGTTAAAGTTAGTTGATAAAAGTCAATTAGTAATTAATATAGCAGCAAAGAATAAACGCTGTAGATGTGGACAAATAACGCTCATGATTTATTAATAATACATCTGCAATATCGTATGAGTTTTGCTTTGAGATGGAAATATTTAGTTTCAATAAAGGGTGTCAATAGATTGGTCAATTGTTCAAATTCGTCGAAGTTTTACACTTTGCAAGTTCATAGGAGATTGCTGTCATTATGTTAATCCCAGAAAATCTAGAACATTTTAAAATTAATTTTTTAGTTTTTTTTCAGCATTCATTCTTTGCTCCGGAATGTGACGTGACCCGTACCTCGAAGAAGCAATCAGATTTTGAGATTTTTGACCACTGACGTCACAAGCGTTTTTTGTCCTAAAGCCTTGGAAACCACGCCAAGTTCTTCGATTGTAGCGTGTTTCGATTTACGTTGTTCATTAGTATGACTTTCTTGCTAGCGATTTCAACTTTGTCACGGGCAAAGACTAATTGAGCTTTTCTATCTTCGCGATCTTTAAAGATAGAGTGAAAATTTCAACGGATTTAAAATCTGCGGAACTCATTCTTAAAATTATTGTTTTATCTTTTTAATGATTTCTGTATCAGTAAGATTTACTGTGTCCAGTCCGATTTTTAAATTTTTATCTGAAATATTTTAAAATTAATTTATTGGCTTCGGCGTTGACTGTGGTGGACTGTTAATGGAAATGCGTTGCAATCACCGGGGTTGGTGAGCGTCAACAAAATTCCTAATATGGCAGAATAAAATAGTGGTTAGTTGAAATAGGTAGTTAACTCACGTTAATCTGGAGATACACATCGGACTATTACCCTATAGATCCCGAAGAGAAGCATCCAAGGACAACGCCTAGTTACTTTGAACCACGATCAGATGACGAGAACAACACCATTCCCCCCCCCCAACTTTCAAAACTTCCGCACCACGCCAAGGTGAATATATTTGAGACAACGACAGATTTAATGTGCACTAGCCTCCGCATGTAAAAAGGTGTTCCGCTGACCCAAGATTCAAACTCGTAAACCTCCTTTTGATGATTCGCGGTTCATCCAATTGGGCTACCACGAACCCTAGCGATTAGTTAACAAAACTAAGATTAGTAATTTATATATCTGCAAAGAGTAATTATGTAGTGTGTGTGGAAACTCTTCAGCTTACATTTTTTAAATCATTCTTGATTTGATGCTCACTTCAACTGCGATAGTACATGAGATTTACTTTGTGAGGAAATATTCAGTTTTAATGGGTTGTGTCAAACTGATCACTTCAATTGAATCGATGAAGTTTTACAATTTACTAGTTGACGGAAATTGTTGTCATAGGGTTTCTTCTTCCAATTACTGGGACATTGAAATATAATATTCCTTGACAATAGAAGTTAGTCATGTAATGATTGTTGAGAGAATTGTATGGTGTCATTTCTGAGAACTTGTAAGACCTGTGTGGACGGTCTCTAATGGACGTTATGGCAATAACAGATTGAGATATCAAGCGTAGTGTTTATTATATTTTAATAATCAATCCATAAGACAAATATGGTATTTTTCAAAGAATATTTTAAGGATTGTTTTATAGTTATTACAAGTTCTATATGCACGTTGATAACATGGTAGTGAAATGAAAATTTTAAAGTGATTAAATTGCAAATAAACTAGTAATTTATTTGATATCAAACACAATTAGTTTGGGTTGGAACTTCAATCCTCATTATTTAATTCATTTTTTCGATTCTCCTTTCAACTGCAATAAAACAAAAAATTCATTTGAGAGAAAAAATTTTCACTCCTAATATGTTGCCAATAGAGATTGATAAGTATTGCTACGGACAAAGCCAGGGTGCACGTGTATGACGTCATTATTAGAGGCCTAACAATAGTCCGTTTTGAAAGTGGTAAGTAAGACCCGGTGCACACATACGGTTTTTCAACGTGCGGGGCCGCTGTGGCAACGCAAGTGCGGTCTGAGATACATTAGATCCAATAGAATAGGTAATAACGATAAACAAATAATAAAAATATGCTATTCAATACTCAATTTAAATCTTTGAAATTAATTATTATAATTCTGAATATGTTGCATTTAAAACAGCTGATAAATGAATTCCATCATCCAACCACATCTTTCACATGGCGTGAAGTCACAGATTTCACTCTATCTGACTTCACTTTTTCACTGTAGAGGTATTACTGATCCAATGAAGTTTTACAATTTAATTTTTCAATTTTCTGAATTTGTCACAGCTGTTGAGATAGAAGCATTAATTTAAACAAAATTTGATGTTAAAAGACGTTAGTGGGTAGGCGCCAAGAAAAGGGCGAAAGTTAGTTGTAGTTAGCAATGCGCCAGTAGTTCATTGGCTGTCAACACACCAATAATTCAGTATGCTTTCAACACGCTAATATTTCTATTTGCTAGTTTTGATAGGAAGATATTTTAATTAACGTCGACCTGCAGCAACACAACGGGCTAGTAACGACGGTCCGGTACCAATCCCCCAAGGGAAAGATCCGAGGACAACACCACGTAATTTTGAATCACGGTCATATGAAGAGGCAACACCTGAACTTGAAGTTTGGAGCTCCAAACTTCCACGAAAAGCTACAGTATTGAACAAAAAACAATATTTTACCCCTCTCAAACGCAAACACTTTTCCTTATCTTCCTTAACTCTTTAAATAAGCACGTATTGATATGCAGTTCTAAAAATACATCGTTTTCATCTGAAGAACTATATTCGTAAAACGAAGGTATCGTAACATGATAAAGCGAATCCTCCTTACATTTTCCAATAATGCCTCCAACTCCAAAAATAACCACCGCTATCCCTATTCGCTTTCATATTTATATTTAGATTATATGATTTGAAATTATATATATATTTCTACTTGAATACCATCGTGTGATATATATATCCTTCAATTCTCAGAAGTGACATTGAAATCTTAATTCATAGCTTTGAAAGAGCGTCTGTGAAAAAAGAACGAAAAAAGCCTGACGCTCAGTTTCTGAAGACATTTGTTTTCACATATCTTCCTTTCGATTTGTTTTTATGATGAGACAATAAAATACCAATTTTTATGACCTGACAACAAAGAGAGAAACACTAAAATTCGCCCCAATGCCTTTTGTGTCCCTCTTCCACCAGCCTAACCCCCATTAAAATGCTTTTCTTTGCCTGAAAGAGAACAGTTTGGGAATTTCGGCTTTATATTGTATCTTTTATATCGTTCTGCTTATATGCATAAAATAAATCTTTGAGCGCATTGATATCTGTATACTATGAATTCTGTATACGATTCGATTAAATTGTTGCCGATCCGTGTGTTTGTTGTAGCCTTTCTGTAAACTGTTCACAAATTGGTACACAAATTTTGCCGGAATCGATCTTTTTATACTAAGAGCAGTTTTTCTATTTAAGAGTACATTAGATTCGCCGCATAAATTTCACAAACTGAGGCTATGATTTCAGTGTTTCGATTAAACTTGTTGCCTCCACTTTATTTTTGTAGAAGCCTTCCTGAAAATGTTTAGCAACCTGACACACACTTTGATCTTTGTATATTATGAATACATTTTTCCCACTTAGTTTTACTTTTTATATTTAATAAATTAGAGCTTCCCATTAAATTTTTCAACAAACATTGTTGCCTAAGTTTGTAACTATGTGTTTATAGGTAGCTTTCATTCAAATTTTCACAAACAATCACACAAATTTCTTTGGTATTGATATGTGTATACTAAGAATAGTTATTCTAATAAAGAGCATAGTAGTTTTACTGTATAAATTTAATGTATATAAGTTTAGGTTACGAATTCAATTTTTGACTCCAATTCTTACCTCATTATGTTAGTAGAAGTCTTATTGTAAACTATCACAAATTGTCACGCTATCTTTGTGAGTATTGATCTTTGTAAACTATTAACAGTTTTTCTATTTATGAGAAGTATTTTCTATTATAGAGCATATTAGTACATTTGTATAAGTTTAACAAGTTTAGGCCATGCTTTCAATTTTTCCGTCTAAAATTGTTGCCTCGCGTGTTTGTAGAAGCTGTCCAGTAAAATTTCACATACTGTCTCACGAGCATCAATCTCTGTATACTATGAACAGGCAGCTTTTATGATTAAAAAAAATTCTATTTACATACCAATTGGAAAATTTAACAAATTTACACTCCACTTTAAATATTCAATTTCAATGTCAGCCAAACTGTAGTAGCCCTTTCTTATACCTCTTTAGCCTTATATGTAAGCTTTCACAATGAGCCAGTTAATGTTACGAAACTTTAAGCTCATTTCAATACGCTATTCTTAATTACAAAATTGACAATAGATGACGTTAATGCGTGGTTATTTTAGAGATAATACCATGTTTTAAGAATATATTCCAAGAGTCAGTGATTACACTACCTACCCAGCTTTGTAAATAACTTTTTCGAATTAATTTCTTTAATAAAACTATGTGTAGTGATTATACCCATCAAAGCACGCATGCATACATATATTATTAAACAAAGTGTACATACTGGAATTAGTTTGTATTGTATTTCTTAATTACCCATTAACCATCTGAGAGTACATAGAATCTGTTTATATCTCAAAAACCCTCTATGCTACATTTTAATATTTTCGTTTAATTAAAATAATTACTCTATTAAAGTTCTTTATTACTCTATTAAATTTCGTATCAACTAATCTTAAGATAGAAGTTCTTTGATAAATAATATTTTCATTTACAACATATTTAAATATTTAAACTTATTACGCTTACTATTACTTATAATAATTAAAAAAGGTTGAACTATGCATTCTGCATTAAAAATTAACATGTATAAAAGTTAATGTGAAGCTTTATAAATTTTATTATTTTTTCAGTCATCCTTTACTTTAAATAAATGATAAAAGGTTGTTTTATTTTGTATAGTTTTCCTGTTTGAAGTATTTTTAAAATTTTTGAAGAGAATATTAAATAGGTGACTTCTTTAGATTTTAATCAGAGAAATAATCTTCTATGATAAATTTTTGGACACTGGATCTTAAAATAACAAAGCATTAGAAGACTTAAAATTCTTTGTCTTAATTTTTGTCAATTGACCGTTGTTCAAAATTACGTATGATGTTGTCCTCTGACCTTTCCCATAAGGATTGATCCCGAACCGTCACCAATAACACGTTGTGTTGCTCCAATACGATGTTAATTTTCATGCCTACCTACCTGCATACCGTCTTAATTTTTAATTAGTGACAAGTATTTTATTGAAAATTTCTCACTCAAGTAGAATCATTGATATACTAGTTAAAAATATTAAACTGTGTACATTTTAACTGTAACAAAAATCACAAAATGTAAGGTCACAAATTAAAAGGTTTTACTTTTACAGTTTCAAAGATTTATTTTTTGCAATGTAATATTATTTTAGACAGAAAACATGGTAAAATCACGTTTCATATTGAAAAGTTTGAAATGGATTTTTAGTATTTAGTAGCATTACGATACATACATTTTGATCGTTTTTAATCGTCGTTTTGTCAATATGCATGCAATAAAATTGTTTTAGTACATCGGATTTCTGTACTTAATATCAACTTCGGAATACAACTCTGTTTCACTACTTCTTCTTCTTCTTCAGGAGCACAACAGCCTTTTACAGGCCAAGGCTGACTCGCAGATCCTCCTCCATCTGGCTCTGTCTGGTACGATCGCCCGGTTGGCTCCCAAAAACTTGAGATCTCTTTCCACATCATCAATCCGTCTTGTAGGTGGTCGTCCCTTTCTTCTTGTCCCTTCAATTTTGGAAAAAGTCACTTTTTTGGTAGGGTCAGCATCGGGATTTCTAAAGAGATGGCCCAGCCATCTGATGCGTGACGCTTTAATTGTTCTCACTATGTCGGTCCCGCCAAATTTATCATACTACTACAAAAAGAAAATCTAGTTACTTTAAAGTTCTATCCTTACGCTTCAATATAATTCATTTTTGAAAAAAGTATATTTTTTAGATATGAAGCTCTAGTGTAATGAGAGAATTTTTTTATCCCTTTAAAATTTTATCTGTTTTAAAAATTCTAATTTTGTTCACAAAAATAAAATGAGCACATTTTTATAAATCAACAAGAAAATTCTAAAAGGCCTTTGGGTATAATAGTGAAGAATTATCAGACTTGCTTTGGATGTACATTATTTCTTTCCTATAAAATTATTTGCCTGAAACTGTAGTGTGTATTTTATTCCTTTTAATATACTATTTTTATGCTTCATTTAAATTATGTTGTAAGTGAATCGGCGCTCTGAATAATTCATTTCGTTTGAGTCCACTGGAAATAGCAAAGGTACTATGCATCGAAGGATAAAAAACTATTCTGAACTTTATTGCTTAGCTCATTTTGCTATCCTGAAGGAAATATATATTTAACATCGAGGTAATTTGAACAATGAAATATATTATTACTGACTAGAGGTAATTTGGTAAGGAATATAGGATTGGACAATTGAGTTTCTTTTTTATTGAAATAGGGCAGAGACGATATCAAGCAATCGAATCAATACTTTATTCAAAATATAGCATAAAGTAGTCGGAAAACACGTATGTAGTGTCACTTGTATAAAATTGTTTTTAAAAGGCAGTAAATAAATAAGGTTAGTAGCTTAACTAACCTCTCACAAGAGCAACACAGCTGGTTATGTGCGACATTCCGTGATCAGTTCCAAAGGGAAAGATTCAAGGAAACACCTTGTAATTTGAACCATGGTCAGATGATGAGACAACATCTGCACTGGTACCCCACTATCCACCAAACGTCCACACCATGACAATGGGAGAATATTTCAGGTCACAGTAGATTTACGTGCACCAATCCCCATGTACGATGGCATTTAATTGGATAGATTTTCAAAGTCGCAACCCTCCGGCTTAAAATATGCTGCAATTTCAACAGAGCTAACGCTTCCCAAAATAAATAAGGAATCAATTCCTGTGTGGCTTCTTTCATATCTATCTTAATTTATAATGCTAGTTTTCAATGTAAGTGTAATATTTTTATAGTTTAATTAGCTTTACTATCTGGCTTTTCATGACAGTTCTTACTGCTTCAGACACCTGTCCTTCCTCTGCGGCTTCATAGCGTTGTCGGAAAGCTTTCTGAGATTTGTCCACTTCGTGCTTGTGTTTTCCTTTTCCGATTGCTCGGTTCGTGTCAGATTTTGATATTTTGTGTTGATTCGAGTATGCTTAAATATAATTATTTTCTTGTACAACGTCCTAAATTAAATTGTAATTATATGGTTCAAAGGAAACGGCGTAAAAAGCTGAAAAACTTTTGCGTTGACCTGAAATTTCCAGACAGTATAAAATGAGCTATTATGTTTCTCAGCAGTTTTCGAGAGCTTGTGCTACTTTAAACAAGCAAAGTCATGCCTCTATTTCCTCAGCAGTTTCTGCATCAGAGAAAACAAGTCATGTCTCTGTTGCCTCAACAGTTTCCTTCCACCTTGAAGCAGCTTTTTAAGTTTTTTTCCTATTCGCGTGCATGTGTTTATCTCTCTTCCGATTGTGCAGGTAGTGAGAACTTTTGTCCGAATTACTTTTCAAATTATTGCCATTAAACAACTGTCATTCAACACTATTAGTTGTAAGCAAATACTGCATATCAATAATTCAATCAGCTTTCGTAAGTGAATTATTGAGATTACTATCCGAATTATCCTCTGTTTTATTACTGCACAATTTCCAATTAATTCGCACCATGTTTAGATCAATTCAAAAATTATTCAAGTACACGTTTCGAAGATGGGTAGTAGGTAGTTTAATTACGTCGATCAGAAGAAACCCAACTGGCTATTGTTTTCAAGGTAGGTCTACCAGGCCGATCTGGAGACATTTGTGTCGAAGACAGATTTAACATGCACCAGACATCTTCGTACACGACAGTCGGTAGTTGGTTTTGAATATGCAATCCTAAATGTTGCTAATCCGTTACTTTTCCTGCCTGGCTATCACGGCTCCATTGTACCGATAATTTGATAAATTCGCCATCTTCAATAATTGGAGGAAATTATTTTAGTTTTGTTCTTAAGAAATATACATATAATATTATAATATATTCTATAATAAATATACTACGTAAGAATTTTTGGTCACTATGAATACTCGGCGTGACTAACAAAATCGATGAGGTATTGAATAGTATTTTTCCGATTTTATTACAACATTTCAGGTTATTCATATTGAATAAGAATAGAATTTCATTGAAAATCCTATCGTGTATCAAGATAACAATTTTTTTATCATACTGTGAGCTGTCAACTTATACAATCTCACCAAAATACTATCTCGTTTGTTTTTCTCCTGATGTGCTTAACTTCAACTTGTGTTTGTGGTTTTTATCCCCGAAGACCAATTTCTACCGATTAACATCATTTTGCACTTTAAGTTGATTTACAAAACATAATTTATCAATGCAAGTTCCATTACATCCTTTACCTTTGTAATGCATTCATTAACTTTTTTCTTTGCGACAATGTCGTAAAAGATTTAACTATCGGAAATCTTTAACTATCTCACTGTTGTAATCCCCAAGAATAACTTGCGAAAATCAATTTTAAAAATGTGTTTCCCATTATTGGAGCTTTGTTTTATGCATACGTTGACTGGAATACAATTTTCAGAAAGACTGAAATTATCCAGAAATATTTATGCAAAGCTCTAACGTATAAACAATTTATTATTAAGTAATTACTAACAATTTCTATTTAAATTAAGTAATTAATAATAATCAACAATTAAAGTAAGTAGTTCATAACAATTAACAATTAAAGTAAGTAGTTCATAAAAATTAACAATTAAAGTAAGTAGTTCATGACAATTAAGTATTAATTGCCGTACGTCTAAGACTGTTCCACAAAATCTGACTTTGTCTCATGCCATGGAAATGGATCTCATCTTACTTTTCATTGTAGATGCCTGATGAAAAGTATTAATGTTTGTCACATCGGCGTAGTTTTCAATTTAGAAATATATTTGTTAAGGACTTTTCTTTATTGCCGAAACGATTAGTAAACTACCCCCTTTCTCTACCATCTACCAATATTTACAGACAAATGATAAAATTTTGTCATCCCCAGAAGCTTCCCTCCCCCTATTCAAAATGAATGAACCCTGTTTCTATAACGATCACCACCTACTTGACTTGGTGGCCGGAGTAGTTCTTGTCGTAGACAGATAGCAGAGACGTAGCTAAGGAAGGGTGACTGGGGGGAGACCTCTATTGTTACTTTCTAATGAGGGGGAGGCATTATTTCGGAAATATAAATTTACAAACTGTTTTGTATGTAATAAACTATTGAAAATGTTGCAAGATTAAGCACAACTTTGTTTTAGTCACAGAAGTATTTCTCAGTGTTGTGCTCGGGAAAGCGAATGTGCATTTCATGCACTTCATCTTTCAAATATAACGCTTGAAAGTCGATTAGTTTTTTTATGTGTTATAGAAGCGTACAGCTAATTGGGAATTTAGGTAATAATTTATTTAATAATTTGCAAAATATGCGTACGCATATATGTACAGAAGATTGTCATTACATCTAATAATGCTGCCATATGCAAATTTAATTTGAGTTTAACAATGATTATCATACATGCACTAAGTTTTTAATAATTTTATTCAATTTGTAGTAATGATGAGGAAGTAGCATCATGGTACTCACTTACTGCTCTTCGGCATTGGGTGTTGGAGTGTCTGATGCAGGTCACGATGAAATTATGATGAAACCACTGAGCCAGGAATCACTATTTAGCTTTCAGTTTCGTTTGGTGATGAGATCGTTCTTTTCCAGTCATTCATTATCTTCATTTAAAATACTATCTTTTACTAGTTTTCATGAGTGATTAATAATGAACCATCTCAGTGGTTTCGACAAGATACCTCGTCCATCAAGATCTGATGAACTTTGCTGATAACGAGATATTTCGTTATCAAAATACTGCTGATTATTTTTAGTACGACTAGATCAAGATTTAGTCAGTCTTCTTCTATTGATGAACTATCTGATCCAGTTTTGCTAGAAGAGATAAGTTGCCAGAAGAGATAAGGCAATAAAAAATGTGAATATTAATAGATTAACAAAAGTAATATAGGGTAGGAAATAGTACATTTTACCCAATAATCTGAATTTTAAACAATAACTTTTACTAGTTTTCCTTAGCAATAAATAATTTGTTGCAATAAAAAATATTGGGGATATTAATAGATTAACAAAAGTAATATGGTACGAAATAGTTAATTTTATCCCATCTATCTTAATTTTCAGTACATGAATTTAGTTTTAGTTAAGAGCGACATCAGCCTCACTTGCCCCAGGTCTCAGAAAAACCTCTATTCTCCTCCGACAGATAGCACATCAACCTCTCAAATGATTCCACACTAAAATATATAAAAAGCTGACGTTATTAAAATCCCCGGCATTCCCAAGGAGTCAAGGGCACTAAATCTTCCACTCTGTATCTGAATTCAGCGCTTCCCCCGCTTAAAACAAAGTGAGAGTTAATTTAATTCAGCTAAGGAATTTATGAAAACTAAAAGCCCCCCTCGGAAAAAAAAGCACCACTTCTCCATGATAAATTGGTCGTTGATTACTTCGCCAGTGTGTGGGACGATAAAAACAGACTTTTTTCTCGTCTCCCTGGAGAAACATCTCCCCGTCAAGAAGTAAAACATGCCCCGTCTCTTTTGCGCCCATTTATACCACTGCTCTGGCCCCTTTTTCTTAGAGGAGGAAAAATGGAGATTGCTCATCGGGGCGTCGTTTGCCCTGAAATATGGGCGGCCGAGGTATCTGGGGCGGTCCCAGGCTTAGGATCTCATCCAGAGTTCGCTTCCTCCAGAAACGTGACCAGGATTCTGGAGCAAAGGACTGAAGGCCGCCCCGGTATGAGGGTATGCAAAAGGCGAGTGTGTTCCTCTTCTGTCATGGCCCCCTTACGCACACAAAAGGGCCTCGTTACTGCAGTGATATGGGATGTAAGAAATAGGGAAAACCTCGAGGAAGAAATGTAAATTCGCGTGTATGTTTAAGAAGTAGGATTTTGAGCGGTTTTATTCGCTTGCCAAAGTAAGCAGGGGAAATGTTTCTTGTTGGATGCGAGGGACCTATATCACTTGGAATGCTTACCAACTCTGGAAAAGAATTTGCTGCTTTTCCTGGAAACTTAAAATTCCATTCGAGCTTTCGCTATTACAATGTATGTATCAATATATACAACAGAAATAGTAGAATTGTATTGTTGTTGTTTTTTTCATAAGGAGCGTAAATTTTCGTGTATGTTAAAGAACTAGGATTTGAGTGGTTTTATTCGCTTGCCAAAGTAAGCAGGGGAAATGTTTCATATTGGATGCGAGGGACCTATGTCACTTGGATTGCTTTCCAACTATGTAAAAAAATTTGCTGCTTTTCCTGGAAACTTAAAATTCCATTCGAGCTTTCGCTATTACAATGTATGTATCAATATATACAACAGAAATAGTAGAATTGTATTGTTGTTGTTTTTTTCATAAGGAGCGTAAATTTTCGTGTATGTTAAAGAACTAGGATTTGAGTGGTTTTATTCGCTTGCCAAAGTAAGCAGGAGAAATGTTTCGTGTTGAATGCTAGGGGTCTATATCACTTGGATTGCTTACCAACTCTGGAAGAGAATTTGCTGTTGTTCCTCTAAACTTAAAATTCCATTTGAGCTTTCGCTATGATAGTGTGTGTATCAATCTATGTGACAGAAATAGCAGAATGGTATTGTTGTTTTATAAATATTTTTGGAAGAAGTGTAAATTTCCGTGTATGTTTAAGAACTAGGACTTTAAGTGGTTTTATTCGGTTTAGCAAAGTAAGCAGGGGAAATGTTTCTTGATGGATGCGAGGGACCTATATCACTTGGATTGCTTACCAACTCTGGAAAAGAATTTGCTGCAGCTCCTGGAAACTTAAAATTCCATTTGAGCTTTCGGAATAACAATGTGTTAATCAATCTATATGACAAAAATAGCAGAGTGGTATTGTTGTTTTATGAGAATTTTTAGTAATATTTGTAAATTCGTCTGTATGTTTAAGAACAATTTCGAGTAGTTTTATTCGCTTGCCAAAGTAAGACTTTGAAATGTTTCTCGTTGGTTGCGAGGGCTCTAAATCACTTGGAATGCTTACGGACTCCGGAAGAGAATTTGCTGCTGTTCCTCTAAACTTAAAATTCCATTTGAGCTTTCGCTATTACAGTGTGTTTATCAATCTATATGACATAAATAGTAGAATTGTATTGGTGCTGTATAGGTATTTTTATACGGAGTGTAAATTTCCGTGTATGTTAAAGAACTCGGATTTCGAATGGTTTTATTCGGCTTGCCAAAGTAAGCAGGGGAAATGTTTCTTGTTGGATGCAAGGGGTTTATATCACTTGGATTGCTTACCAACTCTGGAAGAGATTTTGCTGTTGTTCCTCTAAACTTAAAATTCCATTTGAGCTTTCGCTATTACAATGTGTTAATCAATCTATATGACATAAATAGCAGAGTGGTATTGTTGTTTTATGAGTATTTTTAGTAATATTTGTAAATTCGTCTGTATATTTAAGAACAATTTCGAGTAGTTTTATTCGCTTGCCAAAGTAAGACTTTGAAATGTTTCTCGTTGGTTGCGAGGGCTCTAAATCACTTGGAATGCTTACGGACTCCGGAAGAGAATTTGCTGCTGTTCCTCTAAACTTAAAATTCCATTTGAGCTTTCGCTATTACAGTGTGTTTATCAATCTATATGACATAAATAGTAGAATTGTATTGGTGCTTTATAGGTATTTTTATACGGAGTGTAAATTTCCGTGTATGTTAAAGAACTCGGATTTCGAATGGTTTTATTCGGCTTGCCAAAGTAAGCAGGGGAAATGTTTCTTGTTGGATGCAAGGGGTTTATATCACTTGGATTGCTTACCAACTCTGGAAGAGATTTTGCTGCTGTTCCTCTAAACTTAAAATTCCATTTGAGCTTTCGCTATTACAATGTGTTAATCAATCTATATGACATAAATAGCAGAGTGGTATTGTTGTTTTATGAGTATTTTTAGTAATATTTGTAAATTCGTCTGTATGTTTAAGAACAATTTCGAGTAGTTTTATTCGCTTGCCAAAGTAAGACTTTGAAATGTTTCTCGTTGGTTGCGAGGGCTCTAAATCACTTGGAATGCTTACGGACTCCGGAAGAGAATTTGCTGCTGTTCCTCTAAACTTAAAATTCCATTTGAGCTTTCGCTATTACAGTGTGTTTATCAATCTATATGACATAAATAGTAGAATTGTATTGGTGCTTTATAGGTATTTTTATACGGAGTGTAAATTTCCGTGTATGTTAAAGAACTCGGATTTCGAATGGTTTTATTCGGCTTGCCAAAGTAAGCAGGGGAAATGTTTCTTGTTGGATGCAAGGGGTTTATATCACTTGGATTGCTTACCAACTCTGGAAGAGATTTTGCTGCTGTTCCTCTAAACTTAAAATTCCATTTGAGCTTTCGCTATTACAATGTGTTAATCAATCTATATGACATAAATAGCAGAGTGGTATTGTTGTTTTATGAGTATTTTTAGTAATATTTGTAAATTCGTCTGTATATTTAAGAACAATTTCGAGTAGTTTTATTCGCTTGCCAAAGTAAGACTTTGAAATGTTTCTCGTTGGTTGCGAGGGCTCTAAATCACTTGGAATGCTTACTGACTACGGAAGAGAATTTACTGCTTTTCCTCGAAACTTAAAATTGCATTTGAGCTTCCGCATTCAAAGTATTTGTACTTATCTATATGATAAGAATAGCAGAATGCTATTATTGTCTTAAAAGTAGTTATAGTAATGCAAATGAAAATTCGTGTATGTGTTTAAGAAGTAATTTTTCGATTGCAAAGTGGTATGATTCCAGTGGTTTTATTCAATTGGCAAAAGAAGCAGGGAAAATAATTCTTGTTGGATGCAAGGGGTCTAAATCACTTGGATTACTTTTCTACTCTGGAAGAGAGTTTTCTGCTGTTCCTTTAAACTTAAAACTCCACTTTAGCCTTTTCTATGTCAGTGTTTAAGTAGAGAATGTCATGGTTTCAGGTGGTTAGACTTATTCGCTTGTTAAAGTAAGCAGGGAATGTTTCTTGTTGTATACAAGGATCTAAATCAGTTATGTTGCTAACAGACTCTAGAAAAGAATTTACTGTTATTCTCCTATACTTACGATGCAATTAGAGCTTTCTCTACGACAGTATGACTATCTATATGAAGCAGTGGTATAATTGTTTAATTACTTGTATTTTACCATTCACATGCATCTGTTATACTTTTTTTAGGATATGAATTAAAATATTTCTATGTGAATTTGATAGATTTGATGAAAAAAATAGTATTTTTATGTAGTGACCAATAGATAAGATTAGTTTAATATTAATGCAGCTTATTTAATTTCATCTTGATTTTGCAGCCACTCCCTATTGAAATAGTTTAATTTGAAATTTTTTATTATTAAAACACTTATTATTATATTTTTAAATTAAAAGTTTTTCATTATTCTTGGTATAATATTAACATGAACATGCAACGGATTGACACAAATGATTTATGTGTGTCAAGCTATCACTTAAATGTGCTTAGATTAAATTATCTATTGGTTAGTTTAATTACATTTAAGTATGGATATTAATTTTGAAAACGCATTACATGACGACAGCTAGATTCAGAATGTAATAAACACCTACCCAGGAAAAGGAGGATAAAATCATCTAACTTTATAACAAAAAAATATAATATAACTATAAAATCATTTAAACTCATCTCTCGCAGGAAGTGAAATAATCATTTTATACTGTTCTCAATCTAGATTAAACACTTAAAAACAAACAGTATCAGTACAAATACTTCTTATATCGATTACCAAATTGATATAAAACGTTTCATCAGTTACAATCCGACCTCTATTTATGTTAATTAGATAAATTTTACTGTTTTAAAAAGTCTTTCATGAACAATTAATTTTATATCATTCTGGATATACCTTATATTTATAACATGCACAATCTGCAGTTTAAGGGGGGCCGGGACACAATTTTCTATTTATTTTTGCTAATAAAGATATTGCTTTGGAATTTTTAATGAAGACATAGCACCTAATTTACAAATAGAAAATTATTAAAAATTAACTTGATATCAGTTCAAAAATTTTTAAAATTTTAAAATTTTCAAAAAAGTGACTGTTTTTACTTTTGATGTAACTTGAGAAATTATTTGTGAAAAGACACAAATTGACATTTTCTAAAAGCAGATATTATATTTAAAAATTTGTCTTCACAGTTTTTAAATACATGCTTATAAAAAAATATTAAAAATTTGTAAATTAAAAAGGAGCATTTTTTTATTTCATAATTTATAAAAATACTTATATTTTATAACCTATCAATAATTTTTAAAATTGCTGAAAACAAATCACTTAAATATGTATGAAAAGTATACATACCAAATTTCATGCAATTATCTTGAATAGATTTTGAGTTATATCATTTTAAAGTTGGGAAAACTGTGAAAAATCCATCATGGAGAAAAAGCACCTTAAAGTTTCATTAATGAAAATCAGTTGCAAAAGTAAAATTTTTGTACCTGATGGATTTTTCACTCCGAGTAAGTAAGTAAATCCGTTAATGTCTTCAAACCTTTGATAAAGGTTTATTTTGGCTAATAGTACCTTTCTACGGTACAATTTGTATGCAATTGTACTTTTGTTAGCAGTTTTACGAATAAGTCGACATATTTTTCGTTTCAAAACTTTGACAGCTATCAAAACGTTCTTTTGTTTATAACTTCGGTTCTACTCAAGATATCATCATAAAATTGGTGTCAAACTAAAGATAATTAAATTTCAAATTTTTTGAGAATATAAAACAAAAAAGGACTTTTTGAAGGTTTTTTTGTGTCCCAGCCTCCCTTAAACATGGAACACGTAACATTATCAAAAAAGAGTAATTTATGATGTTTTTTAGGATTTCGTTGTAAAACTTAAGGTAGGTAGATAGTTGGATTTACATTGCACTGGAACAATACGATAGAATTTTTGTGACGGTCCAGGATCAGTCCCAAATGAAAAGATCCCTGCACAACACCCCTTCATTTAGAACCACGGTCAGAAAACGAGGTCAAAACCTTAGCTGGCAACCCGCTCTCCAAACTTGCACACCAGGCCAAAGTGAGTACATTTGAGGCCACCGCAGAGTCAACGTGCACAAGTCCCCACATACACGACTGTCTGGATGGATCGAGTTTCGAATTCGTAGCCCTCTTGTTACTAATTTGCGGCTCTACCAACTGGACTATCCCGGATAACAGATAATTCAAAAAGGATTTAATCCTCCGTGGCAGGGGTTCCCAAAATTTTAAACATTGAGACCAACTTTTTAGAAACCGAATCTATAGCGACCAGCTTCATCCTCGACGCATTGAATTTTTTCAGAGACGAACAGCACACATTCTTTCCAAAAGAGGTTTTATGGCCAAAAGGAACTTTTGTGAAGAAAAAAACCTTTATTATTTAATATATTTTTACAATAATTATTTCTAATAACAACTGTGTGAAGGATGCGCTTGTTATTGCTGTTGGTGATGGCAATAAAATCCAGGTCAATTCGAGTTATTTTCGGACGCAATGAGTTCGACAATTGCAGCTTGTTTCGATTCTTGGTTTTAATTTCGACCATTGCCGAAAATCCAACTTCACAAAGGTATGAAGATGTAAAAGGGAGTAATATCTTCAAAGCTTCAGTAGAACGAATTAAAAAAGTTTGTTAGACAGATAACCGTAATTGTGGATGTCAATTTAGTACGATTAAAATTCAATTTTAGTAATGTATTTTTGGATAGGTTGATAAGTTCTTCATCAGATTTCGATGATATGCCAGTAATAATTTTTCCCGATGCGCAATCTAGTTTTTATCTTGGCAGTTTTTCGCTTCTATCATTGCGACTTCTTCACGTTCCACAAGTCTTGTAAGCACTTTCCCTCTTGATAGCCAAAGTACTTCCGTATGTAGAAGCGATTTATGGTTGCTCCCCATGTCTTCGCAAAGCTTTTCAAATAAGCGGAATTGTAACGGTCTTCATTTTATTAAATTCACTATTTTATAAACATTGTTCAAAACATTTAAAAAAAAAACTTGCAATGATATTGATACCAATGTTTCCCGGTGAATGTTGCAGTGAATTCATGATGCATTTGGACTAACTGCAAGCACTTGAGTCACAACACCGCTTTCTTACCGCGCAATAGCTGGTGCGCCATATGTACGTGTACATATCCTTACACATTTTATCCAATCTAAATCTTTAGATTTAATATGCGTCGAGGGTCTTGAATATGTTTTCGCTACTTCCTCGAATAATTGGTTAAAAAAATAACATATCTTCGTGAGATTCGTTGTTCCACATGTAATGTATGAAAACAAGAAGATGGGAAAAGCTTTGTATATCACTAGATTTGTCTAGTTGTAGCGAGAAAAATTTACTTTCGGAAACTCTTTGGCCCAGTTGATTTTCTGCTCACTGGGATATGTCTTCAATTCTGAGAGCTACTGTGTTACTTGAAAGTAGTAGTACTTCGAATTCCTTTAAGCTTCTTACATCAAACATAACTTCTATTGCATCCTTTATCGCTGGGAGAACTAACATTTCGCCAGTTGTGTGCGGCTTACCAGTTTTCGCAATTCGACAACTACTCAGATATGAAGAGTGTTTAGCCTTTTCGTTTATCTTGATGAAATACAAAAGTTTTGTTTTTGATATTTCCAACACTTCCAGTTTTCTTTTGAAAAATTTGAGACACTGATTTCTTTAAATACAAATGTTTTGTCTGAATGTGTCAACGTAATATACTTGGGCGCATGCTTTCGTTCGCAAGTATTTCATTGTAAATAAAACACTTCGGTGGAATTATCTTGATCTTCATTCCATGAAAACTCAATGCTAAGTAGTCAGAATCATACTTCCTTACCACTTTTCTTCGTTTCAGTCTCCTTGAATTTGAGCTTGAAGATTTGCTTTCGTCTTTATCAACCATTTATCCATAATACAGAAGGGATAAAATAGACGTGAAAATTAAAAAAAAACACTGCTAGTAACACATATGATAGAAAACCGTTTCGAAATTAATGCGCACGCAAACTGAATTGAACGTTCATAGCGAAAAGGAGTTTATGATTAGGTTTGTGAAGTCTGAGGTGCTGCATGGAAACGTAGCCTTAAGCGAAGCCGCAGATTGGAGCAACAGGTGACGCGACAGATGTATCGTGTGCAAAAATCTGGTTATTTATATACATCATCCGCACTTTGAAAATATACTTATTTTATTCTTTCATTTCTTGTCACTTTATAAACCATTCGATACGAGTCACTTGTTTGCGCTATCTTTTTGTCATGTTGCTACCATGTGGCTTGAAGAAGATTTTAAGACCACGTCGCTTTTTTGAAATTGTGAAAGGATACATATACATTCAATATCTTGTCGTGACCCACCAAAAGTTGGCTCTCGACCCACGATTTGGGAAACGCTGCTTTATGGGATACACACGCATATATCCATTCTCTGCAAGCCACCTTCAGTATTCCGTGATGAGTCAAACACTTTTGTCCTTCTTGATCCATAGAATCTTAATTATGATTCTTTAATTCAATATGTGCGATTATTAAATCATTATGTGCAATGTGCTAAAACACACAACCACACTACTAAAAAACCTTGTGATACTCAGAAAAGTAAAAAGCCAGCGTGACATTTTCAATAAAACCTCTTAATGCTTTTGGTGTCAGATAATACATTAATTTATGTGGCTCTAGACGATCCTGGATCAATCCCAAAGACCCGAAGGCATAGCATTGCAAATGTGGATCATGGTCATATGAGGAGGTTAGCATCATAACTGGCACCCCACTCTCCAAATCAAATAGTTATCTCGTTACATGCAAGCATCAAGAAACTTTCTCGCATCGACGACAAAATGTATAGCAATGATCAAATTAAAGTAGAGTTCTACATCGTAACCATCCTTAACTTTTAAAGTATTGTTCAATTGTTTCACATCACAGAGTTTTCAACAACCTATCATTCTAAACCTTGAGGATGTTAGAAAGCCCATTTGTGATTTAAAAAGAAAGTACGATAGTTATTTACCAATTCCGAATCATTATTAAAATCGTCAGAAAGACTAATATATATATACTAGCAAAATACCCGACCTTACTCGGTTTGAATTGGTTTACTCTAGATTGAAGAGATAATCAAAATATATAATGACTTACGTTTTTTGTAGAAAAAAAAATTATTTTAACACTTTTTGCCATCTTTATATTTTCTACAACTTACTTTGGACACAAATCCTACACATGCATATCCATTCATGTAATACATTTCACATACATCGCACAATTGCTGTATGACAATGCTACAAAATGATGAAAGGTGATACTAAGGTTACTACTATAAAAGACGATTTATAGGAAGATTTGGAATTCCCTTTCTTGAGTTCTTTTCATGTTCAACTCAATTAATTAAAATTACGATTTACGGCGAGTGCTCTCGCACTCATAGTCAACAAAACAATATTTTTTTACTTGTGGCACTCTTGCCTCCGGTATGCGACATTGTGAAATTTTGCAATCTTCTCCTGTCATTATGACAACAAATTTTTTAATGTTGGAAAAAGTTCTAGTTTGGATTTTTAAACATTACTATTCTTTCAATAACGGCATTATTCTTTAAATAACGGCATTATTCTTTCAATAATGGCAAAACTACACTTAAAATTTACTGAAAATTTATACTGACTTACCTAACATTTTTAAGTCTAATACTTTGTGGTGCTGTTGCGTGTGATGAGAAGGAAAACACATTTATTAAAATAATAAATATTTAAAACAGGAAACAGCGAAATAAAACAAAATAAAAGATGTCGCAAAAAATTGTTCTAAAGATATTAATTTGTGATTCAATTTTATCTCTTGATCTCGCACAGTTGCCACAACTTACAAATAAAAGTGCACAAAATTTAGAAATGTGAAATTAATTCAGAGCGAAAGAATAAGAATAAATATCACTGCTCGCGCGATCTTGTTCATTCTCGTTTCGTTGAAAAATATCGTCTGTCCCAAATATTCGGAAATCGTTTTCATTGCCCAAAGAATAAAAATAAGACTCGAAATAAATGAAGTATCAGATATGAAATTCCATACAAAAGAAATAATTTTTTGAAGAATAATTACTTTTTAAGCAGTACTGTTAAAGCAATCGAAGTAATCGTAATATCCAATAGACATTCCAATTTTTCCAAAACTACCAAATTATGGTTGATTTAAGTATACTTACTCAGGTGTTTTAGCATGAAACTCAACTAAATATAACAATAAAGAAATGTTTGATATTGCATTCACTAAACTAATAGATAATGTATAAAATAAAATACAATGCAATCAAATATCTGGAATACAATTCATGTGATGTCTACACAAACACACAAACACAAAATCGAGCATAGAACAGAAAGACAGACAGACAGACTTTCGCAACCAATGCCACTCACTAAATGAAGATAAGTACTCACTGTATGCAAATTTTCATGAAAATATCTTAAACCGCGTGGACGTGTATAGGTCACAACATACAGACAGACAGACAGACACCAAACGAGAAAAAGGCGGATTCGGCATCAGAAGGGTCCAAAACGGATAGAAAACTTGAAATGGGTCGAAAATATTGAATATACAAACAAACACTCCATTCTTATTTATATAGATAATCCGGGCTCGAAATACCCGGGTGCACATGAAAATACAATTGTGCACCTAATTTCTTTCCCGATAGGTGCACTCAATGCACCTAACGTTAAAAAAAGTTGGTGACATGTTTTATGTTATTTTGAAGTTTGAACAAGATATATATATATATATATATATATATATATATATATATATATATATATTAGTATCGACCTCTCTCGCTCTAAAGGAACGTAATTAAAATTCCTAAACACACACTATGCGAAAACAAAATCGCTGGGCCCTAACGGGTTTATACAGGAGGAAGGTTTACTTGTGACACTGCCACCAGAACTTTCCGATGATCCAAACATTTTCCAGAAGGCTCGAAGCGACTGTCACGACAGCCGTGAAGGGAGAATTTAGATGTTTAAATATATTTATTTACTACCTATTTCTTACCTATCTAAACAAACCCATCTATTAAAGTAGTTTACATTACATTAATGCTCTTATATTACTTTTGCTTTAAATGTGCTCCTAAAATATAACCTGCGCACCTAATTTAAAAACTTAGGTAATGGTAATGGTAATGGTAATTTTAGTTAACGTCGTACTAGAGCAACACAACGGGCTATTGACGACGGTCCGGAATCAGTCCCTTAAGGGAAAGATTCGAGGACAACACCTCGTAATTTTGAACCACGGTCAGATGACGAAGCAACACCTGAGCTGGCACCCCACTCTCCAAACTTCCACGCCAACCCAACGTGAGGACTTTCGGCCACGACAGATTTAAGGTGCACCAGCCGCCTCTACACCATACGTTTACAAACATCCATGCCCGGACCCGGATTCGAACCAGGAACCTTCCGATCTAGAGGCTAACACCTTAACCACTATACCGGTTGGTCGGCATTAAAAACTTAGGTGCACCTGTATTAAAAAATCTATTTCGAGGCCTGATATATACATACAAAGAAAATTTAAACTAATTTCAAAACAACTAAATAGTGCAATGGTAAAAAACAAAATAATTATGGTGAAGCTCACGGTGGAAGGACATACAATATAAAAATGTTTGAAGTGAGCAAACAGACAAACGAAAATTTTCTACTCTTTAATCAAATATTCTCCAAACTGATTACTCTCGTGATTATCTGATTATTTTCGGTAATATAACGCAAATTATTTCTCCACGAAACAGACCTCTGCCTACGTGGAGAATTATCTGTAAAAATTTAGCTTGCAGTTCATTAATGTTACCAAAAAAGTAATACAAAATATTTTTAATATACTGAGACGAAGATTTTTGTATCATATCTCATTATAAATCACGTTTTCATTTTAATTTTTAATTAAAAATAAGCAAACTTTTTTACTTTTCATCAATAAATCTAAATTCGGAACTACCGTAATGAAATATTTCTGTTTGTTTTCTAGGTAAAGTTACAATGTTGTCTTAGTTCAGAGAATTTATAAGCTACTTGAGAAACATCTGTTTTTCTCTTGCAGATGATATTTACAACCCTTTCACGAAAACAGTAACCGTAAAATAAATCAGTCGAGGTGAACAGATTACTTCCTGGCCGAGATACAAACAAATACAAATACAAATATTGACGACCAGCTACAGGCTCAAGCCCAACAAGGCTGATCCTTTGTTTATGAATTACCCAATTCCCACTGACTATCCAATTGTATTTTAAGTTCATACACTCTCTTGAATTCGTACACTACCCAATACTGCTCTGCTACCCTGTCGGCCCACAGATTATAGCATTTTAGATAAGTATAACCTGAAATCAGTCCAAATACAGCCCATCAAATAGGTTTACCCAGCCTTTAGGCCTGATATAACTCTTCTCACAAGTTAATCCGTACCGTAGACTAGATACCAATTTCCAAATTGTTTGATCATACCCGCGAACCAGATACGGCCCTCCGAATACATTTAACCATCAAACCTCCCCTTGTATAGGTTTACCTGGCCTGCACACTAGATACGACCCTCTGAATATGTTTTACCGGCCCGTAGTCAAGATACGGTCCTTCTGACAGGTTTACCCGACCCTCAAGTCAGATACAATCTTTCAAACAGGCTTATCCAGTCTGGATGCTAGATTCGACCTTCTGAACAGATTTTCCTGAAACCGCAGTTAAATATGACCTGCACATATTTTTATCAGACCCCAAGTCTAAATACTGCCCTCTTAAACAATTTATCAGATTTACAGACAAGATACGGATTCTAACCAATAAGTGGATATGTAAGTTTAAAAAGTAGTAAAATGAAGCATTATTCTACAAGAGCCATATTCAAATTTTTACGAGCCTTTTTAATATACATTTAGTCTTGTTTTTACTTATATATACAAGAACAAAGGCGTGTATCCAGACCACTTAATGGTGTTTACACCCTAATTTACGGAAACAACTTTTTACAACCTACAAAAATGAAGCGTAATATCCGTTACAAATGCCTTATAATCCTAAAAATAGCATCAATTTGCTACTTTTGAAACGCATCAAGTATTCCAGAGCTTCCTGAAAAGAAATTATGCTTAGTTGCTTGGGTGCTTATTGCAAAAAACATGCTTGGTGAAAACAAAACTTATGTTAGTAACTAAACTCGATTTTCCTAATCAGTTGCACCAACAGTCAGGGTCAATAATGAATCTGAAACTAAAGAAGAACGCAAAGCAAGCTGAGAGCAATTAACTATTTTTAACATTCTTACATTCGACAAAAATAACGAAATTTGCTTCCAATCTGGAGCATACCTTTTTACATTGACTGCGTGGCTGTGATAAAAATGACAAACCATGAAGCATGTTGACAAAATTATGGGCCGTTGCTATGTCCTCTAATTGAATTCATTCAATATTCAGGTCTTAAGTAGAGGATATCGACATTTGACTAAATGGTTTAAGCACGAAAAGAAATACTTCCACTCTCATATCTGAAAACCATTTCACTGATACAGCCAATGACACTTCAACTAATTATACGAGAATCCATCTCATTTAGAGCCTACACAATATCGCAAATTTGTGTGACGAGTTCATACCCAATCTTGCCCGGGTCTTTGTTCAAGCAAATCTAATGCAATTTAGCTTCTTGTCATACTCTTTTTTCACGTCGGGATGTTACAGAGAAGCGAGAGAAAAAAAATTATAAATGAGAGATGAATGCACAGATAACTAAATCAGTAAATGCAAAGATTTAGTTTGGTATAAGCCGACCTCATTTGATTAAGGCAGCGATTTCGTTTCTTTGGCTGTCGAATTCATTTATGCCGTGGTTGAAGGGATATTCGCTATAACGAAATTAGGGGGCTACGGAAATTTCGTTTCTCCATTGCGGGGAGACTAATTCAATATAAATAAAGAACTTCAGACAAAAGAAATCTGCTTAATGCTTTCCTCTCCTAAGAAAAACGGGAACAAACTGGATTATTCCCCAGGAACTTTTCAGAAAGCAGCCCTGGTTTAGTGAAGGGTGTATAGAGTTATTTTTGTTTGCGCTCTTCTCTTTTTTAGAGTTATAAAATTTGACGTAAATAAGATAGATCCATAAATGGATTTTTTACTCTGTGGATTTTTTCGAATTAATTGGCTTTCAAAGTGATCATCATGATGCCACGAGCCACATGAATCTAGTTAGAATCGATTCCGAGGAAAGATTAAATCAGATTCGTATCCCATTTATGCTTTCGATTCTTGATAGAAATCGGTGATAAGGATGGAAATAAAATGAAATTGTTCGTGATGACATGACGAATACTGATAAATATAGAAGAAAATACTCCATTAACCGAGAAAATGAAACAATGTTGTTGTCGCGTCTATCCATTTCTGAGTCGGATGTTACCGTGAGCATTTTGCACGGCTTTGGCGATAAGAAACATGGTAATATTATACTAATTCATCGTTTCACTCTTATGAAAATTTTAGTCGCTGCCTCGTTAGTCTCTTTAAAATTGGACCAGAAGTTTGGTCGAAGCCTTCAAAGACCAGTGAAGTCTACGAGGAAGTGAGAATAAAACAATGAAAATTTTAAAAGAGTTCCGTCATACGTTTTCTTTATGCAAAAGGTGAGGGCCCAGCTGATATTCACCAAGAAATTGTTTCCGTCTATGGGAACATTAAGAATCGACAAAATGTAACGGAATGGTGTCGTGATTTCTCTGGAAGTAGGGCCAATGTTCATGACGAACACAGAACAGGTAAGCCATCTATGATCTCTGATGCCCTTCTTCAAAGAACGGAGGAAGCAATTCGTGCAAATAGGCATTTCACATTGAAAAAATTGCATAAATTCATACCGGAAGTGTCTACGACTACTCTTTATAAAACTTTAACTTGAGGGTACACACACACACACACAGGAAATTCTGCGCTCGCTGAATTCTGAAAATGTTAAGGTAAGAACACAAAACTAAAAGTATGTACTTTACACTCGGCTTCGTCACAAGCTATGCAGAAGTAGGTGAATAGTTTCTTAATCTTATTGTGACTGGTGACGTGACGTGGGTTTATCCCCACACACTTGAATCCAAGCAATAGTCAATGCAATGACGTCATACGAATTCCCCAAAAGCCAAGAAATTCAAAACCTTAATTTCAGCCAAAAAAATCATGGCTTCTGTTATATGGAACAGACAACGCATTGTTCTGATTTACGTCATGCCTCCCGGAACTACAATAAACGCTGCTGCGTATTGCTAGACTATGAAACGTCTTCGACGGTAAATCCGAAACAAACGTTGGGGAATTCTGACAAGTAAAGGCCGCTTTCTTCATGACAACGCTCGGACTCACACAGGGCTTGCAACAAAAGCACTACTCAAAAGTATCAGGTGGGAGGATTTGGACCATCCTCCACACAGCCTGGACCTTCCACCCAGCGATTTTAATTTAATCTTTTATTTGAAGACACATCTTAGAGGACAAACATTCCACGACAATGATGACATCAGAGGTGAAGTTGAAATGTTGCTTCAAAAACATTCGGTAGACTTCTAAGACAGTGAGATACAAAAGCTGGTACCCAGACTTAACAAATGCTTGGACAATGGCGTCAACTATAAGCATGTACCAGTAAGTAATTTATAATGGACGTTTTATTAATCAAAAAATCTTTTAATCAATGTGAGGCTTTGTATCTTTATTTTCGAAAACGCCTCGTAGATTAATGTATTCTTATGTACATCAATTTCATCCCCAATTAAATAGCTTCAAAATACGATGGACAATAACCTTTGAAATTCTTACTTCCAGAGCAACCTGTCGAAGCGATGTACTTGGCTGTAGATAATAAATTTTCAACACCTTTTCTTCTGTGTCTGAGTCAGTCGATTATCTAGGTCTTCCTAAATGTTGTCTCTGAACATTCAGAACAGTTCCATCTGCTTCAAACTTACCTCTAATTCTGTGGCGAGTCTATTAGGTGGATCAGTGTGATATATTTTCCGTCATCGTCTTTGCATTTTTACCGCGTTTTCGTACTCCCCCCCAGTAACACTTTAACAAAAACTTTCTTTCTTCGAAACTTATTCTGGATAGGGTTATTATTTCTGAACCGTTAAATCTGCAACTAAATAAAATGCAGTGTTTTACCAGCTAATAAAGTGTGGATACATTTTTTACGGCCCCCCGTATTAATCATTCCATATAGAGGGAATTACTAGGCGCTGTTCTTGGATCTTTTCCTTCGAGATTGACCCCGGACAATTTGCCAATAACCCATTGTGTTGATTCCTTGTGACATTAATTACGTACCTACCAACCTATGAAGAGGGAGACAGTGATTGAATATATCAATCACATATATTACAGTTAAAGGCTGTTTTTGGGTTGTATGCATGGTACGATGCTTCAAAATGATGGTGCTTACCTCATACTTACATGTACACAGTGCTTACCTGTGCTTACAGCTATTTACAGAGCTTACAGTTACTTACATGTGCACAGTGTACAGTTGAACTGCGGATCAACGATAATCCTCGGGTTATCGAAAAAACCGTATTCACAATGCCTGATCTGAGGCTTAAACCGCCGTTTCGGTATAATATTTTGATTCGGAAAATCGGCGAATAACGTTGGGGGTTATGCATGCGCAGTACTATCTTTTTGCGAAAGAAGCAAGATATACGTTACAAAAAATGGACCGTCACACTTCATTCTGTGCCTAGATACAGTATTCTTGCGACGGGGCGCATGCAACTGATCTTTATGAATCGGAACAAGAACGTGGTTACGTTTTCTATAAAATGGGTATGCCCAGATGTGTTCTGGTTCGAACTATGTTCTGACTCGCCAGTTTATAAACCAATGGGAGAGTGAACTGTAGAATATGACCAAGGCAAGATGCAAATTCGTCGTGGAATAATAATTATTTTGTTTATTTATCGCGAATGAAAGAAAATTGACAGTGAAAGTGTTACTTCACTTTACACCAACACACACCAATACTGACAAGCACAAAGATAATTGGATTATATTGATATCTCAAGGTATTGTGTACAATTCTTTCTTGAAAATTTAGGTTTCCGAAAAAATCCAACTTGAAATTAAATGCCTCTGCATTTTTCTTTCCAAACCCAAATTAAAACCCATGTGCATTCTTTTAAAGTAAAAAATCAGAATCAACTATGCCGGTAAAGTACATGTTAGACCAGTATAATTGCAGATAATGGCGTCTTAACAAATGTAAACAATATCATGTGATCGTGAAGAGACGCTAGTTGCCATTCACAACGAGCTTATCATTTTAATACAGGTTTGACTTAACAAGCCGTTTGGGAATACGGTTCTTGATAATCCGCTGTTTAACTTTGACCCACGGATCAACTGATCCTCGGGTTAGCTTGAGACTTGTGAATAAGGCCGTTAGTTCGCAGCTTTGATGCGAGAACGAAGTTTATATGTTCCAGATGCCCCAAGAACGTGATCTGTTGCAATAACACTTCTGGATGGACACGTTTGTATGGCTAAACATCTATGCCACCAAATAATTCTGTTTTGCACCTGCTTCATCATTTGTGCTAAATTCCACGAAAAAAACCTCCTATGAATTTTTATTGCGATTTCAAATCGTGTCCTCTGCTGTCGATACTAAAAGTCTAGAGGATGGATGGACAGCTTATCTTTATTATTCGACTTTCTAAGCTTTCGTGGCTTCCTTTTTTTCACAAATTTTGTTAATAACATTGGTTTGTATATTTCTCTGCCTATTAGAAATATTAAAAAAAATTATTTGGATTCCCAACTTGCTCTTTAGTTAATGCTCTAATTATCTCCCGATGTAATCTTCATTCGAGCAGCATGGGATAGATTCTCCTCCTGCATGAGGCACGCAAGACATTACTGAATAAAATTGTATTTCATGCAATAAAATTATATATCCGAATTTAATGCAGATGTAACTACGTATATCTGTCTGGTGATATACAGCATATGTTCAACTGGTTGTATGGTGGATTGAAGACATGCATTTCTCCTTGCTGAAACATTCATCATATTTTCAAAGTATGTCTGCTCTGGTACTTAACTCTCAGTGAAAAGCAAAAAAAGCACTATAGCATTCCATATATTCTTCCACTGTTTTTACCCACCAAAGTTTGACTTGAAAATGAAAGTATAGCAATGCTTCCATCGTTCAAGTGGTTTCAACGAAATATCTTGCCCATCAAGACCAGAACAACTTTTAGAATGACGAAATATCTCGTATTATTCTGTAGATTTTTCTCTGATAAGGGGATCAATATCTGGATCTATGGGATAGATTCTACTTTTGCCTGAGACATGCAAGATTTTGAGTAATATGTAAGAGTTTAAATCACACACAGTTACATCTATCTGTGATGTTACAACTAACTGTATGTGGACAACTAATTGTGTGACAGATTGAAGACATGTGTTACTCCTTAAAGAATCATTCATTATGTTTTCATTATTTTTATTCATTATTTATTCAGTGTATCTGCTGTGGTACTCAACTCTCTATAAAAGGCAAAATAACCGTTACATCATTCAATGTACGTTTCCACTGTTTTTCCCCAACAATGTTTGGCTTGTAAATGAATCTGTTTAACTGTGCATTCATCCTCCGAGTGGCTTCGACGTTGTATCCATCAAGATCTGATGAACTTTGGTAATGATGAGATATCTTGTCATCAAGTTACTGCCAATTGTTTATAATAAAATCAATATCTGGAAAGGCTTCTTTCTAGATTTATATCAACATTTGAACAGTTTTGCTAATGATAAGATATACTTCGTCGAGACAGCTACCAGAAGGGTTAATAGTAAATGGTGTTGATTTCTCATTTGTGTAAATTTTGAGAGTTTCCATTCTTTATTTCTTCCGTGATAGCCCACTTGGAGAATTAAAGGATTAACAACTGTAGGTTTGCGAGTTCGAATCCAACCTAAGACCGACGTGTACAAAGCATGCTGGTGCAAGTTAAATCTGTCGTGTCCTCAAGTTTGAGCGGTGTTGCAGTTTGGAGAGTGGAGTGACAGCTCAGGTGTGACCTCGTCATCTGATCGGGGATCTAATTTACGTGGTGTTGTCGGTTCTTTTTCTTCGGGATTGATCCTATCTACCATTCTTTATAATAATAGTGCCCCCCGTTACACATGTAACATACACTTACTACTTACCTCTTGTATTACAATGTTATTTAAAACAAAAAACTGAAGCTACATTTTCAAAGCTAATTATTAAATCTTTACAGCACTGAGCAGCAAAACTCCAAAGCAAACATATGAAAGTACTTTTCTTGTATTAAGGGTCCCAATTAAATTTATTTATTTTAATTTTCTTCGCTTTTCTGTTAATTTGTTGTGCAAATGAAAATTCATTTAATTTAAAGCCTTATGATTTATTGAATATTGTCTTTCCTTAATTACTTTTATTCTCTTTGCAATGATTAATAGAAAACATTATTTGATAATAAAACAAAATTTAGAGTACATGTACACAGCATACATCGTTCAAAATGACAAGTTACATTCTTTTAAATAGTTTGTTGTTTTAGTAGTTTTGGCAGTAGTACTCAATCTTTGGAGAAAAATATATCATCTAAATTAAATTTGTAAAAGCAGAAAATGAATATTCCAAGCATCCTCGAGTTCTTCCTAGGCTTATATTTTTTTTAATTAAGCATATGTACTTATTAATAGTTATCCAAAATTTTAGATAACTAATTGTATCAAAATATAAACTAGCTAATCAGAAACCATACATATCCTATTTAATTCGTTTTTGTACATTGTATTCCTTTAAGCATAGTTAAAAACCAAAGTCTAAAGATATCCATTTTGCCAGGAAATACATTTAATTACTTCTTAACCCTAAGAAGATTTGTTCAGAAATTAAGCCCCCTAGTGAGAATCGTAATAATACTTTAGATGTATAACCTAATACTTAAATATGTCCTAGTAAACCCTTCATAGTTATATAAATATCAATTGAAGATCCCGTAACGATATTTTTTTTTATCTTTCTGTTCCCAAAACCAAAATGCCTCTCACATCGCAACAGCATTGCCATTCACAGTTGCGTAGTAGTTCAGCCAGACTAGTACTCGAATTATTAGTTCGTTTTCGACAATTTCAATCATGATTTGAAAGGCCACTAGTCAATTTAAAAATATTTTTGTAATTATATATAATTTGTACTCACCTACAATATTTCATTCGCGCATGAAATAGAAAATAAGTTATTAATATCTATGGCGTCCATTGTCATTATATTTATTTCGTACAATTTGCTTCTACTAAAGCAATTACATGATTTGAACTGTCAACGAGGAATTGTAGTTTTTCTGGTAGTTTTGAAAGCCTTTTTGAAGTTTTTGACTTAATCAAAACAGTTATGAACAAATTATAATTGACTAAATTAGTCTCGTTACAGCTTGAAAGAAAAAATTATGTGAAATGTTGGAGCGCTTTATAATAAAATGATGTTATGATGAATGATGTTTTAAATTAGATATGCCTAGCCCATTTAGTGTTGCACTTAGCTCATTTTCTATTGTTGCTTACAAACTATAGCATTCACTGGATTCTAAAAATCCCAGTTCTCTTGTTGCTGAGTTAAAAAGTCGTTTGTTGCATTATTCTGTTGAGCAGCAATGTTTTGTTTTAGTCTCATAGGTTTTACAAAATCTCCTTCCTCTTTAAATTTGTTTGAAGGCATGACGAATGGAACGAATTTCCCCCGTCTTTCATTCCTTCTAAAGTTTCTAGCATTTCGGACGACAAAGAACAAACAAAAAATGGCGAACGCCAAATATTGTTCTGCCTGTTTACTTCGTTCCAACGTTATTGATGCTATTTCTCTTTGAACTTCCAGATACACAATGTGTAGAAATAAGCTTCTATCACTGCCATATTGGAAAGCTTTTATTGTAAAATATTTCGCTTTGTAGGGTAAATATTGATCTGGAAGTAAAGATTTATGTAACTCGGCTTGGCAACGGGAAACGAGGAAAGCTATTTTTCATGGCTGCCAGACCATAAGGAAACTAAAAAAATGAACATACATACGGCAGGCAGCATGGATTAATGCGGGAATCGACATCATCTAACATAGATTTTACACAAAATCAATCACATTGCACAGAAAAGAAATACCTTCACAAACCTTCAGGGTATGTTATTTTTAAATAAATTGCAGTTCATTGAAAATGTAACACCAACAAAGACTAAAGTTGCAACAAATTTGTTTGAGCTATAAGTGTAGTGCAACTGAAATACTTAGAAACATGACCACATATAAAATTATCACTGGAAATTATACTTATACTTATATAATGTTATACTTATCGTGTTCCAAATATCTTTATTTAGCTACATATTTTACATTATCTGAACGCTTCGACCTGGCTAAAGACCGTCGTGTTCACTAATGGTGACTGGGGCACGTTAAATAGGTCGTGGTCACAAAGTCCCCCATGTTCCCATACCAAATCAATACCTCTGGGGGTGCCTGATCAGGGGGTTTTCGGCCTCTGATTGGGTTCTAAATTACGATATGTGTGAGTGAATGGATGTATGAAAGGGACCTTCCTGTAAAACGGATGTGTCATGTATGTCGAGCTAAGTCGGACTTCCTCCCAATGGGGCTCAATAACATGGAAGGCGCACCCCCCTCGCCTCTTGCTGTCTTTGACGGACCTGGCACTCCTCCGGTCTGCCAGTGTAGGCATAAGAAACAACAAACAACAACATTATCTGAAAAGTTTTTAATATTTCTGACTTCCTTATGTGATATGCCAGTCTAAAAGTTTTGAGGAAGCCCAAATCGGTCGGGTTCATTGTAGTTGGCACCCCTGTAAATCACAGATTTTAAGCAATCCCATAAAAGATCATTGAGAGACATCGGGACGAGAAGTATAATCTGTATAAGGTAATAATCTGTATAAGGATACGACTTTTGATTCCATGATCTCTGCGATGGACATCTCTCTGACTGTTCATAGTGCTTTCGATCCGTAATATGCGAGAGCATGATTGAATAGCACTTCAAACACTGAACTTTAGAAGGACCACAACGAAGAACCCTTCTAGATACCGTTCCTCATTACATCTGCAAACGGAGATCCGATAACCATTTCTCCCATTTAGCGATCTAGTGTCTTTGCTTCGCTATTGAAACATCTTACTACGTATAGGAAAATTCTATACAATGTTAAAGGAGTGCAGTAAGAAGCTTTCGTTGACAGAAAATGTTGGCAGGCATCCTTCATTGTTGTGCGAACGTTGTGGATGTGTCTGTACGTTTCGTCCCCGCCATGGTTAGAAGGTGCTGATCCTAGGTTTGTATACTTCATCTGAGATTGCAATAATTTGTATTGGCCATGATGGCTAATTGACAACAATTTTCAGTCAGTCCATTAACTGTTTCTTAGTATTGGATTTTCAATGAAAAGCATGGTATTATTGATTTCGTGCGTGATTTTATTGTACTTCTATGTGTCATACATTAATTCAGTGTTCCTATATGGTAATTACGGGGAAGAATGTGAATATAAGGATAATCGCCAGTAAACCTAAATGTGGATTTTTTTATGTGACTTTATTGTACTTCTGTGTGTCTTTATTTAAGGTGTGTTCCTGTGGTAATTACGGAGAAGAATGTGAAGATAAGGATAATCTCTAGTAAACTTAAATATGAGCTTTTGTAATCATTAATAAGAACAAACTTTTCATTTCAATGCAAGCTATATTTGAAAGCAACCAAAACAATTAAATGAAACGTTTTAGCTTATCCATAAGTGGAATAAAAGTTGTGGTACTGCATTATTAAAATATCCCCTTTTCTTCCCATGTTTAGACTACGTCATGCGTTCTAGAAATTCCAAAAGCCATTTTTCCTGCCATACATGGAAACAAATTAGAAAGCACATTTGAGCAGCCAAAGTCTCAAAGCCTGGGCACAAAAGAAGATAACTCTGTATCCTACAAGATACGACAGACCAAAAGAGCACAATTTTAATTCCAGGACAAGCGGTTACCGCAATAACGAAGTCTCCTGGTTTGTCGTTCTTTCCAGCTTTTACGTCCGTTTCGTTTCGCTTAAAATTAATTCCACTTTCCGGAGTGGTGCATTCATTGTTTTAAAGGAGTCCATTTAGCGTGAGTTTTCCTCCTCATTACCTTACTTTTCTGAAAGCACATTTTAGTAACAGTTCTGATTTACATCGGTATATGTACCGTGTGCCAGTTAGTGGATATGAAGGGCCTCTTTACAGATGTCTCTTCTGTGATTTTGTAGATGTCGAAGACTAATGTTGGTAATCAAACCTAAATGTTAATCAATCTTTCGACATGCTTGCTTGTTTGAGAGATGTGTATTTCATATTTTAAATCGCATTACACTTGTTCTGTTTCTTTACATGGAAGTATCATTTAATATTGGTACCATTAAGTTGGAACGTTAGTCAAGTACCATTAAGAATTAGCTCATTCTGAAATAACATACAGAACCAAACATAACCACTTTTTGACAGATGTCTGTGGTAAAGGGTTAAAGTAAGACATAGTAACGGATTATTAACTATAGTCTCTTGCTGTAGTAGTTGTCGCACAATACTGGAGGACCTCATCTTATCTGTCACCATACTCCATTATACTGCTAACATTATAGATACCGCTGTATAATTTGTAACCGTCTTTGAGCTCCACTGGCTTTGAGCTCTCACTGGAATAGTTGTCGTTGAACAGCACTCGAAGACATCGCCTTATGTGTCAACCACCATTGCTAACGTTGTGGATGTCGCTGTACAATTTTTCACAGCTATGTATTAGTAAAAATAAAGGCTGTGTTTCCAGACTGTCTTCAGTAAAGTTTTCTCTTTGTTGATATTGAAAACTGCTATTGGTTAATCTAAGGTTAATGTTAATTAAACTTTCTAGTTTGTGGGATTCGTATTTTATCTTATAAGTTACTATACAAGTTCAGTTTCTTTAATTTTGTATATTCGTTACCATCAAGTTTGAATGTTCGTAAAAATACAACGAATTATCTCATTTTAAAATGACAAGCAGTCAAAAGTAAACTATTTCTGTCAAATTTTAAAATGCCCCACAGCGCATTCCAAACCATGAAGATTTTAAAGAAAGTATCTACTGGTTTGGGTTGTCCTTTCATAAGATGTATAGTTGTGGCGTAGGTAAAGAAGGACAGTGAATATTTACTCTTGAAATGTGTCTCCCACAAACACCACAAAGGGAAAACTTAAAAACAACATGAAAATGCCGAGTATGAATTGGTCCTAAGAACTTGAACCAGATATGCTATGAAAGTATTTATATTTTTTATGGAAAATATTTATAATGTCGAATCCTAAATTTGCTTTTCCTGTGTTTTCATTTCATTCTATTTTGTTTGAGGCTATAAATCTTCTATTTTTTTCTCTATTCAATCAAAATACAGTCAACATTTTCAAGATATGAGTTCTTTTAGCTTTTCTAGACTGTGAGGGTGATCTTTAGACTGATGACGTCAACTGAGTCACTTTTGTCTTTGCGTGAAGGATGGATTTATTGAGAAACAAACTTAGTGAGTATTATATAAGGAGAAGAAATTGTTCCCCCTTCCATTTCTCAGAACTATGTTTTTGCCTGCGTGTCACTTGTATGCGAAAGGCATATTATCAAGGCCACACTAAAGTAAACGAGTGTTATAAATATCCACTTTTCATATGCCAATGTAAAAATAAGCAACTTTAGAATGATGTATCTATTAAGAAATCACTAACGTATAATAACTTAACATAGCATTAATAGTTCTAATTGAAATGCATTTTAACTAATAGGTAGCAGAGGCTTTGTTATACTCTAAATATGTAACCATATATCAAGAAAACTTGTTTCAAGTTGTTAGAAAATAGTCTTTTGTAGGGTTCGTATCAGTTTAGGCTTTCCTATTTAAGATCAAAATAAATAATCTTTTTTAAAAGCTATTCTATTGTGTTATCATCAATGTTAAGTTAAAATATCTTACAAAAATTGTAAAGACTGAAAATTCAAATTCAAAATTTTTTGAAGTTCAAATTCTAACAATCCATGTACAATAAACAAAATTTAGAAGGTCTTAATCTATATAAATAAGAATGGAGTGTTTGTGTGTACATTGAATATTTTGAACTCATTTCAAGTTTTCTATTCATTTTGGACCCATCTGATGCCAAATCCGCCTCTTGCACGTTTGGTGTCTGTCTGTCCATCTGTCTGTATGTGTGGGACCTATACAAGTCCACACGTTTTAATATATTTACATGAAACATTGCCTAGTGTGAATACTTATCTTCATTTACTGACTGAGTTTGGTTGCGTAAGTCTGCCTGTCCGTCTTTCTGTTCTATGATCTATTTTGTGTTTGCGTCTTTATACAGGCATCACATGAATTTTAATCCAGATATTTTATTGCAATATGATTTATTTTATACATCATATATTAGTTTTGTGAATGCAATATTAAATATTTCTTTGTTGTTAAATTTAGATAAGTTTCATGCTAAAACACCTGAGTACGTATACTTAAATCAACCATAATTTCTTAATTTTAGAAAAACTTGAATATATATTGAGTATTACGATTACTTGGATTGCTTTACCATTTTCAACGAAAACTCATGTTGGTTGATTGCACATGCAGTGATATTTTCTGTTCCTTTAGATCTGAATTTCGCCTTTCTAAATTTTGTACACTTTTTAGTTGTAAGTTGCAACTGTGCAAGATCAAGAGATAAAAAAGAGTCATGAATCAATATCATTAAAACAATTTTTTCCCCGATTTTTTTTTATTTCGCTGTTTTCTTTTGTTTTCTGTTTTAAATATTTATTATTTTAATAAATTGTATTGCATGTTCATCACACGTAATACAACTACAAAATATTCGACTTAAAGTGGCATGATAGTAAGAATAAAGCTATTTTTAAATGCCGTTATTAAAACTTTCAAACATTAAAAAGTTATTTCTCATAATGACAGGAGAAGATTGCGAAATTCCACAATGTCGATATAAGAGTGCTACAAGTAAAAAAAAACCATTGCTTGGTTAACTATGAGTGCGAGAAGCATAAGTTTGTTCTTAGAACAATGGCTATATTACCTTACAGATCAAATTATATTTAAGTGCCAAATCAAATGATGCGAAATCGATAAATCAAGAGTTCCAAAAGTATTAAATAAAATGTCACTTCAAGTTGTAAGTTTGTATACACAGCATGTAAGTCTAATTAAAATGTGTCACTATACTCAATTTCCTTGAAAGCTCCATTAAGTAATAAAAACACATTTTTCATACAAAGCTTGTATTATAAAACAGTTTTGCCACTTTCAACTTAATACCAAGTAATGAAATTTTACTGTACAATGTTGGTATTTTTCTTATAAGAAACTCTTGTTTTCATTCAAAGCAATAAAAATGTAGCTGTTTTCTCTGTATATGACGAGTTTACTACTTTGATTTTCTTTTTATTTCGCTCTAATGCATGCAAAAACGTGCTTTACTTTCATTAAAAAACAATTTTTAATAGTTACAAATACTTATTTGCCGTTATCCAGTTTCTCTTAGATAAGAAATGCCAAAAGCAAGTTTTCTAGTAGTAGCTATAATTTAAATAAAACAAACATTTTATTCACTCAAAACACAATAATTAACGTACCTTTACCTAACATTTAAAGACTTTTCTACTTAAAGAGAAGCTATAGTGTGAAGAAATGGCATATGTAATGACATTTTATCTCGAAACAATCAAAAACCCGCCACACTAAATGCATTAGGAAGACATTTTCGTTGCCAGAACACTCAGTAATCGGAAGTTTCTTTTTTTCCATGGCTACGGAAAACACGAATATAAATGTCTAAATCCGACGAATAGATTTTCATAAATACAATTACGTGTACTAGGACTCAATTTCCATACGCTCTACTAATTATTTATTCGTCTCCTCTTTCGTAGATTGAAGCACTTGATTATTCCTTCCGCTCAAATTGAGTTTCCTTGGGAAGTTCATAATAATCAAACAATTTTTACTCTTTCTTTGGGCGTGAAATATTATTCATTGTATTCACTGACGAAGAAAAATATAATGATCTCTCTCTTTCATGTCAGAAAAGGGAATCATTAAAACTCGAAGCAAAATTGTTAACATGCAGTTTTAAGTGTTTCTCCGTTTCTAATACCTCGTTTTAGCGATATATTATGATTGTGAGTCTCGATTTAGTTTTTCGTTCTCTTTTACTTTTTTTGTGCACCGTTTTTACGAAGAAACTGATTAATTTGTTTTCGAATGCTTTTTAATGTAATCATAGTTTATTTTCGAGAATGGAGACTTTATTTTAGTCACAGGAGAGGTTTTTTATTCCACCCAAGTTTCTCACGAATTTGGAATTCGTTTGTTAATGTTTTATTTACTCTTCAATTTTATTTCTTTTTATGTATGCAGTTTGTGTTTTTTGTGTTGTCATAGCATACAAGGAAAAATAGTTTTATTTGTATTTCACAAACATAATCAATGGCTTAGAATATTTTATTCATTAACTTCTTTTGTAGGTTAAATTGTAGTTAAAATTACATTCCGAAGAGACAGATGGCTTGAAAAAATATTTTAGAAAAACTGGGTTATAGAGTATTTTATAATTTCCCTTAACCTTTCAAGAGTTTTTGACAAGACATTTCGTCCACCAAGAACTAATTAATTTTATTAATAACGTAATATCTCGCCATCCAGACTGATTTGTTTAAGACGAAAGCACGATATCTGGGCAGTTTTCTTCTAATGCTTAGTCGAGACAGACACTTGGAGGGTTAATTGCTCATTAGTGCTAAATAGTTCTAAAATAACTGTCTTCGAAACCTTTATTTAATTGTCACATCAATGTGGGATCTGGTGTCAGGGAGACCAATCCTACATCAATTAAACCTATTTACAAAAAGGGTTCAAGCTCCTTTTAAAGTATCAAAACAAAAGTGCTTGGATAATCTCGATTGTAAATATCGTTTTCAATTACAATGTTCTAATTTTATATCGCATGTGCTCTTGAACACGTAGCTGCAAAAAATTATAACTTTGTGGAGTTGAATTTCTACAATACATACAGTACATATCAACCTTTTGTCTACGGCTATAGAATTTTTTTTTTCTAATGGCGGACACATTTTGACCGAAGTCATTGGCCACTACAAGGCCGGAAGTGATGGTCACTTGTGAAGGAGCACCCAGTGGGAGGGCCATCATTGCCCCTAACAATTACATCGTAATTTTGAACCATGTTCAGATGACGAAGCAACACCTAAGCTGGTATACGCTTACAAACATCCATGCCCGAACCCGGATTCGAACCGGGTACCTTCCGATCTAGAGGCTAACACCTTAACCACTATACCGGTTGGTCGGCACGGCTATAGAAATAACAAGCGCGATTCTTTCTTGGCGCGATTCTTAAAACTTTCAAGGTAAAACTGATGTACTGGCCTTTTTATAAATTCTTTCTTTGCGCGATCATGGTACAACTGCTGTACATGTCGTAGTATAAAGCTTAACGACTAAAACGGAGGTTTATTTGGTAATACGATACTCCATTTGCTTGACAAAGGAGTATAGCTCCAACAAATAGTTTTCCTACAGCCAAAGAAATTTAGTCCTTGCACAACTAGTAAAAACACAAACTTTCAACACATTTTTGATACTTTGCAAAACACTAATGGACTCTCGTTGCTTTTTAACTGTTTAAAGCATTATCAAACGACTATGGCGAGACTTAGAAGGGAGCACAAGATTCGTGACTTTTCATGGGATCCAAATATCCAACTTAGCCATGCTTCATAACCCAAGGAAATTCGACCCCTATCTTAGAATGTATTAATGTCTCTGTGTGACAAATCTAGGAGAATCAGAAGTTGTTCATTGTGCCACTTATGTAATACTGGTCTTCCTGACCGAAGGGATTAGCAACGACATTTATAATATTATATATTCACGACTACTGGACTAATGTTAGTTTCGATCATCCTTTGCGTCACCACTGGTGTCTTCGCGTTTTGTGTGAGAAATCAAGCTCCATAATTTACATCAAGTTTTCTTGATCTCTCTCTCTCTCCCCATAATCTAAATCCAACTCTTGAACTTCAGTATGTGACTCAGGAATCTATTACGCAGTATATGTAGTTGCACGTGACACAAAATTATATTATTGTGATACCTTTCATCCAAGCTTTCCGTTAGATTCTTCGTTTTACATTGATTACAACAGGACGTAAAGGTTTTTGCTGAACTTAACAGTAGATACGAAGAGGGCTACTTAGTCTAACTGTAAACACCTAAATTTGAGTATATCTTGCTTTTTATTTTACTATGGCAACCATGGTGCAGCAGTTCTATCTAAAATATAGGGGAATTCACTTTTGTCTTTTACAATCCATAGATTAATCCTCAAAAAAATTATGCATCCACTACAACAGACAAAAAAACCCATACGACGTTGACGTAGAATACTGCCATGCCAGTCCAGAATATAATTTCTTAAGTCTCGCTTGTTACGTGTACAAGTATTTGACGCTCAGCACCATGCAATATTAAGACAGTTTAAACAACTGTGTATTAACTATTATGTTTCTTAAAGTTGAAGGCATCTTGGCGACGTCTGTAGATGCCCGGGTGTATTTACAGACACCTACACGCAAGTTTCTGCAGATTTCTACTATGCATTCCTACATGTAACATTTAACAAACGTCAGTTTTAAAGACAAGGTTTGGGAATACTTCCTTCTAGACTACGAAAGTCTTTGAAACAGCTTTTGTCTCAATCTATTTCAAGTGGAGGAAATATTCGTTTTAGCAGTTTTGTGCATTTCGTTTAATATTTTCTTGTTCCTGGGGTTCCAACAACTTATTTTAACGATCGCCAGCTCTAAAGCCAAAACTTGGAAATACTTCTTTCTATACTAGGAGGGTCTTTGAACCAGTTACTGTCTCAATCTATTTCAACTGGAATAAAGATTGTTTCAAGCAGTTTTATGCATTTCATTCAGTGTTTTCTAGTTTCTAGAATCCATAAGCAATTTTAAGAATTGCCAGCTCTAAAGACAAAACTTGTAAATACTTCTTTCTAGATTAGGAGGGTTTTTGAATTAGCTTTTGTATCAATTTATTTCAAGTGGAAGAGAAATTTCTGGTTCCTAGAGGCACAACAAGGAATTTTAAAAATCACCAGCTCTGAAGACAACCTGGAAATACTTCTTTCTAGACTAGGAGGGTCCTGAAACCAGCTTTTATCTAAATTTACTTACGTGGAAGAAAGATTCGTCAAAGTAGCTTTATGTGCTTCATTTCGTCCAATTTTTTCCTTCCTCAAAACCAGTTTTTCCCGTAACACATACATCTGCGCGTGGTGAGTGAATACGAAACCCTAGGCTAAGTTTGAAGAAATGCCATTCCGGAAAAATGAGATTGGAATACTACATCATAACCGCTCGGGAAAGATGGCGCTTGGCATAAGCACGAGGAAATCGGGAAAAAAGTAATTTATGAGCTGCGTTTTTCCCCCCTGCAAGAACATAATATCATGTCTGGCATTCAAATGGCGGTCGTTTTTCTTTCCCGCTGCCTCATTTTGTTACGATTCTCCCCTTCCTGAGAGAATCATTTACTTTTGAGGATGAAAGGTATTATGACAAACTTCGCAACTGTGTTTCCCCCGAAACCCTCGTATTATGAATCCGCCGCTATTCGTTTTCATTCCCCCTAGAACACATCAGGTGGTCTAATGCCTTTTCTTGCCCGGCAGTAATGGCACCCAGCCTCTTATTTATTTCTTTATAAAATTCCGCGCAATTTATCAGAATTAGTCGACTTCAGGAATTAGTTAGTAGAGATCTCTGACATTCGAAACAGATCATAATTAAGGAACAAGATAGTGCTAATGAATGCCACGTGCATTCTGTCAAAACCGTATCACAACACCTTTTGATATTCTCGTCCCTGAAGTCATTCAATAAAACCAAAAGTGTCATTAGACTTGGAATGATGACTACTTGCATAAGGGTTCGTCTTCATATTTATTTCGGGGCAGCTGGAGCCCGGTCGAGACAGTAGCATACTAGTACAGGGAGGATTACGAATTCGAATCCTACCAAAGACCGTTGCGTTCTAAAGAGAGCTGGTGCACGTAAAATCTGTCGACCTCAAAAGTCCTCACGTTGGCATGGTGTGGAAGTTTGGAAGAGTGTGGCGCCATCTCATTTGTGACCTTGTCAACTGGACGTGGTTCAAAATTACGTGGTGTTGTCCTCGTAAATTTCTTTTAGGGGATTGATCCCGGACCTTCGTAAATAGCCCGTTTTGTTGCTTTTATCTTTAGAATATGGCCAGTAAATAAAAACCTGTCGACCTCAAAAGTCCTCACGTTGGCATGGTGTGAACGTTTGGAAGAGTGTGGCGCCATCTCAGGTGTGACCTTGTCAACTGGACGTGGTTCAAAATAACGTGGTGTTGTCCTCGTAAATTTCTCTTAAGGGATTGATCCCGGACCTTCGTAAATAGCCCGTTTTGTTGCTTTTATCTTTAGAATACGGCCAGCAAATAAAAACTTGGAGAACAAAAGACCGCGCAGGAAAGAAAATAGAAGCACAAATATTTTTACCATCACAAAGTGCCAAATCACTTTGGTAATAAAAAATTGGTAATTTTTTAGTTAACGTCGTACTAGAGTACCACAACGGGCTATTGACGACGGTCCGGAATCAGTCCCTTAAGGGAAAGATTCGAGGACAACACCTCGTAATTTTGAACCACGGTCAGATGACGAAGCAACACCTGAGCTGGCACCCCACTCTCCAAACTTCCACGCCAACCCAACGTGAGGACTTTCGGCCACGACAGATTTAAGGTGCACCAGCCGCCTCTACACCATACATTTACAAACATCCATGCCCGGACCCGGATTCGAACCAGGAACCTTCCGATGTAGAGGCTAACACCTTAACCACTATACCGGTTGGTCGGCAGCCAAATCACTTTGGAACAACGGAATGAGTTGTAATTGAAAAAAAGAGTTCTGAGTTTAATTGTGATAAGAAGAATTGACATCAGTTAAGGTAAACAAAATGACGTACATTTTTGGACACTTTATTTCATTTGGAGGCATGAAACCATTAATGAGCTATATTTATAATAAATGGATTTAAATAAAAAGTATGAGGGATGAGTAAGAACACTGTAATCAATACAAAATTGCGATTAGGGAACTCAGATGCTATGCATGGCTCTTTTTATAATACAATTCTAGACCTTCCGGGTGCGTCATCTGAAGTCGTAGTTCAAAATTACGAGGGGTTGTCCTCAAATCTTTCCCTTAAGGGACTGATCCCGGACCGTCGTCAATAGCCCGTTGTGTTGCTCTAGTACGACGTTAACTAAAATTACCATTACCTTCCGGGTAACAGTATTAACTCTCAAAACTTTATTACAATTTATGATATTTACATTAACTGTTCTCATAGCTTAACTCTCGCTTGTGCTTACTTTTACTCTCAAGGTATCATAACCCAAACCATCTTGGGCCACGCTAGTTCAGTTGGAAGAGTAAAGCGAGTTTGAATCCAACCAAAGACCGTGGTGAACGTGGGATTTGTTGCACGCTAAATCGGCCATGGCCTCAAATGTCCTCACATTGGCAACCGGTATAGTGGTTAAGGTGTTATCCTCTAGATCGGAAGGTTCCTGGTTCGAATCCGGGTTCGGGCATGGATGTTTGTAAACGTATGGTGTAGAGGCGGCTGGTGCACCTTAAATCTGTCGTGGTCAAAAGTCCTCACGTTGGGTTGGCGTGGAAGTTTGGAGAGTGGGGTGCCAGCTCAGGTGTTGCTTCGTCATCTGACCGTGGTTCAAAATTACGAAGTGTTGTCCTCGGATCTTTCCCTTAAGGGACTGATCCCGGACCGTCGTCAATAGCCCGTTGTGTTGCTCTAGTACGACGTTAACTAAAATTACCAATTACCAATTACCTCACATTGGCGTGATGTGAACGTTGGAGTGGAGTGCCAGCTCAAGTGTGACCTCGTCATATAACCGTGGTTCAAAACTATGTGATGTTGTTCTCGAGTATTTCCTTTCGGGTTTGATCCAGGATCGTCGCCAGGAGCCCGTTGTGTCTTTTCAGTGGTGCGTTAATTACAATAACTATCCACCACATCTTGTGTTAAGTGAATAGTATTTGTTATTTTTGACTAACATAACGGCTGGAGTTACACAGCGGTCTGTTCAGTGAATCAAGCATCTCAACGTATCGCTGTATGATACATTGTACGCATATCTCGAAAATGACAGAACTGTTAAAGGTGCTTAAATAATAGGGAATGGAAACTGAGTTTTCCAGAATATTAATCAGAAATAGTTCGAATTCAAATGACGCCACACTCAGGAACGACAGCTTGATTACAAATGTAGAAAGTCGGGAGTATTTCAATAGTTGCATTAACTCATATATTTTAACAGGAACTAGTAACATCAGAGATGTCAGTTATTCGAGACAGCATTACAAATCGTAATGTTCAACTGTATACAGTAACCTGCTTGTCTGATCTATGACAGTCACTGGTTCGGCTAATGGGTGATCGCGTTTCTAAGGTTCTCATATGAAATACACATTCTGATGGGATCACTAGTCTGTCCAGAATGCGCTATTTCATTCACATATGTCACCCGCAGAAGTTTTGCATTCCATAACTATAACATGAAACTTTCTCATTTCAAGCTGCGAGTTAGTGACTTATTGCATACTGTGTCAGTTAAATACGTCTAGATCAGAACTGCTCCTATAACAACCTCATTAGCGCTGTTGGGTGTATTTTGTTGCTTTAATGTAGTCTAAATACTTCAATGACGAACGTAACATAGAAATTGTAGTTTTTATACGTTATCCACAGGCAAGAAACGGGTGTAAATAAGTTTAGCCAACCACTACTGAGTAATATCACACGTTTTACCGCATTGTCTATATATGCTTGCTTGGGTAGGTAAGTAGTTAATTAACGTCGTACTAGAGCAACACAGTGGAATATTAGCGACAATCCAGGATCAAACCCTAAAGGAAAGATCCAAGGACAACGCCTCGTAATATTGAACCACAGTTTGATGAAGAAGTCAACACCTGAGCTGGTACCCCACTCTCCAAACGTCCACACCCTGGCAACGCGAGAACTTTGATACCACGACAGATTTTTCAGCTACTAGCCCCCGCAATCACGACGGTCTTTGATCAACACCCTCTCTCCCATTAATCTAATTAAAGTTGCACTGGAGCAACACAACATGATGTGCTCGACAGGAAAGATCCAAGAACAACACCTCGTAATTATGAACCACAGTCAGATGACGAGGTCAATACCAGAGCTGGCACCCCACTCTCCAAACGTCCACACCATGGCAACGTGAGAACTTTGAGGCCAAGACAGGTTTGGCGTGCACTAGTCCCCGCAAGTTTATTTTTTAGAGCTGGCACCCCACTCTCCAAACGTCCACACCATGACAACGTGAGAACTTTGAGGCCAAGACAGGTTTGACGTCCACTAGTCCCCGCAAGTTTATTTTCTAGAGCTGGCACCCCACTCTCCAAACGTCCACACCATGGCAACGTGAGAACTTTGAGGCCAAGACAGGTTTGGCGTGAACTAGTCCCCGCAAGTTTATTTTCTAGAGCTGGCACCCCACTCTCCAAACGTCCACACCATGACAACGTGAGAACTTTGAGGCCAAGACAGGTTTGGCGTGCACTAGTCCCCGCAATCACGACGGTATTTGGTTGGATTAATTTCGAATTCACAACCTTCTGAGAGTGCTAGTACGTTTCTCTTCTAACTGTGTTATCACGGTCCAATATGCTTGTTTAATTTTAACTATGGAGCTACATAATAGGAAACATAAAATTAAATATTTCTATTCTATTTAAACTCTTCAGCAGGCCGATGAAGGTGCAGTGAACTATGCACATATCGATTAGCCGCATTGAAAATCTATATCTATTTCAATTCCTTGTTTTTGCATACTCAAAAAGTATGTTTCAATTATAAATCTGAAATGTGCTCTTCTGTCCCTTCAATGATCTATTAAATTCAACATCTTAATTAATAGATGTATTGAGATTCTTTTTGATTATTTTCAGTGACGTTTTTGAATGCCAAGTCGACTCATTTCAAATAAATCAATATGAAAAACATAGTTTTGAGTGAGGTAGTGTATTTGAATCTTCTCGATGTACAGGCGGTCTAAAAAATAGCATATTTTTATGAATCTATTTCCTTTGAAGTTTAGCAAATAATTTGTTTTTCAACTGAATATTCTGAAGGATAAACAGTTCGTTCAAAACTGGTGGACGAATCCCACTAATTAAATTTTTAAACATTACTTGGAATAAGATTTTTTCCTCCATTTTCCTTCTTTAAATTAATTAACTTTCCTAACGATGTTCTGACACTAAACGTTAGGAGGAAAATGCTCAAAAAGAAAGAATAATTAATTTAATAATTTAATTTTAGTTCCATTTCCACGTCTGAAGACGTGATCGAAGCGTTAAGCAAGTAACAAAAGAAAAGAGCAAAAAAAAAATTCCAAATTTAAGCAAACTCTTCGTTTTTGTTTAAATTGGCATTGATTTCTTCGTTAAAGGTCCCTGAAAATGTTTTAAATTTTATTTTAGCACTCATAAGTGATATTTTCTTCCTAACAATTGTGTACATTGTAAAACGAAGCCATAGTTGTGATTATAATAGATGTACATTTGTAGCATAGTTTCTCTTTTTTAAGTGGACAATGTTTCGATATTACGTGGGTAAATAAATGTATAATTCAAACATATATTTATTAATATTGTACATTTGAGTCCAGCTAGACTCAAACAAAAGGTATTATTCTTGAAATTTAAAATAACACATGTGTCTATAATTAAATTTGTATGCATTTTTTCTTATAGGTTCTGTCCAATTTATTACAACTAAACAAATTTCATAGTAATTTTGATAGTTAGATATAGTACTATTTTTTAGAGTTAGGCAAAATGTATCTATCTATATATATATATATATATATATATATATATATATATATATATATATATATATATATATATATATATATATATATATATATATATATATATATATATATACACATATATACACACAGTCCAGTCACATTAATGTGACCACCTCTGTCAAAATAATAACCACCTTTGGCAGAGCGGACCGCTGCGAGACGTGCAGGAAGAGAGTCAATTATGTTTCTGAAGGTGTTCACTGGGATGTTGAGCCATGCCGACTCCAGTGACGTGGCCAGCGGCGCTAGATTACGCGATTGAGGATCCATGGCGCGAACAACCCGATCGAGGTGGTCCCACAGATTCCAGATTGGGTTTAAATCCGGTGAGTTTGCTTGCCAGGGGAATACGGTAAACTCATCCTGGTGCTCTTCGAACTACGCACATACACTGCGAGCTATATGACGCATCGCATTGTCCTGCTGGTAGATGTCATCATTCTGAGGAAAATAATTCGCATATAGGGGTGGACATGGTCCGCAAGGACAGATGCGTACTTGTGCTGATCCATCGTGCCTTCCACAATGATGAGTGCACAAAATGAATACCAGAAAAACCTTCCCCAAACCATAATGCTCCCTCCTCCAGCCTGGATCCTTCCGGCAATTGTTGCAGGGTGTTTGCTTTCAGACATTTCATGCCGTACATGCCAACGTCTATCTGTAAGATGGAGCATAAAACGTGATTCATCGGAAAAAGTCACCTGTTGCCACTCTGTGGACGTCCAGTTGCGATACTGGCGTGCAAATTCCAGCCTTCGTCGTCGATGAACAGCAGTCAGCAAAGGTGCATTAGCCAGGCGTCCGCAGCAACGTTCGCTGAACCGTTGTTGAGGATACACTCTTGGTAGCCCCTTGGTTCATTTGGGTGGTCAGTTGCTCAACAGTTGCACGTCTATTCGCCCGAACGCATCTCTGTAGCCTACGTTCGCCTCCGTCATTTATAGCCTGTGGTGCACCACATGTGCCACACTGCTGATTTTGGATAGTGCCATTTTGCCATGCACGGTATACTTTTACCATTGCAGCACGCGAACAGTTCACAAAATTAGCCGTTTCCGAAATGCTTCCTCCCTTGTCCCGAAAGCCAATAATCATGCCCTTTTGGACGTCGGATAAATCGCTACGTTTCTGCATTACACCAACGATTGAAATGCTTTCCGACGCCCTAGGACATCCTTTATATACACTCCACTGCAATGTGCGGCCACCTGCCTTTTGTGATTGGTTATTTCACGTTGACGTCGAAAGTAGGTGGTGGTCACATTCATGTGACTGGACTGTGTATATATATATCAAAAGTTTGAGTGCGTGGCTGCAGCGTATATGCAAATTTGCGCGTTGCCGATGCGAGTATATGAGCACCGACATCGACGTATGGGATTAGTGTGGCATTCATTTATTTCCGAAGCGTGTGTGAAAAATGCTGAAATATTAACAATGGCGACGTTAATACCCAATGCATCCAAACAGGACCAACGTGCTGTTATCCTTTTTTGCTGCCGAAGGACAAAATCCGGTCGACATTCTTCGGAGAATGAAGAATGTGTATGGAGAAGCATGTCTGTCGAAAATCACCATAGTAGAATGGTGCTCAAAGTACAGAGCTGGTCGCGATTCGACTCAAGATGCAGCAGTAGATCTGGGAGGCCATCCATATTCAATACGGACAACAAGCTGGCAGTTAATGCTGCGATTAGGGCGGATCGTTGCATATCCATTTATGCCCTCGTCCAAAGAAATTCAAGAGCCAGTCATCTGCTGGGAAAGTGAAGCTTACTCTGTTCTTTGATTACCGGAGCCCATTGCTTATCAAAGGATCCAGGTTATATCAAGGATCCAGGTATCTTCATCACTGGGGTACCGTACTGTGAAACGCTGTAGATATTACGACGCACGTCCCCGTACCGCAAATGTCGTAAAATAGAAGTTACACTCACTAAACAATGAGACACGCGAGCACACGCCATACAGTACTGATCACTCAATATGCGATTTTCACGCCTTTGTTCCCTTAAAAAAGTCATTGAAAGGTCGACGGTTCCTGTCGGAAGTTCAGTGCAGCAAGCAGTTTCTAACTTATTCAAGCAGCAGGAACAGGAGTTTTACCAAAGGGGTATATTCAACCTGGTGAAGCAGTGGGATGATTGTCTAAATGCTCAAGGCGCTTTTGCATGACATGCATAATAATCTAAATATACAGAGAGAGAAAAAAATAGGTTCTAAATCCTGGTATTAGAGTTTGAATTTATTGGTATGAAGATTTTTGTAACGTAAACAAATTTAAATTATAGCAGATCAAAAATACCTACTATATTTTCTTCGTTTCTATACAGATATTTTTATTAAAAATATAAAATATGAATACTTTACTTAAAATAAAAAATAGTTTTCACCTTTTGTGATAGATTGTTCTGAATTTCTGCTATTTAAGCCTTTTATTACAAGTAATTGTCGCACTTTATACGCATTTATTAATATCATCTACAATAAAGTCTTGAAAAAGTATGATACATAAGTACGTCACTGGCAGGCAAAGTTCGGGAAAATATGACGTATAATGGACGTCGCCAGCTTGCTCAGATGGAGAGGATAAACGATGCTATTTACTCTTAGAATATTGCATTTGGGTCATATTTTGTTCGAACCAAAGCGATTTTGTTCGAACCAAAGCGATTTTGTTCGAACCAAAGCGATTTTATGAATTGAATGCTATTGTTTTGCTTAGTTGAATGTTAAAGCAATTTTTTTTTACATGTTTTCTAATCTAGTTCAGCAATGTTAAGTAATTTCAATTTAATAATTAATTTAAACTTTTATATTTCTTAGAAATGTAATAGTTATAATTCACTAATGTTTAACTTAGATTCCTGATTTTTTAATGTAAAACCAATCACATTTTTAAACATTGCTCCAAAAGTTTTTTTTGGCTTCAGCGCGACTTTAAATAGATACCTATCATGCCTCTCCAGTGAATGCATTAGATACGCGCAGTGCATAGAAAATATAATACACTATAAGAAATATTTTTAAATTTAGTTATCATTCTTAAATCAATAAAATATGAGATATAGCGTTCTGGAATGCAGTGAAGGCATTAAAACAGCAGTGCAAAGAAAATAAATATAGTTCAACAAATATCTTCTAATTGAATTTCATCATCCTTTAATCAATAAACTATTAAATTCACGTTGCTGTACAATAAAGCTTTGATTTAATATTGATTTTACGTTATTTCTTCAATTAAGATTCACAGTTTGTAGTTTGTTCATCTAGTTTGTTGATTTGGGGCCATAAAACTCAAAATGCAATCTAGTTGAAAAAGGAAAAGCATTTTGGTTTTCACAAACTGCAACCATAAGACCAGCTTTCACAAATAAAACTTCACAGTTAATAGATATAAATACAAACGTAGTGAAAATATTTTGTTTTTGAAAAGAAAAATATATAATGCAATAACATAATAGAAACATCTATGTATGTTTATCACATATTTGTTTAACGTGACGCGAAACAAATACTTTTTTATTTGTGTTCGTTATTTGGCAACTACATTCTCAAGCATCACTTTGTTGCACTCGTGAATTAAATACACTGAAGTAGAAAATAAATATTTCCATTGGATATGAATCAAAACATTGATAATGAGCACTTCCAAATTCGTATTTTGTAAATGAATTGAAGTCATGTTGTCACGTATCACTTTTATAACGAACAAAGGCATATTTAACTAAAGATGTATGTATTTTATTTAATATCACACTGGATTAACACAACGAGCTATTGGCGACGGTCCAGGATCAAAACCCAAAGGGAAACATCCGAGAACAACACCACGTAATTTTGAACTACGTTCCGATGACGTCAAGCCTGAGCTGGCACCCCACTCTCCAAACTACCACACCACGCTATCATGAGGCCATTTGAGGCCCCGAAATTTTTGACGTGCACCAGTCCCCCTACACGACGGTCATTATGGATTCGAACTCGCAACCATCCGGACATATTTAACTAGCAAATAGATTCTTATAAGATGGATGATTACTAAGGTTTCATGGCATCATATTTCATCAAACCGCACCACGCATCGTAAATAAAATTGTTCACACATAGGAAAGCTTGACTAACACATAAAAGCGAAATACATTCAGTAGGGAGTTGAACCTGAGCCTCTTAAACCTCTCAGATTGTTTGTGCAGTGGACACTGAGACATTACGACTCTATTCTTACAGTTAAAAGGGAAAAGAGGAAAGTAATGTAATATTCACAGGTGGTGTCAAGATGTAGGTACTTTTATTCCTTGGAAAATGACACAAAATAGTGGGTTAACTCTATCCATGTATTGTTTCGGCAGCAAATCTGTAATGTTGCCGAGCTGTAATCAACTCATCTTTGGCTACAATTAAAGATTGTACAGTATTCTAACCAAAAGAAAGAACAAAAACATGTGTTAATTTATAGTTAAATTCCTCCAAAAAAGAGGTAGTTATCATCCATTATAGGCCCTAAAATTTACAAGTGTGTCAATTTCAACACGCATCTCATTGTCTTTAAAAAAAATCGATACTTTTTATTTTATAAAATAACTCTAAAAATGTTACTTAATTATTTTATTCCTGTGTTTTTCTTTAGAAAAATATACAATTACATAGAGAACAAAGGTACATGATCCAAAAATTGCAAGGAAAAAGACATTCACAAGTACAGTTAGATAATATGATAGAATACTAAGCATATTATATACGAATTTTGTATTGAAACCATTAAAAATGTATTAACCTTCGAGAAAAAATTACACAGTTTAGAAAACATATCTGTAGAAAAAATCTAACTGCTTGTAGTGAAGCTATGATTAGAAAGAGCATTACTAGAACTTTTAAGACTTTTAGCAATCTTCAAAGGTTGGTGAACGGGATCAACAAGGGTGTTGTAGTCCACATACATAATACATACATTTTATCTATTATCTTGACATACACATTATTTAATATTTATATATCTATTATCTTGACATACATATTATCTAATATTTATATATCTATTATCTTAGTACACATTAAATACAGGCTCGCAGTTCACCGAGTGAACCAATGAAAATTGTTTATCTTCAAATGCTAGATCTTCAAACGTTGGTAAACGGGAGCGAAAAGAGTGTAGCCCATATACATAATATATCAGACCTCAAAATACACTGCTGGCCACCCAAATTGCAACACCAAGAAACACAAGAGATATCACAACAAAATTTATTTTGTAGATAACATGTTGACCAAGTATCAAATGATTAAATTTATAGACTTCTGTGAAGAGTGATTCCTGCCAAAATCAGTAGCCAGAGTAGCCGCCATTGTTGGAGATCACCGCTGCCACACGCCTCGGCATTGATTCAAAGAGACTTTGAATGTGTTCTTGGGGTACAACAGACCAAGCAGCTTCCACACGTTGCCAAAGTTGAGCTGGTGTGACAGCTGGGGATGTAATCTGGGTCAACCGTTGAGCAACCATGAACCACATGTTTTCTATCGGCGAAAGATCCGGAGAGCGAGCAGCCAGGGAAGCAATTCAATCTGGCGATTGACGAAAAACCCTTGGACAATGCGTGCCACTTGTGGTCGCACATTATCCGGTTGAAATATGGCTGTGGGCAAGCCCTGAAGGTAAGGAAGGACAACTGGCTCCAACACCTCGGAGATGGAGCGCTGGCTGTTTAAAGTACCGGCAATGCGTACTAAAGGAGTGCGAGAGTGCTATCCAATACCGCCCCATACATACTATAAAACCCGATGCAGGACCAGTGTGGCGGTGCATAACGCAGCTGTTCAGCATCCTCTCTCCACGGTGTCTCCAGACTCGAATCCGACCATCGTGGTGTTGCAGACAGAAGCGTGACTCGTCAGTAAAGACAATTTCATTCCATTCTGCCGTCCACATCCTTCTTTGATCGCACCATTGGCGGCGGAGACGTCTGTGGTTCTGCGTCAAGGGTAGGCGAAGCAATGGACGTCTTGCGGACAGACCACTCTGCTGTAAACGGCGTTGAATGGTACGCGCAGACACTGGATGATGCGTTACAGACTGAATGTGCTGTGCTATGGTTCGTGATGTGACTGAGCGATCCGTCACTGCCATACACACAATATGCGTGTCATCACGTGAAGTGGTGTACTGAGGTGGAAGCGATCGAACACGTCGGTCCGTCGTACCCTCCTGCATCCAACGATCACATATCCGTATTACAGTTGTTTGGTTTCGTCCAACACGACTACCGATTTCCCTGATAGATAATCCACAATCTCGGTAGGCCACTATCCATCCTCTGTCGAACTCGGATACTTGATCAAAACATGATCGCTGTTTTCTACGAGGCATAATTGATCGTTTTTTTTTTTTTTTGAAAAACCACAAGAAAAACACAATTGCCGTTCTTCAAATCGTCGAAATCTCCAAGCCTTAAATAGCGCTTTGAAGTAGCACCACAGGCGCGCGTGATGTGATAAAATTCTAATCATGTGCATATCTCACCTCCGCTAATGCATGTTGTAAATTTCATATTATTTGCATGCTTCCTTCAGGGTTTTGCATTTACGGTGACCAGCAGTGTAGATTTTTTTTTAATACAAGTGCACCTTGTGTACCTAAGTTTTTAAATTAGGTGCACAGATTATATTTTAGGTGCACATTTAAAAAACGTAATGTAATGTAAACTACTTTATTAGCTGGGTATGTTTACATAGGTTAGTAGTACATAGTAAATAAAAATATTTAAACAGTTTTTTTATCTGCGAAATTATTACTTACAAACTTTCAGTCATAATCAGGCATTGGTGGGCAAAATACATAAAAAATAAACGATTACACGATATTTTAAACCAATAAAATATGATTTTAAAGATGAATAATGAAATATTTGTTTACGATACGCAGTGGCCAGAAAATTCTAAGGAATTCTTTCGGCTTTACACTTCATTGAAAAAAGAGGTGTTTACTGAAGTGCGGGATGCCTATCGTTCTCCTGTGGTCAAGTGATCTAAATTCTCCCTTCTGCAACAGTCGCTTTAACCGAGCCATCTGGAAAAAGTTCCGATCATCGGAAAGTTCTGGCGGCAGAAGCACAAATAAACCTTCTTCCTGTATAAACCCGTTACGGCCGCCCAGCGATTTTGTTTTTGCATAGTGTGTATTTTGGAATTTGAATTACGTTCCTTTAGAGCGAGAGAGGTCGATACTAATATTTTGTTCAAACATAAAAATTACTTAAAACACGCCCCCGCCCTTTTTTTTTAATGTTAGGTGCACTCAGTGCACCTAACGCTACAAAAAAAAGAGGGGGGGGACACAGTGCACCTAATGGGTGAAAATTAGGTGCACAATTTTATTTTCATGAGCACAGTGCACCTGTGCACTCGGGTATTTCGAGCCCGCAGTATATGCACTTATTCTGTTCATATCAAAAAGAATATGAGATTAAGACAATAAGAAAAATATGTAAGTATTTAACAATGGTTAGACTCAAGAATACGGTACCATTACTTACTACAATAATTACAAATGTGAGTTGGAAGTAATTTTGGAATATTGTAACCTGCCGTAGGTTTGCTACATGCACTTCAACTTAAAATCAATTCGAAGGCATCTGTAACGACTGAGAAAAAAACGATAGCATATGGACCTTTTGTCCCGAAGTATTTCCAAGTGCCTTACCGTCTAGAAATGACATTCCGATAAAGACTAGTGAATGGACAATCATCACGAGGAGAAGCATAAAATGCTGACCAATCCACAAGAGCGCGGTCGCAAATAAAGGTTACGGGGCATAACATGCTGGCTAATCTACTAGATCGTGGTCGCAAATAAAGGTTACGTGGCATAAAATGCTGACTAATCTACTAGAGCGTGGTCGTAAATAAAGATCACGATATACGCAAATAAATGACACAAGATTTTTAAGTTTTTGGATGACATCTTATTTAGAACAGAGACAAGACGGTGAAGCCATTGCGCGAAGTGGCGGAAGAAGAGCTCTTGTTAGACAGCTATACGCGCGCGCGCGCGCGCGGTGAATTTAAACACCTGTAAAAAAAACTAACAGGTGAGAAAATCTTGTTGTTTCTTTGCTAGCATTCGTTCATTGAATGTTCCATGTGCATATTATGTCTATAGTCTTCCTGTTCTTCATCGAGACTTTTAAAGTTGTAATACAAAAACTTGCAAAGGTATCCAGCTGAGTTCTACCTTTAATCTACCGTTCGACTTTATTACTGTGGTGCAAAAACGCCACAGCTTTAATCGAATATGGCGGGCTATCTAAATAGCCGTTGGTGACGAAAATTTTAATCGCCAATTTAGCAATTAGCCGGTGATGCATTCTCGAATGTTCTACATAATTTTGTATCAATAAGTTATGCTTGATAATTGATTGGTTGTACAAATTTATCATTTCGGATTTGTCAGCGGGTATCAACTCAACTTTCAACCACGGATTTGATATCACCTCTTGTGTGTTCCTATACTGACCCATTAACGCCGGTTGGTAAGAAAATTTGCCATTTTAATTTTTTGCTTTGACAATATATGGCGGGGAGGTTCCACTCAGTGTTTTTTCCTTTCTAACAATCAACCAATAAAAATGCTGCATTGGTTGTGTATTTTCCAGATAGTTTTGTTGGTGTAAACGTGGATCAAAGCTAGAATTTCTTGCGAGCGCGAATGATGTCTCGTCCATCATCTCTAAAGAGGCAAATAAAGTACTTTTTTTACTGTTTTTGATCTACTTCTTGTGCTTTATTACAATAATATGATTTCATTGTTTATAATAATACACTAAAAACATCTAAAGAAACTTATTTTATAAACATTAAGTAGACGTATTGTTGATTGGCAAGTAATCTTGCCAATCGCCGGCTGTGTGAAGTTCGGTACTATCGGTACTTACTTATTACTTTAAAGGTCCCAATACCGATTTGATTATTTATTTTAATTTGAAAGCTTAAACAGGGTTAAAATTTAATTATGGTCTAAAAATAAAATATTTTAGGTGAATACCTAATTTTTGTAAACAAAATATTTAGTCCCCCTCCTTCAGTTTGACGCTAAGTGAAGCTTTAGATGTGTTCTTTGCTCTCGACAGTAATTCTGAGTCAGATAGGGGCCACAAAACTGCCAAACATACTAATGTGGTTATCCTGCTTCCTATTGAGAGTGTGAGAGAAGATGCTGATGCAGAGACTGACAAAGATTCCGACTGCGGAGAATATTCTGCACCACTTATGAAATACGTCGTCAATTAGACCACGAAGAGTGCGATGCAGATGATACAACGTTACCAGTCACTTCTGGTACCCTAAAGAGACAAAAGCGAATAAAATCGGAAAGTAGAAGACCTAGAAACCAAAGAAAAAAGAACGAAGCTGGAACAAAAATCTAGAATTTTACGCCCATGCACAAACCAACTGCCATGGACTTGTGTCACAAAAGTATAAAATTCACATTACAGAGTCTGCAGCGTTTCCTTACCAATGGACTGACTGACCACATTTTGACACAATCACTACTTTACCCATCTAAAAAAATATATTATAAGAAGTATTGGGACTTGGAACACCTCCCAACGGTCTAGGAAGATCATTGGCTTTACAGGGCAGACCAACAGTTTGGACGATGCAAAAGTTGTGGTGGAAGGTCAGTCTATAGATGCCAGAAAAGTAAAGTTGCTTTACTTCTTGAGTGTCACAGCACTCATCTCAGAGCATACTCTAAACCAAGAGTGCAGCCAAGAGTCTTCCTTAAATAGCAAGAGTAATAACATTTAAAAACTACGAAGACACTGAAATTGGTGTAGGATGAAGGTGGTTCCACCTATGTGGTCCACAACCGGTCAATAATCCTTAATACTGTTTGTTTTAATGTGTTATATAAATTTTTCATTATACTTTGTAAGATTTATTTGTGTCTTTCTATATATGTATAGAATACTTTTACATATATGTGTACACTACAAACAATTGGTCAGAAATCTTGCCAGTTAAAAAATTATAAAAATATTTTTCGAAAAAATCATGTATACTTTAATTGATCTAAATAAACAAATTGTAAGATAAAAAGTTAAGCTTTAAAATTATTTTAAAACTATCTTTTTCTATGCATTGAGATGTCTGAGTATTTATTATACTGCAAATAGGAAGATTATAGATAGGTCTGATAATGACTGATATTAGCAACCGGAGGGTTAACAGTTCGAAACTCCGTCCAATCAAAGACCGTAAATTCGCAGTCTGGTGCACGTTAAATCTGCCATGACTCATATGTCTTCAAGTTGGTGTAAAGACCGTCGTGGCCTCAAATGTCCCCACGTTAGTGTGAAGACCGTCGTGTACGTGGAGACTGGCGTTTGTTGAATATGTCGTGGCCCCAAATGTCCTCAAGTTGGTGTGAAGATCGTCGTGTACATGGACACTGGTTCGTTAAATCTGCCATGACCTCATATGTCTTCAAGTTGGTGTGAAGACCGTCATGGCCTCACGTTGGTGTGAAGACCGTCGTGTACGTAGAGACTGTTGTTCATTAAATCGTCGTGGCCTCAAGTGTCCCCACGTTATTGTGAAGACCGTCGTGTACATAGAGGTATGGTGCACGTTAAATCAGTCGTGGTCTCAAATGTCCTGATTTTGGCGTGGTATGGTTGCTTGGAGAGTGGATTGCCAGCTGAGGTGTTAACTTCCTCATCTGACCGTGGCTCAAAATTACGAGGCGTATTCCTTGGAGTTTTCCCTACGGGATTGTCGGTCATCTGATAGCGGTTCAAAGTAACGTGGTGTTATATGATCCTCCCCTTCGGTATTGATCCCGAACCAGTCAACAATAGCTCGTTGTGTTTCTCCAGTTTGGCGGCAATTTATTACCTACTTACCGTTAAACGATATACATCGAGAGGGCTTGGTCGTACCATTCAGGACCATAAGCCTAAGGCGTTATTCAAAACTATACCTTCACCAAGAGCGATTCGGCAGTTCCAAACTCGAAGACGGAACGAGCCCGCTCTCAGAGAGAGAGTTAGCCGATCAGACGTCCTTTGTTCGCAGCAGATTCGCGAAGATTTCCGAAGCCCCGCGAGGAGGATTCGAGCCCTTTCGCTCGGCCGTCCGAAACAAAGACGCCGAGAAATATGCAGATTCCCGCACGCCCGAATACCCCCGAAAGAATTATTCGCGAAATCAAATTTCTAAAAGTTCACGGCTCAGTTATTTCGGATCCCCTCCGCCAGCTGTTACTGACGATGAAGAACGCTTTATTTAGTTAAAGTGATAGCAGCGCCTTTCCGTGTGCGTGAAAGCGCATTGCTGCTGTGCCTTGCTCTAAGTAGGCGAGTTTCGAGAACAACCCTTTGCTTTGAGTCTCGTCTTCGCTGAGTAAGTTCTGGAAAAGTCTTTCCAGTCATTTCTAATTAAATATAATTCGATAAAAGTGATATACGATAATATTATTCCAAATTATTGTAATATTTGTTTATAATACAAATTTTTATATAATATCATTAACGTTATTATGAGCCGCCGTAGCTCAGTCAGTAGAGCGTCGGGCTCGCATCAGAAGGGTTGTGGGCTCTGTCCTCGGCGGAGCCTGCAATTCTGATGATTGCGAGATCGGCGCTTCGACCTGGCTAAAGACCGTCGTGTTCACAAATGGTGACTGGGGCACGTTAAATAGGTCGTGGTCACAAAGTCCCCCATGTTCCCATACCAAATCAATACCTCTGGGGGTACCTGATCAGGGGGTTATTGGCATCTGATTGGGATCTAAATTACGATATGTGTAAGTGAATGGATGTATGAAAGGGACCTTCCTGTAAAACGGATGTGTCATGTATGTCGAGTAAAGTCGGACTTCCTCCCAATGGGGCTCAATAACATGGAAGGCGCACCCCATCGCTTCTTGCCGTCTTCGACGTTCCTGGCACTCCTCTGGTCTGCCAGTGTAGTATGAGAAACAACAATAACAACAACCTTATTATTGTGCAAATTATTACAGGTAAGGTTATTTTAATTAACGTCGTACTAGAGCAATACAAAGGGCTATTAAAGACGGTCCGGGATCAATCCTCTAAGGCAGGGATGGCGAACCTGTGACCCACGGGTCTGACAATAACCCACGCAGGCTTTTTAAATGACCCACGCGTTGAGTTTTAAAAATTTATCATTATCATTTCATCATATACATAAAGAATTTAAATTATTTTTCGAACCCCTCTTTTAAAAAATATGAAAAAAATACAAGTGTCAATAAAAAACTTCAAAATGCAAAATGCAAAAAAAAATGCATGAATTACTTTGGTAAAATGTTTTAAATTTATTAATTATACATAATGCTGTTTTAAGATTTATACGAGAATATTAGGATATTTACGATGAAACAACATCTTTATATGGATTTGGAAATGAAAATCATGAAATATTTTCTTCAATTATAAAACATTTAAAAAACACAATAACAATAGAAAATACGTTTGACACTCGAGAAAAGAAATGCAATAAAAAAATATTTAATGATTAACAGGAAATAAAACAAGCCTCTGAAGAAAGATTTAATCAATTTAAAAGTATGGAAAATACATTTCACATTATTTTATACCCATACAAACGAAATTCGAAACAATGAAGTTAAACGAATTTAAGTGGCTAGGTATCGATGATTTAGAAATGGAATTAGTTGAATTTCAAAGCAGCATAGTTTGGAAAAATAAATTTGATTACTTGATTTCCGAAGTAGAAGGGAAAATGTTTTTAGCTCAAATTATAATGATCCCACACTAAAAATTATAAATATTATATTAAATGTCTGATTATTTACGAAATAATTTTATATCAATAAATAAACTTGCTAATGCTCTTTTAACGACATTTGGATCCACATATTCATGTGAATAATTGCTTTCTTCGATGAATTTTGGTGGAGTGGTAGCATCCGATACGTTAGGCCGCCAAAGCGATTGTTTACGCCAAATCAAGATGGCGGCCGATGTAAGCAATTCCAAGATGGCCGCCATATACAACGTGAACCTTTGCATACAGTGCATAAATAATAATAATAATTTGTTAAAAATTAAGAAAAAAGCAATATAAATTTCACTTGAAAATTTTCTAATATTTCAGTCTGGTTTTCTCCGAATATGTACGCAATTTTGCTTTAATTTCATCCTAGTTTTGTCACTTAAAAAAAAATTTTAATAAAAAAAATAATTTATAATTGTTTTTAAAAAAAATTAATAAAAAAAAAAACGCGATTTTTTTAAAACGTCCGGATTTTTATCAATTTTGAATTAGAAACTTTGCAATGCATAGAAAATTCAAAACAAGAAATATTTTTTTAATAAGGTAGTTCTTTTCTGTGATCATAATCCACACAAAGGTTTTTGATGAGAAAAAAAAAATCTAAAAATTCTTCTGCTATCTATAAGTGTGAAAAAATAGTATTCCACAATTTTTCTAGCAATTAGCATTATGTGAGCAACTCAATGGGGATATTCCAGGTTATAGAGCCATATATGGAAAAGCAAGACAAATATTTTTATTGTAACGACTTTACAAGAGGAAATTGTTTTTTAGAGAAGTCAAAGCGTATTGCGCTTAAGGTTTCAATGCGTTTAAACCAGTATACCGGGAGAAATTTGTTTGTAGATAAGTCACAGCGTATAACGCGCGATCCCCGCCTGCCGGCTACCTCGCCGACCCTCCGGGGCCGGCGAGGACCTTTCACCGTTGGCTTCCATGCGTATAAGTCACCGTATTGGGTGCCCACCCAAGCATAGTCCAGTGTTTGTAATATAACCAAAAGCTAAACAAAAATCAAACTTACCCTCATAGCCGGGTCCTTGAAATTCTGACTATGGTTAACAGTCATATGCTCGAATCGATAACCCTTGAACTCTTTGTCCTTCGGGTATTGATACCAGCATATGACTTCCAATAGTCAGAAATTTTTGTAGTTCCTTGCAAAATTCAGCTCTGAATTACCTCAGCCAAAACTTTCTGGTTCCTATTTTTCACCTCAACCATAAAACATTTATCCGTCCCTCGTTCAAGTCCTCCAAACACCCATTTACCCTCCAATTTCTTACTCCTGTTATACTTTCTTTTGCCAAACTTTTGTCCTATCTTTCTACATTTCCACTCCTACCTATCACCAGCATCCTTTCTCAATGTTAAAATCATATCATTTTCACATGAAAGACATTTCACCCTCTTCAAAATCAAGCTACTACATGTTTGCAAAAAAAAAAAAAAAACATTTTCTAACATTCAATAACTCTATCCACTGCTATATCAAATCAACTAAGGGGAAATGAGCAACCAAAAGGGGAAAAAAATTATAAATTCCAATCTGCAATTTCAAAAATCAAATTTAATCCAAATTTTTTTTCGAAATTTTAATTAAAATTTAAATAAAGTGACAAATTTAAAAAATTGTAACTTACAATCTGCTTTCCAAACTTATCCAAAAAATTTTGAAAATAAATAAAACAAGTCGATTTTATAAATCAAGAGCAAAATTCATATGCACCCAACAATTTGAAAGACTGTCTAAATTTTAATTCCGTTCTACATTAAAAATAAAAGTGGAAAAGCGTATTTTCTTCCTTAACCAATCATGAGACCCGTTTATTATCGTCAGGAGAAAATATCTAGTGTTGCCTTAAAACTAAGAAAAGCGAGAAAAAGGGAAGGTTACCACAATTGGCAATACATCGCTCGAAAGTTGTAACGTATCGGATACTACATACCATCCCTGAATATGAACCTAATATTAAGAAATTATCTGACAATAAACAACAGATTTTTCATTAAATATACTTGAACTTAATTGTACATACACATACCTGTAACTATATTATCTATTAAAATGTAATATATATATATATTGCTAGAACTCTAATCTAGCGTACATGTCGAAGCAGTGAAAACAAACAAGTATTTGAACCAGACTTTATTTCCACAAGCCAGAAAACAGCACGAAAGTATCACATATACATCCACTGAATCCAAAGCGCAGTCGCCAAGGTCCCATCTATTGGCTTCACCTTATAGGCGTTTTGTAAACGTTTCAGTTCTATGACATAATCACTTTATACAAAATATGCATGGGCCTATATGACGTCGCAACATATATATATATATATATATATATATGTTTACTCTCTCTCCTTTTATATCGATTTTTTGCTCTTCACTTACAAAAGTAAGAGTTGTAAAACAAAAAGGAATCGTTAAGTTTTACAAGGATTAAAAAATTGAGAACCCAAAAAAGTAGTTGTTTACCATGCTCCTATCTCTAATTCCAAGTGACCCACAAGCTTGCACTAAAAAAAAAATACTGAACAAAATTTGACCATCTTTTTAAAAAGGTTCGCCATCCCTGCTCTGCGGGTAAGATCGTAATTTATAACCACGGTCAGGTGACGAGAGAACACCTGAGCTGGCACCCCACTCTCCGAACTTCCACACCAACCCAACGACTTTCGGCCACGACAGATTTACGATGCACCATACGCATCAACACCATACGCTTCAAATATCCGTGCAATGACCCAGATTCGAACCAGGAACCATACGATCTAGAGGTTAACACGTTGAACGGCTTTAAATTATTGGAATAATAAAAATATTATTATTATTATGTAAATTATAATAGTGATATTATTGTGCAAATTAATATTATATTATAAGTTATACAAATGTATTATGTATTATATTCTTAATCAAGGCCGATATAGTCCGGATGGAAGAGTGACGAACACAAGAAATTTAAAATTATATACATTTTTAAGACAATCGATATGCAAATTACTACATTTTCATCGGTAATGGTAATGGTAATGCTAATTTTATTAACGTCGTACTAGAGCAACACAACGGGCTATTGACGATGGTCCGGGATCAGTCCCTTAAGGGAAAGATCCGAGGATAGCAACTCGTAATTTTGAACCAAGGTCAGATGACAAGGCAGCACCTGAGCTGGCACCCCTCTTTCCAAACTTCCACACCAACCTAACACGAGGACTTGAGATTTGAGGTGCACCAGCCGCTTCTACACCATACGCTTACAAACATCCATACCCGGACCTTCATTCGAACCAGGAATCTTGAGGCTAACACCTTAACCACTATACCGGTTGGTCGGTGAGTTTAAATAGAAAAGCAATATCTCATTTTGTCTGCATTATGTAGCTCCTCAGTTCAAATCAAGGAAGCATATAGGACAGCGTTAACAGAGTTGCAAGAGTAACGTATTAGCAACCAGATGGTTGTGAGCCTCAGTAGCTCAGTCAGTAGAGCGTCGGGCTCGCATCAGAAGGGTTGTGGGTTCTGTCCTCGGCGGAGCCTGCAATTCTGATGATTGCGACATCAGCTCTTGGACCTGGCTGAGGACCGTCGTGTTCATTAATGGTGACAGTAGAGCGTCGGGCTCGCATCAGAAGGGTTGTGGGTTCTGTCCTCGGCGGAGCCTGCAATTCTGATGATTGCGACATCAGCTCTTGGACCTGGCTGAGGACCGTCGTGTTCATTAATGGTGACTGGGGCACGTTAAATAGGTCGTGGACACAAAGTCCCCCCATGTTCCCATACCAAATCAATACCTCTGGGGGTACCTTATCAGGGTGTTATCGGCCTCTGATTGGGTTCTAAATTATGATATGTGTGAGAGTGAATGAATGTATGAAAGGGACCATCCTGTAAAACGGATGTGTCATGTATGTCGAGCAAAGACGGACTTCCTCCCAAAAGGGCTCAATAACATGGAAGGCGCACGTCCCTCGCCTCTTGCCGTCTTCGACGGGCCTAGCAGGTCTGGTCTGCCACAGGCATAAGAAACAACAGATGGTTGTAAATTTGATACTCTGGCCAACACCATAGCGTATGTAAGGGCTTGGTCATGTCAAATCTATCGTGGCCTAAAATTTTCTCACGTTGGCGTGGTAGAAGTTTCGGAGAGTGTGTTGCTAGCTCAGATTTCCGATCGTCATCTGACCGAGGTTCAATATTACGTGGTGTTGTCCTCGGGTTTGTCCCTTTAGGGATTGATCCCGGACCGTCGGCAATAGTCTGTTTTGTTGCTCCAGTACGACATGAATTAAAATACCTACGTTCCTGGACATGAATCAGACCATTGGGTTGTAAGATATGTGTTTTACAACGCAGTAGCTCGAGAAGGAAATGCATGGCCCTGGATTTTCCCACTGCTGTAGCAAACTGCGTGTTGGGGGTGGCACAGGTTTGAATGCTCTCCGGGTGTATTTATCTCCTTCTGTGGCAATAAAACTCCTTTTGTATGTGCTTGTTCATTTTTTGACGGTCCTTGATTCAGCTTGGCCACCACAAGAACCATGCGCCGTAAGAAAAACCCCAGCCACACTAACTAATAGAATAATGCATGAAGATATTTAAATAACGTCGCTTTAGAGCTACGGGCTATTTATTGGCGACGGTTCGAGATCAAACCCGAAGGGAAAGCTCACGTAATTTTAACCACGGCCAGATGACAAGTTCACGCTAGGGATGCGACATCGATGTCGATGTTTTCAAAACATCGGTGTTTTTTAAAAACATCGATGTATTGGAGTCGATGTTTTTGTAGCATAGATGTTTATATTTGTCGATGTTTTAAATGAAAAAAGTACCGTTATAAATATTTAAAAAATAACCAAATTGCATACTTTTTATAATCAGCAAATTGAACATACTTTCAGACCAAAGTGTCCAAGGGTGAAGGGTCTGAAAAGTAGGGATGCGACATCGATGTCGATGTTTTCAAAACATTGATGTTTTATAAAAAAAAACATCGATGTATTTGAGCCAATGTCGCATCACTAAGTGCTAAATCGGTTTTAAGAAATGGGGGAAAAATTTAAATACACTGGATTTTAAAAACATCGATGTTTTGGGGGCGTTGTATTATCAACATCGATGTTTTAACTTTGAACATCGATGTTTTGCTGTAGATGTCGCATCCCTAGTTCACACCTGAACTGGCACCCCACTCTCCAAACTTCCATATCACGCCACTCGAGGGATCATCAGAGCATATATGCGCTTAGTAGTTTATAACTAAACACATGCATGCTTAGTAGTATGGGGCTACGTCACCATATTCGTGAATTATTAAAACAAAATTTTAAATTTTGAACTTTCACCAATTTAAATTTATTGGGAAAGGAATTTCAATGTAAATAATTATGTTAAGCGAACTATATTTTCTATCAAGTACATAATCTTGCATCGTGGGTAGTTAAATAGAATTTCCATTTTCTCTTTCTCTGAAGCACTTAAAATTGAAAATCAAAATTTAAGTAATTTATCTTACTGAATCTAATTTTTTGTAACGTAAGTCTGCAACATATATTCGTATTTAATTCTGTTCATTCTATAAACTTTACAAAAGTCTCGATAAGCTTGTCTTTGAAACTGGGCTTATAAAAGATCAGAATCTTCTAGATCTGTAATTTCTTTTACTTACTTGGATTCTCATCGGGTCCCGGCTCTTAGCTTAAAGATCAATTGTATCGATTTTAACCCTGAGGATATTGAAAGACCTTTGTTCTAAAATAGAATGGTACAAAACAAGAGCTATTCGTCTTGGTTTTCGTACAGCGTCTATAATTTCCTTGTTTAATTTTATTCAGCTTCACAATTAGGTATCAATATTAATACCAATGTCAATTATTAGAGAATTTTTTCTGTAAGGCGTCAAAGAGGGCACTAGTGTTTTCGTAACCGTTTTCGTAACTTTTGTAAGGAATCTATGAGTTAGGCGAATGTATTTTCAGTGTATAGCTTATGATGGGTAGGTGGGTATTGTAATCAACGTCGTACTGGAGCATCACAATGGGTATTGGCGACGTTCCGGAATCAATACCCCAAAGGGAAAGATCGGTGGATAACACCATGTACAGTATAACTCCAATTATCCAAATCAATTGGGACCGGACCCCATTTAGATAATCAAAAATTCGGATAATTGGATTTTTTCCACAAAAAAAAGGGTTTCGTATGTATTTTTATTAATTACTATATGTATGTATGTATGTTGAAAATGGGAGAAAAAAAACTATTTTTAAAGAAAAAGAGCTTTTAATTAATTAAATGAAAAGCCAACACTTTTACATGTTAAGAGTACTTACAAGTGCCGTACATTAGTACAGTATGTACGTACCGTACTGTAAATGAAAGTCATTGCTTGCTGAACATTGTTTGACTGTCTTCATCCGTTTTCGGGCAGTCAAGTCGCGCATCCGCTTGACAGTGAGAAGTTGCATGTGGTCACACTCGGGCTGACGCTCCATCCACTTCAACGCAGTTTCAAGGCCGGCAAATGCTTCACTAGCAGATGGTCCCGTGTCTGCTTCAACTTCGACATTCAGGTCATCTCTTTTTCCTCGACACTTCCTTCTCTCACACTTTCAAAAAGTACATCATCCTTTAGAATTTGAAACCCAGAATCATTTTTTGCAATCGCAAAAAGTTTCCGTCTTAATTTTTTTCTGAAATTCTGAAAGCAATTCGGATAGTCGGTAATGGTAATTTTAGTTAACGTCGTACTAGAGCAACACAACGGGCTATTGACGACGGTCCGGAATCAGTCCCTTAAGGGAAAGATTCGAGGACAACACCTCGTAATTTTGAACCACGGTCAGATGACGAAGCAACACCTGAACTGGCACCCCACTCTCCAAACTTCCACACCAACCCAACGTGAGGACTTCGGATAGTCGGAGTTCGGATACTTGGAGTTCTACTGTAATTTTGAACCACAGTCAGAAGACGAGGCAAAACCTGAGATGACATCCCACCAACGTGAAAACATTTGAGGCCACGTCAGATTGAGGCACCAGCCCCAGTTGTACACGACTGTCCTTGGTTGGATTTGAACTCGCAACCCTCCGGTTGCTAATCCATTGCTCTTCCAACCAAGCCTCCGTGGTTCCGATTAAGAAAGGCATTTTCTGTCACCAGGTGGTGGTGTGTTCTACAGTGATACGGGTGTATCGTGTACTTATTCCGAACGTGACGTCAGCTTTCTAAATTTTGGAATACAATTTCAGTGCTCCGTTAATGGTAATTTTTAATTAACGTCGTACTAGAGCTATTGACGACGCTCCGAGATCAATCCCCTATGGGTAACGTGATTTTGAATCCCGGTCAGATGACGAGGCAACACCTAAGCTCCTCCGCTGATGGAAGTTCTGAAGAATGCGTTCCGGATATGATAGTTTATTGGTGAACGCCAATTCGATAAACTCCAAATGGCACCAAAATGGCGATAAACTATATTTAAGATAGCCCCATTATGTATTATGAGAGGGCATTTTCGAAATGGAAGTAAAAGTTTCACGTTCCGTCTGGTTTATTTCGTTAAATTTTCTCGGAAACAATAGCGTCAAACATCGCCAAAACTTCTATGCATCGAATTAAGTCTTAGGGGACTTCGTTGCTCAGTGGTATGTCCACTGGCTATCAACTTTCGAGTTTTAATCGGCGGTTCCTATCGGGTTCATTCTTCTTACTGGGTGTATTTCTTTTTTCTTCGTCAGTAAAAACTTTCATATATGAGTGTTTATTACTTGATATTGTATGCCTTGTGTCTGGCGCAGCATCGCTAAAAATGGCTCTGGCGTCCTTGATCCCCAATACATCCAAGAACCAAATTAAGTCTTAACTGCAAGTATTTTTTTCTTCTGTGATTTGTACTGAAAATAGCTCTTGTATTTCGATTAGCCAAGTTGCGAGAGTGACCTCAGATGTTATCATCATCTGACCATAGTTCAAAAGTACGAAATGTTGTCCTGGGATGTATGAGTTCGGGATTGATCCGGGACCGGCGCCAACAATGCTTAACTCCAGTACGACGTTAATTCAACTACCTATCAAGATCAGAAAGCGTTATTTTCCCCATTTTACGTGTTTAAAATTTATAAGCAATAACTTACTAAACCAAATCGTCTAACAATAACATCAATTTGGAATCATACCTCTGAGCTTCTCTACAATTTATTCTGCCTTTTTCATGCATTGTTTACATATATTAAGGTGCCCATCAACACTTCATATAAAACGTGGTTTGAAATCAAGTCTATCGCTTGCTCATATACTCATTTCAAATTCAAAATTAGTCCTTGATTACTTTAACTTTAGCAAAGAGTTTTCTTGTGGCAATTGGTAATTTTTAATTAACGTCGTACTAGAGCATATCAAATGGCTATTGACGACGGTCCAGGATCAATCCCTTAAGGAGTTTTCTTGTGGATAAAACTTCGTAGGAATAATGTGGATTTAACTTTTGAAATGTGATATAAATATTATGCTTACAAATGGATTTATCATTTCTGAAGTTACTTTCTACGATCGAAAGTAATTGAATCCAACTCTACACATATACACAGATTTTATTCCACACAAATATCCGTTATTATATAAACACGCTTTTGAAAAACATAATTTCGTGAGTCTGTTAAGTAATTGGAGGCCTCCCTACTCAACTTTCGTTTAGTTGGATTTCGAAACGTGCTGGCTCGGATGTTATTCTAAGAATAATATTAAACCACAGTTTGCAGACGGGGTGAGAAGATTTAGAAAATGTTTTTCTTTCCCCGTGTTTTCTTTACTCCTCAGCACTTCGTGTTTCTTGCTATTACCTTTTCTGCAGTCAGTTCCTTGTGGAGAATGTCTTTGATGGAAACCCGAAGTAAAAAATGTGACTTATTAAATTGGATACTTCTCTCTCGATTACTTCGTAATTTAAACGGATTTTTTAAATGTATGCACTTTAAAGTTAAAGGGCAGGTGTGTTTCAGTGTGTTCAAGATAGATTAAATTAAATAGCTTAAAGTTCAGAACTAAACTAAATAATTCCATCAAATACTTATCGCCCTGAAATCGAAGCATTCAATCACTGCATTCTTGTTAATTCACACTCCTTCACACATCCTGTTTATTTCTATTAACTTTTCTGAAATTGCTATTCCTTGTGCGAAATGTCTGATTGAAATGTAAAGTCAAAAAAAGTAACTTTTTAAATTGGATACTTCTCTTTCAATTATTTCGTAAGTGAAATTGATTGTTATGAAATTTATGCACTTTAAAGTTAAAGACCATAGACAAAAAAAAATCGTGCGAAGCTCAAAATTACATTTAATTCCCACTACAACCTTAATAGTTCACCCTCCTCATAACTTCATTTTTCTTGCTATAAGTTTTCTCCAATTGATATTCCTTGTGGGAAATGTCTTTAATGGAAATCCGAAAAAAAAAATAACTTATTACATTGGACATTTCTCTTTCAATTATTTCATAATTGGAAGGGATTGTTGTAAACTTTATGCACTTTAAAGCCAGGTGTGTTTCAATGTGTTCAAGATAGACTAAATTAAAAATCGTGAAGTTCAAAAATAACCTCAATAATACCCACTACAACCTTTTACCTATTGTAAATTCCCACTACAGTAATAATGTAAAATCAATTTGGAAAAGCACTTATCCATGTATCATAATTGCAGACTTGTCAATCCACTTCGAATTGAAAAGTAATACGACTCAAAATGAAAGATTTTAAGAATAAAATTCAAATTTATCCGTTCATTTTACTGATAAAAGTGCATTTAAAACTTTTCGGACATCAAGAAGTTTACGCTCTGTATTCTTTTGGTTTTTTAATCAACAGTCGTTTTTCTTACTAGGGCAAAGTAAATATAGACCTTAGTAAGTAACCCTAACTCTCTTGATGGTTTATCCTCGAGTCTAAAACTACCATGTGGTTCATCCATTAGTTCATCCAGCTTCTGGTGCAAAAACCACTGCCACTGGTCACGGGTAAGAGACAATATGTTTTCTTATACTTACTTACTTTATCTTCACTCCCTTTGGAACATAGTGCAGCCTTCTCTTGACGAGGTATCTCGTCCTTATCAAATTTAACCAGGCCATAAACGAGATATCTTATCGAAACACTCAGAGGGTTAAAGTTGATTCAGAACTTCTACGAACATTTACTCAGAGCTCGAAAATGAAGGATGAATGAATTAATAAAAGGTTAAGATTATTCCCTTTTTAACATACATGTAACTCTCATTTAACAAAAGGCTACTTCTATTTTACTAAAAGCGTTCGTAAAAGAATTAACTCATTACTTTATCTAAGTATATTATCTGTTATATAAGTAGTTATCTTATTTCCTGATAGTTATCTTATTTCCTGATAGTTATCTTATTTCCTGATAGTTATCTTATTTCCTGATAGTTATCTTATTTCCTGATAGTTATCTTATTTCCTGATAGTTATATATCTTATTTCTCTACAGTAAGAAAGCATGTAAATATTTGATAGAACCCACATATGCTTCCATAGCTCTTGTGTCGGTGAAGCGAGGCAAGCGCTGGCCGAAAAGTTGAATAGAGGAAAAGATAAGATGTCGAGAGGTCACGCCGCGTATGAACCCAGAACGCCGGACCGCGAGAGTAAAGGGGCTGGCGGTGGGTCGAGGGATTTGGTTTCAAATGCAGAGGAAAGCGAGATGTCTTTGTCGCGATACCCGGTTAGACGCAGTAGCAGAAGTTCATTTTCGCCGCTTCCACATGATTAGAGAAGACCGCGGAAATTTTTGTTCATGCCACCGTCCGCTAATGAAGCAACCGGCGAAAGGGGTAAAATTACCCTCCAATGGACAGACCGATTTTGAACCAGCCAACAGCGAGAGGACAAGTGTATCGAATGAAACGAGGGGAGGGCCAACAACCCCCTGGAACTTCCGGAGTCGAGAGAGACGGGAGAAAACTTTCGAAGAAAGAGGTCAACAGACCCGAAGGATCAAACTGATCCGGCTAAGTGAACACCTGCTCACGGTTTCCGATATCCCGTTATCAGGAGACGTAACCGAGTAGCGACAGCTGTTCGTGGACTCAGATAAATTGCCCAAACTGGGATTCCGTCTAACACACGTGAGGAAAGCTCAAACCTGAACTGCTGCTCTTGCTGACTTGGAGCGAACACCGAACCAATTGCCCAAATTGGGATTACGTCTAGGAAATGTAAGGAAAGCTCAAACCTGAGCTGCTGCTCTTGCTGACTTGGAGCGAACACCGAACCAATTGCCCAAATTGGGATTACGTCTAGGAAATGTGACGAAAGCTCAAACCTGAGCTGCTGCTCTTGCTGACTTGGAGCGAACACCGAACCAATTGCCCAAATTGGGATTACGTCTAGGAAATGTGACGAAAGCTCAAACTTGAGCTGCTGCTCTTGTTGACTTGGAGCGAACACCGAACCAATTGCCCAAATTGGGATTACGTCTAGGAAATGTGAGGAAAGCTCAAACCTGAGCTGCTGCTCTTGCTGACTTGGAGCGAACACCGAACCAATTGCCCAAATTGGGATTACGTCTAGGAAATGTGAGGAAAGCTCAAACCTGAGCTGCTGCTCTTGCTGACTTGGAGCGAACACCGAACCAATTGCCCAAATTGGGATTACGTCTAGGAAATGTGAGGAAAGCTCAAACCTGAGATGCTGCTCTTGCTGACTTGGAGCGAACACCGAACCAATTGCCCAAATTGGGATTACGTCTAGGAAATGTGACGAAAGCTCAAACTTGAGCTGCTGCTCTTGCTGACTTGGAGCGAACACCGAACCAATTGCCCAAATTGGGATTACGTCTAGGAAATGTGACGAAAGCTCAAACTTGAGCTGCTGCTCTTACTGATTTGGAGCGAACACCGAACCAATTGCCCAAATTGGGATTACGTCTAGGAAATGTGAGGAAAGCTCAAACCTGAGCTGCTGCTCTTGCTGACTTGGAGCGAACACCGAACCTATTGCCCAAATTGGGATTACATCTAGGAAATGTGAGGAAAGCTCAAACCTGAGTTGATGATCTTGCTGACGTGGAACGGACACCGAACCTGTTGCTAGGCTTACAGGAGCTTGGAATTACTCAACCGAGTGACACTTAGGAAGTTCAACCGAATTGCAACATCGTACACGGGTGGAGATTTTTTGGAGAAGCTGGCCCGAGCTAGAAACATTTACTCACCCGAGTAAGGTCTGGAGAAAGGCTCACCCGAGCCGGATAGTCCATTTGGAGTCCCGGTGGAGGATTCCCCTAGGTGTCCCCAAGGACAATTTACTATATTCGGCACATATCTATCGCCTGGACTCTGCTGGCCTGTATAAGCTACCTACAAAAATCCGTTAAGGTTTTTCCTTTTGTAAATAAACACATGTTAGTCTTGACCACTGCGAACTATCTCTTCTAGTAAACGACGCTACCATCCCCCAAAACGTTACGCCCTTAACATTTAAAGTGTCATGGAAGGGTGCAATGCTAATGCGCTAAGAAACGAAGTTATAAAATAGTTGTGTACTAAGCAATGAATGTATTGATGGAGGAAACATTCGTTTTAAGTATTTTACTTTTTAATTGCACTATACTTTTTCGAGATTGGAAAAGGATTCAAAATATTTTTATACTGCAGTTTAAAAACTTTTAAAGAAATTATTTTCCCCTCGAGCCAAAACCCTTTTATTCATATCAACGCTTGGATCTTTCCCTTTGGAATTGATCCAGGACAGTCGCCAATAGCCCGTTCTGTTAATCAGTGCGACGGTAATTAACTACCTACCAACCATATCAGCGCTGTATTCAGTTAGTTTTTTACTAGAGCAGCTTGAGCCTCATATTTGCAAATAATAATTACGGCAGCAAATGTAACTATAAAATTGCATTTTATGATTCTATAATTTACATTAAAATCTATGTTAGAGAACGACAATGTGTATTCCGGTTCTTGTCCACAGGAGAATCTACTGGATAGACTTGAAAACTTCTATGGATAAAGTATGTCGTCGATTCTCAGAGTTTTATCAGTGATTAGTTCATTTTCAATATTTTGAAAAATTATACTGATTAGCTAAATGTCAAAACATTAAGAACTTAAATAAATTTAACAGAAAATTTGTGTTTTGAACATTTACAAACACATTTTTCTCATAAATCGAACCATGAAAATGTTGTTTTTTTTTAAAACTCATTTCCCCTTAAATAACTGGTTTTTAAGTAAGCCTCATAAACAATTTCAGAGGAACCTCGAAATACAAAAATGATATCATTTTAAATCTAGGAAATTTCCGTTCCTTAAATCGATTTTCGACAAACGCTTTAAACAGAAAGTGGGTTACTTCTTCTAACACAAGCATTTCACATAAATTCAGATAGATTTTGATAAACACTTGTCGAGATATTGCGGTGTTTACGTACACTTACCTGTGCAAAGCAACATATTGATCTTAAAATTGAAAATGCCTAACTTGAGACAAATATATGTCCTTTTACATTGCTTAAGAATACACATTTCGCTCAATCCCTTCTTAAAAATCGCTGAGTTGTTAAAATTATTTGGTTAGACTTATCCTGGTTGGCATACAGAGAACCTGCTTTCTCGCCCAAGAAATGAAAGGGTAACCGAATACACAATCCAAGATGTATCATTTTGCATTTCCAATGGCTGAATTATTCCCCTCGTTCCCATTTTATTCCGACAAAAGGAAATCTAGAAGTGATACAGCATTCAAGTGGTCTTTTGAAATTCGCAAAAACAGAAACAAAGTTCCTGGAATCAATGCAACATGGAATTATTCTTCTGGTTTATCCCCCAAAACAGCTTTTCCAAAATGCGAGAGCTCGTAATTTATTCATTTGAATACAAATCATTGCCTGAAGTGGCGAAGACTTAAATTCTAATTTTCTTTTCTTGTAATTTTCGTTTATTGCACGTGATGAAGTTTTGCATTCTGTTCTTGCGCCTCTCGGTCCTCGTGAGACGAGTATTCTTGCGGAGTATTTGTTATGCAAATTTATTCATTTTCCCTGTTCAACTCTTTTCTGGCTAGTTTAAAGCATCGCCACAAACAGAAACTTTAAATTTCATTTCGAAGTTACTTTGAGTGAGTGTGTGGATCCCGAACACGCTCCAGGCGCCGAGGAATATATTCGAATATATATAAATGAAAAGGATTCGAAAATGGAATTCCAAGAACCGGTTGTGGTTAGTGGGGAATCTCACGAATTTGCGAGTTTGTGTTCTGCCTGCGTTGTTAGTTTCCGTGTTTTTATTTTGCATCTAAATGCGCGAATGTTAGATTAAATAGAAGTCGAAGGGAGTTCGGAAAACTACTTATTCTATGTGCGTAGTATGTTTATTCTAATTTTAAGTTGTACACACGTCGGGGTTTTGATGTTCGCTTATAACACTTAGTATCTTAGTTATTGAAACATTCTTATCCGAGCAGTAATGACATTGTAAAGTTATGTTACATTAAAAATGCATCTACTGTGTATCATTAGTTTTAACGTTCTCTTGGACTCTTTCTTTGTTTGCGCCAATTTTGTACCATTTGCTTTACACTCTTCGAAAAATGGAGATATGATGTAATTTTTAAAGTGAAGTGTTGTGAATACTATTTGTATTGAAGTGTGAATATGAAGTTTAAAAACATTTACTCTTCATATTAAGACTGTCGTGTTTATTTGTTTCATAGATTTGTTCATTTGATTTAAATTTTGTTTTTTAAACTGTGTTTGATTTTTTTATTTTATTTTAATTCATCCAGACATTTACATATATAGAAACATTCAAATTTATCCAGACATTTACATATGTAGAAACATTCAATTTTATCGAGACATTTACATATAGAGTGAAACATTCAAAACTTTATAGTATAGTGATCCAGCTATCAATAGATTCTGTAAACTATGTGAAAACGTTTAATTGATATATTATATTTAATGCTATACTTATAAAATACTCTTGATTATTATCATTAGGGGAAGCCGGGGTCGGTTGAAACAGCGCTAATAATGGGAGTGAAATTATTGATAGCGGGGAAAGTGCAAGGAGAAAAAACGTGGCTTTCGTGTATGAATCTGTCCGCCATTGTTCGGTATTCTTCGAGTGCATCAACACCTGCGTGAGGGGGTTGTTGTGTTTTTGTGTGCAAAAGTATTTTCATTGCTGTTATTTTGCTTTTTAATCCCAAATTACTCTAGTTAAAGTTGTTATTGTTTTTTTGCGAAAGAACTTTGGTTATCGTAGTTCGAATTCGTGTAATCTATATATATAATTCTCTTACGTGGCACTCAAAAGAGACGTTATTTGTTATCGCGTTTTTAGCAACATTGTACGATTGTTTGTTTATCACAAAGCCTCGCGCTTCAATTGAATTTATAGCGTCATCGGATGAAATTTTAATCAAAGAAAATGAATTTTAGTCGAGCTGTTGCAGTTAATAATAGAAATCAAAGAAAGCGGAGGATCTTTTCAGGGCCATTTAAAAAAAGGTCCTTTTCAGGGCCAACAATTATAGTTCAACAAGGCGCTTGCACTACAACTTTTGACGACAAACTCAATGAAAATGCGTGGGTGGCTCGAGTGCAGGAGTAAATGTATATACAAACAACATGGTGTGTATTCAATTTCCATATCAACGCTCACATTTCGAGTCAAAATTTGCTCAAAGTTTTCATTTGAATTCGGATTTCAGAGGTACTGTAAATATCTTTTCTGAAAAACATCAAAAAATTTAGATTTGAAAAATATGTTTTTGGAATATCATATTTTGTAAACAATCCCTTCTACTAGGACACATGTCTTCATTGATGCGAGCGAAGCGAGCATATGTTCGCGCAGCGAACCAATGAGGATTGCGGAGTAATCCTCCGAGGGTTGGCGAGCGTTAGCGAGCAGGGGGCAGGCCCCCTAGTTCTTTTTTAGGTGGAGTGGTCGTTCACGGTAAGACGTTTGTCGCCAACTAATTTTTGTCGCCAAATGAAGATGGCGGCCGAATTCCGTCACAGCAGATAGGGTTGCCATAACAAAAACGGCAGATGTGAAGAAAATCCGGCAAAGGCGAAGGTTACCAAATTTGGCGACAAATCGTCTTCTTACCGTGAACGACCACTCCACCCTTTTTAATTTTAATTGTTTATATAGGAGGTTATGACGACAAATTTTCTAAAAGATGTGCCGGGTTCGGTTGTAATAGTTTTTTTCGGGTCCGGATGAAACGTTTGAACCAAACCCGAAAAATACAGCAAACCCTTCAGGTTGGATGCAAGACGAAGGTTTTGTAATATTTTTGAAACATTTCCAAAAGCACACAAACTTTTCAACTGCCCATAAAGTATTGCTTGTGTTAGACAATGATTCATCTCTCACGTTCATATTAATGCTCTGAATTTCTGTAAAGAAAACGGAATCGTATGTCTGTCGTTTCCGCGAGATTGTTCGTACAAGTTGCAACCACTTGATCGACCGGTAAATTGATGACCACTTGAGTGGCCATTGAAAACAATCTAAATCCGTAGTGTGACGCTTGGATGCGGAACCACCCTGGTAAAACAATGAGTATTTATGACATACCTGGTATTGTGGCTACTGCTATGCCATTAGCTCTCACTCCGACCAATATTCATGCTGTTTTTAAGAATACTGGCATTTATCCATTTAACCGCGATATACTAACTGACTTTGATTTCGCGCTACCATATGTGACTGACCGGCCAAATCCAAATGAAGCGAATCCGGAAGATGACAATCCTACGCCGGGTATCAGTCCTTCTATTTTGAATGAACAGAGTTATACTTCCATGTAGACCCTGATGAACACACGCCAAATCTGAATTATGCAAGTTGTGAAAGTAATAATGAATCAAATCCAACCCTAGAGTGTGTTCAGTCTTCTCTAGTTCCACCAATAAATCCTCTAACACATGAAACGAAAGTAATGCAAATAGTCGAGCAGATTTGCCAAAACCATCTACGAGCACTGATGTCTTCTCACATGAAATAGTGAGACCTTACCTCCAAAGCACTACCCAGACTATTGGCAAATAATGGAGGGGGGGGGATATACAATATACACAGCTACGCTGAAAAAGTGGCAATACGATAAAAAACTGAGGAAATAGAACAAAAAAGAAGGCAAAAGGTTTAAAGTCAATTTAAACAAAAAAATATCAAAATATTCAAAGTCCTAAGAAAATGACCAAAAGGGCAAAAATGTCCTCAGATAGTGAAGAGGAGGAGTATTAATGCTTGGTGTGCGTTGAAAGTTAAGGCACTAGCAGGTCAGGAGATGATTGGTTACTATGCAGAAGCTGTCGAATGTGGGTCCATGAGACTTGTGCTGATGGTGATCCTTATTATTTGCGTCATAATTCCGCATCTAACTGATTAGTGTAAGATTTGTTCATTATTATTTTATTTGTTTTGTCGCAGAGAAATTAATTTTGTTACTTTAATTGAATTTTATAGGTTTTCAATTTTATTTAACCTTATACTACTCAAATTAAGTTTTTAATTGAGATTTATAAAGTTTAGGTTAAGTTATTTTGTCGAATAGCAAGGAGACTGATTTTTACGTAAGACGCTAATGTTGTGCCTTATCATTAGTAATATCGATAAATGACCATATTCTGTTATTTTTACTCAATAAATAAATATGAAACAACATAATTATGTGTTACTCATTATCTTCACTCATTATTCTTTTAGTGTTACAACTGACCCCATTCACTGTTACAACCCGTCTCGGGTATGGGGTCGGTTAAAAAATTTTCTCAGATTTTTTAATGCCTCCAGATGTTTTTGTAATACAAAGAATGCCAAAAACCTCATCCTCAGTGATAACTAAGGTTCAATTAAGGAAATAATGTCAAATATATTACAAGGTCAAAATATTGTCACAGAGAGCGATTTTGTCAAAAATGGTTCAACCGTCACTGGCCTCCCCTTCATGTATGTAGTTCTATATTAAACATATACTAACAATATCGCTTGTTGGCTCAGTCAGAAGAAATTCGAACAATCAGTGTTTCCTTAATATTTACTTTCACAGTTAACTTCCAGTAACGATTATAATTAATTTCGAAGATAATGCAGTCTCCCAAATATGTAGTTAAATATTATAATGTATGGAAATCTGCACACTCTGAAGTATCTTTAAAGTACTTTAAGTAGCTAAAGCTTGAAATATTCTTGTACTTCAAACATTAGTGTTAAGTGTTTGTTTCGAAACTAGTAATATTTATAGGAATATATTTTAATGTAAAAGTGGGAAGTTTATAAGTGAGGTACTGTGGTAAAACTTGAGACATGTTATTATAAACGAGGAAATTTCAGTGTAAACAAACCTGAAGGAGAACAATTACATTTTTTATTAACCAAATGCTTTCAAATTACAATAATTTTGGGGTTACCTTAAAATGCTGTTTATCGTCGTTTTCGGGTCTTTAGGGATTTTATCTAACTACCTTGACCTATAAACTATCAAATATCAATTCATTCTTTTGAATTTCTCTTGGCGACGTGCTGAAATTGTAATTGGAAAACAAACCAAATAACATCAAATCTGGAATACGTACCAAAAGCACGTTCCACTACAAAACACTAGTGCCACCTACATTTAGTTGACAGAAAACGTCTTTCATAGCGTTTTAAGTAGCTTTTATTATTGAGTAATACGATTGTTTAATTTGAAACTTATTCTAGCCTATGAAAGAAAAAATTACTTTCGAAAGAGATAAACATTCCAAAAATTTGTAAGTTTATGTATATTATTCAATTATAAGAGTATGCAAAATATTTGAAAAATGTTCCAGGAATAAGAATATTTATTTTTCAAAATATAAATGCAATGTACATTGTTTTGTTTGTAACTGTATCAAATAAATTTCGATAAAATTATGAAAAAATACGGTTTGAATTTTTTCTGTCGTTTTTTTAATGTTTAAAATTGTAGTTGGGTTGTTAAATATTTGGTGTTTTTTTCACATGATTGTTTTAGTTATCATTGTATTTCTAACAATTATATATGGAAACTTGCTTTCAATTAAGAAATGTCTAAAAATGTTGAATGTATAATTTATTTTAAAAGGTGTAGTTGATGTAATTATATAATAAATCTGACTATTACAACGACCCTGTACCTTCATCGAGAGACGACCAACTGGTATAGTGGTTAAGGTGTTAGCCTCTAGATAGGAAGGTTCCTGGTATGAATCCGGGTCCGGGCATGGATGTTTGTAAGCGTATTGTGTAAAGGCGACTGGTGCACCTTAAACCTGTCGTGGCCTAAAGTCCTCACATTGGATTGGTGTGGAATTTTGGAGAGTGGGGTGCCAGCTCGGATGTTGCTTCGTCATCGGACCGTCTTTCAAAATTACGAGGTGTTTTCCTCGGAACTTTCCCTTAAGGGGATGATCCCGGACCGTCGTCAATAGCCCGTTGTGTTGCCCGTATTGTATAATAAAATGTAGTAGGACGTTAACTAAAATTACCAGTACCTTTATCTAGAAAACGGCTGTCACTATGTCTAATTGCTCAAGTGAAAAATGAATTTAAGAGTACTTATTCAATACGTAATCATGCATCTAAAACTTTGGTACTTTTAGTCGGTAGAAGGGAAATCTCAAAAGAAGTCAATGATAAAGTATTTTAATTAAATTTTAATTTTACCGTTAAACTAGTCACCAACACGCAAGTGAAGTGGTATATGTCATAAAATGTAAATTTCAGCGAATTTGTAAGCAATTTATTTACAATCATGAATATTTCTTCTGAAGAAATTCAAATATATTGTTATAAGTGGATGTTTTTCAACAGACCAATAAAAAAGTTTGAATACATATACGACACAATGTAAATCAATGAAAAGTACAAAATCTACTCTCACTTAAAAAATCTTTTTTAAATTGGAAGCATATTTATACAAAAAAAATGTATGAACGAATTGACATAATAGTAATAACTTAGAATTATCTCTAAACAAAGAGAAGGAAGCATCAAGTTAGTATCATTAACAGTGAGCTTCATTCAGAATGGCACGGCATTCAGTTTTCTCCTCATGAATAAAGGAATGACAATAATCCATATATTACGAATTCTTATTTAGATTGCGGATGAGGCGAAATTACTCCATAAAATGCTTCCGATGCTACAAGATTATTTCAAAACAAAATAAATAACATTTGAAATTCAGTTTCCCCAAAGGGCATGAAGTGTTGTTTATTGAATTTCAATTTTAAAAAATACTTTACAAAGAATTAACATATGTATACAATATCTGAAACAAGAAAAAATAACATCATCCACTATTTGCAAAAACACATTGTATTAGTAAAGCATAATACGTTTGATACGCTCTACATGTTATGTTTGCTCTTGATTAGTTCTGAAGTCATCGTTATTTGTTAAATTTTTTATCTTTAGTCCTGATGTACTTCACGTTTTTCAAGAATATATTGTGTTGTCAGAATTCCTCAAGTCTCATCGCAAGGACAAAGATATATGGAATGTAGTTTGATTGCTTCCAATTTTCCATGTGATGGGCAATAGTTTGATTAACGTAAAATCACCTTGGAAACATGTCTTTGTATTGACCATCCAAGTGGTTTATCGAAGCGATATCTCAAGATCCACAATCAATTTTAAAGATGACAAGATATCTGGTTATAAAAATACTGCCGATATTTTTATGATGACGAGATCCAGATCTGGTCAGTTTTCTTCTAGCTACTGGATATTACGTTCATCAAGTCGTCAACCACCAGGAGGGTACAGTTTTGGAAACAGCGTGCCTTCCTTTTTTAATATTCAATCAAAAGATTTTACAGTTGTATATTTAAAATTTGTCTGGTAATACAACTTATAATATTAACGTCGCTTTGGAGGCAACACAAAGGTCTATTGGCTACGGTTCAGGATAAATCCCCAAGAGAAAGATCCAAGGATCACACCGGGCCGTAAAGAATAATGGATTAACAACCAGAGGGTTGCGGGTTTGAATGCGACCAAAGATCGCGTACAAAGGGGGCTCGTATGTGTCAAGTCTCATGGCCTCAAATCTCCTCACTTTGGCGTGGTGTGAAAGTTTGGAGAGTGGGTTGCCAGATCAGGTGTGACCTCTTCATCAGATCGTTTCGAAATTACGTGGTGTTATCCTCTTATCTTTTCTTTCGAGTTTGATCCTGGACCGTTGCTAATAGCCCGTTTTGTTGCTCCAGTATAACATTAATAAATATATCTACCTACTAAGGATAAAACCATGTAATTTCAAACCATGGTCAGATGACGAAGTCCCACCTGAGTTGTCACCCCGCTCTCCAAATCTCCACATACGTGCCGCCATGATATCATTTGAGGCCGTGACAGATTTAACGCACACTACTCGACAAGGACGTGGCGTACTTTGGTAAGTCTTAGTACCGAACTTAGAACCCTCCGGATACTAAGCCTTTACTTTTTCAACCGGGCAATCCGGCCCCTTTAAATATTTCCTGATGTTTTTAACCTTTAAGGGTGTGTAGGTAGGTATTTAATTAGAGTTACACTGAGGCACAATACAATGGGCTATTGGTGTCGCTCCATTACCAATACCGAAGGAGAAAGATCCGATTACACCATGTAATTTTGAACCACGGTCAAATGACGACGTCACCCCTCCCCCTTCTAAACTTCCGCACCACCAATGATAACGTTTGAGGCCTTTCCCCTTGTACACGATGATCTTTGGTTGGATTCGAACTCAAAACCGTCCTATTGCCAATCCGTTACTTTTCCAACCGGTCTACCATGACCCTCTATCGGTATGGAATACATAAGTTCAATCCTGAAACAAAGGAATTAGGTAATTGGTAATTTTTAATTAACGTTGTACTTGAACAACACAGCGGGTTATTGACGACGGTCCGGTAAGGTAATGTAATTTTTAGTTGACGTCAAACTAAAGCAACACAACGGGCTATTGACGACGGTCCAGGTAATTTGTAATTTTTTAGTTAACGTCGTACTAGAGCAACACAACGGGCTATTGACGACGGTCCGGGATCAGTCCCTTAAGGGAAAGATCCGAGGACAACACCTCGTAATTTTGAACCACGGTCAGATGACGAAGCAACACCTGAGCTGGCACCCCACTCTCCAAACTTCCACGCCAACCCAACTTGAGGACTTTCGGCCACGACAGATTTAAGGTGCACCAGCCGCCTCTACACCATACGTTTACAAACATCCATGCCCGGGCCCGGATTCGAACCAGGAACCTTCCGATCTAGAGGCTAACACCTTAACCACTATACCGGTTGGTCGGCTACGACGGTCCAGGATCAATACCCTAAGTGAAAGGTCCTATGACAACACCTTATTATTTTGAACCACGGTCAGATGACGAAGCAACACCTGACATGGCACCCCACTCTCCAAACTTCCACACCAAATCAACGTGCGGACTTTCGACCACGACAGATTTAAGTTACACCGCAGCCTCTACACCGTACGCTTACATCCATCCATGCACTGACCCGTATTCGAACGAGGAACCTTCCGATCTAGAGGCCAACACCTTACCCACCAGACCAGTTTGTCGGCATAAAGGAACTAGGAAACTGCTGTTGAGTACGAAATCGCGAAACAATGAATTAATATTTCCCTCTCGCAATAAAACTACACCTGCCACAGCGAAATCTCGTTCCCCACTGATAACAATGAATCAATCATTCTGAAAGCCTCACAGACAGTAGTTGTCCAGTGTCTGCTTTCTCAATCCTTACAGGCAGCGCTAGAGTCTTCTCTGCAACTGTTACATTCGGTGAATCCCGTTCGAGTCACGTAGGATCGAAGAAGTAGATTGGCTGTCTCGATAAGAAATACACGTCACTCTCTTTCATGCAATATTGCGTTTCTGGGGGAATCGTGAAGAATGTGCCTCCATCACGTTCGGAGCAAAACATTTATGTGACAAAGTAGCAGGGAAGTTATAATCTTACAGAAAGGTTTTGTGGATGTAACAACGCGATTCATTTAACCATGGAGTGTTTATGAGTTCCGTCGTACTGGTCACATGGTTCTTTTTACTCGTGTTGCAATCACATACTACATGATCTAAATACCCTTTTACGAAATTCTTAGAATAGTGTACGTACTAATAATCTGAAGAACAGATTCAATATATCCATACCTTCCAAACAAGCGCATGACCTAAGTAGTCCTATTTTAAGGCTACTTTATTAAAGTAGGCATATTTTATGCATCATTCCATTTTTACATCGCTCTCAATGGATGTTTTTTGGTAGAGGGGGTCCTTGGTAGCCCGGTTGGAAGGGTGACGGATTAGCAATCGACGGGTTTCGAGTTCGAATCCAACCAAAGACCGTTGTGTACAAATGGGACTGGATATTTCAAGAGTTGGTTGCCATCTCAGGTGTGATTCGTCATCCCATTCATGGTTCAAAACTACGTGCTTTTATCATCGGATATTTCCATTGGGGATTGTGCCTGGACTGTCGTCAGTAGCACGTTGCTATACCTACCTGAAAATACCAAACTGAGAGCTGATATAAAAGTTTGTATTATTCATATTTTTATGCATATCCATAGGTAGTTAGGTATTTTAGTTAATGTAGCACTGGAATATCGTAACGGGCTATTGACGACAGTCTGGGATCAATCCCAAAAGGACACCTCGTATTTTTGAGTTCAAAATCAGAAGGCATCACCTTGTAAATTTGAATTCAAGATCAGAGGACAACGCCTCGTAAATTTGAATTCAAAATCAGAAGACAACACCTCGTAACTTTGAATTCAAAATCAGAGGACAACACCTCGTAAGCTTGAATTCAAAATCAGAGGACAACACCTCGTAAGCTTGAATTCAAAATCAGAGGACAACACCTTGTATTTTTGAATTCAAAATCAGAGCACAACACCTGGTATTTTTGAATTTAAAATAAGAGGACAATACCTCGTATTTTTAAATTCAAAATCAGAGGACAAAACCTCGTATTTTTTCCATTCAAAATCAGAGGACAAAACCTTTTAAATTTGAATTCGAAATTGGAGGACAACACCTCGTAAATTTGAATTCAAAATCAGAAGGCAATACCTCGTAGATTTGAATTCAAAATCAGAGCACAACACCTCGTAAATTTTAATTCAAAATCAGAGGACAACTCCTCGTAAGTTTGAATTCAAAACTGAGGACAACACCTCGTAATTTTGAACCACGGTCTGATGACGAAGTCACACCTGAACTGGCACCCCACTCTCCAAACTTAGTGAGGACATGACATTTAACGTGCACCAGTCTCCCTTGTACACGACCGTCTTTGGTTGGATTCGACCTCGCAACCATTTGGTTGGATACGTTCGTTGCTAGTCCGTTACACTTCCAACTGGGATAGAGTGGCCCCGTGCGTATCCATGCAACTCCATACAAAATAACTCATAAATCCAACATGTTAGCTAAAAACATTTCAAAATTATAAGTTCCTTTTTTTTTTCAAAAAATATTAAAGGCGACACGCGACCATATCGTCAATCATCATCCAACGAGAACAAAGTATAAATCCTCTGAAGAGTTCACACGCGTATGTTTGTACTGCACCCTGCTGTCTTCCCTATAGGTTTTCTTACTCTATTTCTGCTTTCCTTGATTGATAGTCTTTCCTGGTATTCTGTCAATCCATTCATGTAGTTAAAATATTTTTAGCTTTTTACATGACATTGGTTTTATCCATCACATATAATTTTATATGGTATTCATTCATTATGTTTTGACTCATTTGACTTTATTATTATATTATGTATCTGATTTTTTTTATCTTGAGTTTGGCATAATATGTCCCGAGAGGACTCAATGCCACAAAACCATATCCAATCCAATCCATTCATGTAGTTATTTAGACTTTTAGTGTATTGTAAGAAAATCAATACTAAACTAGTCGGAAATCTAGTGACGCTAAGATGGTGAAAAACACATAATTTCGACAGTCATCTGATAGCATAAGAGAAATACGAAAATTTCTGTAATCAATCACTTTACTGCAATCCATTTTAAATGCGTAAGCCACTGCCGATCGTCTTAAAAAAATCTAATACATATAAGTTTATTTAGAAACTATACCCATGTACTTAAACAGACCATACAACAAGATCTGAAAATGGTAGACTGATATCAATATCCTTTGTCTCATAGCACCATACAGCTAAGAATAAATTTTTCGGGACTCTAAGTGCACTTTATATATACTATCTTTACGCATGTCTTATTTTTGTATTGCTTGAAGTTTGAGCTAGAAATTCGGTTTAATGTTGGTGTTTGTCTAAAAGTTGGTAGTTAGTTAAATTTTGGTCGCGTTCTGGAGCAACGCAAGGGCTATTAGCGACAGTCTGAAATTAATCTCGAAGAGAAAGATTCAAGAACAACACCCCAAATGACGTGGCCAATACCTGAGTTTTTCTTCCACCTTCCAAATTTCCACGCCACGACAGATTTAATGTGCATCAGCCCAAACGTACCTGATGGTGTTTAGTTCTTTGTTTCGATCAAGTTTCCAAATCGTAACCCTCTGATCGCTATAATACGACTATTTTAACTGGGCTACTGAGACCCCTTTGCATTAAAATAGTACTGTACTTGAACCTAGGTCATATAACGTTCATAATTGTGCATTTATATGAAAGAGAGGGTTAGAAACTAAAAGTGGTGGAAATTATTGTTTCGATATTGGGTAAAACTACCAGATCTATAAGTATTTTAGAACTTTGCTTAATATGTGATTCAAGCGGCAGAAATTCATGTATAATTTCAGTTTAAAAAGAATTTACTTTCAAACATTTTCATTTAATGGCATCCAAGAAGCGCCCTTACAACTTTCTGTCTCCAATGTTTTAGATAAAAAAAAATTATGATAGTGTCCATAATAACAAATTATTCCTCAGCTGCGCTTTAGGTGGCCTATGTGTTTTTCCTGAAAAATTTTCTCTTGAAACATTTAAAGAAATGATGCACAGGATTAAGAAATTTCCGAGGATGTAAGTTCTTAGCTGATTTAATAACCATCTCCTACTCTTGATCATTCAATTGATGATGAAAATGGATATCCAGGTTTATTTGGTGTTAGGTTCACTATCACAATTAGCGCATTTCCATTTGGAGTATATTTGTATTGTAATGTAAATAAATTTCTCAAACATCTTTTATATCTTTGCATAAAGAATTTTCCTTATATCTGACCTATTGCGTGCATGCATTGTTTTGTTCCTCTGTGGGGTATCGTCGTGTTTAATACCATACGCAGTTCATTGAAACACCCTCGTGATCAACCGATTATGTGCTCGTATAATCCACAGGACAAGTAGATCATCCAAACTGGTGGATGTGTACAGTGGGGATTGTGTTTGTTTTGTCCCACTATGGTCATTTTTTATTGCTACAGTGGGGCTAATTATTCATCGACGTCTTTATCTGCATTCCGAACCCCTCGAACAACTATGTCATGACTGGGAGCCGAGCAATAACCATATGAAAAGTATGCAAGAGTTTTTGTATACTTTTTCCTATAAACAAAAGTCTAGTTTTTCTATGTACCTTTATACTTTCAAACACATACCTTGATACAAAAAATCAATTGAATTACCATTTTTGTCCACAGATAGTTTGGCGCTTGAAATATCTATCATTGCATCCACCTCAAAAATTTCAATTTTTTACCCTTACACATCTTTTTTTCTGACGCTTTGGGGATGTTGACTTCAACTTGTTGACAAGTCCTTGTATCTATGTCTCCGTGTGTATATGTATTGACAGATCAATTAGAATAGTTATTTCGTTTCCCTGTGTGTATGCAAAACGGAATACGATGAAGAACAAAGCATGTAAATTTCATTTTTTTCCGATCAGTACTTTCTCGGGAAACCGTCTAAGAATCGAGCTAAACAACACAGTTTTCAATCCTGCGGCGGCGGCGGCGGCGGCGGTAACATTTTTTTAATATAGAGAGATAAACCTTTCAAAAATGAAAATGAAAATATCAGCGATACATAGCAATTATTTATTGTTCGTAAGCCAAAGCTATTATTATAGCTCTTCACTAATCTTTATTCCAAATTTAGTTAATTACAGCATACGCTGTTATTTTACTCCAATCGACAGATAAATATAAACTATTTCAGGCAAGTATATGTGAAGTATTAACAATATAGTGATTCGGCGGATTTATAGTACTCAGATATTTTAAAACTTAAAAGGCTATTTCTAAGACATAATGCTGTATTTGTTCTGGTTGATTGGGTTATTATGTCGCAGGGTCCATATATGACCATTACGGCTTAAAAAAAGTCTTTTAGCTTTTATAGTATCTGAGTTTTATAAATCCGCTGTATCACTCAATTGTTAGTACTTCAAACATTTATTTGGCCACGTTGCGCCAGATACAAGACATGCAATATCATGTAAGAGTTTTTATTCTGAGTTTCAGTTTATTTAAAATGTGTGGTTTAAGCCTCGTCATTTTAGCTCAGATGGAGATGAATGCCTTCAAGAACTTACTCCATTTTTCGTAATTTCACAAGTTCTTATCATGTAGTACATGAGGGCAGGAATGAAAAAGACTGGAAAAGAAATGTTTGAAACGATTACTCAGCATATTACGTCCTGGTCTCATGAAAAATTAAAATAAAAACTCGTCAGTGAGTTTAGTTTAATGATCTTGCAAGCTAAAAAACCGTGAAACTCAAAATTTCACGTGTCGAGAAGAGAGAAAAGTGAGTTTCCGAAACTACTACGCTCTTTTATAAACTAGAGAAGATAAAATCCAGATGCACTCTTAAATAAGATAGCACCTTTCGGCCCTTAAGCATGTCAAACTTTTTAAAGTCAATTTAGCATTTTAAACAACTTTCCAAGAACATTCCTCCCAGCAATTATTTATTTAAGTTTCAAGAGAGTGAAAGAGTCTTCTCCTAAAATAAAAGGGATGGAGGCGGAAAAAAAAAGAAATCCACTTTGCTCGGACTTCCTTCCCCGAAAGAAAAAAAAGGAACAAAAAATAGGTCCTGTTGAATTTTCTTTCAATCTCAACGAACCAGAAAAAAAATATTCAAAGGTTCGTTGGGTATCAAAAAAGGGACCAAGAAATAAGAGAAAGGGGAAAAAAGATTTATCTTTCCGGTAACCCCTGAGTCCTGGCTCAGTCTGAATGGGAAATGAAAACTCTTTTAAAAAGGGGCAGGCACAAATATTGCGGCCACTTCTGGGGGGAGTCTTTCTTTTGGATGGAAGCCGAGATTTTATTCCACACCTGACTCCACCGAGGAGAGTGATGGAGGGCGAGAATTTGATCTTTCTTCCGATCACACCCCCAAAAAACGTAAATAATGACACGTAAATGATTTCAGGGGGAGGCGTTTGACGGGCAATCCCTCAATTAATTTGAACCATTGACTTCCGAGTGGATTAAGTGTGATAAACGACTGACGGATCGAGAACAATGCCGATTCAGCATCCATCAAGTGGTTGACTGGAAGGACGTTTTTGGTGTTTGGTTTATTTCTTTTTTAAGGCTAAAGTATTTTAATCGTAGCCAAGTCTGCTGCTTCTGCATAGTACAAGTAACTTCCATAGAAACAGTTTTTTGATACAACTTTTCACCCTCCTGGTGGTTGTCTCAGAGAGGTAATAGCAAAATTGGCTAGATCTTGATGGATATGATGTCACTAGAAACAACTGATCTTATCTTGATGGATAAAGTGTATTCTCAGTAGAAACAACTGATCTGATCTTGATGGAAAAGATGTCTTGTCAGTAGAAACAACTGATCTGATCTTGATGGACAAGGTGCCTTGTCAGTAGAAAAACGACTGATCAGATCTTGATGGACATGATGTCTTGTCAGTAGACACAACTGATCATATCTTGATGGACATGATGTCTTGTCAGTAGACACAACTGATTCAGATCTTGATGGACATGATGTCTTGTCAGTAGAAACAACTGATCTGATCTTGATAGACAAGATGTCTCGTCAGTAGAAAAACGACTGACCAGATATTGATGGACAAGATGTCTTGTCAGTAGAAACAACTTATCTGATCTTGATGGACAAGATGTCTTGTAAGTAGAAACAACTGATCTGATCTTGATGGACATGATGTCTCGTCAGTAGAAAAACGACTGACCAGATCTTGATGGACAAGATGTATTGTCAATAGAAACAACTGATCTGATCTTGATGGACAAGATGTATTGTCAGTAGAAACAACTGATCTGATCTTGATGGACAAAATGTATTGTCAGTAGAAACAACTGATCTGATCTTGATGGACAACATGTCTCGTCAGTAGAAAAACGACTGACCAGATCTTGATGGACAAGATGTCTTGTCAGTAGAAACAACTGATCTGATCTTGGTGGACATGACGTCTTATCAGTAGAAACAACTAATATGATCTTGACGGACAAGATGTCTTGTCAGTATAAAAGCAACTGATCAGGTCTTGATGGACAAGATGTCTAGTAAGTAGAAACAACTGATCTGATCTTGATGTACAAGATGTCTTGTCAGTAGACACAACTCATCAGAACTTGATGGACATGATGTCTTGTCAGTAGAAACAACTGATCTGATCTTGATAGACAAGATGTATTGTCAGTAGAAACAACTGATCTGATCTTGATGGACAACATGTCTCGTCAGTAGAAAAACGACTGACCAGATCTTGATGGACAAGATGTCTTGTCAGTAGAAACAACTTATCTGATCTTGATGGACAAGATGTCTTGTAAGTAGAAACAACTGATCTGATCTTGATGGACATGATGTCTCGTAAGTAGAAAAACGACTGACCAGATCTTGATGGACAAGATGTATTGTCAGTAAAAACAACTGATCTGATCTTGATGGACAAGATGTATTGTCAGTAGAAACAACTGATCTGATCTTGATGGACAAAATGTATTGTCAGTAGAAACAACTGATCTGATCTTGATGGACAACATGTCTCGTCAGTAGAAAAACGACTGACCAGATCTTGATGGACAAGATGTCTTGTCAGTAGAAACAACTGATCTGATCTTGGTGGACATGACGTCTTATCAGTAGAAACAACTAATATGATCTTGACGGACAAGATGTCTTGTCAGTATAAAAGCAACTGATCAGGTCTTGATGGACAAGATGTCTAGTAAGTAGAAACAACTGATCTGATCTTGATGTACAAGATGTCTTGTCAGTAGACACAACTGATCAGAACTTGATGGACATGATGTCTTGTCAGTAGAAACAACTGATCTGATCTTGATAGACAAGATGTATTGTTAGTATAAACAACTGATCAGATCTTGATGGACATGATGTCTTGTCAGTAGAAACAACTGATCTGATCTTGATGGACAAGATGTCTCGTCAGTAGAAAAATGACTGACTAGATATTGATGGACAAGATGTCTTGTCAGTAGGAGCAACTGATCTGATCTTGGTGGCATGTTGTCTTATCAGTAGAAACAACTGATCTGGTCTTGATCTCGTCATCACCAATGATTGATTGAATTTTTATAACAGAAGGGTTAAGCAACCGCCAAACTATCGGTAATTTCAAATGCTTTTTTATCGTCATTTAGCCATAAAGTTAATACTAATAAACAAAATGTTGAACTTACAATGAGGAACTTGCACCCACGAGGAAACTGCTCATTTGTGTGTTTTATTAATAGATTGATCTTCAAAATGTTCGAAAACGTTAATTAAAACAAATAAAATGTACTAAGTTAATTAAAATTTCAAGTTTTAATTACCGAAGAGTATGGTAAAAGCACATGACCTCAAAACGCTACGTGATTGGTTTGACATCATTGTTCTCCACGATGTAATGTTTACGTTTGTCATACGCGTTGAAATTTCATATTGCTTGCTCTTTTTTTAAATGAATTTTTAAGCAATCAATTTTAATTTTTTTTGCTGTTTCGCGTTGCTGTTTGTTTTTGTTGTTTATTCCGTTTATTTTATAATTACATATTAACTATCTCTTAATTTTAACTTGCCTTTTTTTTATATTGCTATCTTGTTTACAATGGCTCCAATGCCTGGATTTGTGAAAGGATCAACAAGAAAGAAATACCGCTTGCTATTTCAACGTCGCTATCAAAGTAAACAGACCATCATGGGGCACAGTGATGTCACAAGAAGTGACGTAATAAAACTAGCGTTTTTGTAATGAAGTAAATAGTGCGAACTCGAAATTTTTTTTTATTTTACTGTTTCGGGCTATAAAATTAAAAAAAAAATACTTTCCATCATATTTTTTCATTTTCTAAATAATAAAAATTGAGCAAAAAACGTGCAAGTCCCTCATTATAGTTCAACGAGACTTATACTTTCGACAACAAACTCAATGAAAATGTGTATAGGTGGCTCGAGTGCTGGGGAAATGTACACACAAACAACATGCTGGGAATTCGATTTCCAGTGCAACGCTCATATTTCGAGTCAAAAAAAATTTGCTCTAAGTTTTCATATGAATTCCAAATTGTTCGAGTTCTGATTCCAGAGGTACTGTATAACTTTTCCGTAATGCAACAAATTTATGTTTGAAAAATATTTTTTTGGAATAGGATATTTTTTAAACAATCCCTTCTGCTAAGACACATGTCTTCATTGATGCTAGCGAAGCGAGCAAGGTTCGGGTAGCGAACCAATGAGGTTTGCAAAGCAATCCTCAGGGAGTTGGCGATCGTAAACGAGCAAGGGGTGTGCCTCCTAGTTTGATCGGATTGAATCACACGTCTAGCATGCCAGAGCTGGTTCTGAGTGTATCAGCAAAAAACGGCAATATCGTCCTTCGAAATTCAATCGTCATTGTCGGTGCGGAGATATCTCGTCATTATACAAAATTGTTCAGATATCTATGGACGAGAAACCTAGCTAAAACCAATGTAGTGTTAGGAAGCAAAATTTGAACTGCTTTTAGAGAATGACTCAAATATGAGGAAATTTTAAAATAGTCTAAATGTACAAGTGTATTACCTATAAAAGTCCATAATAAGATTCAGAATACCTAAAAACGTGAAATTAAAAAGTCTAAAATATGGAAAAGATTCATCATGCGACAAATACCTTGGTCTTATCCCTACGAGGAGTAAACATGTATATATATGTTTGACAACCTCTATGACTTATAACCTCTTTAACGTGTCCAATGATAATTTCAAACAACAGATGTGGTTACTTAGTTATTAAGAGATGTAAGGTAAATTGCCTACATATATGTACACAAAACTATATATATATATATATATAGAGAGAGAGAGAGAGAAAAGTTTGTGACGCTGATAGGGTTATTGATGTGGCGAACCTATCCGCCAAAAAATAACTTTGAATATGCTATTTGTATATGTAGCAATGAAACGAAGAACTGTTTGGTAGATACTGTCTATCATACGCTCTCCTGCAACGGAGTTCATTTTGTGTATACAGAAGACACACGAATCCTCATTTGTTCTCCTAGTCCTGCTCATGTAACATGCATCAAATGAATTGTTGTGTCTATGTAGTCATTTATTTCTTTTTGATGACTAGTGATACATAAGACAGAACTGTAATCCGTAAATATGTAATATATCAATACACTACTACTTTATAACGCAGCTCCATTTTTAAGTCAACTTTGTTGTGATAGATAACTCTGCAAAGAGTATCATAAAAAATTTCTTTGAGCTCGTCTGATATCTAAAGTAATCCCTTTGTTGAAACTTAAAACAGAGTTTCAAAAAACTTTTAAATACGGAAAACATAAGTTGAAAACATCTTATTTAAGATTTTTAGCACTTAAATATCCGTTGCGTAGTAATGATCAATAAAAGCATCTAATTTAAATCAGAATACTTCTAAGCAGATTTGCTTTAAGTCAATGAAATGGCGAGAAATATGATAACAAAACTTCCAGGTCTTATTGATGACTTTTGTCATTTTATGAGTAATAACAACAGAACCCTGCCTGTACTTGTGATTCCATTTCCAGGTTATATGATGAGTCCTAGTACAGGGTTATACAATGCCTCCCAAAGCAAGAATATTAATGTGTCTCAATACGAGGTTTCCCAATATAAGGTTAAACGAAGTACGAAGATTATATGATGGATCTCAATACAATGTAGTATGAAGGATTCCAAGCAAGATAATTAAAGGGTCTCAATACGAGGTTACACAACGGATCACAATACAAGGTTATGTGGCATGACCCAACACTAGGTTAGATGGCAGGCCTCTAATGATATACAAATACAAATGGGGATTCTATAAAAGTGTGTGTGTTCCAAGAATTGCTAGCTTTGTAAAGTTGTATAAGCTTATTTTATATTTTGTTTTGTGTACTTGTATACAGGTTTATTTTGGAAGATGAAAAAGGATTTATAGTTTCTAAGCTTTTCACAATTCCTGGAAAATTCTCTACCTTGGACATGGTACTGGTGATATTTCATTTTAACGGACTGGAGTTAATATTATTACCTTACTTAATTGTTATCGTGACCTTACTTAATAATTACTATACATATTAAATATGCAATAAATATAGAATATATACCAATATTTAAATCATCTAGGATATGTATAAAAATAAGTAACATTTCTAAAAAAGGCAGTTAGAGTTCAAATTACGAAAATAAGTATTTGTTTTCCGAAGTAATTTGGGTAAAATCGCTTCTAACTTCTATTCTCTTTTGCATAATAAGTGTGTTTAAAAATTAGACAAACATTATATGAACAAATGTAAAATACATTAAATACATTAAAATACATTGGGCTATACTTAAAATTGTTTTGAGGATACTAAACGCTACAAATAAAAAGACATACCATTTATTTACGGAAAACATTTCTAATAGAATGCTAAAATCTAAAATTATGTTTTTCGGATTTTATCAATAAATTCTCCAAAATTTTGGAAAAGTTTCAGTTTTAATTAATCAAGAGCTATTAGTCAAATTTTTATTTGTTTTGAATTTTTAAGGATTGATAGAGAGAAGCATTTTTAAATGTGGTATTCATATCAATATGTTTACAAACTTATAGAAATAATCCTAATTCAATTGAGGTCCATCATTACTATCTTATCAAATGTCCTTCCGTTGACATAGTGTCGAAGTTTGGAGAGTGGGATGCCATCTCAGGTGCTAACTCGTCATCTGACAGAGGTTCAAAATTACGAGGTGTTGTCCTCAGATCTTACGTTTTGGAATAGATCGCGGATCCTCTCCCATATCCCACTGTGTTGTTCTAGAGCAACGCTAGTTCAGCTACACACACTCTTACAACTACTAAAGATATAAAAATCATATTTCCTATAATTTCTAAGAAAAAAAAATAGTTTATTTTTCATTCTTGTATATCAGTATTAAGCTTCTCTATATTATGATTAAATTAAATTGCATGAAAAGCTTCAATAATTTCATAACTGAGTTAAGCAGGAATTTTAGAACTTTAAACCATACTATTAAAGAAGTGCAGGTAAAGCATATTCAATGATAATTTGTGAAACACCAATATGAAGTTAAAGTTTGAATTAAATTAAAAATTCGTATGATTCCCTGTAACTATTATGTTTTTGGTGGATAACTCTAGAATAGTACCCAAAGGTACCACTCATCTAGTTTCTCAATTGATTTGATTACATGTGAGAATATCACAAATTACACCAATCGTGAATTAATTGGAAACATCGTAAAAGCTGAATAGACAGACATTTCCGATCAGGGTGATGCTTTATGTTGCTTAATTTCCTTTGAAATCTTTTCCGTAATCTTTATTTACCTGAACGTACCCCGCTTCAACACACTACAAGTAATCTTCAAGGGATTTACTGAGGTATCAATACTCGTTATCAAATTTTCCGTTTCTTCAAAAGGTTTTCAAGTTATAGCTTTAGTTTTCGTCTAATTCATAAAAGTAAATCTAGGTGTCATAGTAAGCTTATTGGAGAAGTTACTTAAATGTGTGTGAATATGTTTATAATAATTAAAGTAGCATAATTATTAAACGTTGGCCTCTTATAGTCATATTTATAACATCTATTTTAAGCAACGAAGATATCTTAAAATATAAAAAGTAAATAAAGTGAAATGAAGATGTATTTCAAGTAAATATTTCTGTTTGGCTCAAAGTTAAAACAATTTGTTTTGTGTTCTGTTCTTTAGATTAGAAAGACAAACTATGTTTCTTCCTAAATCTGAAACCCCTACAAGACAGTGATAAGATTTTATTCACCATACTATTTTCCATACCATGTTTATAAAAATATATTATCGTATCACCAATCAAGTTCTCCAACAAAATGTTTGGGTTTGCTTTTTGAGGTTTCGTTGATAGCTTTGGGATCGCATTTCGAGCGTATCATATTTGCATACTCTGCTCATGTTTTGATTATTTGCGTTTGCCATGGTAAACTACCTGTCGGCCAGATTTCCAATCAATCCAGGAACTCAACTTTCTTGGTATAACATTTTCGATAAAACAGCATCGTATATATTTTTAGTATTCATCAGAGTACTTCATCTACGAAACAAAGGTTTTGGAATATTCAACCATTAGATATAGTTCTATAGATTGTGCCATTCATCATTATTTCTTGAGAAAATAAATATAATTTCTTCTAGAGACATCAATTTTGAGAACTATAATAAAATCTCTTAGTTTTACTGTAATTTCGTAGTTTATTTTTTATGTAATATTTTTGTTTGAATGAGTAGAAGGGAGGAAAGTAAATTATTATTTTTATATCTTTTCTCGTAACGTAGGAAACCATTTTATTAGGAACAAGTAACCATAAACTTTATCGGAATTATAATAAGAAGAACATTATAAAGCCCATTTTATAGCTTCAAGAATACTGACGCAACTGCAGAAAAAATATGCATCAGCTAAAGTTCTTAGTTGACTGACAATTTGAGAGCACTTTCGAATTATGATGAAGTCTGTGCTTCACTGATTTTGATAAAAGCCCTTTCCCAGAAATTATAAAAAGCATTTTGGATATAATGGACTTGTTTTTAAAGTACTCCAGCTTTGTCGCTTTAGTAAGGTAGTAACATCTTTTTGGTGAAATATTTTATGGGCTTCTTTGAAAATTCAATTATGCAGCAGTAAAAATACTGCAGAAATAAAGTTTAGAAGATTTTATCATGTAAGTATAATGAGAAAATACAGAGTATTTTATAAATTTTTCAATGGCTTAACTAACGTGCAGGCTTAGATTCAAGGAATTTTCTACTGACAGCAATAACATTAGGTTTGGTTTGTCAGTCTACGATCATTTTTGCTATATGATGTATAATTTAACGGATCTACCGCTTAAAGTGTATTCCGAATCACAAAGATTATGTGAACCGTGGCCATGTTTTGAACACATAGCGCTAACCACTCGACTACTATATTGGCAAATGCTCAGAGAAGTGGAAGTATTATAATGTTGCTAAATACAGGGTGATTTGACATTTCTTGGAGAAACTTTAAAAGATGGTAAGATTCACAAAAAAACAAAAACATTTTTGTTAAAAAATGTATGTCTAAATTGTTACACTTGAAATTCTAGAGGACACTGCTTAGCACGTTTGCAAATTGTTTTTTTGTTTAAACTTTTTCATTTGCACCATGATGGAACATAACACGTTTCCTAAAAGGGCTGACGTGTAACTGAAGTATGGAATGGATTATGGAAATAGAGAAGCTGCTTTAGAATTGAACCGACACTTCCTCAATAGGCGAGCCGAAACGAATTTTCACTTCAGTCGTCTCAAAATTCGTGTAATCCATCACTTAACGAATTCCGCGTTGCAAATGGTGAAGTTTAAAATTGTAACGATTTGCAAAGATAACATACAGCGTAATCTAGTGCATACACTCACTCAGCAGTTACAGAAATACATTCTCTGACAAAAGATGATTAGTTTGGTGTACTCTAACACCCTTTAACGAGTCTCCAGAGAATTTTGAATCTCACTGAATTTAGTGTGGGTTCATATAGTTCTTACCTTAAGTGTGCACTGGCATCAAAACCCAGAGTTACAGGAGTAATCTTTCCTCCCTTTCATTTTTACCATCACCAACTCTTATGCTTTTTCTTCCTCTCTCATTGTGCTGTGTATCTTTTGTTTGGTGCACCTTGGCCAAGTATGACCCTTGTACCATAAAACCCGGAAACAGCCACCAGTCATAAAAAAATTTAACATTTCGACAAATTACTCTTTTTAATTTTTCATGCAAACGGTTCAACAATATAACTAAGTGTGACAAAATTCAGATACGATCCACTTTATATTTAATTGTTGCGATTTACCATTAATTACTTCAAGTGGCGAATCGTTAGCATCCAAAGAAAAATAAAGATAAATTGGGTATTCACTTGAAATAAATCTTACAGATAATATATTAGTCATCTGATACACGTCTGTATGAACTGAAATCCTTATTCGAATGCCTGGTAGTGTGATTTATTTTAGTAAACCTAAGCTTTATTTTAAATCAAACTCCCCCCCATTTCATCGACTAAACTTTAAATGAACGGCATATCCTTAAAGCGATCTCTGTTTAGTAGGCGAATTTTGTTACGTCTCCCCTTTCGTAAGTTTGAGTTTTCTCGAAATACTTCTTGAAAACAAACACTGGTTCCGAGTTTGTGGACACTACTACCGCTTACAAGAGTTTATGGATAAGTTGGTGATTGCTAACAGAGAATCTAGTTGTTTGACTATACATCTTTATGGTTCAAACCTTCTGATATTCTAACAGTTTCGTTTTCGTTTTCGTATTTTCAAAAGGCAACTTATTATTTGAGGCCGGAGTACGTTGGTGTGAGATAAGTCAATTTTACATTACACTTCTAATGGTGTCCGTCAGTCGCATTTAACCTTTATTACACTAGTAAACCCGCTAACAGTATATATATCTGAACTTAACTTTCTTATTTATTTATATATTTATATGGCAAAGTGGTTGTTACTCACAAGTCATTCTTCGTTTCAGTCCATCTATAATAAATATAGTACTCAAATTCGCACATAAATGGATTTCTTTCCTCTAAATAAAATAATATTATCCAAAAATATGTAACAGCATTTCGTTAATTTTTTTAGGTGTAAATTCTGGTTTCTAATAAAATGCGTGACAAAATTACACCTCAGTCTTGTTACCAAAACTAGATTTTGAACGTTACTTCAAATTGACACCATTCCCTTGTTGAAAGGCAATTCTGCTCTTTTTGAAGCTTAACCAATGTATGGTTGTCTCATATTTTTTTTTCTATTTCTAATTTCTGTCTTCCAAATTTATAAGTGCTTTCTTTAAACAGATTGCTGAAGAACTTTTTTAGAGCAGAAAGCTCGCGTCTATTTATTTCCAACGCTTATTTCACAGATCCAATTTAAATCAAGCATTTTTAAACGAAGAAAATAATGTCGATTTCTGTAACACGACACTTTTATTAGTAAAATATATGGAGATTATTAGCATATAATGATGTATCCAAAAGTATCTTAGTTTTAATTTTAGGTTGAATTTTTTTTTGTGAAGTAGAATTAAATTACACCAGGTTTATTGAAGTGAAGAATTAGGATGGAAAATGAAAATTAGCGTCATTACTGGAGCAATGTGTGCGTGTGCAAATGACAAAATGTGTAATTAAAAGAATAATTAATTTAATAGCTAATATAATTTTTTTTTTATTTGGCTACGCATAATCCTTCAAAATGCTATTCAGCACATAAACAATTTTATTGCATATTTTACACTTAACAATGCTGATAAACTATGCATTCAATTTTGTAATATAGGAATATAGTAAACAGAGACATTTAATTTATTGCAAAAACATTTAAATATATTGATTCAATCTGCTACTGAAAAATCTGTAATTTACTTTGTTTTTGTAAACCGTTTGTTTTAATTTTTAAATAAATATTTATCCGTGTATATTCTTTTCCCATGATTTGTTTTATTTTTTAGCACAGATTATTTTGTTTTGTTTGGCCCATATATCCTCTCCCTGTTTCTACAAGCCTATTTATTTTATTATCAATATTTTACTTTGTTTTCCAAGAATATTTCCCATTTAATTCGAGAATGCTTTGTTTTATTCTTGTTATATCTATAAAGGTATCCTTTTGTTTTTCTTGATAAACTGTTTTCAAAATATTGACTTTTGAAAATATTTTTAATAGTTTGTTTATATGTTTTCCTTTCGTCTCCCAGTGCTTTTTTTTAATTTGTGTTTTATTCTAAGAACTATTTAGATTTATTTTGTATTTTCAGCCACTGTTTTATAATGTCAAGAATTTGAAAAAATTCTATTTTTGTCAAAAAAACATATTATTGTCTCGATTCAAGTGTATGCTTCCATTAATAACCTAAACGGTGAAAAATATTTACCATTATATCTCCCATATTTTTACTGATGTCTAATTGAAACGTTTCCACCTACATTCCAAACCTGTCACCAAAGAAATGTTCCTACGGTAATATAGTGACAAAATCTTTTAAATCAAGTCCATTGTATTCGAAATTATCTTTACAGTTTACAGAAAAAGCTTTTTCTAAAATTAGTGAAGCACAGGCTTCATAACTCGTAAATGGTCAGTTCTGCCGTTATATGTATATGTTTATTGATATTGTATGTCTTTGGGGCTGGCACAGTATGGCCAAATAAGGCCTTACGCCATAAAACCCCAAAGTAATCAATCATTTAGATTCTCAATTGATATCTGATTTTTCTTTGTCAATAATTTGTTTATAGTTTTATTTTCATCAATGACTTACTTTAAGATTTGTCCTTTATTTACATTGAAAAGAGACCTCGAATCAAGACAACGCCAATACACTCTCGACTTCACTTCTTTTCAAGACTTTCTCAGCGATTAGTGGTTTTTGCTGAAAGAGGTTTATTGCCACGTATTGAACACAACATCCTGTTTATCGCTCGCCAGAAGCCAAAACGCTTCCTCGCAGCTTATCTCCCCAAATACACCTATCCCATCTTCTCTCCCAACTAATTGTTGTTGCCGGCCTTTTTTTTTCTCGCCCTTACTTATCTATCTATTTACTTTTTCCTATCCGAGGGTTTCGCAATTACACCGGGCGGGGGCTAATTACGAGATTCACCAGCACAAAAAAAACTAGTGATATAACGCTGCCTCGGCTAAAAACCCACACGGCCAGAAAATAAGGACTGCCGAATAAAAGGACCCTGCCGAATAAGATGGAAGAGGAAGGCAAGCGTTCCCCGAATGTATAAGACCGTTTGTTTTATCTGAAGCGGAAATACGCGGTAACGTGCCCATGGCATTCCTTTTGGCCGTAATTAGGGGACATCACGAACCGATGAGAACCGGGTATTTCGTGTCGCTGCCACATTTACGTCAACCCCCCTTTCTCCGCTCCTCTTATCTCGGATGTGGACTACGTGAATCTTTGACGACTAATGGTAACATTAAAACATTGTATCGAGAATTTCCAGGACAGTTATCGTTCGTCATGGTCTGCGATTTGGACAAGGTGATAGCCGGGACAGGCCATCAGGAGTACGTGGACTGCGACCGTCTGTTTACAAATGAAGTGCCGTGAATTGTTTGTGTTGGAGTGCTCGGAAATTGGTGGGAAGGTTTGTTTTGTGTTCGGGTTGCTCTGGTGATGTTGAATACAAGTACGAATTGGGTTATGTGTGCGGTATAAAAAGTAGACATTTCAACTCTCCTAATGACGAAGTGACATTTTCGAAACTAAGATCTTGACAGACGAGATATCTTGTAATTAGAAAAGCAGGGCAAGGGCTTCATCTCGACACTATCATAAAAATCGGCAATGATGACAAGATAATTTTTCATTTTATCGGAATCGGTTAGATCTTGATGGACGAGGTACCTCGCCGAAACTATTTGAAGGGTTAAACTGAGGGGTACTCTGAAATTGGCAAGATGGTTATACGAGGTTGGGTGTAAGCTCAATTTACAAAAACTCTGCAAAAAGTAAGCATTTTAACCCGGCAAAGCCTGAATTAATTATTTTTTTCCAATATCAATTTATTTCTAGTATATTGTTGATAAGATGCAATTTATGTAGGAAAAGCCTTTTTTTGTTGTAAAGTTTCAATAATATTCTCAAAAATGCATGGTACCATATGGTACCGCTAGGCTTTTAAAGGAGCAAATTGTAAGTAATGCAATTTCTTATTGATATTGACGCAAGCGGTTTAAATATATTTTTACCAGTTTATGATTTGAAATTAATACAAAAATACAAATGTATGGCATAGAAGAACACATTTTCATAAATATATAATAGTAAAAAAAATATCCTAAGAGAAGAAGAGAAATTTTTTACTATCCAGAAAGCACAGTACAAATGGCAATACAAATAATATTACCAATAATACTGGCTTTTTTTTTTCATGAAATATAATCAATAACTTTATTACATGGTCTATTTGCAATGTTATTTTGAGTGAAAGTGTAAAAAAAATACAAAGCCCTACGTCGCATTTTACGCACATAGTGTGAACTCGACTAGTGTAGTTTATAGCAGCACATCTTGAATCCAACTTCTTTTGAATTTATTTGTACCAGTCTTTTTGAATCTTTTTGTTATTTTTTTCGTTAGCAGAGTTTTCCAGACACTTCCTCTTCTGAATCTAAATCTAAATAATCTTTTCTGTGGGTTTATTTCGTGACGTTTCTATATTTACACGTAACTGACGACCAGATAAATTATCTGTAAGTTCTCCTTCATCTTCTTCTGCCGAGTCTTCATCTGTAATACTACTGCAACATCAGGAGGTTCAATATAGACATCTTCTAAGTCCGACTCTGAGTTTAATTCATCAAATAGCAGAAGAGCTTCTTCTAGTGTTAAATATTTCTGAAAAATGAAACTGTATTTCAAAATAATAGAATATACACATGATTTAAATATTCACATAAAAACTGCCATAAGAAATAATATGTTCAAAAATATAGTCAAAGACACATTTTAATTCCATAACTGCATTTTAACCTACAACTCCCTCCCCATTTTATATGTTTGGCTTTGTTATTTTTATGAAATAAGCAATTGAAATACTGTTTTTTTTTTAAGTTTTTTTATGCAAAATTTTAGTATAGTTATTTTATACACATTTATTTTTTAACTATTCTATTATATATATAATAAAAAAAATAATTATACACTTTTAAAACATTTTTGTATTTTCTAGAGCAAAAATCAATAAAAATCTCAGCAGTGACAAAAAGATAGTTTAAAAGCCTAGTGGTACCAGTAGTATTCCAATACAAAAAAGATGCACATAATATTATTATATTTTTTTGAAACACTATGCACGTAATATCTAGACATAAACGATAAGTATTGTATCAAACTTTCATTTCTATATGTATCAGTAAAGAGAGAACGGTTGTACTTACTTTTTCGATGCGTCATTTTGTCATAGCCCAAAAATGTTCTTGTTTATTCCGCTCAAAGTAAAAATCTAACGTGTTGTTCACTAAAATTATTACCTAGACAGGATTTTTCAGTCTCTTGTGTGGTGCCATCTACTAACAAACACACAAAATATTTGAATTATAACGAAGAAAATTGTAATATTTTAAACCTTTATTTCTGGTACCATATGGTACCGCTAGGCTTTCCCGGATTAACCCTAAATTATTACCTAGACAGGATTTTTCAGTCTCTTGTGTGGTGCCATCTACTAACAAACACACAAAATATTTGAATTATAACGAAGAAAATTGTAATATTTTAAACCTTTATTTCTGGTACCATATGGTACCGCTAGGCTTTCCCGGGTTAACCCTTCTGGTTGTAATCCTAATGACGAGGTGTCATTAGCTTCATCTCGACATCATCAAAAAATCGGCAGTACCTTGATGGCGAGATATTTTGTCATTAGAAAAATTCGTTAGATCTTGATGGACAAGGTACCTTGCCGAAACTATTTGAAGGGTTAAACTGAGGGGTACTCTGAATTTGGCAAGATGGTTATACGAGGTTGGGTGTAAGCTCAATTTACAAAAACTCTGCAAAAAGTAAGCATTTTAACCCTTTTGGTTGTAATCCTAATGACGAGGTATCATTAGCTTCATCTCGACATCATAAAAAAATCGGCAGTACCTTGATGACGAGATATTTCGTCATTAGAAGAATTCGTTAGATCTTGATGGCCGAGGTACCTCGCCGAAACTATTTGAAGGGTTAAACTGAGGGGTACTCGGAAATTGGCAAGATGGTTATACAAGGTTAGTTGTAAGCTCAATTTAGAAAAACTCTGCAAAAAGTAAGCATTTTAACCCTCCTAGTTATCATTTTAATGACGAGGTGTCATTAGCTTCATCTCGACATCAACAAAAAATCGGCAGTACCTTGATGACGAGATATTTCGTCATTAGAAGAATTCGTTACATCTTGATGGACGAGGTATCTCGCCGAAACTATTTGAAGGGTTAAACTGAGGGTTACTCTGAAATCGGCAAGATGGCTTTGTGAATATTTGGTGTAAGCTCAATTTACAAAAACTCTGCAAAAAGTAAACATTTTAAAACTCCTGGTGGTCTCTCTAATGACGGGTGTCATTAACAAAACTTATCATATCGTGGTGGACGTAATATCTCGTCATTAGGAAAAACATGACCAAGGCTTCATCTCGACATCATGAAAAAATGATATTTTTGACTTCCCTATTCAAGTTACATTTCGCTTTTGGACATTTTAGTGAAAAATAAGTGGTTTCAAGATTTTGTTCCTGTGTATATGCATATGTAAGCCTGAACTAAGTCCAGATGTCTGGATATGCAATTCTGTATACTTTGAGTACTTAAAATTATACCGCAATACAGAATAATTGCGATGGTTCTAATCTAATGGTTCACTAAAGAATATTTACTGTGCATACTTACATTGCTCTCATATATCGTAATTTAGAAAATTGTTTAACACATATACATAAATTAATATTTTCTAAGCTTTTAAAAAATAGTCATTAAAGATTTGGTAAGAAATTAACTTAATAAAGTAATTTAAGTAATTTAGCGGCTTTGAAGTTTTATTTTATAATTTTTTCATAAGCTCTGCTCTTATATTTTATCATTTGTCGATAACCTAAGAGCACTCGCTTACATTTGAATCGTTTTATTTTCAGCCATATGTTGACTTCGATAGGATTGAATTTGACTTGAATCAATACTTAAAACTTTTAATGCGTAGTAAGAATTTCCTTCTGATAAATTTGAAGGTATAAATCATTGCTTCCCTGTTGGAAAAGTTTAAATGTGTTGATTTATATTCATTAAATTGATGAGATTTGATTCTTGGTGTTTTTGGACTCTTGGTTTAATTAAGAAAATCATGAAGACATTTCAAATTAAGGTTTACACTAAGTTTCTAAATTTTCAAGAGACTGAACTTCCTTGGATTGAACGGCCGCGGTAGCTCGGTTGGAAGAGTAACGGATTAGCACCTGAGGGTTGCGAATTCGAATTCAACCAAAGATCGTCGTGTACAAAGGGGTTGGTGCACGTTAAATCTGTCGAGGTTTCAAATGTCCTCACGTACACATGGTGTAGAAATTCGTAGAGTGGAGTGCAAGCTCAGGTATGACCTCGTCACCTGACCGTGGTTCAAAATTACGCGTGACGCTGCCTTCGAATCTTTCCCTTAGGGGGTTGATCCCGTACCGTTGCCAATAACGCGCTGCGTTGCTGGAGTGTGGTGTTAAATACCTATCTACCAACCAAATTAGTTAGTACCCTACCAAACCCTGTCTCTATTCCAAAATTAATTATTTTCACTCTAATTCACGGAATCATTTCACACACTTTATTGGCTCATTATAAATAGCGGTGCTTTCAATTGAAAATAAACTTTATTGGTGAATTATAAGATATTTTCCAATGCTTCTATAGCATAAAACTATCATTTTTGTGATCCACCAAACAGATTTATCTCTAAAGAAATCTGACGCATAATACTTACTTCCATTCTTCAGTAGCAATTACTCCATATACGGCCGTTAAGGACTTTTTTCAAGAGAGTTTCAAAAGTACGTAACTCATGTTCAGATATATTGTAGAATTATCACAATAAATACATGCTGTGATACAAATTAGAGATTATTCTTAATCCGAGCTCTTTGAATCTTTCTGTAGCAATGATAGTAACACGTAGTACAGTAAATGGTTTTTCTCTATTTCGTATTATCCGAGTTCCTAGTTTTCCGAAGTTACCTCGGATAACATTAGATCCACATTACCTCGAATAATCAAGGTTCTAGTATTTTATGTTCATTCTCATCTGAAAAGCAATATTTTTGTGAAAAGAAATCAGTAGGCCGTATATTTACTTCCCCTTCAAAAACGCATCTTGTCCTCAGAAGTAAATAGATATCCTACAAGAATATATCCCTTTTTTTAAACCAAAATGCTTCAAGCATTTTCATTACTATACGAAAATATTTCACATGCCCAATACAAATAGCAATGCTTCCAATTGAATGTAAGTCCTGTCATTGAACAAAATGATGTTTTCTAGTGTGTTACCATAACAAAAACCCTCAGTAACCTGAGTCATCAAACAGACTCCTCTTTATAAAGAAATCTGACATGTAATCCGTACCTCCATTCATCATTAGGTATTTCTCCATATACTGGCTATGTCATCTCCAGAATAGGTCTTGAGACCTTATCCTTTAATTTTTTCTATCTCCTTCTAGACATATCAAGGTAATACCTGTCTGGAAATTTCTCTCCTCCCGATACTATCTCGAAATCCGAATCTTCCCTCCATAAATCGGATCTTGATCCCATTCCCAGTAAAAAAGAACTGACACCCCCTTGATCCTTAAAGAGCAGATCGAAATCAATCTCCGGATCCAATCTTTCTCAGGGACACGTTGTTTATGCTCTTTCTTTTCTCCCTGCCCAAGGTCGCCCGTGTGGTTGAGGGTGCGGTTGCTTTTATCTTCTTTCCATCCCCCCCAGAAGAAGATAAACTGCTCTTCGACGTCGAAGACTTAGCCAAGGATGATGCTGGTGGGATGAGTGAGCGAGTTTTCTGGGTTTTATTTTGTAGCTATCCGCCGGATTTCTGGGGCTCTATCCGGCTGGATATATCACCATTTCGAGGTGGCTGCGTGTTATTCGGTTTAGTATCTTCATTGTGGTGTAGCTGCTGGTTATACGGTTGGGCATGGAATGAAATGCCTACTTGGGCGCGGGCTTGATAGACAACGAATTGCATTACTTTGAACCATGTATAGTTTTAAATACGTTTGCTTTAAAAATGAAAATCGACGATTTTTGAGTCAAGATTTTGTATTTGACTCGACAACATGCTGGAAAGAGTGAGTGTGATTTCATTTTGAAGCTATACGACGGATTTCTGGAGCCCTATCATCCTGGATTTATTTCCATTTCTGGAGTCCTATCATCCTGGATTTATTTCCATTTCGGGATGGCTGCGTGTTATTCTTAGCACCTTCGTTATGGTATAGTTTCTGGTTATAGGTTGATGCAAGAAATGAAATGTGTACTCGCGTGTAGGCTTAATAACCAATAAATTGTGTTACTTTGAATCTTGTATAGCTTTTTAAAAAATTGCTCTATTTAATGAAATTCGAAGATTTTTGTGTCAATTTGATTTAAATTCAATTTGATTAAATTGTTTTTAAATTCGACTCAGTAACATGCTGGAGGGATAAGTGAATGGAATTATTTCTGAGTTTCATTTTGAAGTTATCCGCTTGGTTTTGGTGCCTTTCCACCTGGATTTATCTTCATTTTGGTGTGGCTGCGTTTTATTCTGTTTAGTCCCTTCATTGGATGTAGTTGTTAGCTAATTGGTTGAGTATGAAATGATATGTATGTGTGGATTTTTTGTAGGGTTAACAGAACTCAATGGCCTACGAATTGCAATCTTGTATAACATTTAAATAGGGTTGCTCTAATAAATAAAATTCGAAGATTTTTAAGCGTCAAAGTTTCGAATTTGCCTTATAATGACCCAGTAATATGCTGGTGAGATCAATGAGCGATATTTCTGCGTTTCATGTTGTAGCTATTCCCTGGATGTATGTCCATTTGAGGGTGGCTGCGTGTTATTCTGTTTAATACTTTCTTTGGGTGTATTGGTTGGCTAATTGATTACGAATGGAAAGATGTGTACATGTGTGGAGTTTCTTTTAGGTTAACTAAACTTAATAGCTAATGAATTGCATTGATAAATCCTGTACAGCACTTAACTGTGTTTGATCCAGTAATTAATCAGTTAATCAAAGATATTAGTGGTAATATTTCATATTCACTCTAGGGTAACTCAGCAACACGATTTTTTATTGACATTTGAGGATGCTTTTTACAATAGAAGTTATCTTTTTCCAATTTTTAATTTATTTTTCTCTCATATTCAAAAGTTTTTAACTGAATCTCTGTGCACAACTTGTTCTTGTTGGTTCATATATTTAAACATATTTTCATTAAGATAATTAATGTTTGCATATAAACTTTTAAAAATTATGTCTTGATCATAATTTTAATTTTCAATTAAACGTTTACCAAGTTATTAATTATTACACTTTTAGCACAGTTAAAAGAGCAACACATTTTATTTTAGCAATTTTTTTTTGTTATATTACCATTATATCAGTGTTTTATCATATAAGACTTTCATGCTAAATTGAAAACATAATCTTCTTACAAAATATCTCTTTTTTATCTTTTTTTGTTCTTTCAAATTTAAAACTTCGTTTAGAACTTATCTTTCTGTCCCATATTTACTAACTGTCGATTAAATATGCTTTTCAGTGTGTCTAAATTTGTAAACGTCTTTATACAATTTTAATTATTTTTAATTGCAAGGAATAATAACAAAAGTTTTAGTTATAACAAAGAGTTCCAAAGCAATAGACTTTTGTCGCTTTATAGATAACACAGCCCTACAAAAAAATTTTGTTTGGTGTCCGGAATTTTGTAACTGATTTTAATTAAATTTGGTGTGTGTTGGTTTCAAATATGAAAGTATTTCTCTATCACCTCCACTTTTTGAGATTCAGCGTTGGTGACACGCTTAAGGTGTCAATCATTTCCTCTCCAGATGGAACATTTCCTGCGTTCCTATTCTTTTATAATGTCACAATACTTTATGAAATATTTTATTATACAATTCATTGAGTAGTGGTTAAGTTTTGTGTGTCCTGTTTGTAATGAGGATTGATTCCTGCATTTTTTTTTCATTCTTCTCTATACCACTATCAGCTGATTGTATGAAGCCATATTTGTTGATAACCTAATGTTTACATCTAACATAACTTACGATACTTACTCATATAAAGTTAATTTGCTAATTGTTAAAAGGAAAGAATGGCATCCAGTCAAAGAAGTTGTTTTAATCATCCTGATGTGTTTTGCTACATATGTGGTTAGTACATTCTAAAAGAGAACAGAAAAGTAATTTCTGGTTTTGTTGAAAGAACTTACCTTAGGTACTTTGTCGCTTTTCTTGGTTACCAAGTTAAAGATAGGGGCTCCACATATTGTATATAAGCCTTGCTTAGAACACATGAAACAGTTGACTATTGTGAAGAGAAAGAGTCTAAAATTTGGTGTCCCAATTGTTTGGAGGTAACCCATAAACCACTTTAATGGCTGTTATTTTCGTATTGTAAATATTACCGGCATAAACCTAAATAACCGCAGCAAGTGGAAATATCCTGATTTACACTCTACAAGACGGCCTGTTCCTCACTCAGACGAAATTCCTATTCCATGTTTCCATCAGCTATCAGCTTCCAGAGATCTCGGATGAATTTCATATTTCCGATGTTCCTTGTGAAACGGACCGATGGAGTGATTATGTGGAAGTATCATCAAGTCCTCAACGTTTCAATCAAAACGAGTTAAGTGACCTGATAAATAATCTGAGTCTCTGAAAAGAAGCGCTTGAATTACTTGCTCCTAGATTAAATCATAAGAATCTCCTTGATAGTGGAACAAAAATTACATGCTACCATACTAGGGAAAAGGATTTGTTATCTCTCTTCTTTCATAAAAACGATCTTGTGTTTTGTCAAGATGTTAGAGGACTTCTGATAAAAATGGGTCTACTTGAATATTTTTCAATTGATTGGCGACTGTTTATTGACAGCTCTAAGTGGAGTTTGAAGTGTGTACTTTAATACAATGGCAACAAATATGGGACAGTACACATTGCTCATTCAACCAAAATGAAAGAAGAATATGATAGCATAGCTTTGGTCACTGTAGAAGATTAAGTTTCTCGAACATCAATAGGTAATTTGTGTTGGCTTAAAAACTGTTAACTTTCTCCTGGGTCATCAATGGGGCTATATGAAATGTTCTTGCTTCTTGTGTCCATGGTATATACCTCACCACGGATTGAGAAAAGAGTGACCTACGAGAGACAACATGGTTGTTGGAGAAAGAAATGTCATTCGCGAATCCTTAGACGGACGAGAAATAACAATTCTGTATCCGCTGCTTATAAAGAAGGAGTTAATGAAAAGTTCAATGAAAGCTTTTGATTAGGATAACCCTTGATTTGAATGCATAGGACAAAAAAATACCTGTAATAAGTACAGAAAAACTTAAAGCTGGAATTTTTGAAGTTCCTCATATCAGACAGCTCATAAATGATCCTCATTTCTTGGATTCCATGAATGAGACTGAGGAAAAAGCGTGGATCTTATTTGTCCTTGTTGTCAAGAACTTTCTGGGAAACCACAAGGCTGAAAACTATGTTGAACTAGTTAACAGGATGCTTAACAACTTCAGAGACCTTGGTTGTAATATGAACATAAAGGTTCATTACTTGCTCAACCATTTAGACCGTTCCTCTGAAAATCTTCGCGATACTAGTGAAAAACAAGGTGAACAATTTAACCAGAACATAAAGACAATGGAAAACCGATACCAGGGCAGATGGGATACTCATATGATATCAGATAACTGTTGTAATCTGCAAAGACTATGTAAACAAAGTTCACTCATGAATATGAAACAAAAGAAAATGTTGGAGGGAACAAAAAAAAAAAACTTTATTTTTATTTTTATTCGATTCTTCTCATTTTAAATTTTTAATTAATTTATTGTAGATTTACAGGTGTGTTGTGTGTTTGCTGTGTGTTTTTTCAACTAAATAAAATGTCTTACAAAATTTAGTAAGGAAAATATTTTTTTTTAATTTAACGTCTATACACTAAGCCTAATTTAATGTGTTAACGTAAATAACGCTACTGTCATTTCTCACAAACAAGAGCAGATGCGCAAAAACTAACGTCATATTTATTTTCAGCACATGAAATACACATAAAATCAGTTTTAAAAAACGCCGGTACCAAATTATGTGTTGGGCTGTGTAATCTTTGAAGCAATACTGATTAAGATTTCTAATCATACATCAACTAATTATACTTACAACAAAATCACTAATTATATATAATTACTTAATTATGTACTAACGATATCCGAGCATCAAAAGAAAGTAAAATACATTTATGAAGGGAAATAGAAAATGCATCCTTTCAATTAAAATATTAATTAGAATTCAATTACTAACTTATTTGAGTATCTCAAATTATTTCCATAAGTACTGGAAAAAGAAATGCGATTCGTTACTTTAATCTAAAATGTAAGCAAACAACATTCTATTTTTAAAGCTTTTAGGTTCATATTCCAGTAAGAAAGTGAAATTACAAATAACAAACAGTGTTATTCTATTAAAAAGTATCCATTTCAGTTTAGATTGCGATACAGTTTTAAAGTAAGATAATTTTAAAATTCCTTAACATAGTTCTTAATTGGAAATGGATTAGTAATGCAACAGAAACTTATTGAAAATAAACGCATTTCATGAACGTTAAGTTCTAAAAACACTGGTAATGGAAAATAAATATTTGCATTATAATTGGTTCAAATAGAATTTAACGAAATTTATTTACAGAAATAATAAGAACAGTAACCGAGTTTAATTTATATCATTAAGAAATCCGATAAGGTAAATATATGAAATGGTTACTGAATAATTTTGACATGTGCTACATATGAAAAACTGATACACTTTAAATAAATACAAGCTTATTTTTACTTACTGCTGCTTACTTTATATCTGAATACATTACAATTAGGAACAAATATAATTTTTTTCTATTGCATAAAAAGCCTCAGCTTATTTGTAAAATGTAAAAACTACCATTTACTGAAAATTTGTGATTCTTTTCAAATGGTAGTAATACCTTATTTATGTACAGTTACTTGTAACAATTTTTTAAGTGTTTTATTTTTGATTATATGATAAAGGCATTAAATTGTGTCTTGCATTTTCTGCTGACGCATTGATCAAGCGACGAATAAAAAACTGTTATTACTCATTTTACAGGTGGAGGTAAAAATAAATTCTTAGCATTCTCCTCTTTTTTATCTTCTTATAAAGGCAAAAAAGCCCATCCCCAAAAAAATATATTGAAATTAAAAATAAAAATAAAAACATTTTGAAAACAAAAAAAAGTAGGCTTGCGTGAGTAAAAGACCATAAGAAGTATTGAACATATGTAAAACATTAGAGGTGATGATATACATTTGATTATAAGAGGTACACCTTTAATAAACATCATGGAAATATTAAGTACTTACTAAAATACAATTCATCAAAATTCCGGGTAAAATATTGGGGAAATAAGTTAAGCATTGACGGCTTAGAGAAATTACTAAAAACTCAACTTACAAAGAAAAAAGAGTCATTTATAACCAGAAAAGTAGGTAGCTGAATTAACGTCTCACTGGAGCAACATATAGGTCTGTTGGCAACCGTCCGGGACGAATCCCGAAGAGAAAAGATCGAGGACAACACCTCGTAATTTCGAACTACGGTGGTCAGATGACGAGGTCAACACCCGAGATTTACTCCACTCTCCAAAAGTAACTACATTACGCCTACACTAGGGTATTTGACGCCACGAGAGATTTAAAGTGCACCAGCCCCCACATACTTGACAGTCTTTGTTTCGATTGAGTTTTGAACTCGCACCCCTCAATTGCTAATCCGTTAATCTGCCAACTGGGCTACCGATGTCCATAAAGCATTGAGAGAATAAATTGAGCAGGTATTGACGGTATCAATAAATCACTAAGAACTCAAGTTACACATAAAAATGAGTCCTCTGTAATTAGAATGGTAGGTAGGTAATTGAATTAATGTCGCACTAGAGCAGCACAACGGGTTATTGGCGACGGTCCGGGATCCATTTCGAACAAAAGTACAGTGAAATTAGCTACCTCGTAATTTTGATAAGTGTTCACGATAGATTTAGCATGTACCAGCACCCACTAACCCGACGCTCTTTGGTGGGATCTTGTTTAGAACGAGTAATTCTACGGTAGCTAATCCATCACTATAGCAACTATGCTACGGGGTCTTCAAGGAAACATTCATAAAAATATGCACTTAAATACCCAGAGGGGGGGGGGGGATTATATAAAAATAGGCAAATATAGGTTTACAATTGGAGCAACACTCATAACTCACAACACTCACATGCACCAGCCCCCATGTATAGGACAGCGTTTTGTTTGATCGTTGAACTCGCAACTCTCCGGTTGTAAATCCGCGATTTTCCCAACCGGGATGCAGTGGGTGTCTATCATGAGATATCCTTTGATTGAGAACTGGCTAATCAAGATATAGGTTTAAAACTTCAGAAATGCGAAATCTGATGAAACTGGCTTTCTCTCCAATATCCAAAGGAATATAAAATTCAATTTTCCACAAATGAAACGCACTCCTCTTCGTTCTTGTAATTTAAGCAGCGCATCCAGCGGGGGACGGAAACACATAATATTTCATTAACTGTGAGGAAAAGAAGTATTGCAGGTATAAAGCGATCGAGATATAGGAAGAGCGAGGGGGGGGGAAGAAGGGATTCTGGAAAAGAATCAGCGACGTTGAATTTGTTAGAATGGGTACGGAAATGAGCTACTGGAGAAATACTGCGCAATAAAGTGGCAGGATAAGGAATTTTGAACGAAAATTGCCCTCTCGGGAAACTTAAAGCTCAAAGTAGAAAGAAAATAGAATAATTCCGAAACGAGTGATATTCTCTTCTCGTATCTCTCAGAGAGAAAAAATTCGATCTATTTCTCCTTCAGAATTCATTTTCATTTAATTTTCATGAGAATATGCGGTGGAAAAATCTCATTTATGCGAATCTCATTTTTCAAATGAATCACCTTTTTCATATTCGTATACGGAATCTTGTGTTGATGGACGCTTGACAGAGTGTAGGGGATCTATTGTAAAGAGGAGCGTATATTTTGAATTTGAAGATTACGCGTAACATAAATTTCTGCAGTTCTTATACCTCTTGTAAGTTATGAGTGTTGTTCGACCTGTACGCAAAGACTATTTTTGTATCACTTTTTCCCACATGGGTATTTAAATCTATATTTTTACGAATACTTCTTTGGGGACCCGGTAGATGCAATTGGTATAGTGGATTAGTCAATCGGAGGTTTACGCGTTCTAAACTCGATCCACCCAAAGAGCATCGGGGAGCGAATGCATGTTAAATCTGTTAAATTTACTTACGTTTGCATGGCAAAGAAGTTTGGTGAGCGGTCTGGTGGTAATTGTTGCATGGTACCGCCAGTTTCTGGAGGAATCACCATAAAAAATAAGTGGACAGTTGAATACCCTAACATACCATCTACGCTGCGTCCTGTCTCGCATGACGAAGGCCCATCCCCGTTCCCGAGTCTCCTTCAGATTTTTTCTATCAGTACAGACGAAGAGGATCACCATGTGTCCTAACCGTCAACGTCAGCATGTGGAGGCACTATGGATGATGACTTTTCGTGTTTTGATGAAACATCTGCGCCATATAAACTTAGTTCGGATGAAATGAACAATCTTGTTCGAGATTTGGATTTGTTCAAAAGCCAAAGCGGAATTATTGGCCTCAAGACTTCGACAACGGAATCTTCACGGACAAACTGTCCGATTGACTTCATTTCGCCATCGTTATGAGTCCTTCGAATCTTTCTTTGAAAAAGTAGAAAGCATTGTGTTGTGCTGCGATATTGATGGCCTACTACATGAACTCTGCATTGCACATGAGCCCCATGAGGGGCGGCTGTTTATAGACGAGTAAAAAATTAGTATCAATGCGGTTTTGCTGCATAACGGGAACCAGCTTTCGTCCATACCTATCGGACATGCTGTCTACATGAAGGAGACGTACGACAATCTAAAGCTGCTATTGGAGAGGATTAACTTCAGCAAGTATGTCTGGCAGATCTGTACTGACCTGAAGGTAATGGTTTTGTTGATGGGTTTGCGGAAGAGATAAAAAAAGTACTGCTGTTTGCTTTGTTATTGGGATAGCAGAGCATTCGATTTACACTACATTAAGGGACTGGTCTTCGAGAGCATCTTTTAAGCTTGGATAAATGAATATACAGCACCCACCATTGGTACAACCGTACAAAATCTTCATTCCTCCTTTACACACCAAGCTCGGCCTTATCAAAAACTCGGTAAAAGCCACATATAAGAATTAGGGATGCGACATCGATGTCGATGTTTTCAAAACATCGAGTTTTTTTTAAAAACATCGATATATTTAATATCGATGTTTTGGAGTCGATGTTTTTGTAATATCGATGTTTATACTTATCGATGTTTTATTTTTAAATGAAAGTACCGTTATAAAAATTTTTAAAGTAACCAATTAGCATAATTTTCATAATCAGCAAATTGAACGTACTTATAGACCAAAGTGGCCAAGGGTGAAGGGTCTGAAAAGTAGGGATGCGACATCGATGTCGATGTTTTCAAAACATTGATATTTTATAAAAACATCGATGTACTGGAGCCGATGTCGCATCACTAGTTGCTAAACAAATTTTAAGAAATGGAGGAAAAAGTTTAAATACACTAAATTTTAAAAACATCGATGGTTTTGGGGCGATGTACTATGAGCATAGATGTTTTGTTTTTGAACATCGATGTTTTGCTGTCGATGTAGCATCACTAGGTGCTAAACCAGTTTTAAGAAATGGGAAAAAAGTTTAAATACACTGAATTTTAAAAACATCGATATTTTTGGGGCGATGTATTATCAACATCGATGTTTTAATTTTGAACATCGATTTTTCGAAACATCGATGTTCTGCTGTCAATGTCGCATCCCTAATAAGAATGTACTAGCATTCAATTACCTGTATGAAACATTCCCTCGTCTTAGTGAAGCCAAAATTAAAGTGGGTGTTTTTGTGGGGCCTCATATTAAACAGCTCTTCACAGACCCCAAGTTTGAGGCAGTTCTTTAAAGTAAAGAAATGCAGTTTGGGATTCGTTCTGTCATGTGGCTGACAACTTCGTGGGGACTGTGAAGGTCGAAAACTACAAGGAACTGGTCGAGGATAGGCTTTGTTTCGTGATTTCGAGTGCAATATGCCGTTAAAGATTCACTTTCTTGACTCCCACTTGAATTTCTTCCCTGATAACTGCGGAGAGGTCAGTGATGAGCACGGCGAACGTTTTCATCAGGACATTGCCAAGATGGAGCAACGGTACCAGGACAAATGGTCCACTTCAATGCTGGCTGATTATTGTTGGACGCTCATCAGAGATACTACCCTCGTCCATCACAACGACAGGCCAAAAGAAAGCGAAAGACCTCGGACGTTTAAGGTATTCAGTAATGTTTTACAATGTTTACATACACACATTTGTTTTCAATAATGCGTACACATTACAAAAAAAAGTATAGAATTCAGCTTTTTCTTTGTCCTATTCGTATTCAGCACATTGAAATAATTAGGAAATGACTATTTTCATCACGGAAACATAAAATTTTTGAATTCTTGTTGCCCAGTGTTATAAGTCCCTGATATCCAGGTTGGTGGTCGATAGCTACCTTGAGAACTTCTCTCTTTTGTGTAATATTTATCATCTTGATGGGAAAATGTACCTTCAGCTAGGGGGATCGATTCACTTGATGGACAACATGTTTTCATTCAGTTTGACCAGATATGGTTAATCCACCATAAACAACCAACACAGTTGCAATTAGGGCTTCGAACATCTTTATGAATTTCGGTTCATTTCGGAGTAGTAAATATCCCCGTTACTGAAAATCATTACCAACTTTCTTAGTCATAATAATGTACTTTATTTAAAGGTAATGCTTAGGAAAATTTAAGTGATGCTTAACACAATTTACGTGACGGAAATAGTGGTAAATGGGACATAGTACTACCAGATATATCATGTGAATATAAATTTTAGTTGATTTATTTAGGAACTGTAAAAAATTTCTTTCAACAAAAGTTGAAGTATGCTCTGGAACAGTGGTCTTCAACCCATGGTCCCCAAGAATTTATAGCTGGTCCTCAAAAGCTTTCACCACGCTTTCAACCCTCTATAGCGCTACGATATTCGGGAATTCCCACTGTTGCGGAGCAAGCAGCGAGACGCACGCGACGATTATAAACGAAATTCGTGGCCGCTCAATACCATGAGTTCTTTCAACAACGCGTTGCAATAACTTTTACTTTATCGCACTCGTACGCATTGTTTTTTTATACAGTGTTTAGAATTTAGGAAAGGAAATTATTTCTTCGTAAAATTTGAAACCCTACAAGATGAATAAAAACAAGTCAAACAACAAAATCTCTTAACCTTCTTTAGTAGAAGCAAAGACAATATTCAGAAGAAATTTAGTGATGGTGTTGAAAGTAGGCTAAGTACTAGTGCTTCAAGTTTAGAGAAGAAACAGAGAAATATAAATATCCCGATACTTCGGAATGTGCAATACAAACCAAAAAGAGGAAAGGAAAATTTGTTCGGAATTACGATTTGGAATATTTTAAGCTTTGTTTTATTGTCGCCCCTAGCAGTGAACTATCACCACGGTCTTTGTGTGTAATATGTTCCGAAGTTCTTTCAAATTACGTTATGATACCATCTAAACTGGATGGTCATTTATATTCCAAGCATGGATTTTTCACTGATAAGTCACTGGACGTTTTTAAGATTACCTGACCAGATGAAACTTCAGAAAAGTTAAATGAAAACGATGACGACTATGACAAGGTGCTGCTTCAAGCGTCTTATTTAGTTGTTCTTCGAATAGTTGAAACGAAAAAACAGTTTAATATTGGTGAGGAGTTAGTAAAGACTTTCATAAATGTGCAAGAAATTTTAGGTCCACAAGCCACTAAACAAACTGTAGTCTATACCGCTTTATTAGAATCTACACCGCTTTTCAGAGGAGAATTGATATAGACATCAATATTGAAATAGCAAGTTGTATAGGGGATAATGGTACCGAGATGTTTCACTATTCAACTTGATGAATCAACTGACGTGAGTAACCAAGCTATCCTACTTTGCTTCGTGAGGTATAGTGAAGATGAAGACTTCTATGTTGCCTTGATTTACCTGTATGGACCACTTTTTCAGAAATATTTAACTGTCTTGAATACATTGAACCATCTAGCTGCAAAGAAACTTTCTACTGAAATATAGACTGAGAATATGGAATTCGTAGCCTAGTGGATAACAGCCATCACGGCGTTGCCAAATGTTGCCAAATTCTAATTGCGAAGAGATCCAATCGGCGTGACGTCATAATCTCTTGCTAAAATATAAATATTTAGTTGAAAAACTATTTATTGAAAGAAAATCAAATGTATAAGGTCGTAAGACAATAATCTAATAATTTTCCGCAGATTTCAAATCCGTTGAAATTTTAAATCTATCTTTAACAATCCCGTTTTTACAAAATAAAACTAAACAATGCCAGTCAATTTTTTTTTTTGCTTTCCTTCGCAGGAAGCGTTTGAGCGCAGGAAATAGAATCTGATTTCTCGATCGCCAAGGTCATATTGGAAAATATATAAAAGTTACTTTTTGAAAATTATTTGTTTAAAGAAAATCATATTTTTAAGTATCGATCAAATGTGAAATTTTCAGCGGATTTCAAATTCCGTTGAATTTTTTACTCTATCTTTGACGATCTAGGAGATAGAAAAAGAAGTATATAACTACATTTAAACTTTATTTGGGTTTTTTCGTCTGCTAAAAAATCGTTCCTCCGCAAATAAATAATTTTTAATCTGAGAATTCCATCATTGTTAGAGGGTTAGTGGTTATACGAGTTGTTTGTATAGTCATCTGAAAATATTTCCATCACCCAACGGGGAACTCCTTTAAAATCTACCGTCTCAATATTTAAAAACAGACAGTTTTGTTGCTTCAGATCGACATTAATTAACTATCTACCTATATACTTATAACTCATATAATTAAATTACAAACATAATTAATTACACAAACTCGCTTTTCGCCGATAGACCAAAACTGCTTCATTAAAATGCTATCATCTGAAAATGCTTTCGCGAAATTCCAAATATCCAACCAATAACAGTTTCCAAATGTTTATTAAGACTTTTTTCTTCGTTCAAGTTTTTAACAGAAATAAGATACCGTTCCTCTAATGACTGGTAACTTAAGCCCTAAATAGAATCATTTTAGCGAAGAAAGTATAAAATTTTTAGAATACGCCGAAAAAAATAACGAAACACGCCATCGAAAAAACAAAACAGTCTTCATTAAAAGCAGCCTTTCCCAGTCTCCTAATTAATCTCACTTTATCTAAGGCTAACGGAATCATTCCGCATGCTATTATGTTTCATCAATTCATCAGGAAATCTTAAAATTAAAACCGCTCGCCAGAGAGAATGCTTCAGCAGCTTAATTGCAGACGCCAGCTCCATTTTTTAGCTCTCCATTTTTATTATTAAAAAGCGCGGAATGGCAACACCAGGCGGAAGAGTCATTGTTTACTGATGGCTGGGGGAAAAACTTTAATTAAACATCGATTTGCGTAAAATGAACACAAACACAAAAGGAGTCGCCATTTTCCGCGCGAAATGAATTCGCGGAGGAAACTAACAAACAAACGAACGATTTGTGATAATTTATTAGTATTCCATTTCATTAAGTTTTTAATGATGTTTTGATAACGTACTTTTCTTTTCCTTTTATTGTTTGGCCGTAAATTGCGCATCTAAAACACACATAAGCCGATTTTAATACCGTGCGGATTGGTTGTATGGGAAGGGGAATTGAGATGCAAAGATAAATAGATAAAAGTTAAATGGAGGAGGCACAGCTTTTCAAATTTAAAAGCCGGAATTGGGTCCGCTTTGCAAAAAAGATAACGTTTGCTGAGGGAGTTGTAATGTCTCTTCCGTGGTCGGGGAGACTATTAAAATTACCGTGTAATGAGGTTCCTAAATTTTGAGATTGAAATTTTTGTCGATTTCTAACACGATTGCATAGGCGGTTGCGTGTCTTAGGGGTTTGCTTTGAGCTGTGGTGAAGGTATTTTCTTGCTTACTTCTCGCGAGGATTGTTTTGAAAATTAAGACAATCCTTTTAAAGTGGAACAATTATTTTTGCACAGTAGGCAATTACACCTCATTTATTCATGCAGTTTCTGATTTTTTTTTTGAAGTTTAAAGAAGACTAGACATTATATATTGTGGATTATCTTCCTCTTGTACCATCCTAATGGTTTATCTTTGTGTCGAAAACTGTTCTGCAAAGACCAGTCTCTGATGCGAAAATATGTTTCAAATTGTCACCCGTTATGGACAAGGGAGACTTCGTTTTTTTTTCAACTTGCATCTTCATTCCCTTGACGTAATAGGGTAGTTTTATTTCGACGAGATATTTCGTCCTAAACAAACTATTACATCTTGACGGACGAATGTCTCGTCAAAGTCACTTGGAGGGGAAGTTTCTGCTCTGCACTTAAAATACTATATTAGCACATATATTTGCAATACTATCTGGGTTCAAGCGTCTAATTCAGCAAACTAAGATAGTGACTAGATTATAGCCAAGTCTATAAATAAAAGAGCATGCATGTATAAAGCAGTAGGGAGATTAATCCATGATGGTCACCAATAGCTCGTTGTGTTGCTTCAGTGCGACTTAAATTAAATATATCTATCTATAAAGTAGTAGCGTACAATTCCAACTGAGACAAGGCCGTGTATCGGTTTTAAATTTGTTCACAAAAAGGATAAACCTTTCTTTTTAATTTTTATTGGATGAAAAACCAAAATATCTCGCATTGCAAGCTTTTGTAGTCTTGTAAAAAAATATTCGAGCTATAAAAATGTTTGATGTTTATTTTTGATCTGTTGTCTTCACTTACTCTGTCCTAAAATTATCAAATCACCCCGAAGCCAGTGTTGAACCTAAATGAAACTTAGTATCTATAGGACTCTATTATTTTATAATTACATCATTAATGTTATAAATAAGTAGATTGCAAAGCCTTCTTTCGTGGCATTACATGTCGATATACGGCGAGGAATGGAGTAAAATAGACTTTATGCTGTCGTGTCACTAATTATGCCAAATAATATGCAGTTGTTACTCCAGATCCTATCCCCAAACATGCCTTTGGACACTAGAAATGAAAAGCAAAAGAATTGGTTGAAGTATTATCGGGTATTAATCGATGTGATGTCAGAATAACTCTTACCACAATTAGGTTAATTGGTTGATTGGTTTGGGGTTTTATGGCGCAAGAATAATGTTTGGCCATACTGTTCACAGGACTTTATTAACACAGTGGTGATAACTGTTAATAATGAAGCCATTACCACTACTAATACTCCAGATCACATACCCACACGTAAATGGTGGAACCTTAATTTACTAGTGATGAAGAAAAAAGTCAGAGCACTTCGAAGACGTAGTCAAAAAGAAACTGGAGAGGAAAGAGAGAAATGGAAACAAGTTTATAAGAAAGAAAAAGCTCTTTACAAAAGACAAATTAGGGAAACTAAGGAAACCACGTGGAAAAAGTTCTGCACGGAAACCAACCAAACATTTGGTAAAACTTTTAAATTAGCCACCCAAAAAATCTTTAAACCTGCCATTCTCTACGACACATCATCAGACCCCTACAGTACCATTACAGATGATATCTTACATAAACTCGAAGATATTTTCCCAAATGATGATACTTCCACAGATGAAACGCACCATATCTCCATGAGACAAAATGCTGATAATATCAAGACGAACCCATGTTTTAATCAAGAAAATAGAGATGAATCTCCTTTCACCCTGGAAGAATTGGAAGAAGCTATTAAGAGAACACCCCATAACAAAGTTCCTGGTCTTGACGGTATTGATGGAAAAATTCAAGATATTGTCTACCATGCTATCCCCAATATGAACTCTACAATACCTGTCTTTGACTCAAACATTTCCCAAAGTGCTTCAAAAAGGGTGAGGTCATTTTAATCAACAAACCTGGACGAGACCCTCAAAATCTAAGATCCTTTAGACCCATTTGCCTTCTACCTGTCTTGGGAAAGACATTGGAAAGATTACTGCAATCAAGAATAAATTATCACTTGAAAACAAAGAATGTGATGAACGCAAATCAATACGGCTTTCAAGAAGGTAAATCAACAGAGCATTGACCCTAAGCAATCTTATGAAAATCATTGGAAAAAATTTTAAGTCTAAAAAGTACACCGCTGTCATCTCTATTGATATAGAAGGCGCATTTGATAACGTATGGTGGCCCTCTCTTATTAACGAGCTTTTTAAAAAACAATTTCCACGTAACATCCTCCAGATCCTGTGCATCTATCTTCAAGACAGATAAATAGTCTTCAGGTACGGAGGTATTCAAGTCACGAAGGAACTACAAAAAGGTAGCCCTCAAGGTTCTTGCCTGAGCCCTATTTTATGGAACATAATTGCCGACAAGATCTTGAGTATGGATTGGGGTTCACATATTCAAACTCAGGCAGTTGCAGACGATTTTATTCTTATTATTACCGGCTCTACACGCAGGGAACTTGAAACCTTAGCTCAAGATGCTCTCAACAAGTTTAGCATCAAGATATCTGATGACAAACTTAACATCTCCTCAGGAAAAACTAAGGCTATTGTCTTCTCTAAGCCAAAACTCAAAAGAAAACCTATTTTTAAATTTCAAAACACTAATGTTCCGATTGTTAAACAATTAAAATATCTGGGAGTCATTATTGATGAACAACTCACATGGATTCCACATGTTAAGTACCTGCGATCAAACGCACTTCTTAAAACTAGGAACATGAGGAGATTCACAGCTAAAACTTGGGGTGTGCGTCCTTCAATTCTAAAGACTTGGTACACTACAGTAATTGAGAGGGCAGCTTGCTATGCAGCCAGTATATGGGGTTTGAATCCTACTGTAGCGATGATAAACCATCTAAATAGTCTCCAAAGGAGCTTCGCTCTTCTGATCACTCGAGCTTACAGAACGACTTCAACGGCATCTCTTCAGATACTGGCTGGTATTGTGCCCCTGCACTTAGTCGTACAAAAGGAAGCTGTCATTTCAAAAATAATGAAACTTCAAGAAAACGTTAAACTATATGGTCAATGGTTTATCTGCACTGATTATGAACAAAAATATTTTTCTTCAACCCACCCAATCCATTCAAGTCTTCAATCCATTATTGGACCACCCTCTCCCAGCATCACAACATCTATCTATACAGACGGCTCGAAAACTCCCAAAGGTGTTGGCAGCGCATATGTTCTTTTTGAGGACTCCAAAATCTGTCATAGTTGGGCTAGTACCCTACATCCTTGCAACTCTGTATACCAAGCTGAACTGCTTGCTCTTAAGGAAGCAGTATACTATTGTGTTTCAGAGGGAATAGCAGCCAACATCAGGTCTGACAGTGCATCCAGTATCGCCGCTCTTGGTAATCTCTTCTCCCACAACCAGATCGTTAATGAGGTTAAGGAAAAACTGCTGGAAGCCACTGAAATACCCCAACTTAACATCTCAAGGTTAAAGCACACGCTGGCATCGAGGGAAATGAACAAGCAGACCTACTTGCGAAATCTGCAGCAAATGGGATCTCTCACCAAACAACCAGTCTAAAGTGGCCTAGGTGCAAATTATCAAGTTCTATTGATGCACTGATCTCGAATCAATGGCAAGCAGAATGGGATACTTCTACCAAAGGAAGATACACCTATCAATTCTTTTCTAAGATCTCAACACACCTCAAATACCAGAACCCAAAGCTGGTTCAATTCTTCGCAGGCCATGGACCATTTCCGGCATATCTAGAGCGTTTTCATCTTCGATCTAGTGCGCTGTGTATATGCGGTGGAGAAGGTGATCCCATCCACTACCTTTTTGACTGTGATCTCACAAGTCAGTGGCATTTGTTGAAACCTTCTCTTCAACACTACTCTCATTGGTGCCAAAATACTGCCAAGAACATACACTGCCACCACAAAATCATTAAAGTGATGGAATTTCTCAGCTCCAACATTGATTATATCTGTGAGAGCTGAGAAGTTTAAGTCGAAAGTTCTCAAAATAACTTTGCTTTCCTTTCGAAACTTTTATAGGTCATTTCGGCTGTCTGACATCTGTATTTAACGTTCTGACTTTTGTATATTTCAATATTGTTATTATTATTTTTTTTCCCCCTTCTGGAAATGATTTTTTTTTCTTTGTTTGTTTGTTTATGTTTTTTTTTTTTTTTCTTTTCTCATTTTGTTCTGTGTTAATTTTTCAAACTTTGTCATCCTCTTCTTTTGTCATTTTGTATTTTTGTGCCTTCATGTTTTACCCTTCAATTGACTTTCCCCTTCTGTGTACTTAAATGTGTATGTATATATTGTGGATTGCTTAGCTCTCCCTTATCCCAGAATCTCCTCCGTAAGGCGGACTATACAGCTGAAAGCCGCACAGGTGAAACAGTGTCCGCCTACGGCGTTCAATCCAATCCAACCCACACGTGCAATTGGAAACTTGAAATGAAAAGCAAAACAATTGGTTGGAGGATTTTCGGGTCGTACTACTGTGCTGTCAGAATAACTCTAACCACAATTAGGTTAGTTGGTTGATTCGTTTGGGGTTTTATGGCGCAAGGATAATTTTTGGTCATACTGTACACAGGACTTTATTAACACAGTGGTGATAACTGTTAATAATGAAGCCATTACCACTGCTAATACTCCAGATCACATACCCACACGTGCAATTGGAAACTTGAAATGAAAAGCAAAACAATTGGTTGGAGGATTTTCGGGTCGTACTACTGCGCTGTCAGAATAACTCTAACCACAATTAGGTTAGTTGGTTGATTGGTTTGTGGTTTTATGGCGCAGGGGTCATGTTTAGCCAAATTGCACACAGTACTTTATTAACACGGTGGTAATGACTATTAATAATGAAGCCATTACCATTGCTAATGCTACTGATCCCATCCCCACACGTGCCATTGAACACTAGAAATGAAAAGTAAAACAATTGGTTAGACGATTTTTGGGTCGTACCACTGTGCTGTCAGACTCTTACCACTATTAAGTTGGCTGGTTGATTTCTTCGGGGTTTTATGGCGCAAGGGCCATATTTGTCCAAGCTGCGTCAAGAACAAGAGGCTATAATGAGGGAGGAAAAAAAGTAATAATCGGAAAGATAGGAGAGGGTAAAACAGAAGAAAGGACAAAGCACTCGGATACCTCAAAGTAGCGATGCCCGTATATGGATAAATAATATGTTACTCTGTTGGCCTTACCACTGTCATAAGTGATGGTTCCCAATATATTTCACTAGGAATTATTCCGTTCGAAAACAATGGTAAGTATTTTAAATTACCTGCACGGACATGCATTTCAACACTTCTCATTAATATATGTGTTTATTTAAAAATTACCTGCATTTAACATTTGTATTTGTTTGCTTTCACATGGAGACATCCAATCATCTCTACCTCAAAAAGTCACATTTGCACATTTTTATTTCGAATATTAATAATTTTACTTCGATTTTGAAGGGGACTAAACCAAAGAGGACGACATTTCTTAAAGGCTTAAAACAACCTAAAAATGCCATTCAATCGCCATTTTTTAAAAAACAAATGCTGGTAAAACAATCGAAAAAATTACTGTTTTTATATGTACCAGTTGAATAAACTTTTCAAGTTCGAAAACATTTTCTTAACATCGCAAACATGTGGGGAATTTGCAATGGAAGTAATGTCTAAAAAAATTGTACACATTAAGAAAGAAACACTGAGACATGAAAACCGCCTTCTAAATTATATTTATTGTAATTCTGAAGCCACATATATATTAGAAGTCAAGCCATATCTAAATACGAACCATATTAGAAAAAAAAATGACTTTCTAATTTTCGACTCAATCGTTACTTTCCCATCTTTTATTCAATTTTATTTACTATTTCAAAATCAAATTCTAGTGTTCATTAAATGTGACACTAATTTTGGAAAGAGTATTTTTATTAGCCTTTAATACCATAAACACATTCACAAACAATCAGTTAAAATACTTATCATCGACATAGTTTGACTAAAACCTTTATTATTGCTTTTGTGGTTTTAGAAAAATGACTCTTATGCTAGACCAAAACCAATTTATAAAATGGTGGTATATTTTATTTAATTAGATGCCCTCGAAAGCAACTTGAAAATAAAATCAAAACCAATAAGCAATGTGAGAAATTTTCAAGATTAGGACTCCTGTCCATTCGTAGTGAGTGACATTAAAAGTCGTTTTGGTATAAACATCAAAAAGTGTAGAATTAAGGTTTGATAACTATTCGTCCCTATTTCTAATGTAATGCCTTTGTAAAGTGGTAATGAATGTTCAGAAACAAAAAAATTAATGCTTTCAGCAACTGTGTTCCACGTTCTCTGGAAAGAGAAGACATTTTGTTCTGCAAAAAGATAAGCGGTTTAACAAGACATGCATTATTCATGAATTTCTGTCTGACATTTTAAATTTGCAGGCATATAAGAAGCTCAGAATTACCAAATGGCTTTTCCAAATGTTTTTCTAATCTTTTCAATGAGCATTAAACCATACTTTTTGCATAACTTTAAAGGGAAATGTGAATAAGATTTTATGGGGAATTTTAATCCGATTTTGGAATTTCTATTTGCTATACCTTTTAGATTGAAATCTACTGCCTCTGCGTTTGAGTCCCCCTGTTGCGAAAGTCATAAATAATAACCAACGTGTGGAAGTTTCTGAATATTTTGAAAGATGCTTTACTACTCAGTGTAGTTTTAAGAATAAACTCAACATGCTGGATATTAAAATCTTTAATAATCATGTGTTAAACCAGTGGTGTAAGAAGTCAAATGCACATACAGGAATAAAACATTACTCCATTCGAAATTCTGATCTATATATTGCAGGGCTGGTAATTGAATTAATGTTGCACTGGAGCTACACAACGGGCTATTGGTGACGGTCCGGGATCAATCCCGAGGGGAACGATTAGATGATAACATTTCGTAATTTTGGACCACTGTCAGATGACGAGGTCAGAGCTTTAGTTGGAAACACACCACACTAACACATATGGCTTCCACACCACGCTAACATGCGAACATCTTATGCAACGACAGATTTAATGTGCGCCATCCATTACGTACAGGACGATCTTTGGTTGAAACGAGTGCCTAACTCTCAACCCCCAGGTTGTTCATACACTAATATTATAACCGGGATACCACTGCCCCTTTTGTGTGTATTTAGGCATTTCTTAATAGTTAAATTAGCCATTGATTTACAAATTCATTATACATATTTCAACATTTTTTACTATCATAGCATTAATAAGCAAATACTTATACTGCTGATGTATATAAATATATACAAGTATAAATCGTTGCAAATATATTTTAAAAAATAAAGTAATAAAGATTTTGAAAAATCTTAAGATTTAATTATCTTTTACAAAATGGAATGCATGGAATTTTAAATTTTCAAGGTTCTGTTAAGTAGATGTTCTTTATGCAGTTTGTAAAATTATAGATTCGGGTTAATTGTTTTTTAAGCAAAACATATTTAGCGAAAATTGATTTTTATAAATATTAGTGATGAATAAATCTTGTAGCATTCTAAAAAATAAGTCTTTCGTAAAAGCTACTGTTCAATTTGCTTACAGTAAATAGAATTTTTTTCTATAAAGATGAACATTATTTTTGTAGCATTATAAATTGTTCAGTGTAATAAATGTTAAAATGTTGTGGAGTTTTACAGAAGACCCATTAGTAGAATTTTCTCAATAAAAAGATGAATAAAGTTTATTTAGATACCAGAAGCCTGAAAAACACGGGTGATAATTATATATAAATAACTGAAATAGTAAAAATTTGAGAAGATGAGAAATTAATCAATCTAGTAAGTAAAAAAGTTAAACATATTTAAATCACAAAAAAAAAAAAAAAAAAAAAACGATAGTAAGAATAACATTATTTTCTACGTTTGTAATCAATAAGAACTAAAAGTATATTTAACTACGCTCATGAATCAGCTTATATTTCAACGTTCGGTTACATATTATTTGCATTATTATACTTATATTTATTATCCTTTGAAGGTGGGCGTATTAGTGCATTTGAGTCGTAACTAAACCTGAGTTCAAATTGAAGCAATGCGCAAAGCGGCTCGCTCATAGAAATTAGTTACCGGCGATAGCGGTGAAAACGCTGATTGGTCTGCGCGCGTCTAATGTATTCATACATAAAGTTTTCAACTAAAACAGGGGGTCACCCTGACTCAGTGGTTTTGCTCACTGCTCTAGCAACCCACGAGTTGTGGGCAGTGAAGGTACTTCCTATTATGATCGATTCTATACATTCCTATTATGATCGATTCTCGACTATACATTCCTATTATGATCGATTCCTCTCTATGTATACTTCCTGCTTCCGCGTCAGTAAAGCTTTCCTTGTGTGTATATCCATTTACTTAGCATTATTTGGCTCATCTTGCCCAAATTTATGGTTACTGCGAAGTAAAAGCAATCCAACTTATGCAATCCAATTTTAGCACCGAAGAAAATCTACTATCTCCACAAGCATGTAATTAAACATACAATTCCAGTCTTATAATGAAACTAGAAAATTAATATTTAAGATTTGTTTTTAATTTGAAAGGATAATGCAAAAAAAAATAATCTAATTTTACCTCCAGCTTCATTTTGGAACGCCGCTGAAAATTAAATGTACATTTTACTCAGCGGGAATGATTCGGTCCAAAACCACGCAATTAACTCCCAGCTCCTTTTTGTCAAAAGCGTAATTCTACATAACTAAATCACCCCACGCTGTCCGAGACCATATTAGCGCAAACTAACACACAGTCCCAATGTTATTCTTTAATTACTGCTTCCATTTTCCATTAGGCTGGGACAAAAATGAAATCTCCGGGCCTAATCTGGAAGTTATCATGGTTTTGCAAAAATTTTCACCGGCGCGCTATTTGTCCGACATCCGCCCTGTTTGTTTTTGACAGGGATGTTTAATTAAAATACCTCTTTGAAATTCCGCTAATGAGAGTTCAGTTCTGCCATTACTCTTATTATCATCTCTGCAGAAAGAAATCAGTCCAGGACCCGAAGCCCCCTTTCCGGATCGCGTGATTACAGAAGGAAATGTGTTGATGGCTCTTAATGCTCGGCGGAGATTCGAATCGTGGAAGGCAATTTAAATCGCAATAATCGGACATTATCTGGAATCCAATTTGCGGTCACAAAGGCCTTGCTGCGGATTGTGTTTATGAATGGGGAAATCACTTATTGTTCCGTTTTCTGTCTCCTAATTACGACCCAAATAAATATTCCACTTTTTTGTGTTTCGCTGTTTCTTTTCCGACTGTTCTCGGTTTTCAAAAGTTTCTAAAGTTTGTACATCCCCATTGTGTTCCGTCGTATTCTTACGGTGTGAGAAAGAGAACTATTATTCTCTCAAAGGGTGTTCGATTCAGTTGTCTTTTCTTTGTGTGGTGTGTTTTCGGGAAGTTTCAATGTCGCAGCTGAAACTGTTAGATTTTGATAAAGGCATTTAAATGGATAAATTGTTAATGAAATTTAAAAAATCTGTTTTGACGAATCTCAACGTTTAAAGAGCTATAAAGTATATTAAATCAACTAAACAGACGCTATTTTCTCCAATAGAGATTTTTCAACAATCGTGACGTTAGAGGCTCTAACACAGAAATGAATTTCGTTATCACAGGTACGTATCCACAAACATATTCTTGTAACCTGCATCTATGTTTGAGACGATCGTAGGACTTACAAAGGACCTTTAACCCCTTATTTTACAAATTTTTAGTCACGTTCTGTCTTATGGTACCCAGTATAGTGAAACCACTTCAGATCAGAGATTATTTGTTTACTATTTGCTTCTGATTTGTTATCATTCTGCTTTTACTCATTTGTTTACTGATGTGTGCAAGGATCCTACTTGTCCAAGTTGATCTAAACACAATACTAACAACGTCAAGTAATGGACATGGAAGGAAAATTTTACTGACACAATAGAGAAATACACCTAGAGAGGATCCCTCTAATTCCATTAATTTTACCTTTGTGAAAACATATTAGGGACTTTGCGATATAAAGCGAGTAGAAAGTAGTTTTATTCTGTTGTGAATGGTTCACAAAAACAGTGTGTTTTAATAATAACTGATGTCATTGGTTGAAATCCCTTCCGGGATAGTCAATCCGAGGTGTATTACGGCTGTTGGAAACGTATCCCTGTATCATATGTGTATATATATATATATATAAAGGGTGGCCCAGCTGGTAACGTTTGAAAAAAGTCTAATAGCTTTAGCTGAGAGCTAGTGAGGCCAAACTTGATGCGCTGATCATAAGAGTAGGCAATTCCTTGTGTAGGGCGCAATATCCTCCCATGGTGTGTGTATGGCCCAGTTTTCATCGACGTCCCATTGAACGCTGCAAAATACAGTCAGTTTCCGGACGGGGAGTTCATCCCTTTTCTTCCCGGTAATGACTTGGTCCATGGTCATTGGTTTTTACAGGATGGTGCAAGACCACATCGTACAGAGGAAGTTTTCGAAGTGCTCAGTGAGCATTTTCACAATCGAATCATTGGGATGGATTACCCATCGCACTTCCAAGGTGGTATTGAATGGCCGCCCTATTCCTCTTAATCCAAAGTAAATCCCAACTTAAACCCTTGGGATTTCTTCTTGTTGGATTATTTGAAGAGCAAAGTTTGGCAGACAAGCCCTAATACACATCCTGAACTGAAATATGCCGTTACAAATGCAGTCGACACGATTCACATTGAAGTCTGCTGACGCGTGATGGATGGATTCCTGAACCGACTCACTGCTCTCTTTGTAAAGGAAGAGGAGCTCACTTCGAATCTCTTTATCATTAATTTCTTACTATTTAATTTCAATACACACTCATGGCCATAAGATAAGGATAATGCCAGCTACGGTAAATAAAGGTTCAGAAAAAAAAACGCGACTTATTCATCAAGTATATTTATTAAACAAAAGATAAAGAATAAAAAAGATGGTGTATGTATGATACCATTCATAAAAACTACGATTTTTGCTCACTGGAGCAATTACAAAAATATCATCCTTACAAACACTTAACATGACATGGTTGGTATGGTGGTTAATACATTGTATGTCTACCAGACGATGCAATACAGACCGTACAACGCCTAGGCATGAAGATCATTCCACTCAGCAAGCAATGCTCTCGGAAGATCCGGTACACACGTAGTAGGTGGTTGACGGGCTGCAACTCGTCGGCAAAGTATGTCCCACACATGCCCTATCGGATTCAAGTCAAATGAGAATGCTGGTCATTCCATACGGGTGATACCCTCGGATTCAAGGCATTCGTTTACAATGTTTTCACGGTGAGAGCGGGCGTTGTCATCCATAAACACAAATTCTGCGCCCATAGCACCCCTAAACAAACGTACATGTTGCTCTAGAATGATGTCCCGATGAATTTGGTATGGTTCCGATTTGAACATAGGCACACTTTACCAACCTTGTAAATTTCATTTCATTCTGACAATTCCTTCTAGGTGGAAATTTTTTTTTGTCTTAGAGTGTATAACGAGAGAGAGAGAGAGTATATTTTACTGTGAAGTCGTTTAAAGACTAACTGTTAGTTTTTAGATAAAAAAAGATAGATTGATAACGTTTGATTTAAAGCAATACATCTTTTCAGCGTATTCCAATAGTAGAATGTACTTCTGATCATCATGAAAACAAGCATTTCACGTCTTCGAAGAAATGTCAGTTAAAGAGTTTCTGCTCTAAGCCAACGATATACTGCTCTGAGGGAAAAGGTTTCTTCTCTTCATCTACTTTTAACTCTAATAAAATGCACTGTTGGCTCATTAAAATGTGGTTTATCAATAAAAGCAAATTACAATACAATTAAGTAAGCTAGTATTTTTTAGATATTAATTCAATTTACGTGCAATTTATTCAAATGGAAATTTTTAAACAACGTATGGCTGAGATTAACGGCTAGTAAAATGGCGACGGAATTTTAACTCTAATAAAATGCACTGTATGCTCATTAAAATGTGGTTTATCAATAAAAGCAAGTTACAATACAATTAAGTAAGCTAGTATTTTTTAGATATTAATTCAATTTACGTGAAATTTATTCAAATGGAAATTTTTAAACAACGTATGGCTGAGATTAACGGCAGGTAAAATGGAGACGGCTCAAAACATTTCGCAGAAAGCTGTTCTAAATGCATTTCAATATACGTTCAACGCATTCTCCAAAAACAAAGTTCGATGGTATTCTTCCAAAACAATACACTGTCAGGTGCTTTCCTTCCTGAGTGTATTTCTCTCTTCTGTGTCGTTAGAACTTTCAACGTGTGTATGTGTGTCTATTACTAGATATTTTACGTCTTGTATCTGGCGCAGCATGGCCAAATATGGCCATTGCCAAGTATGGCCATTGCGCCATAAAACCCCAACAAACCCAACCCAAAACAATCCATAAGGGAATCCGTTTATATATCCATTCAGAGCTTTGTTAGAAGAAATCAATTCCGCAGGGATAATCAGCAAATAACCCGCCATCCCTAATCCACACCATCCTTCAACAACAAAAAAAGGAACCACCCGTAGTTCTCCAGGCAACAACTTACAGTTAATTTCCATCAAATCTGTTTCAAAGCCCCGTGTACTTAGAACCCAATCGCAATCAAGGCCTGGTCCACTTAGGAGCTAGGGGGAAGTGCCACATTATACAAACGACCCTCTCAAGAGCGCTTTAAATTTGTGTCGTTTGGAGTTGCGGTAAGCAGTTTACAAGGATGCCAGCGTCTCCTCGTCTTGCGGGTCGTATTTTTTAATCTCTGCCTCCTGGATTTATGGTAATATGGGCAATAATTTGGCTATAATGGGAAACTGTAAACGACCGGTTCCTCTCAACAATGGTGTACTTATGACTGCGCCGGGTCTGTCTTATTTGATGTTATGGATATGGATATCTTCCGGTTTTAAGAGAGAGACTTTGTAGGATAAGTTATGGTTATGGAGTCCCCGCAAATTTGCTCCACTTCGGTGGAGTTCCTCTTCTTGCCGTTGCGCGATAAATATGTATAAAAATAAAATGTGTAAGAACCGAAGTTTTTCAGGCTCGTTGAGGTGAAAATCGCGCTTGCTGTTGGGTGACAGAAGCTGTTTCTTCTTTATTATTCGGAGCTTCCTGTAGACTTATAGCCTAGCCTCGACTATAGTTCTCGTTTACTAGCTGTTGTTGAGAAGTTAGGCTATAAATCAAAGCTAAGCTCCGTGTTTTGCAATTCTTAACTATTTTATGCATAGCTTCAACAAAACACTGGAATCTAACGACATAACAAACAAGTACAAAGTGTTGTCAACCTGTTTCGTGCTGCCCGTGCCTAAAGTGCCATTGTCCAGGTTTAATTACCTTTGCTAAATATAGTAACTGAATGAATGTTATTTTTATCGTTGGTAAAGTTTCCTATACCTTTGAGAAAAATTAAAAAGGTGATTTATATCCTACTGTGAAAATGTCTGAACTCAATACGTTTAACTATTACTGCAATTTACGGTAGTGTTAGGTTTCTGGGGAAGTGATAAATTGAAATTTCTTCATTTAGCTTTTAAGTACTTGAATGAGAGAATATAAAATTTTTTACATTAATAGATTCTGAGATTGTGAAATTAGCTGTGGTTACATTAATATTCTCCTCCATGACGAGAAATATTTAGGAATTCTAATGTTTTGACCGTTTTTAAACGCATGAATTTTATCTTCCCTGTGTCTTGTTTCGATTCATATAAACATATGATAAATTGTCAGCCTAAAACGTCTTTTCCTACTTTTAAATCTACTGCTTTCTTTTAATTAAGGAATGTAAGTAATTACGATTGCACAAGAGCAACTGAACGGATCATTGATGATTGTCAGGGATCAGCCACGAAGGGAAAGATCCAAGAACACTACCACGAATTTAGAACCTCGGTCGAATGACGAGGTGAACAATTGAGCTGGCACCTCACTCTCCAAACTTCTACACCATACCAACTTGAGGACGTTTGTGACCACTATATATTTACCGTGCACCAGCCCCAGTGGGCGCGAAGTTCTTTAACTTGAACTGTTTCAAACTTCCAACCGCCATTGCTAATCTTCTACTCTTCCATGGCCCTTTAACCGAGATAATCAATGGGTCATATCCATGAAAAATCAGACCAATAAATGTGATTGAAAGGTTAAACTGTTAAAATAATTGTCTGATGAGCATGAACATAACTACTAAACTCTTATTATTTTTATATCGATGTAAATTTATCTGAGCCTAGTCGTGGTTACAGTTTATGAAAGCCATGTTATGATAGTAATTATATCAACTTATGATTGTAATTCTTACTGTAGAAATCACAGTTATAGAAACGTGATATATCGTAGTTATGGTTATAGAAACGCTTTATATTGTATTTATGGTTATAGAAACGTGGTATATCGTAGTTATGATTATATAAACGTGGTATATCGTAGTTATTGTTATAGAATTGTATGTGTATTAAAGCTAAAATGCTCTTTTAATCATCAATTTCAAGTAATTATATTTTTTTTAAAGCACATTCAACAGACTTCATTTTTCTCCGAATAAGATCAAAACAAACTGTTCTCCCATTTCAATTGTCATACGTAAAAGTGTCCTAATGTTCTAGAAATAAATCAACGATACTAATAATAACTCCTATTTGTAAAGTTTCATATATATATATATATTATATATATATATATATATATATATATATATATATATATATATAATAACAACATAAAATATACAAAATAACATAACACACACAAAATAACAAAAAATAACCAAACAGCCGGGGTGCATTAACCAGAAACCGAAACTCGAAACTACCCATGCAAGCGCGCTGAAGCTGCAGACATAGCATGGTAAGCAATATAATTTCAAGAACACAAGAATTTCTAAAAAAAAATGTAACAAAAGTCTTAAAAAATAATAAAAAATGAAGAAATGTTGGTGGATCAGGGCGTCATCAGGGAGGAGCCTGACCCAAACAACATAAAATGGTGTTTTCTACATATGAGCAGCATTAGGCTGAAAAAATTGCTCATACACTCCCCCAAACACCACCAAAAATCAAGTAAAACAAAAACAGAACAAAATACCAAAACAGAGCAGGAACAGAACGAAATGAAACCCGAAGCCGCAGCTGGGTAGGCTTGTTGTTGATGATATCCCAGCTGCGGCTTCGGGTTTCATTTCGTTCTGTTCCTGCTCTGTTTTGGTATTTTGTTCTGTTTTTGTTTTACTTGATTTTTGGTGGTGTTTGGGGGAGTGTATGAACAATTTTTTCAGCCTAATGCTGCTCATATGTAGAAAACACCATTTTATGTTGTTTGGGTCAGGCTCCTCCCTGATGACGCTACATTTTTTTTAGAAATTCTTGTGTTCTTGAAATTATATATATATATATATATATATATATATATATATATATATATATATATATACATAAAAGTATATATATATACTTTTATGTTTCAAATAACATGGTTACTTTAAGTAGTTTTCAGAGCTCTACAAAATGTTTACTGAAAATCAATGAAGAACATATTCCATTCCATATGGTTGATCTTATTTCATGATTGCAGAGAAAGTAAACAAAGAGCTTTTATGTAATCCATTTATTGATACTTTTCTCTTAAATGAAGACGAAAAGTTTCAAAGGATTTCCAATGCATTGGACATCTTGGACCAATTCGGGTATACCTCTAAAGTAAAGGCAATGAAAGAAATGCCAGGCGAGACGGTCCCTTAAACTCTGGTATCAACAGCAAAGGAAATCTTTGTCCCATAAGCTTTTTAGAGATCGTATCTGTGTTTTTAAGAAACATCTTTTCTTGTAAAAAAAAAAAAAGAAGAAGAAGAAAACGAAACCTTTTACAATTGAGTGGACATTTTATCCTTCTATTTTGGAAACTGTTTCTAAAAGAAGCTCAGGTAAAGAATAGAAACGAGAAATATTGTACTGAATTAGGTTTGTTTCAAACCTGATTTCAAATAATGACAATTTAATGGATCACAACACCTTAATGACTTAAAGTTTGCACGCGTGGTGAATTGCATATTATTGTGACAGTGCCTGTAAAAAAGTATGGTTTGCCCTTCCATTACCAAAAATGCTCTTGAACCTCTTACATAATCGATAATGTCTCTACACATGTGCGAAGATTGCAAAATAAGAATCAGATTTGAGCATGGCAAAAATTCTGTCCTTAGAAATTTGACATGCGAAACTTTTGCAATCACAGTAGAGATAAAACGAAATTTTGAGATTAAATTTTAAAAAGTAAATTGGGATTAAATAGTTTTTATGATAAAAATATTGTTTATTGCTTAATATCTGTTTTTGAGCAAAAAATGTAGTTTTATCTAGATTATATAGAGGAAAACTCTTCAGAAAGAAATATAAGCTACAGAGAGAGAGAGAGAAAAAAACTAACGACAAACATAGAATTATGGCATCTAATAAACAATTTAAAACCTTAACTCAAAGATTCAATAATCTAAAAGGTTTCTTTCCAATGGCGGGCACTGATATTAATCATTGGCGCCACTACAAGACCGGAAGCGATTGCCTCTTGAGAAGGAGCACTCAGTAGGAGGACCATCATCACCCTAATCCTTATTATCCTACATTTTAATCTAAAAGTTGAAAGTTCAATATGAATATGGTCTTGATGTGCAGTGTGTCAATACAGTTTTATCTTGTATTAACTGAGAATGTTTGTTAAATGTTGTTTTTTAATGGATGGATAAAAAAATTTCGATTTCAACGTGATTTTCCAAAAATGCGTAATAATCCCAACATTGCACACAATACCAAAAGCAGTATCATTGTGGCCCAGCAATGCTTTTCAAATGGAAAGTACTTCACATCATACAGCAGTAAAAATGTGAATTTTTACTTGCCAAACTGCAGACAGCATCTGCGCTGAAGAGTTCATCATTTATTATATCAAACTGTAGTCTTATATTAATTTATTATATCCAACTTTAGTCTTATATTCTCTATATAGGTTAATTTCTCATTTTTCCACTGTATGGTTTACACAAGTTACTTTTGATTTACTTAAAAGAGCATAAAAATCAATCACTCTTGACTGCATTGTTATTGTGTTAGTAAAATTTCTTTAGAAAAGATAGTTGATTAATGATTTTTAGCTATATCACAATTAATCGGAGAAGACATACCGACACAAAAATGCTTTTTCATAATTAGGTAAAAGTTAAGTAGGCGGTTAAAGAACACAAAGATCTAGAGTTAAAATATGTTAACCCTAACCATACGATATGACGATTGTAACTTTCAATGTATTCTTCAGTCAGAGGTTCTCATAGATGGCGTTGCAATCCGTAAAGGTCTTGAAGTGGAAAAAATTCGTCTTGGCGGTGGTTTATACTTTTGTGCCAATTGGCGGAATACCTTATACCCAGAATGGGAATTCGTTATAAATCTTAGGCATAACCTAACATCAAACCAAAAAAAGCGGATCAGAGCGATGTCTTTATTTTATATTTCATATTTTCAACCAGTACAAAATTTAACTAACAAAAATACTACCTATCAAAAATAGAAAATAGCATTTAATTTTAAAAGCAATTTTAGTCGTTTTTTATTAATGTTTTTTTTATGTGTATAATGAAACGTGTACAAGCATGTATCTACAAATTATGCTCTTAAATATTCATCTTTATTTCATCACATTCATTTGCTCAGACTTCACCTTTTAACAGTGTCTTAAAATTCAGCGAATTTCGTATTCACTTAAATTTTCTGTTCTGATAGCCTTTTTTGTCAAGTTAGATGTAAATAGTAGAAAGTTTTTGTGGTGGAACGTGATTTTGTATGTATATTCGAAATGTATCATCATTTGACTTATTTTTCGTATACATTTTCAGTACGTTGCTAATTGAAATTTCAAAGAATGAATTCAGAATATAAAATGATAGATGATTGATCCACGTGAATTAAATAAAATACCTAAGTCAATAAATTACATTTTAAGGTAACCTCGATATATATCATGCGAGTGCATAGAGGTTACACGAATTAAATCTTCTTATTCCGTCTGGTGTGTTATGTTATGAAACATAAAGTTGTTAGTTTAGTAAACATAAAAGTTAATGAATTCTGCACTGGACATTTTTTTTATAATTAAAGTTTATTTGTCCACCAATATTAAACGTGATTCTTATCAACGCACCCAAATCTAAGTTTTTCTAATATGCCTAGGGAATTCACTACACAAATAAACAGGAATTTATTAGTTTTATCCTAATGAGCCCTTTTCTTTAGGGTTTGCAACGTTTTATCGCAGTTTACTCGATGTCATTAAGCGAATAGATTAGAAAGGGTTCCATGCAGCATTTCTTTTTTTCAACTTTTAGATTGAATTAACGTAAAACAGATTATAATTATAAAGGGAGAGTAATTTGGCACAAATTTTACTGGAAGCGATTTTTAATGGACGAAACAAAAGCAAGACATCTGTTACACGTTTACTAAATGTGTCTCCCTAAATGAAATATTAATCACTATTTTACGAGGAAAAAATATTTCAAGATTATTACACAAGTTTGAAATTTCTTTCAAATGACACTCGTGTAGAGGAATAGGACATTTCTGTTTTAATTTTAAAGTTTGTCTTTTGCACCCTGTAAAGTGAAAAAAAAAGTACTTATTGTCATCGAGCCAAACTGTGCCTTGTTCGCAGCAATTTTAAATGATAATGGATTTTATTACTATATACAAAAAATACGGAACTGATTTGACAAAAATATGATTTTAATGTGTTCTGAACTTCTTAGACCAAATGCAATTTCTGTAGAGCGAGGCAGGAGATGTCTTTCGCTTAGCGAATTTTAGTTTCTAATATTTAATGCTGATGAAGTATTAAGAACATACTTCATAATCCTATACAGAGTATGATATTTTTAAGGATTGGAACTACTGGAACTCCATCTGTTGTATTTAGGATTTAAAACGGCAGATTTGTTTTCAGATAAATTCAGATTATCCTTAATACTTTATTGATGTGTATTTTTCCGCAATTTTCTTATAACGATATTTTTCATACAACTGATCTTTTTCATCTTTCACGTAAGAATATTTCCGTTTTTTGCTATGTAACAGATTTCATTGAGAAATTGATACTTTAAATTTACTTTAGGCAATGAATGACATTTTTATAGAGCAATATTTTATGATTTCCAATAATGCGAACACTTGGAAAATTGCTATGCAGTAAGGGGTCCTACTTCCATTGCGATAATAGAACTCTTGAGGCTTTCTAGACATTTCCCGGTATATCCGATGTGGATTTCTTCTCATGTGGGAGTACCGGGTAATGAAATGGCTGACGGACACTTGCGAGGAGTGGATTTAACTGAAATTTGCCCAGAGGAAACTTACTTAGCTTTGAAGAAATAGACTCTATAACATATCTGGTTGAGTGGTATATTATATATTACTGTGAACACAGAGGGAAAAGTAATATTGCCTTAAATGATTTATGTATCATGTACGAGTTGCCCGGCCTTTAGTTTTGAGGGATTAGAGAGGCTAGTTCTCGTCAAATTAAACAATATTAATTCAGATCTAACAATTTACAGATGAAACATGTAATTTCCAGTTTCCACAAACTACATCTTTGGTATCTTCATCTTTCTCCGACTCTGTTCCTTCCCCGGCAGCGTATTTAGAAACCCTGGCGCTTCCAGCACAAAACGGAAATACGTCATATACGTAGCTGCACAGACGCGTCCGCGCACGCAAACACTGCGAGCCGAAACACGACCCTCGCTCGTATTGAGAGCTGTGTAATGGCCGTTTTATCTAAAAATTAATAATTGTTGGGTTTACATTTCTTTTTGCAAATGAAAAATTTATTAAATAAAGTCATAATGAGCAACTTGTGTGTAGCATAACTCCATATAAACAAACACGTGTATCTGAAATTTGAAGAGAGAAGTTGGATTACACAGTACACACTTTCACACACAACTTTTTTCATGAATCTTACTTCTTGTTTACTTGGGCAATAAAAAATATGAATAAATTATTCGTTTCTCTTTTTCACATACACACAAAAAAAAAACATTTTCAGTTGGAATTAACTTAAAGATGAGTGTGAAAAAGTTCACGGTGAGCTCTGTCGACAAAGTAACTTCAGAGCCAAAATGTTTAAAATCACTTATTTCTTTTTACTTTTGGCAGTAAAAAGTTAGTATTATATATTGCTTTCACTTTTTCACCAAGAAAAACATTAATAGTTCTAATTTACTAAAAGATGAATGAACAGTCCACGGTGAAATCCTTCGAAAAAGCTGCACACACATTTTCATACATCTTTTAAAAAAATGCTTACTTCTTTTTAATTTTGACACTAAGAAGTTCGAATTAATTATTACTTTCACTTTTTCACCAAGAAAAACCATTAGTAATTCAAATTTACTAAAAGAGGAGTGGGAAAAGTTCACGATGAAACCCTTTCACAAAGCTGCATTCACATTTTCACACACAACTTCTTTAAAAATGCTTACTTCTTTTTTACTTTTGGGATGGAAAAGTTTGTTTTTACTATTAGTTTCACCTTTTTACAAAGAAAAAACATTAACACTTGAATTTCACTAAAGGATGAGTGTCAAAATGTTCACGGTGAGCTGGGTCAACAAAGTACTTTCAGAGCCAATATAAAAAAAAAGCTTCATTCATGTTTCTTTTAGCATTTATAAATGTGTTTACTTTGAATTATGTATCAAGAAATAAGTTTAATTGTAGGAAATAACCAAAAGTTGCATGAAAAAACTGCACAGTGAATTGCTTCGACAAAGTTGAACGGACACATTCATACCCCAAATTTTTATAAATGTTTTTATCCATAATATTTTTGCATCAGTAAGTCTCTTTTATTGTGTACTTTATTTTATATACCTTGTAAATAGTTTATTAATTAGAATTAACACAAAGGTTCATATAAACATGTCAGAATGAGCTGTCTTCATGATGTTAACACAGTATGTTAGAAAGACACACAAAACATTCAAAAAGTGTCAATTTCTTGATTTCTTTTGCTTGGACAGGTTACAAATGATAAATATTTTCTGTTTTTCACAAACAAAAACGGTTAGAAGGTTGGAATTATGTAAAAAGTACATGAAACAAGTTCACAGTGAAATGCATCGACAAAACTGAACACACACATCCAGACCTAGAATTTTTATTAATTGCTTTTTCCAAAATATTTTTGCATCAATAAGTTGATTATATTATGTTCTTTCTTTTGTATATTTTGTAAATAGTTTATTACATAGAATTATTATAAAGTTTCAAGAAAACATGTCAAAATCAGGTGCCTTCATAATGCTAACACATTCAATTTAAAATACACACAAAACTTCTAAAAACGACTACTTTCCTCATTCCTTAAATATTTATACGTTGCAATTATCCAATAGTTTATGTTTTTGACCAAGAAAAACATTTAAAACTTTGAATTATTTAAAAAGTGCATGAAAACAAGTTCACGGTGAAATGCTTCGACAAAGATGTACAGACACTTTCACACCTAGAATTTTTATTTATTGTTTTTTACACAATTTTTTGCATGAATAACTTGGTTTTATTGTATTTTTTGTCTTGGAAAGAGATTATTACATAGAATTAAATTAAAGTTTCATGGAAACATGTCAAAATCACCTGCCTTGACAATGGTAACAGAGCATATTAGAATCAAACACAAAACTCTAAAAAATGATAATTTCTTGATTCCCTTTGCATTAACAGGTTGGAAATCATAACTGCTTTCACTTTTTCAACCAGAAAACCTTTTAAAAAGTTAGAAGTAATTAAAAAGTACATGAAACAAGTACTCAGCGCAAATGCATCGACGAAGGTGAACAGACACTTATGAGACCCAGAACTTTTATTTTTTGTTTTTTCCAAAATATTTTGGCTTTAATAACTTTCTTTTACTGTGTTCTTCCTTTTGTATAACTTGAAAGGAGTTTATAACAAAGAATTAAATGAAAGTTACATGAAAGCATGTCAAAATCATCTGACTGAATAATGTTGACACGGCATAGTGTAGGGGTAAACACAAAACCTCTAAAAAATGGTAATTCCTTTATCATGTGTGCATGGACATGTTGCAATTGTTAAGTAGATAGTTAGAATTAAATAAAAAGTGCATGAGACCAGTTCACGGTGAAATGACTCGTCAACGGCGTGGCGTTGTATGCCTGTTCGCTGTGTTTGCTTGCGCGGTTGAGTCTGCGCATCTATGTATATGACGAATTTCCGTTTGTGCTGGAAGCGCCAGGGTTTCTAAATACGCTCCCCGGCATAGGTGTTTTCGCCTCGAGTTCTGGCTGGATCATCATTGGTTGATTTCATTCTGTGGCTGACCTGCTGACAGAAGTCACGCTGTTGCTAGGGTCTCAATGATACAATATGCGCTATAGTTGCGTGTTTCCTAATTTCACATTGCAGATGCAAGAGTCTCTCTGATTACTTATTTCGGAATTCACATTTATTACTACATATATCTTCCATGTCAGGGCAAAAGATGTTTAGTGAAAATATGGTTACTTCTCATAATCTTAAGTAGACAATATTTCACTCAATCACAAACATTCAGGAAGAAAAAGAAGCACGATATGATTCAAATAATTGTAAGATTCGTAGATTGATTTAGTTTGAATTTTTTATTTACTGCTCTGTGTATCCACCAAAAGTCAGACTTACGCCCATTTTGCCTTGACACGGATGATATACATATCTCTAATATTGGCTAATTCCATGCCAAAGTACACCATAACACAGAATTTTAAAGTTAGATTTTCATTCATATTTTCTAAAAAAATATGTACTTAATAGGTCAAACGTCTTTATTCAAAAGTGGACACAAAGTTTATGTTTTAGAATTTGGCAATACCTGCAGTCAAAAGTAGAGTTTATATCCACATGGAAGAAAGTGTGTTCATATCAAATGTTCTTCGTAATATTTCTAATTAAAAGGTGAGTTAGATAATTAATTTTATTTTTTGATTGAAACATATGCATGTTTAACTTTTTTAAACAGTTTCATCTGATCCCATAAAGATGTTTTTAAAATGATTAATTTCGTTTTATATTTAGGCTTAGTGCATGTAGTGTGAGTCACATAAAAAGATTTTTTCTTGTTTAAATTGTTAGTTTTATAATATGAGTGATCATAATTTTTTTCTTTTAAGTAGATATTAGGTGTTAAATTATAGTAAAGGCATCGCATGTTTAACCAAAATTCTTGACTTTGAAAAAAATAAATAATTTATGTAGTGTGAGTCACAAAATATTACTAATATTTACCTAAAAATCCAAATTTGCTCCCAGTGCATCCCACAAAAAAGGTTTTCTGCCTCAATCGTACTCTATTCCCTTCCAGCAATTATTTAGTCCTTATAATATTTATTGGGTAATAATGAAATACATTAAAGAGGTATATTTTTTATAGGTAGTAGTGATGGCTAAAACATCAGCTGAGCGAAAAGCTGAGCAAAGAAGAAGATTAAAAGAGTCTGGAAAGTTTGAAGAATTTCGCACGTCAGAAACCAATTGTCAAAAAATAACCAGAAAAAAAAGAAAGCAGGAAATGACAACAGAAGAAAAGGAGATCAAAAGGAGAAAAAAGAGAGAAGAAATGAGAAAATACAGAAAAAAATGCAACCTTAAACGCCAACTTTCGAATTCTACTATAAGTACAAGCCCATCCAAAGCTTTCAAATCTAAGAGCTCTTATGGAAAAGCAATAGCAAAAGCCAAAAGGTCTTTACCTAAGAGCCCAATAAAAAGAAAATCAATCGTGTAAAATTTATGCAAATATTTTTCTCCAGAAATTATAGCTCAGAAGAAAATTAAATCTGCTTCTACAGCAACATCCAATGAGGTATGCAACATAGTAAAAGAATTTTATGCTTCTGATGCAATATCTTATCAAGCTCCAGGTTCTAAAGATTACAAAATCATCCATGATTTAGAAGGAAAACGTAAAGTACAGAAGCGTTACCTTTATTTTACTTTAGGAGAAACTTACCAACAGTTTAAAGAGAAATATCCTAATGTTTCTATTGGGCGAAGTAAATTTTGTGTGATCTCCTACCTGAACACACCTGTCTAAGGCATGAAACTCCATTCAATTTTTGCCTTTGTGTATATCATGAGAATATCAAGTTACTATTAAATGCCTGTCATTTTCTTCCTATTAATATTTTAGAGTTCATTCAACTAATAGTATGCTGTAAAAACTCTGCAGATTGTATGCTACAAAAATGCGAGAGCTGCAAAAATTTGATAAAGTTCAAAGACTATCTTTCTGAAAAGTGGCTACAAGATGATACAACTCATGATGTTACATATAAACAATGGATAAAAGACGAAGCAGATAAATTGAAAACTGAAAAACTATCTGGGTCTATGATTGAAGTTATAGAAAAATTGGAAAATAAACTCCCAGTGTTTTTAGAGCACGAATTTGTTCGTGAAAGTCAAGCAATTTTCTTAAAAGATTTAAAATTTAACATTGCAGAAAATGCAATTTTGATTCACATGGATTTTAGTGAAAATTACTCCTTTATTTATCAGGATGAAATTCAATCCGCATATTGGTCTACAAATTCCTGCACAATTTTCACAACCATGATATACATAAATTACCAAAATGAGCTGCTCTCTATTCCTTTTGTTGTCGTTTCCAATTATATGCACCAAGATAAGTATGCTGTTGCCACTTTCACTGATGTCATCATCAAAAAAATTAAGATAAGCCATCCAAAATTTAATTTGAAAAAAGTTATCTTTCAATCTGATGGTACGGGGAAACATTTTAAACAAAAATTTTTCTTATGTTTAGGGACAGTAGCGTATGAGGAATTTCAGTGGCATTTCACAGCTACAAGTCATGGCAAAGGTGCTATAGATGGTCTAGGGGGTACTCTCAAACGTAGAGTAAGAGACGCTACTCGTTCAAGAAACGTAGACCCGCGTACAGCTGAAGAATTTGTCGATTGCGCAAAAAAACTATGCCCAAATATAACTCTACATTATGTTCCACAGGAAGCTATTGCTGAAAAAAAGCAATACCTAGACAGTATATGGAAGCATAATAAAGAAATAAAAACAATTCCTGAGACAAGAAGGATGCATTTTTTCGAAAAAGTTTCTCAGTATCTAATAAAAATCTCATTAGTTTCAACTGGTACTACACTCACAAATTGCAAGATATTTAATTTCATCTCAGGCAATTTAGAAACTGAGGTTGAATTTAATGGAAACAAAGTCTCGAAACCGTAAATGCTGAAGAATGGGTGTTGGTCATTTTTGCGCTTTGATAAAGACACTTTAAAATTTTCTTGGCCTAAAACAGAGGATATATCTGAAATTGATTTTAGTGATCATTCAAGTAAATAGACTCCCTGAACCAGCATTTAATAAACGATGCACTATACATTTTTTAATGACTTAAACATAAGATAATTTGTTTTCTATATTTTACTATACAAGATTAATAAAAATGTTTCAAATGTATGTTTTCTTAGTGTTTCAACTGTCAATAAAAATGTTTTTGTGAACTGTAGTGTGGGTCACATTTGCTATGTAGTGTGAGTCACAAACAAAATGTCATGTTATAAATTAATTATATATTTAATTAATCTAGTAATAATCTGCTATTAAAGTACAATTATTGGAAGTAACAATAATTTGAAAACAAAATTTTTTGATAATCAACAGAGGAAGAAACGAGAGTTTTTGCACTTAATCAAAGTATCACTTCCCTTTCATGTAGTGTGGGTCACAGCTCAGTTTTCCCCATGTACAGAGAATACCCAGTAAGATAAATGAAATTTTGTAGCTAATATATATAAATTAAACCTTTACTAAAGTAAAACAAGTTGCAAATCTCATTTTATTCTAATAATAATTTTTTTATGGTAGCTTTAAGATTCAAGTTTAGCTCACTTGTAGTGTGAGTCACGTATGGAACTAGCCTATTATAAAAGGAAGTGTTTGTTTGTCTGTTTAGCGGCTTCAAAATCCTGACGATTCTATAGCACTTACAGCAATGAGATTTGGCCCACTCGTAGTACGAATTTTTTACAATTTTATTCTCCATCGGTTTTTTAACGCCTTTCTTCCGCGAAAGAAGAAACACCCGAATCTAGACTTTTCTACCCACGTGACCTTGCCGTCAGCTTTGGAAGCCTGCCAAGTTTTTTTCATCGCGGAGGAACGCGGAGAAAATGATTGTTTTCGCTTCCGTTTTGATTTTGCTCGGAGGATAGATATATACATATATATTTTCCAACAATACGATAAAAACTAATAATCTCTAACAGGAGTCAGTTATTTTTTATATCTCCTTGACCTTTAAAAATAGAGTAAAAATTTCAATGGATTTGAAATCTGCGGAAAATTTCATCTTAGTATTCCTAAAAATATGATTTTCTTTAAATAAATAATTTTTAAATTGAATATATATTTTATATTTTCGCAAGAGATTGTGACGTCACGTGAAACAGATTGCATCTTCTGCCCTTCGCTTTAAAAAAAATATTATATTTCCTGTCCTATTCCATTTCAAGGAATGAGTGCAAAAAATAAAAAACATTTTGACTGGGATTGTTAATTCTTTTTCGTAAAATCGGAATCGCTAAAGATAGATTGAAAATTTCAGCGGATTTGAAATCTGCAGAAAATTTTACCCCAGTTTAATAACTTACACCACGGGCACGGGCAACGCCGGTGTAGCCACGCAGTGGCTAGTAGGGATGCGACATCGATGTATTGGGGTCGATGTTTTTGTAACATTGATGTTTATACTTGTCGATGTTTTTACGTTGTCGATGCTTTATTTTTAAATGAAAAAAGTACCGCTATAAAAATTTAGAAAATAACCAAGTAGCATAATTTTCATAATCAGCAAATTGAACATACTTTTAGACCAAAGTGACCAAGGGTGAAGGTTCTGAAAAGTAGGGATGCGACATTGATGTCGATGTTTTCAAAACATTGATGTTTTATAAAAAACTTCGATGTATTGGAGCCGATGTCGCGTCACTAGTTGCTAAACCAGTTTTAAGAAATGGGGAAAAAAGTTTAAATACACTGAATTTTAAAAGCATCGGTAGTTTGGGAGAAAATTTTTTCTGTCGATGTCGCATCACTAGGTGCTATACCAGTTTTAAGAAATGCGGAAGAAGTTTAAATACACTGAACTTTAAAAATATCGATGTTTAAAAACATCGATGTTTTTGGGACGATGTATTATCAACATCGATGTTTTAATTTTGAGCATCGATGTTTCAAAACATCGATGTTTTGCTGTCGATGTCGCATCCCTAGTGGCTAGTACGCTATATGGACCAAAGTATTTAAATACTGCATGCTTTTCAAAAAAAGTTCTTTATTATTTTATTTAGTAGCAGGTAGGCCCTCCTTTTTCTTTTCGTCGACACATCTAGGCTTACTTTCTACGAGTTCTTTGTAAGTCTGGGCAGAAATAGTTCGCCATGCTTCTTGCAGGTTCTGAGAAGAGATTGTTGTGAAGATGGGCGTGCGTGGCGGTGTCGCACTCGTCACATCAGTTTGTCCCACAAGTGTTATCATAGTCCACGTTTTGACGTATGACCTGGAGCGTATTGCCAAAGTGTAGGCAGGAGGGTTAATAAATATTACATTGGCTAACTAGTTAAGACTTTTAAGTATTAACCTTTTAAATAAATCCAAGTACTCGAATTTGGTGTGACTGCCAGCATATGAAAGTAAAATCATATTCCAAGCTCAAAAGTGCCGAAACCAGTCAGTTGCTTTATGTTGATCTTGTAATGTTTCCAGTAGTTAGTTTTATAAATAGTTAAAGTCAAAGAACACCTATTCTACGAACATCAGGTGTGGAATTATTTGGTACTGTTTGTCAACATCATAACATCTCGTTTCTCACATTCAGAGAAAGATATATAAAGCAAGTGTAGTTTGCAGCATAAACTATAAACCATAGAACATCAGACCAAGCCATCTCGAATCACAATGCTTAACATAAGTTCATGCATTAATAAATTCCACACTATCTGGGCATTCTCTCAGTATTAATCATTCTCCTCAATAAAACGTACATTTCAATAATTATGTATCTTAAGTAAATTATGTATCTCTCTTATAAGTGAATTATGTATAAAAAAATTTCAGTTTTAATCAAAAGAAAATGGAAACTAACAGAAAATAATATAATTATTCATGAAAACTAAATTTTATTAGAAAATTATTTTGATATAAATATGCAATGGACATTGAAGGAAGCTTTATCGTTAACACAATTTGACACATATTTAAAAAAAAATTATGGATATTTCTGTGAACAATATATTTTTTTTCGACATTCTTACAGGCAAAATGATAGAAATAAAGAAAAATAATTAAGACTATTTTATTAAATAAATTGCAAGTGTTCATAATAGCTGTTACTTTAAATTACCTTCTTTTTAATGCAAGAAGTTTTTACGGCTGTTTCATATTGTAAAGTAAAAATAAAATCCACAACTTCAAAATGGTCGGAAACAAAATAGAAATCACCGAAGTGAGAAATTAATCCCATAAATATTACAATCTGTGCTGATTTCAAATCAGCATCAAAGTATTATTAAATCATTAAGTGCATATAAGATAAATTGTGCGAAACTGCGTAAAAAACTTTTTACTAAAAAACTAATTAATGAAACGGCTATTAAATACATATGAATTATGAAAGTACTTTTATTAAGCGGTAGCATTTCATCACCTTTAGAAAGTGTATTCGATCAGTTTCTCAAACCAATGAATTCACTTTAACACTCTAAGAAGTTCACCATGAATATATCCCCTTCTGTAACTGTGAATTTGAATACAACCAAAGACCATCGTGTACAAAAATAGCTACTACATGTAAAATCTGTTGTATCCTCAAATGTCCTCACATTTTCGTGGTGTGGAAGTTTGGAGAATAGGGTGCCAGCTTAGGTATATTTCATCACGTTTTGAAAGTTTATTCTATCAGTTTCTCAAACCAATGAACTCACTTTAAACCTCTGATATGTTCACCATGAATAAATCCGTTCTGGAACTGTGAGTTTGAATCCAACCAAAAACCGTCTTGCGCAAAAAGGGTCATTGCATTTTAAATCTGTTGTACCATCAAATGTCCTTACGTTTTCGTGGTGTGGAAGTTTGGAGAGTAGGGTACCAGCTTAGGTGCATTTCATCACGTTTTGAAAGTTTATTCGATCAGTTTCTCAAACCAATGAACTCACTTTAAACCTCTGAGATGTTCACCATGAATAAATCCGTTCTGGAACTGTGAGTTTGAATCCAACCAAAAACCGTCTTGCACAAAAAGGGCCATTGCATTTTAAATCTGTTGTACCATCAAATGTCCTCGCGTTTTCGTGGTGTGGAAGTTTGGAGAGTAGGGTACCAGCTTAGGTGCATTTCATCACGTTTTGAAAGTTTATTCGATCAGTTTCTCAAACCAATGGACTCACTTTAAACCGCTGAGATGTTCACCATGAATAAATCCGTTCTGGAACTGTGAGTTTGAATCCAACCAAAAACCGTCTTGCACAAAAAGGGCCATTGCATTTTAAATCTGTTGTACCATCAAATGTCCTCGCGTTTTCGTGGTGTGGAAATTTGGAGAGTAGGGTACCAGCTTAGGTGCATTTCATCACGTTTTGAAAGTTTATTCGATCAGTTTCTCAAACCAATGAACTCACTTTAAACCTCTGATATGTTCACCATGAATAAATCCGTTCTGGAACTGTGAGTTTGAATCCAACCAAAAACCGTCTTGCGCAAAAAGGGTCATTGCATTTTAAATCTGTTGTACCATCAAATGTCCTTACGTTTTCGTGGTGTGGAAGTTTGGAGAGTAGGGTACCAGCTTGGGTGCATTTCATCACGTTTTGAAAGTTTATTCTATCAGTTTATCAAACCAATGGACTCACTTTAAACCGCTGAGATGTTCACCATGAATAAATCCGTTCTGGAACTGTGAGTTTGAATCCAACCAAAAACCGTCTTGCGCAAAAAGGGCCATTGCATTTTAAATCTGTTATACCATCAAATGTCCTCGCGTTTTCGTGGTGTGGAAATTTGGAGAGTAGGGTACCAGCTTAGGTGCATTTCATCACGTTTTGAAAGTTTATTCGATCAGTTTCTCAAACCAATGAACTCACTTTAAACCTCTGAGATGTTCACCATGAATAAATCCGTTCTGGAACTGTGAGTTTGAATCCAACCAAAAACCGTCTTGCACAAAAAGGGCCATTGCATTTTAAATCTGTTGTACCATCAAATGTCCTCGCGTTTTCGTGGTGTGGAAGTTTGGAGAGTAGGGTACCAGCTTAGGTGCATTTCATCACGTTTTGAAAGTTTATTCGATCAGTTTCTCAAACCAATGGACTCACTTTAAACCTCTGAGATGTTCACCATGAATAAATCCGTTCTGGAACTGTGAGTTTGAATCCAACCAAAAACCGTCTTGCGCAAAAAGGGCCATTGCATTTTAAATCTGTTGTACCATCAAATGTCCTCGCGTTTTCGTGGTGTGGAAGTTTGGAGAGTAGGGTACCAGCTTAGGTGCATTTCATCACGTTTTGAAAGTTTATTCGATCAGTTTCTCAAACCAATGAACTCACTTTAAACCTCTGAGATGTTCACCATGAATAAATCCGTTCTGGAACTGTGAGTTTGAATCGAACCAAAAACCGTCGTGCGCAAAAAGGGCCGTTGCATTTTAAATTTGTTGTACCATCAAATGTCCTCACGTTTTCGTGGTGTGGAAGAGTGGGGTTTCCGCTCAGGTGTTATCTCATCATCTGACCATGGTTCAAAACCACGTGGTGTTGTCTTCGGATCGTTTCCATGAGAGATTGATCCCGGACCTTCGCCATTAGCTCGTTGTGTTGTATCAATGTGACGTCAGTTAAAACACCTACCCATCGTTCTGAAACCTGCAATCTTCGATGCATGACATCTAGTTTTGACGTTTTTTACCAATAGGATCTTTCCTGGGTACTTTCAACAAATACATGTGGTTATTCAGTCGTGTAAGTGGATTGGGTGTGTAGGATTTTACCAACAAATAATTCAACGGACCTCCGACTGTCATTTCTAGTTTTATCACACACACACAGCAAATAGTTCTGTTATCCACGTCTGTTCATTGCTGAGTCGTTTCAGCGTCTGTACATTTGAAGCTCTCTGATAGCACGTGAAAACGGAACGAGAGGAGCGCATGCGCCAAAACAGTGGAAACAGCAATACTACAGTATAGCGATACTACTCTACTAGGAAACATTTAAGAGAGTTCATTCGCATAAAAATCAATGCCACAAAGTGGCCACCCATGGTACTGAGAACGTATATGTTACTTTGAACACATTAGCAAAACGTTTGAAAGGTCATAATTATAGGATTGAATAATTCAATTAGGTATTTAAGTACTTTAAATTAAAGTCGTAATTAAGATAAACTCGAAGGACTATTGGCAAGGGTCTGGAATTAATCCCCAAGGGAAAGATATGAAAACAATACCACGTAATGTTTAACAACAGTCAAATGACGAGGCAACACCTGAGCTGGCGCCCCACTCTCCAAACACCATACCACGCCAACGTGAAGACGTTTGAGGCCGCTACAGATTAAACGTGTGTTATAATAATATGTTAGTTGTTAGAATAATACGTTAGTTGTTAGAATAATACGTTAGTTGTTAGAATAATACGTTAGTTGTTAGAATAATACGTTAGTTGTTAGAATAATACGTTAGTTGTTAGAATAATACGTTAGTTGTTAGAATAATACGTTTGTTGTTAGAATAATACGTTAGTTGTTAAAATAATACGTTAGTTGTTAGAATAATACGTTAGTTGTTAGAATAATACGTTAGTTGTTAGAATAATACGTTAGTTGTTAGTCGGCTTAGTGTTATAGACATAATTTTCACATCTATTTCAGAATTTGTGGTAATAAATTATTCGTATAGTGACAGGACATTACGTGACTGCTACAACACATGAGAAATTATTGAAATTCTGATGATAAAAGAAGACACGGGATTTCGCAGTTGCGGAAGATTCTGAGCAGACGCTCTCTATATCCGGTTGAATCCAGTGACTGAACTAAATGGGGTTTCTGAAGGTGACGATGGGTATGGACGTTGGAAGGTAGTGGTCATTCAGGAGCGCAGGAAGAGTCACATGACAAGCTAATTAGAATTTGAGTCAGGGAAAGATGCTGTCATGAAGATGGTAGGTACTAAGATTAACAGTGAATAGGGTATGAAAATTGCGCTGAGTTAAATGTAGTAGTTAGCAGTTTAACATTAAGAATTTCTGATTATTATCTGAGTTTTCTTCTGAAATAACCATGAGTTTTTCATCAAATTCTGAATTCACTAGATAATTTCTGTAAACCTTATATAATGTGTGAGCTCTTATTACATTGCATCTAGAGATTAAAGTCCTTCTTTTCTCACCTTTAGTAATGCTTACTACTTATGACTGCGATTGCAGTTTTTGTTAACTCAAGAACGATTTCACTGGCTCTGGTTAATGTTCGTAGACCGATCGGTCATTCACCGGTTTGACGCATAAACAAAATTCACTTACTTCACTTATTTTTAAAATTCACTTACTTCACTTATTTTTAAAATGCACTTACTTCACTTATTTTTAAAACAGATTCAAATAAAGCATTGTAAATGGCTGAATGTTGTAACCAGATCAATTCATAAGAGTAACCAATCCAACAACAAATTTAATATCCAGGAGTACCTCGTTGTACGAATTAGCTTCCTTATATTTTTTTAAGCCATTTTGCACTTAGGGACCTAACAAAGTACCGCACATTTCACGTTTTGCGAAAATGTACTTCGACTCCCTTGGTTATAACTAAATTACCATTATAGCATATGAGTATCTCAACAAATACATTGATAACGATGTCTTATATCAAAAAATGATAACGTAATGACTTGCATTGTTTTCCTAGTGAAAATATGTTAACAATTCCAAGGGGTGTTACCACCAAAAGCTTACGTACAAGAAGATGAGTTACTAGTTTAGGCACTGAATTGCTTGAGCGTTCCTTACAATGCAAGTTTACCAACGAAATACAAGTATGCAGAGGATCATCAAAAACTTATGCGAAAGACACACAAACATGGTATCGTCACCATTTCGCGAAGATTTTCCATTAACAATTAGCATCGTGGAATGTGATAGCTGTTTGTTGACGAAACATTTACTGTCCTAGTTATCGATTGTCCAGTATTAAGCCTCTTGAGTCAAGTTTTCTAAAATAAGTAGGGGGTGACACAATCCTCTAACTAATGACGATTAAAGTTGATTACTTCTCATATAATAACTAGTTTATTATTTGTTTTCTATTATTGGAATTTAAACTTTGAGCATCACTTGACATTGTAAATCCGACGATTGTTCATCACTTGTACATGACTGGTTAACAGCAGTTACATGCGGATTATAAGCAGATATTTGACGTTTGAGAGTAACAAGCCTTCTGTAGTACTGAGAATCTGATTCTTTCAATCGACAGAAAACGTTTGATATAGAAAGCTAGTAGTTTCGCAATAGATTGCTCTGACATGTCACCAGATCCTAAGGATAGGTCCTAAGGATTGTAGAACTTCCTCGTCAACTAGAGCATTCTTCTGAAAGTCTTCGTTGAAAGCCATTTAAGTTCTTCTGGTTCAGTTTAAAACGTATCAAACAAACATTGTTGTTTGGAATGCGAGGCAAAAGGATTCCTGTCATTTTATTGATCAATATTAAAATATAACATTATATCGATTGCATGCATGCGTTGTGCTTTTATCTGTTTGGTGTTCGTTTTACTAGTATTGTCTCATTACTATGGAATCCGATACGTCATTTCTTAAGAACCATCAGCCTTCTAATGAAAACGACGGGGTATGTGACCGCAGCTTCATGTTATTTCTACCAGCTGCCCGTGATGAAAAACATTAGTACGCGATTCAACGATTTGCAAGTCCATGTGATATACGTTTCAGTAATTTTACTACAACTACTTCGCCCACATGCTCCATTTCATTAGAAGGTCGTCGTTAAAAGCCATCGACCTTCTAATGGAAAAGACGAAACATGTGTAAGCAGCTTTATGTTATTCCCTCCGGTCGCTCGGTTTGGAGATTTGTCATGTTTTTGTGGGAAAAATTCATGAATCATATATTATTGATTGGTTAAAGTGATTATTCACCTTGGTCAAAAGCAGAAGTCTGAACTTCGATTGCCAATCAGCAGATTTGATTCGTAGGTGCGAATGACTTACCCTTCTGTTATCTAGGACATCGACTACACCTCTGTCTGCTTCATTTAAAACTGGATGTATTAATTATAGTAAGACCAGGACAACTATTGAAATAGGTTCCTGTTCTCTCTGAAAGGACGGACAGAGGGAAAGTTTGAGAGGTTGACAAACATTTTGTCGGTTGTCGTGTCCTATGATAACACGAAAACAGGCAATTCCCATGCGATTAGTTGATTTGTAAGCCAAAAGCAGTTGAGAGAAGTTTACGTTTTAGAGATCTTACAGAATGACAGAGCAACCCATAAGGTTTACCAAAAAGCATGTTCTTGTCTGAAATTCGCTGCAAAAATTGCTACTATAAAACGTTTGGTGGATTCTGTAGTGCCTTCTATTAGTCACTACAAAACTCTCATAGAGATGACGTCTATGTTTTTATCTCATTCTTTATATCACTAGTACCATTTGTGCGCTATGTTGTGATTTGAATTGCCCATTGAGCCCATGGAAGTAGGAAAGATAATGGAAGTGCCTTTACTTTATACTGTTGAAGCCAAAACCATAACTGCGCCGCCATCTTGGTGCTTTAAAACATTGTGCTCGTGCATGTTAATCAACGTGGTTACTCGGTTTTTGAACTTCCAAGATTTTTTATTGACGATTTTAACCAAATAATTAGCACCATTTTCTTAGTTTTGATTTGAATATGACGTCTTGTGTCGCCTAAAGAATGAACCGAAGAAAGAATGATCGCACAAACCGAAAGACAAAGAAGATCCGTGGAATATCGTTTTATAGGTAAGTTTAATTTGATGTATCTTTAGGCTGATAGCTTTTAGACCTGTAACTTTTAAGTGTCCATAGCAAAATCACATTCAAAAATAGACGTATTTATAATCATTTAAAGAATTATTTTGAAAAGTTGACTGATTTATCCAAAGACATTATTAATTTTATTTATTGATTAACATAATTGTCGATTTTGATTTTCTAACCTACCAGTTGTAATAAGAGTTAGATACTGCCTTTTAGGAAAGTTTAACTTTTATTTAATGAAAAAGTATTACAGTCAAATAAACAGTAGCGGTATTTTTAGATCATGGGTGAAAATATTACCTCTTGTTACATGATTTAGAATGAAACAGCTTAAGCTAACAGTTATAAAATTCGAATTATAAACATTACTTTTGGTTTTCTAAAACGCATTTTTTTTTAGTTAAGTTCTTTTGCATTGAGAAACTAACTGCTTGAATGCTATTGAAACCTTGGACTGTGAGCAACGAGTTTTTTATAAGACAAGCAAATACTTAAAACACTGTAACTGTGTGAAGTTTTTCAAAACACGCATCTCTTGAGTCAATGGTTAAGATTATGAGCTCATACAATTTATGCTTGCAGTCCTAGATTTTACTGTATTTGCATATACACTCTATAACAAAAAAAAATCGATGCACCAAGAAGGAATCATCCGATTGCTTTGAAATTTCGTATGCAAAAATGTTTTGACCAAATATGCAAATGATTAAAATTTGGTGTCCAATGAATGAATAGTGCAATCTCCAGCGCATCGGAACTGCGCATCCAGCAGATGTATATAAGGAGTTGTTCTTGAACTGTTGATAAAAATTTCTGCTGCATTGCGATTTAGGATACCTTTTAATGACTGAAAAAATGCCTCGCCGCAGGATTCGAGCTCATTACGAGCAACTTTCAGAGTTTGAAAGAGGTCGTGTCATTGGATTGAAAGAGGCAGGTTGGGAAAATCGGAGAATCGCTCGTTATCTGAGTCGAAGCGATGCGGCGATTAGAAGATGCTGGCAAGAGTGGGTGGACAATGGTAGATTTCAGCGTCATGATGGTACGTAGGGCCATGATGGTACGTACGGTCGACGTAGGGCCACAACAGATCGCGAGGATAGAGTGATTGTCAGATCAGCTGTCACAGCGCCTGATTCATCGCTATCAACCATCAGTCGTGTGACCCACACACGAGTGTCCACCATGACCATTCACAGACGGCTGAGAGAGCGAAATCTACGCTCGTACCAACCGTTACGCCATCTGCCACTCACGCCTGCACACTGTCGAGCCAGATTACAGAGGTGCTTGGCTCGATTAGGCTGGAATGATGCTGATTGGGGACGTATAGACCTTAGCGACGAATCCCGCTTCCAACTGTGTCCTGACGATCATCGAAAAAGTGTCTGGAGACGCTCAGGCCAGCGTGCCGATCCTGCTTTCACTATTACACGCCACACGAGCCCTCAACAAGGAGTTATGGTCTGGGGTGCCATTTCCCTTGAGAGCCGGACCACTTTGGTCGTCATTAGAGGTACACTTACTGCACAGCGGTACGTTGACGACATTCTGAGACCTGTTTTGCTACCGTTCCTTTCACAGTACCCTGGGCTTATTTTTCAGCAAGACAATGCCAGACCACATACTGCACGTGTTGCTATGAACTGTCTTCAAGCTTGTCAAACACTTCCTTGGCCAGCCAGATCACCAGATCTCTCTCCCATCGAGCATGTCTGGGATATGATGGGAAGACGACTGCATCCGGCAGTGAATGTTGATGACGTAATCCTACAATTGGAGCAAATTTGGCAAGAAATACCGCAGGAGACCATCCGGGAGCTTTATGGGTCTATGCCACGCCGAGTGGCAACTTGCATCCAGGTGAGGCGGGTCAACACCTTATTGAGCTCGTTACTGTAACTCTGAAATAAATCATTCAATTGTTCTGAAATTTTAATAATTTTCTATTCTATACATATTTTTCCTATCCACCAGTTTTTGTCTCCATCGGACAACTCCTTCTTGGTACGTCGATTTTTTTTTGTTACAGAGTGTATTACAATTTTAGAAAGAATTTTTAATAGAAAAGATCGTTTCTGTGGGTGTATTTCTGTGTACAGACATAATATATTTAATAATCAGTCTTCAATTTATCAATCATGTTTATTTTTATAGGCAAAGTAAGTAATTGTAAAGAAGTTTGATTTAGTGGGTTTTTAGATTGAATTAGTTTATGTATATAAATTTTTGTTTTAATAGTCTAAGAAAAACAGTAAAATCTGTAATACAGTTGGGATTTAGAAAAAATATGGTTAGACAGGTTTATCATTAGACAGGATCAATATACATAGGTTCCAATGCATCTATCAATTTATTGTATCTAACTAAAATAATTTTCATTTCAGGTTTCCCAAAGACCCAGAACATAGAGATGCATGGATAAGCAGTGCATAATCCTAAAGCGGTGCATAGCAAGGAGTAAAATACCACAAGAAAATAAATATTTAGACTGGATGATTTGGCCAAAAGTGTGTGTAGTTCAATTTATGCAGGAAATCCATAAAATGAATTTCAATGCCTTATTGTGAAAATCAATTTGGATACAATTTATAAAAACAAGAATGAGGGATACAAATTAGCACTAGACTATTAGGCACTAGAGGGCAGAAGCTATGTGTGGGATCGGCTAATATAAATTAAAAGATTACTGAGAAATGGTATTTGTAGAATATCTATAACTTTACTAATCATTGAGTTTTTGCCAATTTAAAAGCTGTTTTAAAGCATTTTGCACGCTAATGATAAACAAAAAACAAAAAAAAACTAGCACCGATAGTTTTCTGTTTCTTTATTGTAATTATATTATAGCATATTCAATCACAAAATTTAAAAGCAAACGGGGAAAAGGTGTTAAATTATTTTTATACATCATACTTAAATTATCATTTAAAAAACAAAATACTGCTAAAATTAGAAAAATTTATTTTATTTAGCATCGCTTGATTGCAAAATGAATGAACACATATTAATATGAAAAAAATGCGCCTTATAAAGTTTTTAACAGCGCATTCGCGGCAGCCATCTTGGTGCCTTAAAACTATGGAAATATCGGCTTCAGTTAAACCGGTAGCGAAACATTGTTATGGCACTTCCTTATCTTTCCTACTTCCATGATTGAGCCTTAATTTTTTTCACATTTCAATTTTCGTTCTCCCGTGCGTAGACGTTTGTACTCCTGTTCCGTTAAGATTGAACTCGGGCTCTGTTTCGTTAAAAATCGCGGAATGCAGCCATTTTTTTTTTGTCTTTAAAATCTTTGTAAATTCATAGTACAATAGAAATAAAGTTAATTATTTGGTCCTAATGGATTGATCTGGAACTGACTCTGTGTGTATAAATTTACAATTGTGCGTGGATTGAACACAGGTCAGCGCGACCAAAGTTATTAATCGTAGTGGTGACTATGTTTTCCACATCACTGTTTAACTGTTTACTATGGAGATTGCAAATAAGTGAGCGCTGTGGCGAGAACTATCTGGTGTATATGAAAACAACGTGTTTCTATTTACTTCTATAAGTCACTATTATTCAGAGCATGAAGCTTCAGAGTAGCAAAAATTACTACTTATTTAGTATTGGCTCTACTGTTAAATGTTCTACTGTATTGTAAATTATTTAATGTTGTACAACTTTGTGCTCCTATCAAAGTGAAGCCTTAATTTCTTTAACATACTAGGTCAGAAAGTAATGAGACTGAGTCCATAAAATTCATTTATTTGAAGATAATTTTACAGACACTTAATATTCTTCAAAATAGCCTCTTCATACATTAATACACCGTTGCCAACGACCCTGCCACCCGTTGATGCCCGTCTAGAAGTTTTCAAATGGAATGCTGTTCAGAACGCGCGTTACGTTTTCTGCAAGTTTTGTCAAAACACTGACCTTTTAAGCTAGATTTTAACCGAGGGAATAGAAAAAAGTCCGGTGGTGACAGATCAAGGCTGTACGGTGGTTGGGGCAGCATTGCGACGTTGTGTTTTGCCAGGAACCGAGTCACTTTGAAGGATGTGTGAACCGGCGCATTATCGTGGTTCAGAATCCAATTGCTTGTGAAATCCGGCTTGAAGCTTTGTGCCTCCTAAACACTTGAGCCTTGGATAAAGAATCCTTCCTGAAGGCTTTTTGTAACATGGCAAGCGTCACAGTAGCCGATTTGGTACAGCTACACTCTACGTTTATGAGTGACTTGGCGATTTTTTTGGCGCACTTCTAGTAGCGAGTTGCGATAAATTGAGACAACCCATCTGTTATTACATTTGCTGTGGTTTGCAACCTCGGCAAACGGAAAATTTCAATTTTCATTTTGAATATTCTAGAAAATTCTTCCAAAATCCGTTAAAATCGTTTGATTTCATTGGTTCGTTTGAAATTTTTTCTTTGCTCCCATTGGTTATTTTGATTTTAAAATATTATTTGATTGCATTGGTCCTTTTAAATCTTTTTTTGTGATACCATTGGTCCATTTATTTGTACTTCGACAGTTGTGGAATTTTATTTTATTATATTAGTTTCACGAAAAGATTAAGAGTTTTTTTTTTTTCTGCCATTTTCGATTTCATTATTTTTTACGCAAGAGTTCTGACGTTATCAGGATGTATTATTTCTTCCTTTTTTTTTCTTTTATAAATCTTTTTCTTTGTCAACATGACCACTGTATTTAGTGCAATTTATAAGTTTCAGGGTATATATTTATTCTTACCCAACATTCGAAGTTTAGTTCTGCTGGAACACAATTGTCCTTTGTAATGTATTTGCTTTTTGTGAAATTAAAAAAAAATTATTTTCAAAACGTTTTCAAAAGTGTTTTTAATTTTTCATTTTCCGTTGTGAAAAGAAAAATGTTTTTGAAAGAAAAATATTTTTTTTAAATAATTATTTCCTTGGCAATTTTAGAAGTGTGCAAAAAAAATTGAAAAGGCCGTTGCCACCACTCATAAACGTAGAGTGTAGCTGTTCCGCCGATTTATATATGGCGTATCGCTGCTCGACACTCCCCTGCATTCTGAAAACCTAACGCCAGTATCAAACACGCATCTCCTTCACTAGCAATCCGTGCTCTGAAAAGGCTCAAGGTCAAATAACTCCCACCAGACTCTGTAGCTGACAACCCCCACCACCCGTACCGCTCACAAACTCCGCCTCTTTGGTATTCTACTGGGGGGGGGGGGAATTCAGTCTCATTACTTTCTGGACAGACACTGTATATTAACTCATATGGCAGAGATAGACACATAGGTAGCACATAAATTGTAATAATTTTACAGAAGCTAAAGTAAAAATTCTAGAACTTCTAAGCAATCTATCAAGAAGATATATTTACGGACGCTTACTTTTCAACTAGTACACTTTTTACCAGTTTTTTGTTTTTTTTTTAAATCATTAATTGACGACGTATTGGAGCAACCCAATGGGCTACTGGCGACCATACGGGATCAATCCCTAAAGGAAAGATCCAAGGACAAGACCAAGAAATTTTGAACCACGTTCAGATAACGAGGCAACACCTGAGCTGGCACTCCGCTCTTCAAAATTCCGCACCACGCTAACGTGTGGACATTTAAGGCCATGGTAGATTTAACGTGCACCAACCCTTGTGTACCGAAAGAAGGATACATAGTTGGGGTGGTATGTAGAATGCGGTGTAACGACAATTTTTCGACAAACATGGTAACCTTGATTCTACGTATGGATTTATGGCCAACCTTTTCACTTCCATGTGTTTTTTTTTTACGGCGGACACTTGATTACTGATTATTTGTTACAACAAGGCCACAATCGATAAGCCAATTGTAAAAGGGCACCCAGTGGGGGACCATCACTATCCCTAACTGAGGACATCACATGCACGTCCATGCCCTGACCCCGGATTCGAACCAAGAACCTTCCAATCCAGAGGCCAACTTTGAAACTAATCCATATGTATCCAACTTCCATATGTAACTAATCGAATCGGCAAGATGGCTGCAATGCTGGCTTCGGCGGTCGTCTTGTTTTGGCGAGAAAAATTGCTTGGCGATAAAAATTCCCAGTATACTATTCACATATTTACCCATAGTTGTTATTTAGCTTAGTGTTGTAACCATAATATTTTCACGGCTATTTCTGAATTCTTTGAATACTGACAGTAGTCTACGTGACTGGTACAATATAAAAATTATTAGAATTCTGATGATAATCAGCTTTCTTCCACTGATAACTACGAGATATTCATCAAATTCTGAATTGACTAGGTAATTTTTAGCGACCTTATATTGTGAGCTCTTATATGTATATAGATTAAAGCCCTTCTTTTCTCATATTTAGTAGTGCTTACTATTTATACCCTGTATGTGAAATTTTTGTCGAACAACGGAAATATGATTTCACTGGTCCTGGCTTATGGTCTTCGACACATTCGTCTTTATCGGTTTGACATATTGCACAAAATTAGCGGATTATTAAAACTGCTAACTGATTCAAATAGTTTTCTAAACAGCTGGATGTTGTAACCAGAACAATTCGTAAAAGTAACTGACTCAATAACAAATTCCATTCCCCGAAGCACCTCGCTGTAGGAATTATCTTCCGCAAATGACTTCACCCATTTTGCACTTACGGAATGGAACAAGGACCAAATTTCTTGTTTTACAAAAATGTACTTAAGACTTCATTGGTTATGACTAAATTACAACTATAGCTTATCTGACAATCTCAACAAATAGCAACGAATAACGAAGTTCATCAAAACTGAAAACGTAATGATTAGTATTGTAGATATCTTGCCTCCAAGTGCAAATTTGTTGCCAATTACGGGGTTGATACACCGAAAATTTACATAGAAGGAGGGTTACTACCATACGCATCAAATTGTTTGCGGTGGAGTGGTCGTTCACGGTAAGAAGGCGATTTATCGCCAAATATGGTAACCTTCACCTTTTGCGGATTTTCTTCACATCTGCCGTTTTGTTATGGAAACCCTATCTGCTGTTACGGAATTCGGCCGCCATCTTGATTTGGCGACAAAAATTAGTTGGCGACAAACGTCTTACCGTGAACGACCACTCCACCTTGTTTGCCAATTTGAACGTCCATTACAATGCATCGTTACCAGCTAAATGTAGATATGTGTTGGTTCATCACAAACAAAAATGAGACATAAGAACATGGTACCATCACAAATTGGCGATAGTTTTCCATTTTCAACTAGCGATAAGTGTGGAATATAATAAGCCGTCTTAGACTTGTTTAAGTAGTTGCTGAGCAACGAAACATTTACTTGACTATTTGGGGATAACATTTACTTAACTATTTGGAGTATCAAGCTCTTGAGTTTTATCCGAAAATGTTTTCTAAAGTAAATACTTGGGTGGCAATACAAATTAAGAACGCCCATTTAACCTCTACTAATGACAATTAAAGTTGATTAAATCTCAAGTAATAACTAATTCAAACTGTTTTTTTAATAAAGCAAACATTGCATTGAAGTATAGCAATAAATATTTAGATTTAGTTTATTATTTGTTTTCAATCATTGTGAAATTTAAACTTTGAGCATCACCTTTCGATGTACTCCGACATTGTGAATCCGATGACTGTTCGTCACTGGTACTTGACCAACTATCGGTAGTTAATTGCGGATTATAAGCAGAGTTTGTGGACGATACTCGGAGAGTATCGAACATACTGGACATATTTCTGTGGTATGACGCCTTCAGAAGTTCTACTCGTTCTTCTGGGTCGAAGATTCCATTCATCAGAGCATTGTAGACGAATATTTTCGCACCATAACTCCCAGGTACAGCATCGATTTGGCGTTTGAGAGTAACAAGTCTTCTGAAGTACTGGGAATCTGACTGTTTCAATCGACTGAAACGTTTGATAGAGCAAGCTAGTAGTTTCGCAACAGTTTTTTCTGACATGTCTCCCGATCCCAAGGAAAGGTCATTGGATTGTAGAACTTCTTCGTCAACTATAGCATTATTTTGAAGATCTTCATTGAAAGCCATTTGGGTTGCTGTGATTCGGTTTAAAAGGTATCAAACAAATATTGCTATTTGGAAGGCGGGGATAAAGGTTTGCTGTTATTTAAATTGATACATGTTAGAAAATGATACTCTTATAGGATGGATGGATGCGGTTGTGCTTTTGTCTGTTTGGTGTTCGCTTTACCAGTCTTGTCTTATTGTAGAATCCTTTTCGTCGTTTCTTAAGAGCCATCTACCTTCTAATGAAAAAGATGAAGCACACACATGCCAGCAGCTTCATATTATTTCTTCCAGCTACTCATTCTCAGTTTGTATATATGTCACGTGGTTGTTGGTAAAGTTGGGAATCCTAGATTATTAATTGGTTTAAAGTGATGATACACATCGTCATAAAAAAAACACTAGTATGCGTTTCAAGAGTCAATCGACTTGGTTGATTTCCAATTCTGATTTACCCTGCATTCTTCTTACGACAGCGAATTCATACAGATGATCCGTCAATTTCATTAGAAGGTTGATGTTAGGTGCCATCAACCTTTTAATGGAAAAGGCGGAACATGTGTAAGCCATTCCACTTTTTATTATGTTATTTATTACATTATTTATTGTGTTATGTTATTTCTTGCGATCGCTCCGTTTGATAATTTGTCACGTTTTTGTGGGAAAAATTCATGAATCACAAATGTTTGAGTGGTTAAAGTGATTATCACAGCGATGATACAGTGATCAAAAGTAAGAGTCTGAGCTTCGATAGCCAATTGACAGTATCGATTAGTAGGTGCACGGAATTTATCATTCAGTCCAATGAGAACACGGGATCATTTGTTAGCCCAAGTCATTTTCTTTTGATACATCTTATGATAGCAACACCTTCCAAATGCCATGTGTTCTATTTAATTAGAAGGCAATGTTAAGAGCAAAGACACATGATCTGTAGCAGCGCACAGGAAGACAGCGCAACCCAGAGGGTCTATTAAAAACATGCTCATGTCCGAAGTTCACTGCAAATAATACTTCTATTAAAAAGTTAATAATCTTTGTGGTAGCTATATTACTGTTTAATTGTTCACTGTGGAGAATACATCGATGTGAGCGCTATGGAGAGAACCTTCTGATTTTCATGAAAGCGCTTGTGTTTGTTTTCACTTCTATCAGTCAATAGAATTCAGAGCGTGAAGTTTACCAGAAGTTATTGCTAATTTGGGATTGGCTCTACTCTAAATGTTCTGTATTATAAATTAATAATTATTGAGGGACTATGTTCTCCACTCTATCATCAAAGTGAATCTTTAATTAGTTTAATATATCTCAACTCATATGACGATGAAATATGCATACATAGCTAGTACACAAATCGCAATAATTTGAGAGAAGTTAAAAGTACATAGTTATTCGTAGGACTTCTAAACAATCAATAAAGAAAACGTATTTACGAATGCTTACTTTTCAACACTATCAACCAGTTCTTTTTTAATGATTTAATTCCTACATGCACCACAAAAGTAGAACATATACACTGAGCGGCCACTTTATTATGATCTCTCGTGTCAATATGTCGTTGGGTCACCTTTTGCCTTTTATACAGCGTTGATTCTTCTTGGTGTGGATTCAACGAGATGTTGATAGGTCGTTTGTGAAATATGAGACCATGCTTGGAAGTATGGCACTTTCCACCAGTGTGACATTGGATGGTTGTGGATCTAGATGTCTGATGGTTCTTTCAACTTGATATCACAAATGCTCAATATGATTGAGTTCTGGTAATTGTGAGGGTCACCTGAACAAAATGACATATCCTTCACGTTTTTCAAACCAATCGTGTACAACAGTGATCCCCAACCCCGGGCCGCGGCCCGGTACCGGTCCGTGGATCAAATGGCACCGGGCTGCCCAAGGAATATTAAATTATTTCCATTTTATTTACTGTGGTGTATTTATCTCGGGTTTGTGCGGTTCTTATCTATGAAATGTCCACTCAAATTAGGAGGCGGTAAGTCAGAACTTGAAATTTGTTCTGTTACTAGAGCTTCAATTATGATTTCTGAATTCTGAATTCTGTATGTCTCTATTTTCCAATTTTGACAAATGTGACAACTGTTTTCAAGTTGGCAGAAAAAGTAGCTGCATTTAAAGCCAAACTGAAAATGTGGGGACGGCACGTGAGCAGAGGCATTTTGTACATGTTTCAGACATTAGCAGGGTTGGCAAGACTGAGCCTAAACATTCATTCTCCCAGTTGGTGCACGATCACCTGTCTTTGCTTTTAAAAGAGTTCGAGCGCTACTTCCCAACCACAAAAGACTCACGAAGTGGTAAGGAATGGATCCGCTACCCATTTGTCAACAAATCAGGCTAATCTAGCATGTCTGTACAAGAAGAAGATCAACAGCTGGAAATTGCTGATGAAGGCGGCCTTAAAACTACTTTCGAGACAACAACTCTGACGGTGTTCTGCATTAAAGTCATGGCAGAATACCCTGAGATTGCCACCACAGCACTTAAATCCCTATTGCCATTTCCGACAACCTATCTGTGTGAAGTAGGGTTTTCTGCTGTGACATCAACCAAGACAAAACAACGGAATAAGCTGAACATAAGCAACACACTTCGGATGTCATTGTCTCCTATTACTCCTAGATGAAACCGTGTAGTTGCAAAGAAACAAGCTCAGGGTTCTCATTGATTTAGCGTTCTAGTGAGTTAAAATGTTAAAACACTTTATATTCATTTTTTGGTGTAACTGTATTTTATTTCGAAGGCATGTTTAAATTCAATTAAACTAAAATAATTAAATCAAAACAATCTAAAATATAAACAATAAACGTCCCCCCCCCACCCTCAGCGGGCCGCGTTAAAATTATCAAATGTTGATCCGGTCCGCAGCGATAAAAAGGTTGGGGAGCACTGGTGTACAATACCAGCCGTATGGCAGGACGCATTATCCTCTTAAAAGTACCCATCGCCATTGCGATAAATCATCAGCATTACAGGATGAACTTGGTCAGCAATGATGTTTAGATGTCTGATTCAGACTACCATGTACATGACATAAAGGGCTCAAAGAATGCCACGAAAACATTCCTTTAACCATCATTGCCTAAACCAGCTTAAAGGGTTGTAGTAATGCACTTAGAATCCGTGCTTTCGTGCTGTTTCCGCCAAACTCTAACTCTACCATCTGCATGGTGTAACTTAAAACGGGATTCATCGGACCACATTACGTTTTTCCAACTGTCCATTGTCCAATCCTTGGGTGCTTGAGAGAATATGAGACATCCCACGTTCGAAGTCCGTCAAATCACGTTTTTTCCCCATATATTCACAAACAATTCACCTATACTGCTGTCTCAGGAACACATCTCTCTTCTTTTATACTACCCTAGCCCTCTAGCGGAAACATTGTGACCCAATAAATAATTTGCTTAAAACTGTCAGGTGGTTACACACTCAGTGTGTATACATAGATCGAAGAAATTACTAACAGTGACGTAAGTTATTCTTGAAACAAAGCTCTTAGATGTAGATAAATAACTAGCACTAAGAAGCAGATTTTACTGGAATGGCCAAAAATTCTCAAGAAAAGCAGCAAGTTGAGAGAAATTTTCTTTCATGATTAAGAAATGAACACTGAAACAGATGTCTTGAACGGTAGAATTGTTGTTCTGTCGGTCCTTGTAACGAATGTCAGAGGAGCACCCTAAGGAAAACATCGATTCTATCACACACACACAGATGGCATAAATACTTTCTCATATAGTTCTGTTCTGACCTACCAGGAAAAGACCATTGATTCTAGCTGTTTACATGGAATTCGGGACATTGGTTTGATGTGATACAAGAAAACATTTGTGTGTTCTTAAATGAGTCTATCAGACAAAGAGTGGCCTAATCCACAAAAATACGAAATTCTGATTATCACCTTTTATTAAGACCTTTTATTTATTTTAAAATACGCAAGTTCAAGTATTCTAAAATTGAAAAACAACTTAGTGTTGATCACTGAAAAACAAATTTTCAAAATCTCAAATCATCTTGTGAATAAATAAGAATAAATGAAAAATGGTGGCAAGGAAATTGCATTTATCTTTGCGTATACTAGTGGATTAGGCCACTTTTGCTTTGATAGCCTCAAATGTCTTCACGTTGGAGTGGTGTTGCAGTTCGGAGAGTGGGTTGCTAGCTCAGGTGTGACCTCGTCATCTGACCATGATTCAAAATTACGTGGTGTCTATGGATCTTTCCCCTCGAGTTTGATCCCGAACAGTCGCCAATAGCCCGTACTATTGTTGCAGTGTTACGTTATTTAAAATACCTACCTAGCACTTATAATTTTCCTACCATGGTGCCACTCTTGCACCATGAATGTCATTTTTGAATTTCACCATCTTTATGAGAAGGATGACAAAAATTATTTGATACGAGATATGCATGACGAATTTTTTTTAATATTCATGACTACTTTAGTTATAAGATAAAACATTTCATCTTGAAAATTTCGTTTAGATTCACGTGCAATTGCAAAAGATCTTCTTTTAAAATTTAATATTTTCAGTTCTAACAGAGGAAAAGTAACTTATTATCATTTTTAAAAAATGGTAAATTGATTTGACAACTGTTTTTTTCTTAAGAAATTCATTGATTTTAACAAATTTATAACACTTGTAGAACATTTAAGTATGCTTAAGTTTTACTTCAACTCGTAAAGTAGGTAACGTATACCTTCTGTCCTTGCAATGAAAAAGTTTTAATGTTTAAAAAGTACTAATTCATTTTTTTTCTAACAATATTCTTTCTAAGTTCCTTTTAAAATTTTCTTTCCACTAACTTACATGCAGCTTCATATCAAATCCTTTGAGGGTTAGTGAGTGTTATGAATAGGAATAACATATGCGCACAATTTACTAAAACGTCAATATTTCTTAAATTTAAAACCACAGAAAATAGCGAAGTAAAGCAAAAGTCAACTGGAAATAAAACGTTTAGAAAATATTAATACGCAATTCTTTTTTATCCCAGGATCTCGCATAGTTTCCACCACTTACAATTAAAACCATAGTAATATTTATAAATCTATAGTTAGTTCCATATTTCACTTGGGCAACGAACACGAGTTTTCGTTTCGTTGCACACGTGCTATACCTAAAAATACTTTTTTTTTCAATTCATATATTTAGTTTTGAATAGATACCACGTATCTGTTCAGAATGAAAATGTTCGTCCTACCCAAGGAATTTATCTGTTCTACTCCCATGGTCCTACTTGGCTATTGAGTATAGATTTCAATAAAAGCAAGCAATTTTATTTGAAACATGGAAAATAATTCCAAGCTTTGACAGGTTCAATTGTTTTGCAAAGGAAAGTCATGTTAAAATCTTAAAACGTGTTCAAATATTTTGAATAAACTAGGGGGCCTGCCCCCTGCTCGCTAACGCTCGCCAACCCCCGGAGGATTGCTTCGCAATCCTCATTGGTTCCCTACGCGAACCTATGATCGCTTAGCTCGCTTCAATGAAGACATGTGTCCTAGCAGAAGGGATTGTTTACAAAATATGCTATCAAAAAAATGTTTTTCAAATCTAAATTTGCTGTATTACAGAAAAAATATATACAGCATCTCTAAAAACAGAATTCAAATGAAAACTTTGTGCAAATTTTGACTCGAAATGTGAGCGTTGCTTTGGAAATTGAATACCCAGCATGTTGTTTGTGTGTACATTTTCCCAGCACTCAAACGACCCACACTTTTTCATTGAGTTTGTTGCCGAAAGTTGTAGTGCGCGTCTTGTTGAACTATAATTGTTGGCCCTGAAAAGGGCCGTTTTTTAAATGGCCCTGAAAAGATCCTCCGCTTTCTTTGATTTCTATTATAAACTAACTGCAACAGCTCATTAAAATTTCCTTTTTTTTTCAATAAAATTTCATCCGATAACGCTATAAATTCAATCAATGCGCGAGATTTCACGATAAACAAACAATCGTACAGTGTTGCCAAAACGCGATTACAAATAACGTCTTTTTCGTGAGCCACGTAAGGTAATGTTAATTTTTAGTTAACGTCTTACTAGAGCAACACAACGGGCTATTGACGACGGTCCGGGATCAGTCCCTTAAGGGAAAGATCCGAGGACAACACCTCGTAATTTTGAACCACGGTCAGATGACGAAGCAACACCTGTGTGAGCCACGTAAGAGAATTATATATATAGAGATTCCATTAGCTATCAAATCGTTCAAAAGGTTTTCCCGTTGTATGTTTTACATCTTTCACACGAAAAGGAATTCTACAATTACGAGTGTTAAGCCACTACCTCCTAGATATACAAAGCCGTCTGACTGAACTGCAAACCTTTCGTTACTTCACGATCTTGAGGGATAGCCGATGCGCCGACAGACTACGATTATTGTTTTGACTTTTGTTTGAATACATAGAATTGAATTCAGAAACCATCCGCGTACGTTTCAGCTGTGGATTACTTAACAGTGATTGCTAAGAAATGGAGAAAAAGGTATGTTAATTTCATTTTGAATATTCTTTAAGTAATTAAAACCTCAGAAATATTTGTAAGGTTAGGAAATTCTTTTCGAATCACCAAAGGCCTAACATGTGTGATAGTGTAATCAATGTGTAGTTAGTTGTTCAGTTTCACGATAAATTATGGTTTCTCCCAAGATAAAAATGTATTATTAAAAGTGCGTTCTCACGAATCAAGTTTATTTGACCAATTATAGTTGATCAATTAAAGCTGAATATGACTTGAATCAGTTCTTGTTCACACATTTCTATAGGATGGTAATGGTAATGGTAATTTTAGTTAACGTCGTAATAGAGCAACACAACGGGCTATTGACGACGGTCCGGGATCAGTCCCTTAAGGGAAAGAACCGAGGACAACACCTCGTAATTTTGAACCACGGTCAGATGACGAAGCAACACCTGAGCTGGCACCCCACTCTCCAAACTTCCACGCCAACCCAACGTGAGGACTTTCGGCCACGACAGATTTAAGGTGCACCAGCCGCCTCTACACCATACGCTTACAAACATCCATGCCCGGACCCGGATTCGAACCAGGAACCTTCCGATCTAGAGGCTAACACCTTAACCACTATACCGGTTAGTCGGCCATTTCTATAGGAACTGATCAAGTTTCGTTTTTAAAATGGCGTCGAAAGCAGCTATGCGTGAAGTTGTGCAGATAGTAACAGTTTTGTTAAAAGAGCTAAATACAATTTTACTTAACATGAAAAGAAATTGTAAGAAATGGCGTTTTTGGGTGAAGCAATGGATTTTAAGAAATTAACTTGGAGCTTCAGAAACCTTGCTGAAGAAATTAGCATTTCAGGATAAAGAGGGATATAGAAATACTTTAAGACTGTCTGAAGAAAATTTTGACAAATGCTGTTTAAAGTTCAGGATCGAATATAGAAACGAGATAAAGTGATTCAACAAGCAATCTCACTAAAATTAAAGCTGCAAGTAACTTTGAGGTATTTCGCTGCAGGAAATTCCTTTTCAATACTTGCTTCCGTATACCGAGTACCTAAAAATACCTAAACTAATACGAGTACCCTAACCAAGTACTCAAAAATATCCAAAATCGGAAGATCGTAAAGAGAATTTCTGTCGAAATAAAGTAAAAATTTCAATTAAAATAGTAATAACACTTAACTTCAAGATTAAAATACAAATTCTACGAAAATAAACTCGCAGTAAATTAAGTTCATTAAATCAGGCTAATAAGTTCATTTTCAAACGCCATATCGAGTTCACTTTAACACAAGAATGTGAAAAATGGATGAAAATTGAAACTTGTCTTTCACATTTCATGTTAAGGACATCAAAAAAAAAAATAACTTCTAATTGAATTTTAAATTTAGCTTTATTTTAAAGGCATTTACAACGCATGAAAACTTAAATGACTGTTTTTGGTATACGTTATCTCAGAAATACAATTAAATATTCATCATATTTTAATGGCTATTTACATAAAACAGTAAATTAAGGCAACTAAGTAATTCATTCAAGTAATATTTTTTTATAAAACGAGATAAATAGTCCTTTTGTGTTCGTAATCAATACCTTCGTCAAATGCGGCTAAATTCGTATTGCAAAAATATAAAAGTTACAGTTGAAAAATTATTTATTTAAAGAAAATCCTACTTACGGTACAAAATTTTCCGCATATTTGAAATTCGTTGAAATGTTTATTCTATCTTTAACGATACCGAAGATACAAACTTTGCGTATAGAATAAAAAAGCACTTTTGTTTTGTTTCTCGAATAAAATAAACCACGACAGATCGTTTGTGTGGAAATAACTCGAAAGCAGATGGCGGATGACTCATCATTTGAACTATAAAGTTTGAATGGGTCAGTCACTAAAAAGTTGATCAACTCTATTGAAACAAAGGTTATCTCTTCGGTTTTAATTCAACTTTTGTTAATCAACTATAATCGTTCAATTAAACTCGATTAGTGAGAACGCGCCTTTATGGATAGTGATGTAAAGAGAACATGTGTAAATCATAGATATGCATTATATAGGGATCAAATTACCTTACTTTGATCCTATTTCAGTAGATCATGTTCTCTGCAACCCTGTGAACCTACCCCTGATAATAGGGGTTTTTTCCTCCATATTTTTATTTGTCATGAATACATCTTATTTCGTATTATAACGATTTATATAAATGTTTCTCAAATTTTGAGTGAAGCTGTCATTTTCCGTTTTAAAAAGAAAAATATTTGTGAAAGAAAAACATTTTTGAAATAATTCTTTCCTTGGCGAGTTTAGAAGTGCCGTTGCCACCTCTGAAAACTTAGACTGCAGCTGTACCAAAGATCGGCAGTATTTTGATGACGGGTTATCTGTCATAAATTAGCAAAATTGGTCAGATTTTGATAAAGATATCTCGTTGGAACCACTTTGAGGGTCAGAACTAAACCTTTTCACAAAGGAATGCGAGTCCACAAACGCATTTAGGATGTGCTAGAGGACAAACTAAGTTGCGGAATTGATGGAGAGTAAGTATGCAAACATATTAGTAAACTCACTTTTCCAATTTGATAGTAGCTCTACACTTACAATTTCACCGTTATATGCAATTGATATCAAACTGTAAGTTGGTGATCAAATTTGTGTTTCCACTAATTATAATGTACGTCTGACAGCGTCGAAGCATGGGAAGGGTGGGAAGGAGTTACATGACTATACATCGTTAAAAGAATTGTAAGATATACAGTAATACTTTGAATTCTTATCTAGGTAATTTTCATATTTCTCTGTTAGTTGCAAGTTTTGAAATAAGATAATGTTTTCAAGATTTATTTTCCCATACTAATATTGCAGCTTGATAACAAATTTCTGATTGCTTTGAAAACTTAATATTTTTCCTATTCCTGATGTTTTGAATTCTGCTTATTCATACAGTTGGTCTAAAGTATCAACTGCATAAGCAAGAATCATGTTCTTTTTGACGCTACAGGAAAGCTTACTTACTCTTCATGACTTTTATAGATATTTTGATAATTTTTACAAATATATATTGCTTAAAGACACCATCGACTTTAGTTTGATATACTAGGGGGCTCCGTCCCCTGCTCGCTGTCGCTCGTCAACAACCGATGATTGCTACGCAATCATATTTAGTTCACGTGTCAAACTATACTTTTCAACAATGATGGGGTGGGGATTGCTTCACAATCCATCCCCATTTGGATCGCTTTTGGATTGATCCGGAACCTATAGTATGCGACGTAAATTGAAGGTACTTCCCTTCCCATTGCGATATTTATCCCATGCTCCCGAGTAACGGAAAATTGCCTTTCTATGCGATATTACCGGATCCGTATATAAGCCGACACCGGTACTTTAGTTTTAGAAAACTTTACAAAATTTCTCGGCTTAAACACGAAAACATACGGTAAATAAAAACAAAATGTTTTAAAAAATGTCAAGAACAAAACATCGCGTTTCCACATAAAAAAAGGATATTGTTAATAAATAACAAATTGTTAAAATTCAGAGGAAATCTCATCATAATTTTAAATGTTTTAGCTGATCCGTGTTGTAATAGTACTTTTTAAGGTTTTCATATTCGCTATGGAAACGGCGACCGAATTTGCTAGTTCTTCTGAAAACATTGCAAACTTTCTAGCATGTACTCTCAAATTTTATGAATGAATAAATTAATTTAAAAATATAACTGTGTTTATCGTCTGCGCGTGCTCCATATTCATTAGCCCGTTGAATCAGAAGACTCGCTATCTACCAATCACAAAGAGAATAAACCTGAAAAAGACTGAAACATTTTTTTTTTAATTGGAAGAAAAGAAATAGTGTAGAGATTAATGATGAAATCGTCCACAGAGAGATGTTCCATGGTGCTATTACTAATATACAATTTAGGCCAATTATAAACATGAAAGTAATGAGACGTATGAAATGTGTTTTACTTTTAGCTTCTGACTTTTAACACCTACACAAATACAGCCTCCAAAAAATCCTACTTTCTTTCCAACATAAAAACCTACTTCAGTTCAAATATTCGATTGAATTTGATTTTAAAATAAATTTAATTCCTAAAGATTTTTTAATTAAAGCATCTTACAAAAAATATTTTTCGAGAATAAAGTGAAAGGGCTTTTTTACGTTTCAACTGATTTAAACAACAGGAGAGAAAGTGCAAAAATCCTTCAATAAAACCTCGCTTCTAAGAAATAGAAAAAGTAAATACGCTGCAATAACGAGAATTTATTATTCAAATTAAAGTCGTTCTTACGATTGAGATCACTTTGGAATTAATTCAACACTCACTCACACCAACTCCAGTGATCTAAATCGACTCAGTATTTTGCATTTATATTAATTTAATGCAAAAATAAAAGGAAAACTATGAGAACGAGAATCAATTTCTAGAGATTCGGTTCCCAATTACATTAGAGTACTGATGAGCAAAAAAAAAGAAATCGATTAATTTTCCTCAGCCATTGGAGCCCCAGGTTATATAGAAATTAATTATGGATGACCCAATGTGTTTTCGAGCAGAAATGATTTAAACTGAGTGCGACAACATTTTTTTATTGAATTTCTAGACCGGGGTGTATGTAATAAATGGTTCAAATGCTTTATCTGCGCAATTCTAAAAGTTAACGTTGAATGACAGAAAAACAAAATCCTACCCCAGACAGACTTATCCTTTATATATTGTTTAACTCGGCGAAATCTTATTTTATTACTCAGAAGGTTGGTATTCAATATTTGTTTACTGAAAAATTTAATTTGGTTGGGGTGGTAGCCCGGTTTGAAGAGTAACGGAATACCAACCTGAGGACTGCGAGTTCGAACCCAACAAAAGACCGTTGTGTACAAAAAGGGCTGGTGCATGTTTAATCTGTTGTGGTCTCAAATGTCCTCGTGTGGGTGCGGTGAAGAGGTGCAGCTTAGATGTCTGACGAGATACTTCCTCCAATGAGATTTCGTCGTCTTTCGTCATTCGAAGAACACTGATCAGATCTTTATCTCGTTATCATCAAAAATTAAACAAGATCTTGATGACGATACATCTTGTCACTTGCAAGGTTGGTCAGATCTCGATAGACGAGATATCTCGTCGAAACCACTTGGGGTTCTGAGTTTTATTAACATTTAACTCTAAGCTCTAAGTGAAACCACACATTGGTGCAACATCAGTCCGACACTAAATTGGCTGAAATACGAATGCATATCGAGATGTTATTGGTACAGAAACGAGGAATGCATATGCATGTCGTATGTTATGACGTATGCATATGCCGTTTGTTAAGACGCATGCGCATGTTGTATGTTCTGTCGCATGTTGATACAGTGAGTGACAATGTGACAACTGTTGGCCCACGTTTGAAGCAGCTAGGTCATCTCCACTGACCATTTACCTTGGCTGCACCACTTTTTGTCGTTTGCACACAAGAAAAGATTCCATTGATCCGTCTTCTATGGTTTAAAAGTGTGTCAGAAGCCAAAATCCACCAAGCTGACCAACCGGTCTGGTGGTTAAGGTGTTAGCCTCTAGATAAGAAGGTTTCTGGTTCGAATCCGGGCCAATGCATGGATGTTTGTGAGCGTATGGTGCAGTGGTGGCTGGTGTACCTTCAATCTGTCGTGGTCAAAAGTCCTCACGTTAGGTTGGTGTGGAAGTTTGGAAAGTGGTGTTCCATCTCAGGTGTTGCCTTGTCGTCTGACCGTGGTTTAAAATTGCGTGATGTTGTCCTCGGATATTTGCCTTAGGGGATTGATCTCGGACCGTCGCCAATAGCCCGTTGTGTTGCTCTAGTATGAAATTAATTTAAAAATTACCAATTACCAAAATCCATCAAAATTCTTCAGCACATTAAGAGTACACGCAATTGAGTGTCTTCAAAAGAACTAAAATTGTAAAATGTTCAAAAAATGGTTTGGTTTAATTGCGCACTTGCCATATTTGGCCGAGCTGAGTCAAACGCGAGGCAGATAATGTCAATTAACCCTCCTGGTTGTTGTCTTGATCAGGTATCTCGCCATTAAAAATAATGTCTATATCTTGATGAACGAGATGCCATTAGAAGAAAACTGACCAGATCTTGATCTCGTCATCTACAAAAATTAGCAATATCTCGATGACGAGATATTTAGCAAAATCGATCAGATCTTAAAAGACAAGATATATCCTCGAAACCAATATATACGTTATTGAACACGTACACACAAGTAAACCTCCTCGATTTTTACAACTGTTCCGGCGATCCATCTGCTGTGGTATGACATTGCTTACAAACCGATCCATATCTTGTTTTACGAGGTACATAAAACTAATCATAAGTCTGCACTCTTCGAACTCAACATTTTCATATGGAAAAAAATTATTATTTTCCTACACAAAAAAGAGAGGGAATTACAATGCAAATGCATAACTCCTTTTTTCCAAACGTGCTATGAAAACTTTTCCCTCCCATTTTAATTAACGTTTTCAGAGCGTAGACGGTACCATTCTTTTTTCTCCTCCGAATGTGGCTGTTTCCGAATAAAACCATTTCGCTTTTTCGAGGTCCGAAGGCGCCTGGTGGCTGATGAATTCAATAGCTGCATGAGGAAGGAATGACGAATTTAATTAGTTTTTTTCCATCCTAGGGACTATAGGACGTGCCGTGGATGGCAGATGAAGCAAACCTTTAGTGATTTCAAATGAGACGGACCTGGTAATGGAACTAACTAATGACCCTCCAATTCACACCACTAATGGAGGCGAAATAATTAAAGAACTCAATTCGGCCATGCGCTTCCTGCTAGAGAGTATTCAGCATAACCAGTCGATAGTTTTTGCATTATTATTAACTCACTCTGGATAAAGCACACTCGATGCTGTCATTTTTCATTAAAAGGCAATTTCTTTCACTCCTCCCATCTCTCATTAGCATATTTTTAAAATAAATATTCCAGTCTCGATAGTTGTAAAAATAGTCGCTGGTAGAGAAAATTCTGCATGAGCTCGTTCTTTAAAAATTGAGCTTTTGAGTATTGGAGACGGACGCATTGGGATATCATATTTTAAAACTCACTAACATGATTGGCAGGTGATTTCCTTTTCTTATTTTAACATTTTTTTTCTCTTGTACATTTCCTTTTTAATTATTGAAACAGCTTCCTACATTTTTGATTCGAATTTGTTATAAATAGAAACCCATTAAAATATTCGAACGAGCAATTTGGCGATCGGTTAGATTTAGTTTTGATAAATCATGAAGCAATCTTTGAGACAATGGTTTTCGATATCTGAGCTCCTTTTAAAATATAACAGTAAGAATATAAACTCATTTCATTTTCAATGTGCTCTCAAATGGCCTTAAAACTGGTCTAGTTAAATTCCTTAGAATTCATATTCCTTGATCAGTGACATGAGCTGTGTTTAGACTGACGGGGCGTATGCCTAGTTCTATTAAAATTAACTAAGACAATCTTTTTGGAATTTTTTTAAGGTTTTAAATCTATCTCAGTCTAACTTGATAGTCTGTCAGTTTCAACACGATGATAGTGGAGAAATACATTGATTGTATTAATGTTTCTAATTCGTCTTCTCATTAGAGAACAATCATATCCAATTTTTAAATTCCTTACTTTATTTATTTCACAAAAACCTTTTCAGTGAAAATTCCTTCATGTTGTATTTATATAAATTTGTAGATATGGACGGTGTATTCAACTAGTTACAACAGTAACAGCCTAAGCCATTTGGTGTAACGCCATGTAATTTTGAACCACGGTCAAATGACGAGGCGACATCTGAGCAGGCACCCACTCTCCAAACTTCCACACCAACTCAACGAGAGGACTTTCGGCTACGACAGAGGTGCACCAGCCGCCTCTACACCATACGCTTACAAAAATCCATGCCCTGACTCGGTTTCGAACCAGGAACCTTCCGACCTAGAGGCCTACCTTAACCACTTTTCCGTTTGGTCGGCTAATGGACAGCGTTTATGTTTATTGGAATCAACAATTACGCAACCGATGGTTAGTTCAATTTCGTTGTTTCCTCTGAGTCATTGGTGTTGGTATGTTAGACGAAGTGGGTAGCGACATTTGATGCGAACTTCTGGCTTGGTGTTGACGATATCTCAACTGTTGTTGCTGGTTTGATTTCGTTTTCTTTTTATTGATATGATTATTTCTTTTTATTTAAAGTGTGATGTTACCTTCATGTTTTGTTTTGTTTGTTTGCTTTTTTCAAAGTATTGGGAGTATTTAAGCAATTTCTTAGCGTTTTGCTACTTATGTACGTAGAAAACACCATTCTGTGTTGTATGGGTCAGGCTCCTCCCTGACGACGCCCTGATCCATCAAGATTTTCATTTTCAATATTTTCTATTTGGTTTTTATTTTGAATTTCCTCTTGTTTTAGAAATTATCTTAAAAATAAGAATGCAGTGTTTGTTTGTACATTTCAAGTTACCCATTTCAAGTTTTCTATTATCTTTGGACCCTTTTTATGCCAAATCCGCCTCTTGCGCGTTTGGTGTATGTCTGTCTGTATGTACTTGCCTTATTCACGTCCACACGGTTTCATATCTTTTCAAGGAAATTTGCATACAGTGCATACTTATCTTCATTTAGTGAGTGAAATTGGTTGTGAAAGTCTATCTGTCCGTCTCTCTGTTCTATGTTCGATTATGTGTTTGTGTATTTGTGTAGGCATCACATAAATTGTATTCCAGATATTGGATTGCAATGTGTTTTATTTTACACATTATCTATCAATTTAGTGAATGCAATATTAAACATTTCTTTATTGTTATATTTAGATCCGTTTTGCGCTAAAACGCCTGAGCAAGTATACTTAAATCAACCATTATTTGATAGTTTTGGAAAAATTGGAATGTTTTAGTTCTGATACTTCATTTATTTCGAGTCTTATTTTTGTTCTTTGCGCAATGTAAACGATTTTTGAATATTTGGAACAGACGATATTTTTCAACGAAAGGGAATGAAATGGAAACTCGTGTTAGTTGATCACGTGCAGTAATATTTTGTATTTTTTCATTTGTAAATGTTGTGCACTTTATAGTTGTAAGTTGTTTGAGATGTTGAAGATTGAGCGGATGTTTATAAAAATGTAGTGTTAACATAATGTAATGGGTCAGAATAACCAGAAAAAAAGGCAGAGCAATGTTACTGTATAGTTACAAAGAAAATGAACTTTCTTGATAAGCAAGTTTTGAACAATACCAACAGACAAATACGCAGTTACCTGAAGCTCTGGCGATGCTTTGCCCAGGTAGACCACACAGATCTATAGAAATCCATAAATATTACGATTGAGTGGTTTAATGAACAGTTAGCACATAATGCTTATGATCATCATTGGATACCTTTATACTATAGGTAAAAAAACATCCATGTAAGCGTAAATCCTCATGTTGATTTTTTGGTTAATATTACACGATTGTTGTTATCAAACGCAGGGAGTCAAAGTAATTATAATAAGCGGGTTCTTCTGTAAAATATGTTGGTGTATAAAAGTGTTTGTATGCTGAATCATAATCTCAATCAATGAAATACTTTTTATTCCAGGCCAGATTCCTTTTGAATGTTGTGCGACAGGCTGTCGTGGGAACTACGAAGGAGAACTGTTTGCCAGCAACATTTTAAACCAGATGACTTAATGTGGGAGAAATAGAAAAAGGAAAATAGAAGAACTAAACTATTTAAAATCTAAAAACTTTTTCTTCAAGCTGATATTACAGATATGGAAAATTCAGCAGAATTGTCTAATAAGACTGACTGTATCAGGATTTATTCTGATTTCAGAATTTTTAATATTTGTAACATATAACTTTTTAAATGTACTGTATTTGGTTACAATTGTGGTAACAAATCACTACGTGAATTTCAAACATGTTCACACGCTGTTGTCATCTGACAGCTTTGCTCAAAACCAAGTATGAAGTCGCGCGTCCTGTTATTTCTCTTACCCACTCGAAATTATAAATTCTCTTTTAGATATGTTTTCTCAAGAGTCTGAATGTCATACCATTTCAATCTTACTATTTGTTATTGTTAAGTTATGCTTAAATAAATTACATTTTCCTGTTCCTCAAATGCATTCTTTGTAGAGTACAATATGTTGGAATAGCAGCGAATAACCAATTGCTGCTAGCCAGCATAAGAGTTGGGGTCCTTCCGAAGGGCAGAGTCAGAATACCAAAAATGGCAACTCCAAACAATCAATAAAGTTGCATTAGTTCAATCATTAGAATTCTAATTTTACCTTCAACTACTCGTTTTCTTTCATATAACATATTTTCAGGATTTTTTTAAATAAATAATTTTTAAGCAACTAACTTTTTAAACCTTGAAGGTTGTGGTAAATTTAAAAGTTTTTTTTTTCTTGCTGTCTTCATTCTATAAATAGTTTATATTCTTACACATTACTGATGTGTGTACATGTAAATTCCCATATATTAACTGCCGACGTTTTTAAGAATCAGACAGGGCTTATTTTGAAAAATCTCAATTTTGTATGACATTATTTTATGTATAATTTATAGAAAATTGACTTGAATATTGAATTTTTTACATTCTGCTGTGTTTGTGATCTTATAAGATTAACTAATCTGTAAGAGTATCCCACCTGGTCGAAAGTCATGTATTAATTTTTATAATATGGTTTCTACAGTGTGTTTTATTTAAGTCCTTATTTTTAGTTACAAAAAGAAGAGTGGAAACCCTGTGTATATCATCAAAGTAGAATTTTTTCAAATTTTAATGATCTTATTCTTTGCAATTTGAAACACAAGTATTCTGAATTTTGGGGTATCGTACAAAATGCTGATGTTTAGTATTTTTAAGTCTAGGAAAGAATTTAGGATGTGTTAAATTGCTGTAAAAGTAAACTCTGGTCTCATTACTTGTGTCGTTTAAAGGTGAAATGCTAAACCAACTTGATCGAAAATATATAGAACTCCCACTAAAAGTAATTTCTATTGTTGAAATACTTGAATATCATCATTATATCAAAAATTATTTTAAAATGGTAGTAGCTATTGATTTAATCGATTCAATATTACGTTCAATTGAGAATGAAGAAAACTAATCAGGTTGAAAACATTATGGAGCAAATTTGTCTTTTAAATTCTTACCCACAGACATGACAAAATTAGCTAAATGTTCTTATTTTTGCTTCAATCTATCTCCACAAGCTTATGGATTTGCTAGATAAACACATAACTTTATCTTGCCCCATTCATGAAATAACCTCAAAAGTAAATGCCAAACAGAATTAAATGATCACTTGTTTTCGTCAGTCTAAAAAAAGAGTTCATAAACTTAAAGAACACGAATTATAAGTATCATTAGGGTCACGCGGGATAATTGTAAACACTGGGTAATTGTAAACAAGCTATACAAGAGCCCACATGGGAATCCGAGAAACTAAAAAATTGTGAAATATGAAAGCTGGCAACCCTGAGGATTCAATATGGCGATCCCGTATTTCTTTGAACCAGAACTGATAGCAATATGTTTAGTTGAAAAATTTATGGTTGAAAAGTTTGGGTTTTAAAGTTTTTGTGTGCAGCATTTTCTGTGCTGCCCTCCATAATATATTGAAAGGTATGTTGTTCCAATTTTTTACTACGGTTTAGTTATATTTCTATCGAACAGCAAATCATTGACTTTTGCTTCTGGGAACTTTAATGCACCTACAGTTGAATGTTTACAACTACCCTATATTTCTCAAGGGACGGGGTAGTTGTAAACATAACTTTGCCAATACTTTCGTTCAATTTGGATGGAAAATTATATGTTTTCCTGTGTAATTTTGTATTTAATCGCATTTAGTACGTTTTAATTGCGTTTTATTGCATTTTTCGTGTTCTTGGGGAGCAGGAAGAAACTAAAACTTCACACATATGGAGAAGTTCTTACAACTGACCAAGTACTGTCACGCTTGAAGGAGGCAGAAGAGAAAAGGAACAAAAGTAGGCCTGGTGAGAAGACAGTGAAAGAGCCATAAGTAAGCCAGAAACCTTGAAAGAAGCAAATGAAAAGGAAAGCAGAACTCGAGGACAGCGGGGATGAGGAACTATTGGAAGAATTGCCTAACATTTATGGTGAAGAGTTTAAAGTTCTCCAAACATTCAAGCAAAATATAGAAGACTAGCTTGTAGGGGAAGTTAAATATTTTGGAGCCATTCATTTAAGACATTGAAACGACTGCGTTTCTACTTGTAGATGTTGATGGGGGAAGAGAAAGAAACCCCGTTTTTCGTATGTATGAAAGGTGGATGTTGTTTCAGAAGAAGAGTTTGAAATCACCGGACTCAAATGCATCGATAATGCATATACTAAATTCGCTGTGGTTCAAAAAGACTAATTCTGTGTAACAAAAGACCATGTCAAAGCAATTTTACCTACTCCAACCTATACCAAAGAAGACCATAAAGACATTTTCCAATTTGAGGGCACTATTAATATGTGATAAATGTAATGTGGGTTTGTTTTTTGTACCCAAGAATGTAATTTTCAATTTTTAGTTTTATTTTTAATTTAAAATTTTTATTTTGTAGTTTTCTGTTGCATTCTTTGTTCAGTAAATGTTTTAATCATTTATTCTTATGTATTCCTGGAAGTTCACCTCATGATTTATGTAACTTTCAAGTGTCACTATATTTTTTGGGTGGAAGAAGTGGGAGTATTTGGTAAATGTAAAGATCAAAACGGGGTTATTGTAAACATGGTATTAGAACGGTAAATATACCATTGGAGTTCCTTATACTGCTATGACTACTGTCCATACTGTCACTTGTTCAATATTAAATATCACGAGGAAAATCGTTGTTTACAACTACCCCTACTTTCAGGGGTAATTGAAAACACGCGGGGTAATTGTAAACAGCCGAGTACGGTATTAAATCTCTTTTATGGTATCGTCGTACTAATTAAATATCAATGTAGAAAAGTGACAAGTTAGTTTAGTAGGATGAACAATGTTTAATTACATTATCAAGAGTTTGAATATAGGGATTGAAATTGAACATACAAATTTTGTTTACAATTACCCCGCCTTACCCTAATGATGGATGAAATCTACATCAAACACTTGATTATAAAAGGGATCGTGTTGACACGGCATCCAGTTCCTATGTATTTCTGGTGCAAAGTAATTTAAGCTCAAAGATGTGCATATTTTCCCTGCAAAAATATTATTCAAACAGCTTTCAAAAATGACTGCAGAAATACTGTTTGACATTTTAATGAAAATTATTTGGGTTTGGAGGCAATAGGCTTTAAAGTTATCGTTGTGGCGAGTGATAATAACTCGATTAACCGAAAACGCATTTGCTTTTTTTAATAATCCTTTGTCAAACTTTGTTTAACCCCATCCGGCTGATGCAACACATCCCTTATTTTATGCTGTCGATACAGTTCATCTAATTAAATCTCTTGGGAATAACTGGATTAATCAGAAAAATATTGAAGAGGCAATGTATTTTCCCAATTTCGATTTGTCGTTAAGTAATGTTCACACCGCCCCTTTTCACACACAAAAAAATTATATGAAGTGGAATCTGGTGATTCACTGAAATATGGGTATACCCTATCTCGAAAAGCACTTTGGCCTACCAATATGTAACGCTAAAATATAAAACTCGCATTGCATCATAAAGTGTTATTCAGATAGGGCGAAAACATAATTTGCTAATTTCATAAGGTACTTCATTATATTAAAAAATATTTTCAACTTGGTTCTCAATAATGAATGTTAAAACACCATATCGCATCCCGGCAAAAAATGACACAAGTCAAAAAATATATATATATATTGATGTTTTTTTTTGTGAATGAGGTGCCCCAGCGTTTTATATTACTAATCTGTAGAATCTAATAGAAGTTACCACCATAAATACTTATCTAAAATTTAAAAGAAGCTTAAACTATTTCAATGTAAGTTTTATAGTATGATTTAAGTTGATGTTTCTCAAATTCTGAGTTGTGTCATTTTTCTTCCCGGAGTGCTATATAAAGGCATTTATTCACATGATATGTGCCATCCATTAACATGGAATAAATCTAATGAAAACAATTTTCCTTAAGAATTTTCTAGACTGGTTAAAAAAAATGGGGCGAAATGAAAAGCAATACTGAGCGACTGACAAGATAGACCTATTCATATCTTGTATTAACAACATCGTCCATACTCAAACTGACTAGATATTGTGTAACTGAACTTAATATGTCCCATCACCAACAGTGAAAAATTCAAACTGATGAACTTGAAAATATCGATTCAATTTGTACCGTAGACTCACTGTCACAGAATATCGCATCTCTTCAACAAGTTTTGGAATTAGAAAAGAAACTGCATAATCGGTTTTGAAACTATCGTTGATTTCCAAAAGTATGGGCACTGTTACCGTGAATTATTTTTCAGATAACTGTGATACTTCTGATTTTGATAAAAATGTTTATGAAGCCATATTGAGGTTGCATATAATGACATTCTATTTCTGATAACATTAATTTAATCACATTTAGCTGGTGGTTATTCTCATTCAATTGTAAAAAGGATTAAATGTGAAAGTTGTGGAAAATAAGTTATAGAAAAACCACTGATTATTCATTCAGGCTTTCAGCAAATCCATGATTTTGAAAAAGGTGGATTAAAGTACCCAGCTGTGTATGCTGTAAATGTCATGATGTATAATTTTATTGTTCTGCAAAAATTAATTGGGAGAGTTTGAGAGTGAATTTATACAAGTATATCAAACCAACGCCTGCTTTATTTGCGTGCTACTCAGGAAATACCTATATCCAAGAAAATTAGTATTACACCATGCGAGCAGCATTCATCAACTAAAATTATGCAGTTGCTTATGCAATCAGCTACAAATACACTTTTGAAAAACTATTTTAGATCCAAAAATGACAGCATGCCCAAATAACCAATTAAAAGAAAGTTCAAAACATTAACAGGATAAGAGTTAAAATTGTGTTTAATCCAGAGTTGTATATTTTCAATTTCGGTCTCCGGCTTCTCTTTAAAGATGTCTAATGTAATTCACCCGTCTCTTCCTGGTTTAAATTTCCTTGTCAACTTCTTTTCTTAGACCTACCTTCGGGCATATTCATTCTGATTATTTATGCATCTTCAGTTAGTTTATTTCCCTTTTATAATGTACCATAAAAATGTTTTTAAAAAAGTTAGAATTTTGTTAGATACCTTGTTTACAATAGCATTCATATTTAAACTTGGGCATCAGTAAAAAAAAAAAAAAAAAACATCTTAATTTTTCTTTTTTTCTATTGTGTACATATTTATATACGTTTTTGTATTCTTAAAACCAGTAATTTGCTATTTTATCTATTTAACAACTGTAATAGACTTCAAGAGTCTCATTTTGATTTGCCTCGAATGTAACGCATAAAAATATTTGTTGTATGCTTTGTGTGTACATTTTGTGTTTGTAATTTGTTGTATGTAAATGTGTGCTTTTTCTATGCACCCAAATATTGAGCTAAGCTTGTACATTAATAAAAGTAATTTAATGGAAATGGATATTTCTTGGAGTATTTTTCTTAGTTTTAATAACCTTTTGAAAAGGGCAATTGAAATGTGGGTGGGGGAGTAACATATTCACTATTTATAATATTTTAATTGAATAACAGAAAATGTTTTTTGCTCTTATTTTATTTTTCCAAATATGTATAGCTTCAAATGAAATATAAGGATTGAAAGAACATCAGTCAAAGGTAAGTGTACTGCTTCATAAAGATATATGTTTATTCTCTCCCACATATGAGCAGGATGGAAAATGACAAAGATTTTTTAATTTTCTGTGTTAAGTTCTTTTTTTAGTGATAAATTATTAGTGCCATTTTAAAATGTAATTTACTTATTGTTATAGTTGTTTTTAACGCCTTTCGGTTCAGCAGAACAAACATAGTAGTAGTAACATAGGATCGCCTAATAAACATAGGATCGTAAAAGAAAATTTACAGTCATTGAAGGGTTGTCCAAAATTTCAATTATTTATGAAGATGAAAAAACTTCCTGGACAAGTATTGTTTTTATAGAACCAGCCAAACTTTCTTGACTCGTAATAAGTACACGTTAATTTTCAGAGCATTGTGAGAACCACAAGACTGTACTGTTAGTTCATTTTCAAAATTTTTAGAAAAGTGGTGTTTTTGTTTAGAACCCTTCAATTGTCTACCCCGATACACGCAGTCAATCTCACAAGCAAATGGACAGAGAAAGAATCCTAATGTTAAAACTTAGAAGAAATTTCTATGGTTAGCGCATGCGCATTAGTTATGATTTTGTATGGGGAAAAATACTTCAGAAGGATATTCGTGATGACAAGGAAAATCTTGGCATGGATAAATTTAACATTAGGATTCTTTCTCCGTCAAATCTTGGTTCCATTATTTTTTTGGATTTTTCGGCGTTGCATTGCATTTGAGTATTTTAGCATGCTTTGGTTTATAATTTTGTATGTTTCAGCAAAAAATTTTATCAAAATGCATTGCCTATGGTAGAGACTCCTAGAAAATTGTAAAATTCCTTCAGGTTGCATCATGTGCCTTCAAAGCAAATACGTGAAACAAAAATTTTTGAAACTATGTTCTCCGCAAGATGTGAAACGGCTTGACTGACTTCTCACATAAAGTTCCCAAGAAAACATTGATACTATATGATAAAGTGTTATTGAAAATTGAGGGTTTGTTGATAAATCACACATGTAGTATTTCTCCAAACACAATATGCGACAAATTTAGATCTTTACACAAGCCAATCAACGCAACAACAATAAAATCCAATCTATAAATGACTTCTTTATCCATGCATTCACTTTGTGTATACCATATTCCCCATAAATAAGTAATTAGTTCAGTAAACACAGTTCAATTTGAATTACATTCCATAACAGTTCAATCCAGAAAAATTACTTGAAGTTACCACTTCTCGATTGTAACAATACTTCTGTGTACCATATACAGCATTGGTAATCTTGAACAATTATGAAAATGATTACTAAATATGTAAATGTAAATTTTTTAATGTAAATTGTAAGCAGCAATATTTAATATTTTCAGAAGATTGTTTTGAGACTCATTCCGACATTGTAAAAGATATTTCTGTACAAGAACACATGAAGGTAATTAAAAAGGAATGTTACAGTTAGTGAATATGCACTTCAATTCATTATACATAAGAAACAAATGATACATAAAAATTTTTATTTTCTATCAAATATACAATATAACTTTAGATATCAAGTAATAGTCATACTGTGCAAAAAGTTATTTTTCTGAATTATACAAGACTCTATCAGAAACTTTTGCAGGGCAAAACTTAGCAATTTATAAGCATTAAGTAACTTTTCAAATTTTATATTTTTATAATCTTAAATTTTCTTTATATCTTAAAACTTTGTAAAAAAAATTAAAGAAACTATTTATTTTGTAAAAGTTTAGTCATTTTAAAAACTATTTAACATTTTGGCGATAACTCATTTCCTGTTAATTTTTCAAAAAGTCAAACTGATTTGCAGTAACTGCTATTTAAACTGCTATCGGAATAATACAAGCCTGAAGAAATAAAAACAAAACCACATAGAAACGCGCTTTGAAAATAGAAATTACAAAAACATGAAGAAATGTATCTCAAATGGCCAGTTAGAAATCTGATGAATGAGGAACCTGAAAATATAAAGTGTGCACATCTGTACAATACAAATGAGATCACAAACTCGCCTTTCGTGTCAACTTAATGTACATACATACACAAAGTTGGCTTGCTTTCTAAGATAAAGATAATTATATTAAACATCCTCCTTCTTTTCACACGAGAAAGACATACGAGTCCTCATGCTGTGTGTCAGCCTATATCCTTCTTACCAATGAATGGAATATGCTATTTTATGACTTAATTGTTTGGTCAATACTTATTGTGTATTAATCATTCTGACATGGTCGAAAATAGAACAAGGGATATCTTATGACTTACCTAGAAAGATGGAAGAGTCTTGAATGTGGCCCATAAGGTATTTTGGACCTTCACCTTGATTCTAAATTTTTTTTTACAGATATTGTTACCCTCCTCAGCTGTGAATATTTTTGATAACAAAACTGTCAGTTGACGAATAATTATTTTTCTAAGGAGTATGTCTCTTATCTGATAAAGAATATAGAATATAGCTTAAAGACTAGGTCTTATTCATGAAAAAAATTTTGAAAGGATTGCTAGGATTGAATGAAATACAATCATGTCCATAAATTAAGGATAATGCCAGCTCCGGCAAATAAAGGCTCAGAAACAAAACAAACGTGACTTATTCATAAAGCCCATTTATTAAACAAAAGATAAAGAACAAAAAAGATGGTGTATGTGTGATACCATTCATAAAAACTACGATTTTTGCTCACAGCAGCAATTACAAAAATTATCGACCTTACAAAAACTTAATATGAAATGGTTGGTATGATGGTTAATACATTGTATGTCTCCCAGACGATGAAATACAGTTCGTACAACGCCTATACATGCTGAGGATCAAATTATCGAGCTGATCTTGTGGTAGATCACTCCATTCAACAAGCAATGCTCTCCGAAGTTCCTGTGCACATGTAGGAGGGGGTTGACGGGCTGCAACTCGTCGGCCAAGCATGTCCCATATATGCTGTATCGGATTCAAGTCAGGTGAGAATGCTGTCCATTCCATACAGTGATATCCTCAGATTAAAGGCATCCGTTTACAATGTTTGCACGGTGAGGACGGGCGTTGGCATCCATAAACAAATTCTGCACCCATGGCACTTTTAAACATACGTTCATGTTGTTCCAGAATGATGTCTCGATAAATTTGGCCTCTCATGGTTCCGATTTGAACATGTAGATCTGTTCTGGAGCCCAGTATAATTCCGCCTCAAACTAGCAATCCTGCACCACCGTAACGGTGTCGTTCAATGATGTTGTCTTGGTGGTAGCGGGTACCTGTCACCGTGAATCCGATTGCAAGCTAAACCTGGATTCGACCGAAAGCATCACACAATCCCACTGTGACGATGTCCACATTGTATGTTCTCTAATTCAGGCTAACCGCTGGCGACAGTGAGTTTCCGTAAGCGGAACACATCTGACAGGCCTGCGAGCATATAGACCAACATGTCCGAAACGTCTGTAAACGGTTTACCTTGAAAATGTCGCACCCGTGGCTGATGTTGCCTGCGAGTATATAGACCAACATGTCCGAAACGTCTGTAAACGGTTTACCTTGAAAATGTTGCACCCGTTGCTGAAGATATCTGACGAGCAGGGTCGGATGCTGTGCTCTATCTGCTTCTTTTTGCAGTTACTGCCGAATACCGGTCGTCATTCGCCGTTGTAACTCAGGAGAGACCTGTACCGTAACGTCTACTGACATTTCCATCATTTTGGAATCGTTGCCAAAGCCTAGAGATGACATTTTTGGGCTATTCCAAGTTTCACTGAAACTTCCGTCTGAGTACTCCCACATTTCAGGCAGCCGATAATTCTACCACGTAAAAAATCATCGACATGCGTCCTCTTGGATTCCAAGTTCCACTGAAACTTCCGTCTGAGTACGCCCACATTCCAGGCGGCCGATAATTCTAACACGTAAAAAATCATCGACATGCGTCCTCGGTGCCATAACTATTCGGTTGTGGCACTGAGCGGCTTACAGAACACTTGTGAACAATTTTACTTCTTTGCTACCAATTTTTATATACACCTCTCTTACACTCTCGTCATTGTGTCGTACTATCGGCGTCATCTGATGTCTTTCTGTAATTTGGATATTATTCTTAAAGATGTGTGCGATAATTCAACGGGTGAAATTTTTACCGAGTTTGATTTCCGTGTGATTTGGAATAGTCCTTAATTTATAGACATGAGTGTAGATGCAGGAAATGGTGACAGTAGCTTTGCTGAAAAGCTAAAATTAGATCTTGATTTCTTTTATCTACGAATAAACCAAGTCATTATCTTAGGTGCACCAGACATATCCGATAACTGGATAAAGCATGACATAGACATCAAATGATACACTTGTTTGCAACCAAATCAAGAAAAATAATTTGCTGTTGGTGAATGAATACTTTTATAATACACTGCTGTCCACCGTAAATGCAACCCCCTGAAGGAAGCATACAAATAATATGAAATTTACAACATACATTAGCGGAGGTGAGGTATGCAAATGATTAGAATTTCAACGCAGACGCACATCACACGCGCCTGTGGCGTCACTTCAAAGCGCTATTTTAGGCTTGGAGATTTCGACAATTTCAAGTACGGCAATTGTGTTTTTCTTGTGGTTTTTCAAAAAAAACGATCAATTATGCCTCGTAGAAAACAGCGATCATCTTTTGATCAAGCATCCGAGTTCGACAGAGGAAGGATAGTGGCCTACCGAGATTGTGGATTGTCTTTCAGGGAAATCGGTAGTCGTGTTGAACGAAACCAAACAACTGTAATGCGGATATGTGATCGTTGGATGCAGGAGGGTAAAACAGACCGACGTGTTCGATCGCATCCACCTCAGTGCACCACTTCACATGATGACAGGCATATTGTGCGTATGGCAGTGACGGATCGCTCAGCCATATCACGAACCATAGCACAGCACATTCAGTCTGTAACGCATCATCCAGTGTCTGCGCGTACCATTCTACGCCGTTTACAGTAGAGTGGTCTGTCCGCAAGACGTCCATTGCTTCGTCTACCCTTGACGCAGAACCACAGACGTCTCCGCCGCCAATGGTGCAATGAAAGAAGGACGTGGACGGCAGAATGGAATGAAATTGTCTTTACTGACGAGTCACGCTTCTGTCTGCAACACCACGATGGTCGGATTCGAGTCTGGAGACACCGTAGAGAGAAGATGCTGAACAGCTGCGTTATGCACCGCCACACTGGTCCTGCACCGGGTATTATGGTACGGGGCGGTATTCGATATAACTCTCGCACACCTCTAGTACGCATTGCCGGTACTTTAAACAGCCAGAGCTACATCTCCGAGGTGTTGGAGCCAGTTGTCCTTCCTTACCTTCAGGGCTTGCCCACAGCCATATTTCAACAGGATAATGCGCGACCACACGTGGCGCGCATTATCCAAGGGTTCTTCGTCAATCGCCAGATTGAATTGTTTCCTTGGCCAGCTCGCTCTCCGGATCTTTCGCCGATAGAAAACATGTGGTCCATGGTTGCTCGACTATTGACCCAGATTACATCCCCAGCTGCCACACCAGATCAGCTTTGGCAACGTGTGGAAGCTGCTTGGTCTGCTGTATCCCAAGAACACATCCAAAGTCTCTTATATATATATATATATATATATATATATATATATATATATATATATATATATATATATATATATACACCCTGAAACTTATCAATTACACTAAATACAGTAGGCATGTTAAAAAAGAAAAAAAATTAAGAAAAAATACAACCTGATAACGTCAGAACTCTTGCGTAAAATAAAAATCTTAACGAAAATGGCAAAAAAGCAAAATTCTTAATCCTTTCGTGAAAACTAATATAGTAAAATAAAAATTACACAACTGTCGAAGTACAAATAAATGGATCAATGTTATCACAAAAAAAGATTTAAAAGGATCAATGCAATCAAAGAATATTTAAAAATCAAAATAATCAATGGGAGCAACAAAAAATTTTTAAACGAACCAATGAAATCAAACGACTTTAACGGATTTTGGAAGAACTTTCTAGAATATTCAAAATGAAAATTGAAAGTTTCCGTTTGCCGAGGTTGCCATGCAAACCACAACAAATGTAATGACAGATGGGTTGCCTTAATTTATCGCAACTCGCCACTAGAAGTGCGCCAAAAAAATCGCCAAGCCGTTGCCATCACTCATAAACGTAGAGTGTAGCTGTACCTTTTACGGTTACGAGTTTACCCTACTGCTGGTGGCGTTATAAACTAGCCAGATGGCTTTCTATCTAGGAGGTAGTGGTTAAACCAAGGATGCTTGAAGAAAGTTGGTTGAAATGTACCCAAGCCGTCGAGAAAATGAGCACACGTCTTTAACAATATTGGGCATAAATAACTAGTACCACTCTTCGTCTCCTAAAAAGTTCATAAATTGTTCACATGCATGCACAATAACGCACATGCTCCGTCTATTGCATAACGTTGATGCAGCTTATGGTTTTGGATTTCTTTGCCCCTCCTGATTTGTTTGATCTTGAAATTTTCACTGTTGCAAAGTTTTTTCAAAGTATTATTAAACTGTGTTCTTGTACCATTATCGGTAAGTTCTAGACTGTTTTTCAAGAGAAAAGCTCATAGACTAAACTATTCCCGAGATATTTTTTATATTTCTTGTGTAGCATCCGTGATCCTGCTCCTTTCAAAGTCACTATAAATCTCTAGTATTACCATTTTGTTAAAGAAACACATGGTATCTGATTCCGCTGAACCTCAGTCCTTTACACTTAAAGTTACTTTCAATCTCTGTCTGAATTCTATACAGTCCCTTGCTCTAGCAACAAAGTAATGAAGTGCTCACTGTATATCTTAAATAATAGTAAGTTGTGTGTTTCTTACATTGATGAGAGGAAAGGATGTTGTATATTTCTCATTCCCTAATATTGAGAAATCTTAAGTGCTGAATTTTTATTACTGCTTTTGGTGATTGGTTAAAATTAGCATTTAAAGCAATCGTAAATATAAATTTTTTAATCGTACGATAAACGTTCGAAAGATGAGAAGAGAAGTATCTCTATTTCGAAATTCGGAGTTATTCGATATCATGGGAAACACAGTAAAAAGAGAATGTTCCCATGTGACTCAAAACACAGAGCTCGGTAGACTTAGCTAAATGAAGACATATTGCGTTGTCTTTCCCTTGGGAACGTCACAGAGCAGAACGATCAGAAATTAGAAAGAACAATATCATTTGCTAAGACGGCTGAAACCATACGTCTGGAGTATTGGTGTTTTTTTTCTCTTTGGGAAGCGTTTAGGGAATAAAATGTGCTTTATTCCGTTGAGCTTAAACTCTACAGATGTACGAAATTATGGTTGGATATGCGGTGACGCACCGGAATACAACTCGAGTATTTAGCTGGAACGCCGCTAGGTAGCCGACACTCTTCAAAGTTTCGAAGTAACTTTTCAGAACTGAAACTAATAGATTAACCAAGCTGTTGAATGAGTATAAATACCTATATACAGGAAGACACAAAAACTTAAGACAACTTACTTTCTCATTTGTGAAATATTATTTACTTTGTTACTGAGATACTTTGTTATTAAACTTGTTAAACTATAAACCACCTACCTTTCTGGATTGCTAAAGTCACTTGTCGGTCTTCACACAATTGTTCGCCTGGGAGGTGTGTGGCTGAGTAATGAAACCCTACCCCCCCCCCAGCGAGGCAGATCTATGACTCCCTTGATAGGAAGTCAAATACTTCAGAATCCATGAAAATTTAGGTTGACAAACTAGCTTTTCTACAGTATTCACTTCGCAAGGGAATTAAATGGCAGCTCGTTTGCATCGTAATGTAACTAGCAGACTCATGAAGCTGTTAATAATTTCATAAATTATAACAATAGTAAATTTCAAACTGAGTTGTTAAAGAGTGTAAGTATTGCATTATTACATTTTAACCCCGCCCCTTTCTGAGAATTCACACTCATATATCTGTTCTGCAGCCTACTATTTCAGGCTGACTTATATGCATGACTTTAAGTAGTTTTGACCTTCTAGCCCTTATAGTCTCACCTTCTAGCCCTTATACTCTCTCCTGGGATTCTTTCAACCGATAGATGTGGCTATTTAGTCTTTATGAGGGATTATAATGAATTCAATAGTGCATACAGGGATGTACTAGGAGATTAAATGCATACCGAGAACCTCCGAGTCTAATCGATTAATTTAGACTAGGCGACTCTTACCCAAGCTGAAAATCCACGGACACTTACCTTTCTGTCTGTATTTGAGGCTTAAAACATAAAATGTTGGATTTAGTCAATTATCCTGAACTGAAGTTGTAAAAAAATAGCTGAAGCACCTTATACAGTATGTCCCATAAATATTGGTACAAACTTTAAGGGGAGGTAGGGTACATCAAAAGGATTCATAGTTGCTTAGCAACCCATGACCGGAAATGTCAAAGGAAAGTGATATCAGAGGTACAAGAAATGAAGGGCCACAAGAAGAGATTACAAGAAATATGTATTGTTTATAAATATTACATATGGTGTAGTAGATACTTTGTGAAAATGTTACAAAAGGTGTTCAAAAGTTTCCACCATTGAAAGCGATGTATGCATTACACCAACGGACCATGGATTGCCGGACCCTGTCAAACACACCGGTATTTTCTTGAATATCCGCAGCAGAGCAAGTGATTCTTGCAACCAGATCCATTTCGGACTCGACAGGCGTTGCATACACAGCAGCTGTAAGATCAGCAGATCAGAAATTAGAAAGAACAATATCATTTGCAAATACGGCTGAAACCATAAGTCTGGAGTAATAGTGTTTTTTTTTCTCTTTGGGGGGAACGTTAAGAGAATAAAATTTGCTTTATTCGGTTGAGCATAAACTCTCCACAAAGAAAGAAATCCATGCTGCTTAAATCAGGAGAGCGTGGGGCCCAGGCATCCGGTCCACTACGTCCAATCCATTGTTGACCAAACGACACATTCAAATGTCTCAGAACGCATTTTCCAAAATGGGGATACGCCCCATCGTGTTGAAAAAACATGTTGCGTCTCACATTTTGTGGCACAGGGTGAAGTAAGAGTAAGCCTGGCTGAACCTGTTCCAAAAAGATGAGATAATTTGCTGATTTCAGAGAGGATGGCAACAGATAAGGCCCGACTAAGAAGTCGCCGATCAAACCAGCCCAAACATTCACTGAGAAGCGATGTTGGGCTGCATGCGGTCTCACTTCGTGGGGGTTCTTGTGAGCCCATAAATGCGCATTGTGTTGGGTGAACACACCATCGCGCGTGAAGTACACCTCATTCGTAAAAAACACATAAGATGTGAAATTAGCATCTTGGTCATATTGGTAGAGATACCACCGTGCCAAACGTACAAGTGCAGGAGGATCTGTGGGGAGCAGTGTCTGTACTCTTTGTTGATGATATGGGGTGTAAGGCTTCACCTTACAAAACACGATCTGCACTATTCTGAGATCTTCCAACTGCAGCAGCGATGGCACGTGCACAGGTACTCGTATTCATCTCTACGGCATCCAACACATTCTGTTCCATGGAGGACGTACGAGTCATTCGTGGCCTGTCCTCACTATGCCTATTACCTGTTCAGTACCCATATTCACACAAGTTGGGAAGCACATTTTCGAAAACTTCTGGTGGTCTGGTGCGTCTCTGTTTGGGATTACTTCTTAATGCAGCACTTGAGCTGCTCGTGCATTGCCAGCAGCCAATCCGTACTCGAAGTGAATGTCTGCCAGCTCACTGTATGTAAAACATTGCGTGCTCTTTTCAAGGCAACTACTGGTAAAATGGCTGCGAAAATACAGATGTTTTTGTTAGCCGGAAGGGTAAATCATGCAAAACCTCTTACATGCAAATTATCATTGTGTGACGTCATCACCGTATTTGCATAATGTTCCGGGACGTGGCACAACTTAAAACAATGACAAATCGCAACGTGGAATGTGGATTTTATGGAACGAGCTGTCATGTTTTTTCAGTCTGTTATCGATCGGATTATCTTGATGTCCTTTTAATGTATTTTCTTATTTTACGCTTAAATAAGACGTTTATTTTTACATGGGTCTTTTTATTTGGTAGTTCTAGTCAAACAGTTTCCCTCCAGCGCTCTCAAGATCAGCACCACCTAGCAGCGTACGATGACGTATCCAATCATGGGTTACTAAGCAATTCTCAATCCTTTTGATGTTCCCAACCTCCCCTCAAAGTTTGTACCAATATTTATGGGACACATTGTACATAAAATACGTTACCCTACAATAATAATGGATGTGACAGCAAGATGTGATAGTATAAGGAAAGGAAAACATGCTTTAATAGGGGGATGGTCACCCACATGCTGCAATTACACTAGCAACCTTTCTGGGCATAATTTCAACAAGGTTTTGATACACAGCTATGGGTATTTGTGTCCATTCCTGCTGCAAGAATGTCGCCAGCTCAGCTGTAGATTTCGGACATGGTTCCTTGGTCCGCAAGCGTCGCTCTAACTCGTCCCACAAATAATCTTTGGGGCTTATGTTGGGTCTCTGAGTAGGGCAGGATTACGTTTAACATTCATATCTTGATTCCACTGTTGACAGAGGCTGCAACATGACATGCAGCATTGTCGTTCTGGAAGTAACATTCGTCCATTCCATAAAATTGCCTGAGCGCATTGAGAATCTGACTGTCCAAAATGTTCATGTAGGCGTCGGCGTTCAATTTACCATGAATAAAATGCAAAGGTTCCAGGCTATACCACGAAAAAAGAAAGCAGCCGGATTTTATGCAAATCCTTTGGCGTCAGGTCCTTTAGCGTAGGGTAGTGTATAGTTTACATGGGGGAAGACAGGAGTTATAATGAATTCAGTATGGCAAACATGGATAAACAAGGATATGAAATTCATACCGTCAACCCCGGGAGCAGAAAGTGCTTTAACTGAAAATTTGTATGTGTTTTGCTCACTCGCGGAAGAAATTTCGCTTCTTCAATTTTGACACTTAATAAACCCTTGTAACAGAACCAACAACGCCCCCTAGCGGACTGACAAAAACTTACACAGTGTAACTCCAACCCTGGAGCAAGCAGCAGCTAGGCTGTAGTATGTGATACTAAAAATGTCCCTGTTCCTTATATTTTATGTTCGTGAAAGTCTTGTAATTTCTGTAGTGTATGTGTATGTAAATAAATTCAATTTAAGTGTTAGCTAGCCGTGTCAGCATACATCATTGCTACACCCTAAACTAATAGCCGCATCGGAAAAAAATCTTAATAATTGTCCAGGGAATACGATGAAGAACAAACCATGTTAATTTTGTTTTTTCCCGATCAGTACTATCTCAGGAAACCGTATAAGAATCGAGCTAAACAACACAGTTTTCAATCCTGCGGCGGTGGCGGCGGTAACATTTTTTTATTATAGAGAGATATTTATTCATTTGTAAAGTTTGTCGATCACTAATAAAGAATATCAGAATCTCAATAATTTAAATCAGTGTAAAATCAAAGGTGTTTTGGATATTCTTGGATTTAACCAGTGAACTCGTTGACTATTCACACCGTGGTTTTTGGTGGGGGAATATGTCTGATCTGATAGCTATTATTTTGTGCAATGGAGTTTTGTTTGATACTGTGTAGTTATTTTATGGAACCAAGATTCGTATGTTTATTGAAAAAATTTATTTATATAAAAGTTGTTCGATCACTAATAAAAAAAATCAAACACTTTATAAGTAACGCATCTATGTCAATGACAAAATATTTAACTTCAAAAGTTATCGACGGAATTTCATATTCTGAAAGAATGCTTATGGAAAGTTTTATGTAATTAAGATTCTTTTTTTATTGAATATTTATTCATTTGTATAAAGTTTGTCGATCACTAACAAAGAATATCTGAATATAATTTAAATCAGTGTAAAATAAAAAGTGTTTTGGATATTCTTGGATTTAACAAGTGAACTCGTTGACTATTCACACCGTGGTTTTTGGTGGGAGAATATATCTGATCTGATAACTGTTATTTTGTGCAATGGAGTTTTTTTTTTTTTTTTTTTGATACTGTGTAGTTATTTTATGTATGTTTTTGTTTATTGAAAAAATTAATTTATATAAAAGTTGTTCGATCACTAATAAAAAAAATCATGATCTTTATACTTTAAATACGGTATAATAAAACCTTTATAAAATAATTTTACTTAATATAACTTATTCATAGGTTCAATCAATGAGTTTGTTGATTATTCGCATAGCTGTTTACAATGGCCTAATTTGATATAGTAACAAACTTTTATTTTGTGCACTGGCGTTTTGTAGGATACTATGTAGTTGTTTCAAAAATGTAAAATGAAAATTTTATGAAATATTTTTACACGTAAAGTGATATATTTTTGGATGCAACCAATGAGTTCGTGATTATTCAAATAGCTATGTTTAATTGGGGAAAGAGACTAACGAATTAATTGTTATTTATTCAATGATAAGTAGGTTGGTAGTTAATTAACGTCACGCTAGAACAGCATAACGGTTTATTGACGACTGTCAGAGATCAATCCGCTTAGTAAAAGATCCGAGGACAACACCAGGTAACTTTGAAATACAAGCAGTTGCACAGAAGTATAAACTAACACTATTATTTTTAAGGGGAAATTGATTTGATAACGAATTGCTTGAGCAATCGAACTAAGTTTTATACTATGCAGTTACTTTGTGTAATGTATGTGTTAGTATAAAATTGAATTTATTTATTTGAATAAAAGTTTGGCCTGTCACTAATAAAAAATAAATCGTGATTTCGATCATTTAAATCAGACAAAAGAAAACTTCTATCACACAGTTTTATTTAATGTAACATAAATGAAACTTAACAGAAGTCAACTTTTTCAATGCGGCAGATAGAGAATTATTACCACTAAAATTTCGTTTACACCAGCAACATGGTATAGATCGGTGTACGGTGGATGTTACCCCCTTTTAAGTGACCGCTGGTATCGATTACCATTTAAGAGCTGTCAGTGACTGACCTTCCAGAATATCCCTCCTTTTGTTCGTTACCTTACCCTGTCGACCGTAGAATATGTCTGATCTGAAAACTGTTATTTTGTCCGATTGAGTTTTATTTCATACTGTGTAGAGTTAGTTTATGTAATTAAGATACGTATGTTAAATTAATATTTATTCATTTGACCATAACTACCCGTTTCGAATCATTTTGATAGTTAGATTATGAAATAATTGTAGTACATTTATAGCTCAACTTTTGGACAGCCGTTCACCTTGCATGGCCTACTTAGTGTGAAGGTATTACGTTGCAGACTTCAATGGCATTTAGTGGACTATTCAGAGTAACTACAATTCAGCTTAATTGTAATAGTAATAGCCGAAATTCATGTGAAAGGGATGAATGTATACAATTTATAAGCTTCCTCGTCATACAGACTCGAATGCAGCATTCACTTAGTTAGCATTATCGTAAATTTGCAAGTGCGCGCGGCAATATGCATTGATATAAAGTGCGGCATGCATTAAGTCATAACAATTGTTACCCATCCATAATTCAGGTGCCATTCGAAACTGACTCGGAAGCTCATTCATAGTGAAATGAGAGTTTTCTATGTACCTTGATCTAAATAGATATCACAAATAATGCGTGGAAAAGATAGCTATCCAAATTGTCATTGCATTTACGTTATTCAAACCATCAAATTGTCGCACAGTCCCCTATTTCATATCAGATACCTTGTGCCTATAACAGTCTCTACCTATCTATGATCTGAAGGTTCACGCCAATTGACAATGAACATATATGCAAATGTACCCCCAATTCCTGATGTTTTATTACGATTTATTACTTTTTAGAAATAACTTTGAAGTGTGAAAACTGATTTATACTGTATTTGGTTGTTTGTTTTATCATTATTTTCTTCTTTCCGTCACTTTTATTCAAAGTAATCCAATTTTAGTTAATAAAATGTAGTGTATGCTTTTGTTATAATTGTACTTTATTTTTCTATTGCATGTTCCTGTACATCTAATCTTTTCTTACTATCGTGTTACTGAAATAAAAGTTTGATGTGACAAAGTTTAAATTTGTACCTTGGTAGACAGCGGTCCAAAGTCCGTTTTCAAATTCTTTTCTTCCGGATTTAGTAATTTTTTTAATACAATCTACAGAAATACATTCTAAAGTTTTTATTCGTTCATAATGTATTGACAAAGGAGAACATTGGAGCTTTTTATTGTAGCTTACATGAGACTTGAAGTTTGTAGTAAATAAATTATCACATAAGATATTGTTTGCTTGACTTTAGAATCATAAATTGAGGTTGACTCAAATTTTCAATTAGAAATATTAAAAGTAAAGACAAAGAGCTGAGATCCTGCAACTATCTTTATCCACTTTACATTAATCCTCACGTTGGGTTGGTGTGGAAGTTTGGAGAGTGGGGTGCCAGCTCAGGTGTTGCTTCGTCATCTGACCGTGGTTCAAAATTACGAGGTGTTGTCCTCGGATCTTTCCCTTAATGACTGATCCCGGACCGTCGGCAATAGCCTGTTGTGTAGCTCTAGTACGACATTAACTAAAATTACCAATTACCACTTTACATTATCAGAACTTTTTTATAAATTGGAATTTCAAAAATATATTGTGAGGTTCGGAGGTTCCCCTACCAACACAAGGAGGAATGGGTGTTGGGGGAACGAGACATCCCTAGGGACGCTGGCGGAGGTGAAAGGTCACCCGGGTTAGGAGGAGAAGGGGGAGAGCGAAAAGAAAGAAGGGATTCGACCAAGGCCATTCGAGATTCGACCCGCGGAGACGACAGAGAACGGACGACGAGGGGCTCTCTGCTGCTGTTGTATATTATGTTGTAATGCATTCATATCTAAACAAGAAGTGTCCAAATAAATAGATGAAATATATCTATGAAGTGTTACCCTCTCCAGTAGATAAAACTAACCACACACACTCACCAGAGATAGAGAAAGGGTGGGGTGTGATATATATGTTATTCGTGTATATAAATTTTGAAGAGGTATATTATTTACCTATATTCCCTGAAAAGTATAATTTTAATTGATGGGTTTCTCTTTCGAGCAGCATTATTTTAAACCATGTACCATATGGTACTAGACGACCCTTTTTCCTAACACGTGGACGCTGGAATGTTTCGAAATGCAAAAACAACTTCAGACTTTGCACGTGCGGCTCATCGGCGTTCCATTTGATCCATACACAGCTGGAGTTTCCGTCGGTTCCCTAATCCCAGGTCTGGGATCAAGTTTTGCTGTGGGGGACTCAAGTCGGCATGACAGACGGTTTTCGCATCTGTGTGGGGGTGTTTCTGTTCTGGAGAGGACATAAACATCTCTAGAGGGCTTGGAATTCACCCCCCTCTCGTTGGCAGCTGCGGTTCTGTTGAGCGTAGCGAAGATGGATTTTAGAGATTCGGACTCGAGATTCAACGAGAGACAGACGTCTCTGTTTGCCATTTTGTTACTTTGGCTTCAGGCAGGTTTCGGTTGTTGATGGCTGTGCCCATAATTATCTTTTTAAATTTTCTTGTAAATATTTAATTTATGTAAATAAATAGTTTAATTTTAAACCAGCTGTCCGTCAAATTCTTACATGACGGTACAACCACTTTTCAAATATTTCAGGCTACTTTCAAAGTTATAAAAATTGCAAAACTCTTATTATTCATCCTCTATTCAAGAGTTTCTATTGTCTTAATCCTTAAGTACTACGCACTCATTCATACAATTAGAAATTATTTTTATCTTCCTAAATACTTTTTTAAAAAATTTCATTTTACATCAAAGAACATATTCTCTGTCTTATCACTGTGTTGCCGAAAACCTTAAAATTTAAAAATATAAATACATAAATCACTTTAAAGTGAGCTACACGTCTCTTAAAACTTCGTATTTAGATGTTTGCGTCGTTGACATTCAATGAAAATGTCGTAAATTCGTTATAAAACTGAAATACCAACCTCGGTTATTTATTTAAGCATATTATTTACACTATCTACCTAAATACTTTCACTTCCAAGCTATTTTCTGTATTAATTTCCATATGGTACAAAGTATACTTTTCACCAAAGTCATTTGATTTATAAAGGGTCATTTTTCATTACTTTGCTTCTGCAGCGAAATAAAAATGAAAATTAAATTTCTTCTTCACGCAGTTTCTCTTCAGCGCTCAAATAAAACATTGCTAAAGTTAAAAAATGAAACTCCGTTTTTAATAGTGTTTTCTTTTGAGATACAAAGACCTTCAACGTACTGCAAGTATTCTACCTTAGCTGGGTGAAGATTCTTTTGTTTAATTTTTGAGGATGCTTTCTCGAAAAAAGTATTTTTGTTCTCCTATGGGTTTCTTCAGCAATTATGTTATTTTTAATACCTTATGCAACCACTTTTTTTTAATGTTCCGAGAACAGACTCTCTTTAGTACTTGTTTATTTATTCATTGTTTTCTAATTTTTATGAATAGTTTCCTTCTTTTGTGCGGTGTTTCAGGGGGGAAACGGCAGAAAAAATGTTTCGCATCTCTTGCAGAGGGAGTAAAAAAATTGTATTGCATTGGGAATGCGTATGGGAATCTAATAACAAGGTTTTTTTTCATTTTAATTGTTTTCTTTTACATGCATAGATTAGTTGACAAAAGTTGCAATTTGGTTTAAACCACTTTTTAATTAAATTCGAAATGCGGGAGTTTATTTCATTTAATTATTTTAATATCGCTTGAAAAGAAGTAGAAGTAAGAGATTCAATATGGTTAATTTATTTTGATGTTTTATATATTGTAGCCAGCAGGTCTACGTTTAATTTTGTGCATTAAAGTGGGAATTTAAAGCATTTAATTTGACCGAAACAACTTTTGCTGTCGCTTATATGAGTTTTTATTCAATGCGAGCAGAGGTGGGGGGAGGTTGTTAAATGTCTTACTGCATGGAATGAACGTGAGTCGCATTACCTATTACAAAAGTTTTATTTAGAAGTTAAAACATAAGGTTTACATACACAGTTATACAAACACAAACGTTAAAAAATATCTCGGGGAAAAGGTTACAGGGGTGTGTTCATGATCGCAGCCGGGGTGAAACTGTCTTTGTTCTCACTTTTAGCTCGGCAAGAGTCCTGAGGTTTATAGCTCAGCAGCTGGCGTTACGCTCGTAGTACACTCGTTACATTTCTAGACAAAATATACTCCGTTTCATGAATGAAATAAGATTAATCTTTGTAATTTTCTTTATCCGCATGGTGGTAGTTTGGCCTGACTCAATACCTAATACGATCATCGTGTATCATATCTAGCGTTCCAATAGATATTCTGATGATCTTGTGGTGTTGACTGGGATTCAGAATTCATCCTTATATCGGAGGAGAACACTTACATTCATTCGAATTCCGAGGCAAACGTACCTCTGGGGGGCAGATTCACCAATGATCAGTCCGATTTCCAAAAGCCCTCAGTCTCTCCATATCGCATAACTCCTTAAACCCCTTAGATGCTCATTCTACATTTGCCTCTTCTTTCAGTGACCAATGAAGTATCAGTAGATCACGCAGGGATAATCTGTTAACCCTCCTGGTGGTTGTCTCTACGACAAGGTTATTAACAAAACAGACCGGATTTTAATGGACGAGATATATCGTCATTAGTAGAGAACTGACCAAATCTTAAACACATCATATACAAAAAATTGTCAATTAGCAAAATTGTACAGATCTTGATGGACGAGGTACTAATTAGAGGGTTAATGTATGCCAGTGTGGCTACTTATATTTATGCTTAGAGAGGAATTTGATCATCCTAAAGTCATTGAAACTTGCAACACACTTACGAAACGTCAATAATATCACGTGCACGTCATCATATCCTCGGAGCGTCATTAAAGTCACGTACCAGGAGCGTCTTTGATGACAAGGGGGCATCTATCACTTCCCATTGACGAGCCATAGGACACTTTTAAATATCAGAAAGATCGATCCAGAAATCTTTGTCATCTTGTCTGACAGTCAACCCTGAGAAAGAAGACAAGTCCAAGAAACTGACATTTGTCAAATTGCTCTAATACAACATCACTTTAGTTTTTTATCCAGGTTAAAGGATAGTCAGCATGGTGTGGCTAATAACACATCCGTATAAGCATTCTCGAGAAACAATCTGATAGGATTCTTGTATTCCTTATCTCCCTGAAGATATTGTTTGAACGTTTGACACATACATGAACGTACATTTTCCAACCTTCTTCTTGAAACAGAACGTTGGATTAATCCAAGCATACTGGTGTTTGTATACATTGGTAGACATCATAATGCTATTCACATTTCCCCCTTCTAACAACTGTCTTCAAATCTAACAGAACTTTTGTATGGGTTTACATTTTTGCTGTGATACGAAATAGTGTTAAACAGGATCATAGATTTCCTGTAGTAGTCTGCACTGTGAGCTTTCGTTGAATCTCTAATAACTCTTCTGTATTATTAAAGTTCGCATCTATGTCTTCAAGGTCTTTTCACTTGTTTCAAAAACTGAAAAGGCATACTTTTGGCGTTTTAAAGTAATTAACAGGATGTTGATTAGTAGAATAATGGTTTATTCCATATTATGTAATGAATCCATTCTCATGTTATTATATTAGAGGCATTTTCTTATGGGTCAAACTAAAAGGTCCTTGGGCCATAAAATTACTAATCTAGTCCTGTCAAACTAAGCATAGATGACGGTAGTGTTTTATGGTGATATGAGTCACCTGAACTCGTGACGCCAATTGGCTAGTTTCAACGACCTTAAAATGAAACCATGAGCGCGGACTCGCTGTCGCAAGATCTCGGTAGGGTAAATCACAAATCGACTTCGCCGATTGGCTATGGAAGAGCAGACGAGTGTTTTTGATTACAATATAGGTATATGTTATAGGCCAATAATTTGATAATAATATAGGATTCACACTTTTACCCGCAACTACGTGATACATCTTGAAACCAAGCAATTGGAAGAAATAACATGAAGCTTCGGGCACATGCTCCGTCTATTTCATTTTAAGGTCGATGAGTAGTTTTTCGAATACGATTTCAATACTTGGTCAGTGAAAATTCCAAAGATGAATTCCGAATTGATGTATGATAGTTTATTTTTCAACACCAGTTAAACTACACGCCAAACATTGCCAAAACGACGATAAACTACATTTTAAGATAACCTCGATTTTTACTATACGAGAGAATTTGGGGAGTGGAAATAAAATATTCGACAACAGTCTGGTTTGTTTGTTTCTCCTCAAAATCCTTCTCATACCCACTCACGAGAAACTAAATTTTTAATAACATTTGACAAAAAGAGTATTGGATGAAAACATTTGGAAGCACCAGATTTTAAATAAACATCTTCAAAGTAAAGTCAGGCTAAACTAGATAATGAAAAAACTACCTATACAGGATTCACAAAAATCATTCTATAAGAAATTTTAGTAGTTACTTTTGTTTTTCTATTTGTTAAACCTTTTGATCAAAGTTCTGCTTTTCTCCCAAGAAATGTTCTTGTGTGTCAATTGATCAATTTACTTTTCTAATGTTATTGAACCCAAAAGTATACGCTTTATTCATTCTTTCAAAAAACTTATATGACTCTATTTTACAATTCCCACGTCCTTATGAGCAATACTCAAAGATTAAATTTTACAATTAAACACAAAAACTAATATGAAGATGTAATTTTTTCAGGAAAATAATTACTTTGTGGTAGCATCAGAGTCGACGCATGAAAATAACTCGCGTGGCTCTGGCAACGGATTAAATTCGAATTATCGTTCCTTTCAGTTGTGCTGCGTGTTACGCATAAGTATATTATCGCTTGCTTGCAGCACTAAAAAGAAGATTGCGTACGTTATAACAAGCTGTTCAACAAGATCTGCTAATGGTTTGATTCCAAAGAGAAATATCGTTACTAATGATTTTTTACTTACTTTTTGTAACTTTTACGATTTTTTTACTATAGCCAGATCCAGATCTAGTCAGTTTTTTTCTGATGACGAGATAACTTGTCCATCAAAATTTTCTAACGGCTTTCCTAGTGACGAGATACCTTATCAATATAATCGCTTGTAGGGTTCTTGAAGATATTTCATTTGTGTTAAGTTAAAGTCTGCAGAGGTGTCTTGAAAACTTACACTTCGTTCAAAACGTATAAAAAGCGAAAGATACCCCAAAAGGAAGAGATATTAAAGCTTCTAAAAACTGTCTATCGAATCAAAAAAAAAGTATGAAAAAGGTTGCCTGCCTTCCCAGAAAGAAAAAAGTATCCTCGAAGTGACGCATTTGCGAACAATATTTTCTTCAGGCTTCCCTATTCTAAAGCAGCAGTACTGGGGATTATTCGCTATTCCATCTTCAACCACACCCGCCCACAATACTGCGTGACACTCCTGGCAAGACCGAAAAAAAGTCTCCAAACATCCCTTGTTTCGTGAGGTACATTTATGCCATTCACAGAAGCTTAAGATAGAAGAGGGAAACAGAAAAGAAAAGCTTTTTTTTGTCTGAATTTTCTTTCTTTTTCTTTTTTATCACGTTATGCAAGACAGAAAGGACATGGAGGGAAGAAGTTGGAACAATAGACGAGACCAACACTACACCTGATATCCTCTGAATTGGTTGGTCGTGGCATTATGGCATCTTTATTCTCCCTTGCGCCAAATGGAACTTCTTGCTTCGAACGTTCTATCTTCTTTTGTGCGGTAAATTGTTTCCCTTCCATTCTAAAAAGGTGACAAAGAAGACGTGATAAGCGTTTTGCTGACCGTCTGGCAGTGAAACCTCGATGGGCCTTTGAAGTGGTAAAATGGTTCGATTGCAGTTACTTGGGTTAATGACCATATCCAAACTATTAGATATGCTGCTGAATTTTCGTTCTTCGAAGCTGGTTTTCCATAATTCATCTTAGCTACAAGTGTAACATTTGGTAGAGAATAATTATAATAAAAAGCATTTTTTGAAAAAAATTGAATTTTTTTATACTCAATGGATGGTACCGGTAATGACGTCAACACTAAGAAAGCGATTCCCTTAGCCAATAGTTGACTGCAGTAAGACCAATAAATCTGTCGTTGCTTACAAAACGGTTCCATTCAACCAGATGCCTGAACCTTCTGGTGTGAAAACGTCTTCAAAATCAGGCCAATACTAGGTGGCTTTTACGGAAATCTGAGCGTTACGAAAAAATGGGCTTCGAGTCCGGTGTACTAATTTCTTTAAGGGCAATTGACCGATAATGACATATCTGCCTAATATGAGATCTCCAGTATCTTTACAGTACTTTATAGTCATCTACTGGAAGTGTCGACAAGCCGATCTATACTTCAGTAACAATCCATAAAGTACATCGCTTTTAAGAGTTTGAAGGACTTCTTTTTGACTGGTCTTTAGACTTATAAGATAATATGTTAATTGAATTTAAAAGTTTTTACATAAATAAGTTTTATACTAAATGGGCTTTTCTGTCACGCATGTATTTCTTTGTCATTATGAATGTACAATATCATATCATAAAGAAAGCTTGGTGTTTAATATTGGGTAACATTTTTCTATAAACAGGTGATTCGAAAAATTTTATGAAATTGTTTTTTTGCGTATATTTGCAATGTACGAGGGCTGTTCAATAAAGAATGATCATAAATTAATAAAAAATAATTTCCTGCAATAATCCTCTAAATTTTTATGGTCTTTCTCAAAATACTCTCCATTACACACAATGCACTTATCCCACCTCTTTTCCAGTCTTCAAACACATGCTAGAAGCCATTTTTTGAGAGGTCCTTCAAAATCGCCTACTCAATTTTTACCACTGCCTGTGATGATGAAAATCGCTTTTCTCGGATCTAATTCTTATAATTCGGGAAAAGAAAAAAATCGCATGGTGCTACATCAGGACTATATGGAGGATGGGGAACACACGTGACATTGGTTTTTGAAAGATCTGACGATTTTTTAAGGCGAAAACAAAATTTTAATGCAGTGTATTGCATTTCGCGTGTCATTCACATTTGCCTTAGGCGAAAGTAAAACTAGGCGTACTTGGTCGGCCGCCAAGGCCTCAGCAATGACGTCATGACTGTGAAACTTGCGCTATCTATTCTCCACTTATAATGAATGGTTATGAAAAAATAAGTGGATTTATTGAGAAGTGAGTTTTAAATAAAAAAAAACTAAGTGTGATTTATTGTGTGATTCAGAAGGTGGAGACACTTGAGCACCTAAAGGCAGAAGACTGAAAAAACTACAAGTGAATACTGCTGCACTTCCATTTTCAATAATTTCCTCTTGTTTTAGAAATTATATTGCTTACCATGCTATGTCTGCATGTATCAGAGCGCTTGCATGCTGTTAGTTTTAACTATATATATATATATATATATATATATATATATATATATATATATATATATATATATATATATATATATATATATATATATATATATATATATATATATCGGAAAAGTGGTTAAGGTAGACCTCTAGGTCGGAAGGTTCCTGGTTCGAAACCGAGTCAGGGCATGGATTTTTGTAACCGTATGGTGTAGAGGCGGCTGGTGCACCTCTGTCGTGGCCGAAAGTCCTCTCGTTGAGTTGGTGTGGAAGTTTGGAGAGTGGGTGCCTGCTCAGATGTCGCCTCGTCATTTGACCGTGGTTCAAAATTACATGGCGTTACACCAAATGGCTTAGGCTGTTACTGTTGTCCGTTGAATACACCGTCCATATCTACAAATTTATATAAATACAACATGAAGGAATTTTCACTGAAAAGGTTTTTGTGAAATAAATAAAGTAAGGAATTTAAAAATTGGATATGATTGTTCTCTAATGAGAAGACGAATTAGAAACATTAATACAATCAATGTATTTCTCCACTATCATCGTGTTGAAACTGACAGACTATCAAGTTAGACTGAGATAGATTTAAAACCTTAAAAAAATTCCAAAAAGATTGTCTTAGTTAATTTTAATAGAACTAGACATACGCCCCGTCAGTCTAAACACGGCTCATGTCACTGATCAAGGAATATGAATTCTAAGGAATTTAACTAGACCAGTTTTAAGGCCATTTGAGAGCACATTGAAAATGAAATGAGTTTATATTCTTACTGTTATATTTTAAAAGGAGCTCAGATATCGAAAACCATTGTCTCAAAGATTGCTTCATGATTTATCAAAACTAAATCTAACCGATCGCCAAATTGCTCGTTCGAATATTTTAATGGGTTTCTATTTATAACAAATTCGAATCAAAAATGTAGGAAGCTGTTTCAATAATTAAAAAGGAAATGTACAAGAGAAAAAAAATGTTAAAATAAGAAAAGGAAATCACCTGCCAATCATGTTAGTGAGTTTTAAAATATGATATCCCAATGCGTCCGTCTCCAATACTCAAAAGCTCAATTTTTAAAGAGCGAGCTCATGCAGAATTTTCTCTACCAGCGACTATTTTTACAACTATCGAGACTGGAATATTTATTTTAAAAATATGCTAATGAGAGATGGGAGGAGTGAAAGAAATTGCCTTTTAATGAAAAATGACAGCATCGAGTGTGCTTTATCCAGAGTGAGTTAATAATAATGCAAAAACTATCGACTGGTTATGCTGAATACTCTCTAGCAGGAAGCGCATGGCCGAATTGAGTTCTTTAATTATTTCGCCTCCATTAGTGGTGTGAATTGGAGGGTCATTAGTTAGTTCCATTACCAGGTCCGTCTCATTTGAAATCACTAAAGGTTTGCTTCATCTGCCATCCACGGCACGTCCTATAGTCCCTAGGATGGAAAAAAACTAATTAAATTCGTCATTCCTTCCTCATGCAGCTATTGAATTCATCAGCCACCAGGCGCCTTCGGACCTCGAAAAAGCGAAATGGTTTTATTCGAAAACAGCCACATTCGGAGGAGAAAAAAGAATGGTACCGTCTACGCTCTGAAAACGTTAATTAAAATGGGAGGGAAAAGTTTTCATAGCACGTTTGGAAAAAAGGAGTTATGCATTTGCATTGTAATTCCCTCTCTTTTTTGTGTAGGAAAATAATAATTTTTTTCCATATGAAACTGTTGAGTTCGAAGAGTGCAGACTTATGATTCGTTTTATGTACCTCGTAAAACAAGATATGGATCGGTTTGTAAGCAATGTCATACCACAGCAGATGGATCGCCGGAACAGTTGTAAAAATCGAGGAGGTTTACTTGTGTGTACGTGTTCAATAACGTATATATAGTTTCGAGGATATATCTTGTCTTTTAAGATCTGATCGATTTTGCTAAATATCTCGTCATCGAGATATTGCTAATTTTTGTAGATGACGAGATCAAGATCTGGTCAGTTTTCTTCTAATGGCATCTCGTTCATCAAGATATAGACATTATTTTTAATGGCGAGATACCTGATCAAGACAACAACCAGGAGGGTTAATTGACATTATCTGCCTCGCGTTTGACTCAGCTCGGCCAAATATGGCAAGTGCGCAATTAAACCAAACCATTTTTTGAACATTTTACAATTTTAGTTCTTTTGAAGACACTCAATTGCGTGTACTCTTAATGTGCTGAAGAATTTTGATGGATTTTGGTAATTGGTAATTTTTAAATTAATTTCATACTAGAGCAACACAACGGGCTATTGGCAACGGTCCGAGATCAATCCTGTACCATATGGTACTAGCCGACCCTTTTCCCTAACACGTGGACGCTGGAATGTTTCGGAATGCGAAAACAACTTTAGTCTCTGCACGTGCTGCTCCTCGGCGGCCCATTTGATCCATACACAGCTGGAGTTTCCGTCGGTTCCCCAATCTCAGTCTGGGATCAAGTTTTTGCGGAGGGGGACTCAAGTCGGCATGACAGACGGTTTTCGCAGCTGTGTGGGAGTGTTTCTGTTCGGGAGAGGACATAAACATCTCTAGAGAGCTCGGAATTCACCCCCCTCTCGTTGTCAGCGGCGGTTCTGCGAAGCGAACGTGGATTTTGAGAGAATTCGGACTCGAGCTTCGACGAGAGACAGACGTCTCTGTTTTGCCAATTTTGTTACTTTGGCTTCAGGCAGGTTTCGGTTGTCGATGGCTGTGCCCATAATTATCTTGTAAATATTTAATTTATGTAAATAAATAGTTTAATTTTAAACCAGCTGTCCGTCAAATTCTTACATGACGGTAAAATCCCCTAAGGCAAATATCCGAGGACAACATCACGCAATTTTAAACCACGGTCAGACGACAAGGCAACACCTGAGGTGGAACACCACTTTCCAAACTTCCACACCAACCTAACGTGAGGACTTTTGACCACGACAGATTGAAGGTACACCAGCCACCTCTGCACCATACGCTCACAAACATCCATGCATTGGCCCGGATTCGAACCAGAAACCTTCTTATCTAGAGGCTAACACCTTAACCACCAGACCGGTTGGTCGGCTTGGTGGATTTTGGCTTCTGATACTTTTTTTAAACCATAGAAGACGGATCAATGGAACCTTTTCTTGTGTGCAAACGACAAAAAGTGGTGCAGCCAAGGTAAATGGTCAGTGGAGATGACCTAGCTGCTTCAAACGTGGACCAACAGTGACTGATACACATTGTCACTCACTGTATCAACATGCGACAGAACATACAACATGCGCATGCGTCATAACATGCGACATGCGCATGCGTCTTAACAAACGGCATGTGCATACGTCATAACATACGACATGCATATGCATTCCTCGTTTCTGTACCAATAACATCTCGATATGCATTCGTATTTCAGCCAATTTAGTGTCGGACTGATGTTGCACCAATGTGTGGTTTCACTTAGAGTTAAATGTTAATAAAACTCAGAACCCCAAGTGGTTTCGACGAGATATCTCGTCTATCGAGATCTGACCAACCTTGCAAGTGACAAGATGTATCGTCATCAAGATCTTGTTTAATTTTTGATGATAACGAGATAAAGATCTGATCAGTGTTCTTCCAATGACGAAAGACGACGAAATCTCATTCGAGGAAGTATCTCGTCAAACATCTAAGCTGCACCTCTTCACCGCACCCACACGAGGACATTTGAGACCACAACAGATTAAACATGCACCAGCCCTTTTTGTACACAACGGTCTTTTGTTGGGTTCGAACTCGCAGTCCTCAGGTTGGTATTCCGTTACTCTTCAAACCGGGCTACCACCAACCAAATTAAAAAATTTTCAGTAAAAAAATATTGAATACCAACCTTCTGAGTAATAAAATAAGATTTCGCCGAGTTAAACAATATATAAAGGATAAGTCTGTCTGGGGTAGGATTTTGTTTTTGTGTCATTCAACGTTAACTTTTAGAATTGCGCAGATAAAGCATTTGAACCATTTATTACATACACCCCGGTCTAGAAATTCAATAAAAAAATGTTGTCGCACTCAGTTTAAATCATTTCTGCTCGAAAACACATTGGGTCATCCATAATTAATTTCTATATAACCCGGGGCTCCAATGGCTGAGGAAAATTAATCGATTTCTTTTTTTTTTGCTCATCAGTACTCTAATGTAATTGGGAACCGAATCTCTAGAAATTGATTCTCGTTCTCATAGTTTTCCTTTTATTTTTGCATTAAATTAATATAAATGCAAAATACTGAGTCGATTTAGATCACTGGAGTTGGTGTGAGTGAGTGTTGAATTAATTCCAAAGTGATCTCAATCGTAAGAACGACTTTAATTTGAATAATAAATTCTCGTTATTGCAGCGTATTTACTTTTTCTATTTCTTAGAAGCGAGGTTTTATTGAAGGATTTTTGCACTTTCTCTCCTGTTGTTTAATTCAGTTGAAACGTAAAAAAGCCCTTTCACTTTATTCTCGGAAAAGATTTTTTGTAAGATGCTTTAATTAAAAAATCTTTAGGAATTAAATTTATTTTAAAATCAAATTCAATCGAATATTTGAACTGAAGTAGGTTTTTATGTTGGAAAGAAAGTAGGATTTTTTGGAGGCTGTATTTGTGTAGGTGTTAAAAGTCAGAAGCTAAAAGTAAAACACATTTCATACGTCTCATTACTTTCATGTTTATAATTGGCCTAAATTGTATATTAGTAATGGCACCATGGAACATCTCTCTGTGGACGATTTCATCATTAATCTCTACAATATTTCTTTTCTTCCAATTAAAAAAAAAATGTTTCAGTCTTTTTCAGGTTTATTCGCTTTGTGATTGGTAGATAGCGAGTCTTCTGATTCAACGGGCTAATGAATATGGAGCACGCGCAGACGATAAACACAGTTATATTTTTAAATTAATTTATTCATTCATAAAATTTGAGAGTACATGCTAGAAAGTTTGCAATGTTTTCAGAAGAACTAGCAAATTCGGTCGCCGTTTCCATAGCGAATATGAAAACCTTAAAAAGTACTATTACAACACGGATCAGCTAAAACATTTAAAATTATGATGAGATTTCCTCTGAATTTTAGCAATTTGTTATTTATTAACAATATCCTTTTTTTATGTGGAAACGCGATGTTTTGTTCTTGACATTTTTTAAAACATTTTGTTTTTATTTACCGTATGTTTTCGTGTTTAAGCCGAGAAATTTTGTAAAGTTTTCTAAAACTAAAGTACCGGTGTCGGCTTATATACGGATCCGGTAATATCGCATAGAAAGGCAATTTTCCGTTACTCGGGAGCATGGGATAAATATCGCAATGGGAAGGGAACCTTCAATTTACGTCGTATACTATAGGTCCCGGATCAATCCAGAAGCGATCCAAATGGGGATGGATTGTGAAGCAATCCCCACCCCATCATTGTTGAAAAGTATAGTTTGACACGTGAACTAAATATGATTGCGTAGCAATCATCGGTTGTTGACGAGCGACAGCGAGCAGGGGACGGAGCCCCCTAGTATATCAAACTAAAGTCGATGGTGTCTTTAAGCAATATATATTTGTAAAAATTATCAAAATATCTATAAAAGTCATGAAGAGTAAGTAAGCTTTCCTGTAGCGTCAAAATGAACATGATTCTTTCTTATGCAGTTGATACTTTAGACCAACTGTATGAATAAGCAGAATTCAAAACATCAGGAATAGGAAAAATATTAAGTTTTCAAAGCAATCAGAAATTTGTTATCAAGCTGTAATATTAGTATGGGAAAATAAATCTTGAAAACATTATCTTATTTCAAAACTTGCAACTAACAGAGAAATATGAAAAATTACCTAGATAAGAATTCAAAGTATTACTGTATATCTTACAATTCTTTTAACGATGTATAGTCATGTAACTCCTTCCCACCCTTCCCATGCTTCGACGCTGTCAGACGTACATTATAATTAGTGGAAACACAAATTTGATCACCAACTTACAGTTTGATATCAATTGCATATAACGGTGAAATTGTAAGTGTAGAGCTACTATCAAATTGGAAAAGTGAGTTTACTAATATGTTTGCATACTTACTCTCCATCAATTCCGCAACTTAGTTTGTCCTCTAGCACATCCTAATTGCGTTTGTGGACTCACATTCCTTTGTGAAAAGGTTTAGTTCTGACCCTCAAAGTGGTTCCAACGAGATATCTTTATCAAAATCTGACCAATTTTGCTAATTTATGACAGATAACCCGTCATCAAAATACTGCCGATCTTTGGTACAGCTGCAGTCTAAGTTTTCAGAGGTGGCAACGGCACTTCTAAACTCGCCAAGGAAAGAATTATTTCAAAAATGTTTTTCTTTCACAGATATTTTTCTTTTTAAAACGGAAAATGACAGCTTCAAAACACATTTGTGAAATTTTAAAAGATTTATTTTTTAAAACGTCCACAGAAAGTAATAAGTTTAAACTGAATTTTTTTTTACAAAAGAAAGTAATTAGTTTTAACGGAATGCAAGAAATAATACAACCTGATACGTCAAAACTGTACCGTGAAAAAAATTGTAATAAAAAAAAATTCCACACCTTGCGAAAAACCATTAAATGAACCAATGAAATCAATGAAAAAATTTTAACGAACCAATGCAATCAAAGGGTATTTTAAAATTAAAATAACCAATGGAATGAAAGAAAATTTTTCAAACGAACCAATGAAATCAAACGATTTCAACGCATCTTGAAAGAACTCTCTAGAGTAATCAAAATGAAAATTTAAACTTTCCGTTTGCCGAGGCTGCCATAAAAAACCGCAATAACCGTAAATTCAGATGGGTTGCCTTAACCTACCATAACTCGCTACTTGAAATGCACTAAAAATATCACCAACGCCGTTACCACTGCTATAAATGTAGACTGCAGCTGTACCCTACCTTGTTTAGTTTATTATTTTAACGTATGAAAGGCAAATTTCGTCGATCTTCTAATGAAATAGATGGAACATGTATTCGCAGCTTTATGTTAAGTTCTTCCAGTTGCTCGGTTTGAAGATCTGTCACGTGGTTGTGAGTAAAAGCATGAATCCTAAATATCTGATTGGTTAAACTGATTTTTGTTGTTGTTGTTGTCGTGTGACCAGTGCAATAATTGAAAAAGGATGGGAGAGAGGCAGGGAGAGCATAGTTAAATGGGTCCAAAAGCGTGGAGCACTGCGTAGGCCACATCTACAGCTTTGTCCGTATAAAGGGTCTCCCTGGAACAGTTCAAGTCGATCTTGAAGAGTGCTGCAATAATGGAAGGGCAGTTAAAGATGTGCTTGGGATTAAGCTGCATGCCCGGACAGTGCCTGCATTCAGGGTATGTTCTTGATCCATCTGGCAAAAACTTTACATCCTCTGAGGTGCATCGTCCTCAGTCTGGCAATTGTTGTTGTTGCTTCTCTGTCGTAGTTAAGCTCGGGAAGGGATGATTTTCTTCGAGCGTTAGCGCAGAGCTTTTGTTTTGCAACGGCATTGGCGTTGGAACATGTTGTAATCAGAGGGGCTGGTTCGATGGTACTCGCCTCCTTGGCCAGAGAGTCGGCCTCTTCGTTCCCCTTGATGTTGACGTGTGCCGGGATCCATTGAAGCGTGCATAGCTTCTTCTTTGCCTCTATTAAGAACAGGAGGGTAGTGATCTCTTGGACGAGGTTTGTTTTTCCTTTTTGAAGGGCCTGGAGAGCAGATTTGCAGTCCGTGAAGATTACTATGCCGTCGGAGGGGTTGAGTGTTGTCCAAGTGAGGTAAATGCTCAGAGTCTCTTTAATGTCTCTCTCTGAAGTTGGAAGCGATTTTTCCTGCTGAGATTTTGTGTCTTGGAATTGAGCCATGAGGGTAAGTTATAAAGATTCCGGGTCCTCCTCTATCGCAGTCAGAGTTCGAAGAGCCGTTGGTGTAGGCGGTGACCAAGTGTGGTTTTAAAATCTTGGCCATTGTTTCCATTCCTTTTCTCTTGATTTTTTCTTGGGGTTCTTTTTTGGTGCAGGGTTTGAGATGATCCAGGTTTATCTTCACAGAGTAGGGCGGTTTGACCAGGAAGCGTGGTTCTTGGATAATGTCAAGGCATATGTGCTGTAGGTTGATGTCCAGATTGATATTTTTGTCGTATTGGAGCGTAGAGGATCTTTTTAGCCTGGTTTTTTTCGACCAGTTCCTGAAGGTGACATTTGAGATACGTTGTTCGTGACTGCTCCTGATATTATTTGTGAATTTCACTGTGGCGAACTTTCTCCTGTTTTCCAATAGGGTTAGGCCACATTCAATTTCAGCTTTTAAATTATTTGTCGAGGAGACAGCTCCAATGACACATTTTAAAGCTCTGTATAGGACGGAGTCGATTTTCGAGGATGAAGGTGCCGGAGCCCAAATTGGTGCTGCGTATTCTAGAAATGGTCTGATGAGTGTCGTGTAAGTATTTAGTAGTGTCTTTGGTTTGAACCCATGTTGAGCCGCAAAGCTTCCTCGGGATGCTGAGTTTTTTCAGAGCTCTCTGTGAAACTGTTTCAATATGCTTAGTAAATCTCAGTTTCGCATCGAGTGTGAGACCAAGATATTTGGGGTGCGTGACTTGTTCGACGCTAGAATTGTGGATCCTAATGTTAGGGTGGTGAGTCTGCCTGTTTGTTCTGTCTGTGGAAAAGACACAAGATTTGGATTTATCTGGGTTAATAAGGAGCTTAAGGTCTTTAGCCCAGGTATCGATGCCAAGCAGGTTGATGTTTAAGGCGTTTTCAGAGACTGAGATATCGGAGTGTGTATGCCAGATAGCAATGTCGTCTGCGTAGCAGGCAATTTTTGCTTCATTACCAATGTGGCCATGGATGGTGTTTATGTACAGGACGAAGAGCAGAGGGCTGAGAACCGATCCCTGTGGGACACCAGCCCACGATCTGTGCGTCTTGGAATAATTTCCATTTACTCGCACAACAAATTTCCTATGTCTGAGAAGTCATTTATCCAGAGCAATGAGTTGCTCTTGAACTGATTATCCACCGTGATCGAAAACAATAGTCTGCCATTCGACAACGAATCGGCTAAGTCGATTATTAAGTCCACGTGATTTATCATTCAAAGATCTTACGACAGTGACTCCTACCACATACTCTGTCAATTTCAGTACAAGGCCGATGGCAAGCTTGCTATGACGTACATGGATCACATTTAATCCTCGCTAAATCATTGGTTAAAATTATATATAAATACATTCATGGAAAGTAATTGATCGCACAATAAACAATTATCAAACCATGACAGTAATAATAAAATAAAATTGAACTGCTAGAGAGTTTAAATTCACAAGCACCCGTCTGGGGGAGTGACATGCAGGAAGGTGATATTATGAGTAAAATACCAGGAATAAATTCTATCAAGCGATACATTCCAAATCAAAAATTGTGATTTGAAACCACGGCGCTGCAGCTCGCCGCACATGCGTCTCCGGTCTGAAGTACCTTGTTTTCATAAATAAATGGAATATAAGTAATAATTAATAAATGATTGTATCCAGTAACTTCTATTTTATTTCAAAATATACTTTTTTTACACCAAGCTAGCGAAATAAACACGTTTTCTTCGATAGAATACTTATTGCAAATGGCACGAAATGAGTACTTGCGTCATTTCACGTTTATATGTGCATTGTTGGGCTTCGGTGCCGCAGCGGCGCCGCATGTTGAAAAACAGGATATGTGTATGTTAAAGTGTGACTGATATCTTTTGAAAATGATTTCTGTGAATGTTTTATTTCCAGTTTCATAATTAAATTTATATTTTTATTTTTATTGATACTAATTTGTTATTGGCATCAAGAAGGCAATCTCTAGGGCCCATTGTATTCCTATCTCAACTGGCCTTACAGCTTGTTTCATTATAAATGTAATATTTTATACGAGTTGTTTCATTCAATGTTGGCTTTACTAGTTGAAAAATGGCTCCCACTGGTCTTCACTGGAGTTTCAAGTTAAATAATTTCATTCCCAAATGGGGGGGAGCGTGCCATTTCGTTCCGATTGATGTGCACGTGTATCCAAACTTCCTTTTGCCAACTCCACATAAATACTCCCTGGCACTCTAAAAGGCTCAAAAGGATTTATTACTTACAAAAGTTTTCCAGCATTCATATTAATAACTTCCTTTTGAGAATCGAGTTATTCTTCGGGCTAACCGCTCCGGAAATCTCAACTCGATCCGCCTTCTCTTGAAACTCGATTCTTCGGCTAATTTGATCTGGGCGAATTATACATTCAGAATTCTTGGGAGAAAGTTAAGGACAAAGACTTTCTAATCAATGCGCTTTCCCTACGAGTATTCCCATTCCGCGTTTTATTCGGTCTGTTGAATATTCAAATTCCCTCGCTAATTAATTTCTTCGCAAACTTTCACAGGAGATGAGCGAGGTGGACAGACTTCCGACGACGATCATTGTTTTCCAGAGGACAATGCGATTTCTAGAAATTGAAACTGAGACGTCACTCCGCACCACAAAAGCCAGGGGGAGCAATAGAATATGGTTATAAAGACTTACATAAACAATTATTCAATGAACGACTTAAGCAAACAATTTCGTTAGTTCTATCAAAAGTGCTTAGTATTCAACTCTCGGCACCTGTCAGTTTATCCCACCTTGTTGTTTATCTTCGAATCGAAAACTGTTCTGCACTGACCAGCTTCTGGTGCATAAACCTGCTTCTAATTGTCACTAGTTCTGGGCAAAGGACAATTTATTTTTCTTTCTTGAATCTTTATTCCCTTTGAACGAATAGCACAGTTTTGTCAGTTGCAGTTTTTTGCGCCCCCCCCCCCTCCCCCATTTGGAGTTAAAAAAACTTCAGATCATAGATGGACTAGAAATCCCTCCTGTTGTAAGATTTCTATCAAAAACTGCCCTGACCAGCTTCTGGAGCCTAAACTTGTGTTCTACTGTCATCAACTCGGGGCTATCAGTATATGAATACTGTTAAATAATTTTGTATTCCATTTTGGTGACTACTCTCGCAGAACATTCTATTCAACTGCTCCGCACAAAGCTCAACATAAACTGCTCCGCAGAAACTAAATACCAGCAGCGCGCGAAAAATGAAAACTCGTTTTTTCGCCTTTCTATCGTGCAAGATTTGAACGTGCTGGTGCATAGTGTTTGTAATTCTTTAACGTAAATTACGTTTTATAATTAGCTTTTCGTCAAATGTAAATTTTTATACATTGTATTTTGTTTGCTTTATGATCCAGTTGCCTAATTCGATTCGATATTCGACTAGTTTATCTGTTTACCGAGGCATTGGACATATTTCTTTTTTTGGACTACCAACTACCTCTGCCTAAAGTTTGTACACATACACATAAGGCTATAAAACACTCGGCATATGTACGGAGAGGGATAGAATACTTGGCGTCCACTACCATTCTAATAACTATAACTTATACAGAGCACACCTCTCATTTTCAAAACTCAAATACGGTAGTTGCTGAAGTTCAAGAGTTATGAATGGATCATAGAAATGCTGTAATAATTTATCTCATCCCAAAAGACTCATAACTTTTAATGAGAGAACTTTAAATGTGAGTTTATGTAGTATTTTAAGAAATATCTTGTTATGCGTTGTGTGTTATCTCTATAGTAAAGCATTTTTCTCTTTGAATGGAAAATATTCATGATCGCTTTTCTATAATCTGTTAAGCTTCTCATTATGTTTTCTCGAAACAGCGAGACGTGTCTGAATGAAATATCTACACCCGTGCTCATCAGATATTTGAAATTCATCTCAATAGGCTTTAATAGATGAAGGTAATTCTGGCTTCTATGACTGAACAAAAGCAAAATAAATCCAGTGTAAGGTTCGAAGATACAAGATTGTGATTATAACACAAAATGTTCATAAAGGGTTACTTATCATGTAGCTTCTTAATCTGGTTTTACTATAGAGCTAATTTAAGTGGTTTCGTTTACTTGTGTCCTTTTAAAAGTCATACGTGACATGTTGCCTAGATTTTTGAAAGAGTTTGGAGAACTTTCAGTTGCTTTTTTTAGCATATATTCATTTATTTTCAATGAAAATTTTTATATTTCAGAGTAGTTGTAAATATTCTTTGGAATAAATTCAGTATAAGAACTGTATGTTCAGTTGTTTTAGTGAAGCACGTTTTAGTGATACAACGTTTAAACTTATTCCACTGAAATTTCATTAATGTCTCATGATCGTTGATTAAGAATATTGTAGAACTATTAATTAGTTTTCATTGATTTTTCTATTTTGAATTCACATCATTCGCATTGTTCAAAAAGACAGATTCTAATGAGTTATATGTAATACCTGATCACCCTGACTCATTTTAGAGCAGTCAATTGCTTTCAGTGCAGACATGAACTAGCATGCATTGCATTCCTGGAACATCATGGTCAATTTTGAGAAAGTATTACCTTCGATGCCGACTTGAGCTAATCTGTATTGCAATCTTGGAATATCATGGTAAAAATTATGAGCCCATACATACACATTAGCTAGCGCACATTACATTCTGTGAATATCACAGTCTAATTTTAAGCAAGCTATACCTTCAATGTTGATATGAATTAGGATGCATTGAAATCTTAGAAAATCAAGGTCAACTTGTAAACAGTAATTTCCCTTGATGCTGTCATGAGCGCTGGTACACATTACGTTCTTGGAATATCAGTGGAACTTTAAACAAGTATTACCTTCGATGTCGGCATGAATTTGAATGCATTGCAATTTTGAAACATCAAGGTCAATTTGTGAGTCCAGTCATTGCCTTCAATGTCCATATTGACTAACATACAATACATTCTTGAAAGATCATGGTAATTTTTTTTTTAATTTTCTAATCAATCATTGCCTTTGATACCAACACGGGTGAGCATACATTGCATTGTTATAAAACCATGGTTAATTTTCAAGCAGTCATTGCCTTTACTACCAACGTAGACAATCATACATTTCACTTTTGAGCATCGCAAATGCCTCGTAAATGAAATAACTTCAGTGAAATGTGTATCTTTTTTTAGTCTAGAATAATTGGGACCCTATCTGATTTAGATTTATAAAATGTAGAAACAACAAAATAGAACAATCTTTAGTGATACTATTGAAAACGTCATTTTATTATTCGCATCGATTCCAAATAAACATTTAACCAACAGTATTCCACCGCACTGTATAATTCAGTGTATATCTGCCATCATATCCCCACCCCGTCATATTTTTGTTGCAGGTTGCAGGTGGCGTTCACACTCTGAAACAGGCGCGTTATTGTTTTTCCAACACCGCATATTTTTTCGCGATCGCCCCGCTTCCATTGTTATGCGACAAAGTCCTCTCCAAGAGAAAAAAAAAAGAGAGACGCCAGTTTGTGATTTTGACAGCAGTGTTTGTTTATATATTTGCCTGAAACTTTGATGGCAGGAAGAGAACATCGGAGAGGAATGCATAAAATATTGGAGTTTGCAGCTTTGGGGGATATTTTGAGACATGTCAACTCTAAATTCTTATCACATTTTTCTCCGTGAGAGCCCGGTAAAAAAAGCGCCAACCGGCGATCTTGTTTTCGTATTTTTCTTCCGCCCAACTTACGAGAGACGTTACCTTGTTGAAATTGAAATGTCATTGTTTATTCTGGAAATATTCGAGGCACCGAATTCATAAGTCATTGGCGACAGTAAAGGTCCGGAGTAATCACGGAAAACTGATTCAAATGATGATAAAAAAAATTCTATTTTTTGTTTTAGTGCTCTCACATGAGAGAGATCAAAGATGCCATGACTCTCTACTGTAGTCTGTAAACGTAGTCTACTGTCATTCAAACGTCTAACTCCGTGAATAGTATGAAGATGTTACCTTGTTGGAAATTGAAATATCATTGTTTATTCTGGAAATATTACAGGCTCCAAAATCATGAGACGTTGTCGATAGCGACTGTGTTGAGTCATAACGCAAAACTTATTCAAATGATGTTAAAATAAAATACATGTTCAATTTTTCACACATTTCCAAAACGGACAACTGTACAATTGCACTCTAACTTATGAACATTAACATAGCACATGCTTTCCAACGGAACAGAAAACTGACGCTTAAATTTTCAAGCAGGACACATGCGCAGAAGAGAGCACGAAGATGCGTCCTTGAAAACAGCTGGCAAACAGTTCCTAGTTCAGGCTGGGGAGGAGAGAAGATAACACTGATGTATTCTGCTCCAAATTGAATATTTTCTACAATCGAATGCTATGGTAATTTCTGTTCGTTAGACTTTTAAAATGTCTGCATTGCACCAAAGCAGAATTAATCCGTCAACATGATCCGGTTTCGATCTACAGGTACACACATTTTCAAAAATTAAGGGTAGTTCACATCAAGCAATGTCATCTTATCTCAATTCAATAGAGTATGCTTGCGATGCTCTTGTTGTGTCGTATTACAGCATACATAAATACCACCAAGGACCTCACAACAGAAAAGAAGAGCTTTAGTGCACGGGTGGGACACTTTGCCACAGAGTTTATTCGACAGTCTTGTGAAAAGCATGCCTGTGTGTTGTGAGGTCATCCTTCCCCTAAGGATCTGAGTTCAACACATTCTCTATAATAATGCTTTTACCAGAGTAAAATCTACTATCTTTTCACAATATCTAAAACCTACAATATGCTATTTGAACATTTTTGTTTATTTTCTTTAGTTTCCCGTAGTTTACTGTAGACTCTTAATTTTCTTATTTAATTCCACATTACTTGTGATAGATTCACTGGACATTTGAGCCACTTCCGTACAATTTACTTGACACAGGATCCATCTCAGATTTAAGAGCAATAAATACTTTCTTACTGCATACCTTTCTGCAAACCATACTGCATTCAATTCTCCATACCTTAAAAATATATTATAAAAAATTCAAGAAGACAAGTAGGAGTTTTAACTACGTCTCACAGGAACAATGCAACGTGCTGTTGTCTGCGGTTCGAGATCAATCCTCCACGGATCCGATGATAACATCACGCGACTTTGCACCACGGTCAGATGACGAGGTCACACCTGAGCTGGTACCCTACTCTACAAACTTCCAACCACAGTAACATGACGACAAATTTAACGTGCACTAGTCCCCTCGTACAAGTTGATATTTGGTTGGATTTGAACTCACAATCCCCCGGTTTCTAATCCGCTACTAAACAAAATAATACATTCGATTTACAAAGAGTAAGCTTTGAATTTTAAATTATTTTTTTAGGGGGTGGAAAAAGTGATTATATGAATCAACTATGAGAAATATAATCAAACCTTATACGTATTTTATTTAGACTGCTAATGATACCAATACTAGGGCTGTTGTAACCTGTTTGGTAGAGTCTCGGCTTAGCAACCGGAGAGTTACCAGTTCGAAACCATTCAATTATAGACCGTCGTGTACATGGGGACTGGTGCACGTTAAATCTATCGTGGCTTCCAGTGTCCTCAAGTTGGCGAGGTGTGGAAATTTCGATTTGGATAGTAAAGTAACAGCTCAAATGTGACCTCGTCATCTGAACCGTGTTTCAAAATTTCGAGGTTTTGTCCTCGTACCTTTCCCTTTAAAACCACACTTCAATCCCAGACCATCACTATCAGCGTTGTGTTGTTCCAGTGACATGTTAATTCGATTACCTTCCCCAATACTATACGGAAATGCTTGTAAAGCATATAATTGTTCTTCACATTTCCGATCGCATGTCAGAATTTTACAAAAAGGAAATTCCTGTTCCTAACAGCGGTTAAATAAGTTTCCGTTCAAGTCAAAATTCATTCCCGTGGAATTCAATTGCATCGGCAGCGAGGAATATAAAAGGATTCATAGAAGGAATTCCTTCATTCGACTCACAGAAATTCGCAAATTCAGACATAAAAGCCAAAAAATGAAAAATCTTTTCCTATCGGCTAAAGGAAGAAAGATGAGCTTCCGTTTCAAAACTCGCTCAGAATCCGACGGAATTCGCTCTGTCCAGATAATTAAACAATTAAAATTCCGGGAGAATTCGAGACTACAGACCCAAGTCATGAGGACCAGCAGAGAAAACCCATTTGCGCCCACAGAAAACACACTGAAACAATTAAAATTTTTCCCTTTTGTTCAATGGCACAATTAGTCCTTGTCGGTTCAGGAGTGGTGTAAAAAACGCTTGTACAAATATAAACGTTGCACCAAACGTGCCTCTTAAACAAATTACTCCGTTAAGAAAAGGGAAACCCCAGATGGCGTTCTCGAAATTAAAAGGGAAAAATCCCGCAGTTTTCATCTGGGAGGGATAAAAAAAGGGAAAAAGAAGGAAAAACGCTCTCGAGCCATTTCTTTTCCGAGGCCCATTTAAGAGTAAAACCTAAATCACCGTTGGATTCCAATCAATTCTATCAAGTCCTAAAAGTTCTTGAATTTCGACTTTTATTTGTTTCTTGTTTTTTCCTCCTCTTCTCCTCCAAGTCTGGTCGGATTTTAAAACTTTCTTTTTATCGCCCCCTTTCTTTTTTTTTTTCTTTCGTCTTCTCCAACCTCCCTTCGCGAAATTTAAAAGGGTTCGTTAACTAAAATAACCTTCTAGCTATACTTTAAAACTGATTAAAAAGCAAAATCTAACGTTGAAATTGAAACGGTCGATTTTTTTTCTAACGATCCCGTTTGCGAAAATGCTGCCCTTGTAAAGATGGACGTGAAACCAGATAATCTTAAACGAGCACTTTCCCCGAAGAGCTTTCCAATCTATAATCGAGCAGAGTGCAGAAAAAAATGCAAAGATGCTTGAAAGCTAATTGTTTAAAATTGTATCCGAATCCATCAAATGATTTGAAATGGCTGTATACTAATGGACGGCAATTTTAATCGGGGTGATTGAACAGAGTTAGATTCATAACAATCTGAAGGAAACGGGGCTGAAAACTGAAGGCAGTTTTTATCTTTAGGAAAAAACTTAATGTTTTCAATTCCTGAATTGAAAATACTTATTTACTACTAGGACTAAAATTCGATTTCCTAGAAATTTCTAAAAAATGCCTGATAAAAAAAAGCATAACTCATTAAATGATTAAAAAGTTCCCTGAAAACAGTGAAATTATTCTACAAATATTGCGTTCACAAAGATAAAAAAGTTACCATTCATCTACGACACACACACGCACAAAAAACACACTTGATAATATAATTGAACTATACTAATTGTTTAGCTAAATATTGCTTTAGTTAGAATTTAAATATTTAATCAACATAGCTTTTACACCTAATTGAAAGTATTTTGTTAACAAAAACTAGGCACTATAAAGAAAGCAAACAAAAATTCTTATTTAGATTTCTGACTGTTCCTGTGTCAAACTGAGAGTTGTAATTTTGCTAACAGAAATGTATTTGAATAATTTTAGTTTGCTTTAGTTTGTGTATTTCAACTCACCACAGCTGCGAAATCAGAGCATAACACAGAAAAGCAGATACAAGAGAACGACTTTCTGAAGTCTTCTAAAGCTTTAGACATTAAAAAATTCCCTTTTGCGTCTTCTAAAACCACATGTGAGCACACTACGTCACTTTTTTGGGTAGTTTTTAAAAGGAAAAGTTGCTCTCTCACAAAAATATAAAATGGGATTTCAGAGAAATTCGCGTAGAAATGGCTTTTGCTCTAAAATAAAAGATATGTGTAAAATAATGCTCAAAATAGCTACAAAAATACTCAGAAAACCGGTAAAGGCTATATTTTGTGCAAACATCAAGAAAAATAACATCGAAAATATTTAAATAAGCTTCACATTTTTGTAGGACATTTCTATTCAGTCGCCTTGAGTTTCAGTCGTACCAAAAAAATTATAAAGTCATCTAAATCCTAGACTTATAAAGTATGACTTTTGTCGTCTGTAGACCAACCTAAGACCTGCCACTCTTACACTAGGATGGGCCGAATTTCAACTAGTGAACACTTCAGAAGAATATATGCAAGGTAAAGTCACGTAAAAGCGGGTAAAAAGGCTAATAGGTTATTGGGGTATATATTAAAAAGACTGTAACTTCAAGGGATAAGAATATAATCTTGCCATTATATAAGGGTTTAGTAAGACCACATCTAGAATATGCTGTACAATTCTGGGCTCCATATATGAGAAAGGACATAGAATCAATTGAAAGGGTTCAGCACAGAGCTACAAAAATAATAAAGGGGCTAGCAAATTTCGACTATAATGAACGTTTAAGTAAGCTAAACATGTATACACTGGAAAGAAGAAGAAGGAGGGGGATTTGATTCAGCTTTTCAAGTTTGTAAAACAAGGGGACACAGAGGGCTTAAATTTCAATAGGGATAACAGAACAAGGGGCCATGGGTATAAATTGAATAAGACACATTTTAATCGGGATTTAAGGAAAAACTACTACTTTAATAGGGTAATAGACAGTTGGAACGCGTTGCCAGAAAATATAGTTCATTCAAAGGGAGTGTACGAATTTAAGACACAATTGGATAGTCAGTGGGAATTGGAGAATTCATAAACAAAGGACCAGCCTTGTTGGGCTTGAGCCTGTAGCTGGTCGTCAATATTTGTAATTGTAATTGTAATTGTAAATGAAACTCTTAATTTTTAAAAGACTGCCAAAAGTAGGGGAACGGGGTTTTTTAATAAATCAAACGCCAAATCATGACACAATTAAGAAACATTTTAATGGAAATACATGATTTACCAAATGATAAAATATTTAAAATTGCATTCAAATATGTTTTTAAGATTTTAAAATCGTCGATTTGAAAATTTAGTATCCTGTTTAAAACATCAAAATAATTAGTCACCCCCCCCCCCATGCAGAAAACTAAACTTTTTATGTAAAAAGTGCCATATTTAAGGACAAAGAAGTGAATACCAGTAATGTTCATGTATTTATTTTTAATGGTATCCGACTTATTTTACGTCATAATACCGGTTCGTTATATTATCAAAAGTAATAGTCAAACATGCAAAATAACTAAACTTTTTATGTAAAAAGTGCCATATTTAAGGACAAAGAAGTAAGTACCAGTAATGTTTATGTACTTATTTTTAATGGCATCCAACCTATTTTACGTCTTAGTACCGGTCCGTTATATTTTATATGTGTAAATCTCACTATAAATATTTTCTCCTCCAATACATCCCCTGGTTCAATTCCACCCTGGGTGCATTTCTCTCTTCTGTGTTAGTAAAACTATCTTCGTGAGTATATCCATTATTTGATGTTGTCAGTCTTATATTTGGCGCAGCATGGCTAAATATGGCTCTTGCGTCATAAAAGCACAACCAACTAAACCCATTCCCCCAAAAAATAGTCTTGATCCATATGAATGCCACATTTATACGTGGTTTGTATCATCGGAAAATTCAATGCTCCCGTGATATATTCCTGTTTAATAATCAGTTAAAATCAAGCAATGCATTAATTGGTTTCATAAACAAAGCATAAATTTAGGTTATAAACCACCCTCTATGCACTTCAAACCCACCCTCTATACTCTGTTTCACCTTAACTTGTCAGTATTGGGAAAGGCAGAAATGATGTTCATCCGCATGAAAAATAATTCCAACTTGATTTGGAATTTAAAATAAAGAAAATGCATATATACGTGTAAAAATTGTCCTACAATGAAGGAGTGATTTTTGAACCTTTATAATCGGTTATTTATTTGTAAAAAGCATTTTTTTTTGACCGAAGCGAATGAATATATCCGAAACGGAATTCTAAACCGGTTTCCATGGTAACATTTCTGGCGAGCTAAATACGCTTTCCGGCCAAGTCTGCGCCATTTCGCTCTGCGTCTTTGCTAGCGTGTGTATTTACGTTCATATCTCTCTTGTGCTATTTTATTGGAGTGTGTTTGATACTCTGAACATGGCTGAAAAAGGAACGTCACCATCCAAGCTGTATACGCCATCAAAGCAAGGAAAATCAATTGGTAGTGGAGCTCGCAGGAACATATTGAATGTTTATTCTAGACTTCGAGAAGAAAACCATAGTGATTCCATTAACCAAATCGTCGGAAAGGTGTCTCAACTAACTGGTGTTTCCAAAAGAACTGTTTTTCGTTTGAAAAAAGAAAAGAAGACGACAAGTCCTTTGAGTACTCCAGGAAAAAAACGACCTTATGCCGTTGGAAAAAGAACAAGAATGATGAAATATGACAACTTTACTTTATCGTGCATCCGACGAAAAATTCATGATTGTTTTCGTCGAAATGAAATTCCTACATTGGACAAAGTTCTAAATGAAATTAACAATGATAAGGATATTTTTTCGACAAACATTAGCCGAAGTACACTGTACAGGATACTGAAAGATTTGGGATTTTCCTTTGAAAAGCGAAAAAGGCAGGCTATGCTTTTAGAAAGACACGACATAATTTTATGGCGAAGAAATTATTTACGAAAAATTAGAGAACTGAAGAATGAAAATGCTTCAATCTATTATTTAGATGAAACATGGGTGAATGAAGGACACTCACAAAGTCGAGTATGGCAAGACAAAAACATCAAAAGCACCAATGAAGCTTCCTCTTCAAGTTTGACAACAGGCTTGGCTGCACCAAAAGGAAAAGGAAGAAGACTCATCATTACCCATATCGGAAGTGATGAAGGATTTGTACCTGATGCGGCTGACATTTTTGTAGGAAAAAAATCCGGTGACTACCACGAAGAAATGGATGGTAACCATTTTGAGAAGTGGTTTGAAGATATCATGCCTAAATTGAAACGAAACAGCTTTGTAGTGATGGACAATGCCCCCTATCACTCGGTGAAGAAAGAAAAAATTCCGACGACATCTTGGAAAAAAAGTGCAATTCAAGAATGGCTATCGTTGAAAAACATTACGTGGAACCAGGACATGATCAAGATTGAACTGTTGAAAAAAGTTAGCGAAATCAAACATATGTTTGATAAATACAGAGTTGAAGAAATTGCCGAAAAATTTGGACATAAGGTTTTGAGACTTCCCCCGTATCACTGTGAGCTTAATCCCATTGAAATGATATGGAGTCAAGTAAAAGGACACGTTGCCAGGGAAAACAAGACTTTTAAACTGAACGATGTGAAGGATTTAGTCATCCAAGGGATTGAAAAGGTCTCTGTACAAAATTGGAAAAACTGCATAAACCATGTTACTGAAAAAGAGAAATACATGTGGGAAGTAGATGGACTTGTGGATGATATTTGGGAAAGTAAGAACTTGGTAATTTCTTTTAATAGTGAGTCTGATAGCGATTCGGAAATGTTAAGTGATGATGATGTGTAAATTCATGTGATGAATAAGTATATTATAATGTAAATAGATTTGTTATGATGTTTGCTATGTTTTACATATATTGATGATGTATAAATGCATGTGATGTGAATAAGTAAAACGTAAATATAGTTTTCTCATTGTAACTACTATTCATGAAAGAGATTGGTTTCTTCTGTACACTTTCTTGTAAACTATTTTAAATTATTCATAAAATTAATAATTTACTACTAATCAACCCGACACCGTTCCGCGAGTTTCAGAATATGTTTCACACATATAAGGTTTATTTTTTTTAACTCTAATTTTTAAAATGGTTTCATTTTTTTTATTATTGTATGTGTATTCACTATATTTGTATTTTTTATATTCTATTTATTTATTGTGAATGTATTTTATATCCTCTATGTTATATGTATTTTTATTTGTTATTTACTTTCTTTAATATCAGAATAAATTTGATTTAATTTGGAGACTATATTTTGCTGTTAAGAAAAACACATATTTTAGCAGACGACGCACTCTCCCCTACCTTGTCCAACCAAATGTAAGACCAAAGGAGTAATTAAATTGGATTAATTTCCTTTAATAAAATTATTAAAATTGAAAAAAGAAGTATTAATCAAGGTGTTTAGCTTTCAGGTAAGTAAATTCAAAAAATGAATTTTATGGTTCATCACATCTTTAAATAGACTGTTTTTTTAAATAACATTTATTGTAAAAAAATTTTAAATATATATATTTTTAAATAACTAAAAATAATACTCATTTAGAAAAATCAAAACGCATTTATAATAACATAGAGTAGCTTTTTGTTTAATTAACAAATGTAATGCAAGAGCCATTAGAAATTAAAGATCTGTGAAACGTATAGAATTTCCACGTGCATTTTATCTCTCCTTGCCAAAAAGGGCGAATTTCCTCGCTTATAGCTGACTTCTTCTGACATTGTAACCCTAGTTTCTACGACAACGGCTGTGATGCGGTCAACGTAGCCTTTACTCTACTGACAAGTTAAGGTGAAACAGAGTATAGTTCCGTTCCTCCATGGGTGTATTTGTATTGGTAAAAATTTTCTTGTAGGTGTGTCATTTCTTGATGCCGTCTGTCTTGTTTTTGGTGGAGACTGTCCAAACATGGCCTTTGCATCATAATAGCCCAATCCCCTCTCCAAAAAAATAATAATACTTTTTATCCATATCAATATATGAGTCGCTCAGAAGGTAATGCGGTTAAGTCTCGAAAACAAAAATTGAGAAAATGAATGTTTTTTAATACATTGATTAATTAACTTGATCAGAAAAGTATATAAAGTCCTTTATCGATAGGTAGGCTCTGCAACAAAACGAGATATGTGCAGGATGTGCAAATGAAAACATAATAAAGTTATGTAAAAATATGTTGTTCGATTTCATCAGTTCGTGTTGTAATGCATGAAAGCCCCGTTTCGTAAAAGCAACTTCAGAACTGGTGAAACGGAGGTCACGTGACAAATTATTTTCTGGTTTACACTTTCTTCAAAGAATTGTTTGCGAACGCGTCTTTGGAGTTACCAACACATATCGAAGGAAGAAGAATTTAGTTTTTATTTCAAAGTTTATGGAATAAAATATTGAAAAATACTGGACTGATATTCACAATGCCTTCTGAAATTTTTGTCCACCACAATCAGAAGTTATAAAAAAAAGGGCTTTCTGACCAAGAAAAAACGAAGCAACGAGTAAATCCTTTAATAACTAAAAACATCTATATATATATTTCTCTTACGTGGCACGCAAAAAAGACGTTATTTGTTACCGCGTTTTGGCAACATTGTGCGATTGTTTGTTTACTAGGAGCCTCGCGCCTCATTTGAATCTATACCGTTATCGGATGTAATTTTATTGAAAAAAATGAATTTTAGACGAGCTGTGTTGCGGTTTGTAATAGAAATCTAAAAAAGCGGAGGATCTTTTCAGGGCTATTTAAAAAACGGTCCTTTTCAAGGCTAACAATTATAGTACAACAAGACGCGTGCACTACAACTTTCGACAACAAACTCGGTCAAAAAGTGTATGAGTGGCTCGAGTACTGGGAAATGTACACACAAACAACATGCTGGGTATTCAATTTCCAAAGCAGCGTTCACATTGCAAATAAAAATTTGCTCAAAGTTTTCATTTAAATTCTGATTTTAGAGGTACTGTATATATATTTTTTGTAATACAACAAATTTAGATTTGAAAAATATTTTTTTTGGAATATCTTATTTTGTAATCAATCCCTTCTGCTAGGACACGTGTCTTCATTGATGCGAGCGAAGCGAGCATAGGTTCGCGCAGCGAAGCAATCCTCCGGAGGTTGGCGAGCGTTAGCGAGCAGGGGGCGGGCCCCCTAGTATTATTTATTCCATTAAAATTTACAAAAATCAGAAAATATCAAAATATGACCGCATTTGCTTATGAGAGACTCATATATAGTAGGTATTTAACATGAATATGTGTACGTAGTATGCATATCATGAGAAAATTAAATGCTTCCATATTATAATTCCTGTATAGTATATTCAGGTAAAATTAATCAGTAATTATCTTCGCGTCGACAACTGCCCAGTAGTGTTGGTATAGAAACCCTCTGGTATAGAAACCTGTTTCAAATTGACACCAGGTCTGGGTAAGGATTGCAATCCGATCCGGTGGATCTGGCACCATTTGGCTACCTACCGGATCCAGCAACATCTTTCGGATCCGGTCTGGATCCGATAAACGCGAATTTTTAAAAAAATAAAATAATCGATTATTCAAATTTAATTTTAAAGTCGCAAAATCGTTTATTAAGCAATCGATTGTGAATTAATCGATTTTATATTTTTCAATCATCAGTTTAGAGAATTCTAGCAAAAATAATGAATTAAATTATCAATAATATTTGTTTAATACAGATGAATTAGAAAAGCAAATTCTGCAGGAAAATGAAGAATATTGCAAAAAGACAAAACTTTAGAAAATAAACAGATTTTGAGAAAATACTGAAGAAAGAAAATACTTGTCTCTCCTATACGACTACTTAATGACGGTTAAGTCAACTAGTGTCGAAGCTGAGAGGGCCTTCTTCTCGACCGGTGGTTATATTTGCGTTATTAGTTATTAGTTCATTGAGAAGTAGGTTGGGGAAAGACACAATTAATACGATTTGTTTCCTTAGATCGTTCTTTCAAACTCAAAAGTGATTTTCATTACTATATAACTTCGATTCAAGCAATTAAGAAGAATTAAGAATTCCCTTGTTTGTTATGTTGACCAAAAACAGCCAAAGATTAGATTTTTATGTTAGTATGAGATAAGGTTAGGTACAATTTATATGTCATTTGCTCAACGACATTACATATAGAGACTACTTAATTTTAGATAAATAGAAAAGTACTACGTATAAAACAAACTGATATTTTTTGGTGTGGAAACTAGTAAGACTGATCATCATCAATTCGTATAATACTTACTACTACTAGTACTAGTAGTTACTATAGTTAATTGTTGGTGATTGATGTACTACCTATGGATATTTATTAATTAAGTTGATTTTCTAATGCTATAATAAACGTTTTGTTCGTCAATTCGGAATAATATCCTTTTTACCTACTTTCACTCAGCCGATTTTGGAAAAATACATACTGGTTAGATAGACTTATTAACAAAGTACCAATCCGGCCGGAACCGGCAGGATTGAAAATCGTGACGGATTGCAATCCCTAGAAAGGTAAAATAAGTTTTCCCTACTTGTGGATCTTATTTCCCCTTAGAATAATAAGACAGAGATAGCTCGTCATTGGTAAATTGACCAGATCTTGGACGAGATATCTCGTCATGAGTGGCGGATTAAGAGGACTAAGCGGCCGCGTAGGGCCCCGAAATATCAAAGGGGCCCCGAGGTCTTAAAATGTGTTTTCATTAGGGTTCGAGGAAAGCTGTGACAGCATCTTTAAGTTCAGTAAAAAGAGTTTCTAATACAAGATGATCAGCATGAGCAGTTGCTGTATTAGCTATGAAACTTGGTTTCATCCATATAAAAGAAGATTTGAGTGAAATTTGTAATTCATATAGTAAAAGTTACCATAGTGGAGGCGACTTCATTTCCGAAGAAAATGGACAAATATGAAACCTCCCTAATACAGTTATTTGGAATACTATTTTACAAAGAATAAATGTTACTAGTAGATCACTACAATCAGAGGAATGCGAACTATTCTACTGAAGTCATTAGAAAATTTTATCAATAATTTCAGAGAATAATTTGAAAAAGAAGCAATTGATTTATCAGGGTTGTTATTTAATGTGGAAGATAGGCATACTCGCAAAAGAAAAAAAAGTTTTTTTGATGAAAACAAAGAAGTTGGACATGAATTTACAATAAGAGAAAATTTAATATTCAATTCATTTTATATGTCATGTGATAACACCAAGGTAGAACTATCTCAAAGACGTATGAAGTTAGTGTAGAGCCTTTCTGAACATTTTCTGATTGAAATTTATCAATGGAAGAAAAGGAGAACAAGATAAAAAAAAATTAAGGATATTTACAAAAATGGCATTTCCGTTTGTACTCTTGAAGATGAATTTGACCATTTTTAATATTTCTATAAGAAAACGAGGACACCATAAAAACTCCACCAGACATCTATCGAGCCGCCAAAGGAATGTCTTGCACATTTTCGAATTTATTATTATAAAAGGAAGTGTTTATGTGTGTGGGGAACTGTAGTGACGAATCTATATCACTTACAGTAATGAGTTTTAGAACACAGATAGATCGAATTCTTTGCAATTTTTGTGCGAAGCCCTAATTTAAAAATTTAATTTAGAACAATTTAAAATGAATTTAATTAGATATTTAAATATTATTTATTATTGTTTTCCTCCGAATGGCAACAGCATAAAAATTCAAAGATTCCAAATTTATTTTTTCCTATCTCCTAGACCAGGGCTCGAAATACCCGGGTGCACAGGTGCACTGTGCACATGAAAATAAAACTGTGCACCTAATTTTTTCCAGCTAGGTGCACACAGTGCACCTAACGTTAAAAAAAAAGGGGGGGAGGAACGTGTTTAATGTTATTTCGATGTTTGAACAAAATATTAGTATCGGCCTCTTTCGCTCTAAAGGAACGTAATTAAAATTCCTAAATACACACTATGCGAAAACAAAATCGCTGGGCCGTAAGGGGTTTACACAGGAGGAAGGTTTTTTTGTGCCACTGCCACCAGAACTTTCCGATGATCAAAAAATTTTGCAAGTGGCTCTGTTGAAGCGACTGTCGCGACAGCCGTGCGCCTGCGAAGGGAGAATGTAGATGTTTAAATATTTTTATTTACTATCTACTACTAACCTATCTAAACATACCCAACTAATAAAGTAGTTTACATTACATTAATACTCTTATATTATGTTTGTTTTTTTAAATGTGCATCAAAAATATAACCTGTTCACGCAATTTAAAAACTTAGGTGCACCTGTATTAGAAAATCTATTTCGAGGCCTGTCCATGACCGTTAAAGATAGAGTTAAAATTTCAATGGATTTCAAATCTGCGGAAACTTTCACATTAGATTGATACCTAAAATATGAATCTTTAAATACATAATTTTTAAATTGTAACTCTCTCTTATATTTTTTCAATACTAATTTACCGACACAACGAATGACTTTTGTTTGATTCGAGATTCATTCAGCTTGATTTCCTGAGCAACGGATTCGAGTTGAACAAAAAGTTTTGACTGGCGTTCTTCAGTGCTTTTTTTTCTATCTCAGCGATCGTTAAAGATGGAATGAAAATTTCAACGGATTTGAAATCTGCGGAATATTTTACACCAGATAGATACCTTATACGTTTGATTTTCGTTTAATACATAATTTTTCAGTTAAATATTTATATTTTCGCAAGATTGTGACGTCACGCCGATTGGATCTCTTCGCAATTCGAATTTGGCTGCATTTGAAAATGACGAGGCCATCACGGCGTTGCCCGTGGTGTTGGTTTGCGAAGCAAACCATAGTTCATAATATTGATAATTTGGTTTCCGGAGCATAAAAAAATTGGAATTCGCAGAGAATTCATTCCAATAGGCTACGAATTTCCATTTGGTTTGCGAAGGAAACCAACACCGTGGGCAACGTCATGATGGCTGTTATCGAATAGGCTACGAATTCCCATTTGGTTTTTGGGAAGCAAACCAAATGTGAATTCATTGCAATTGCCGGTGGTTAGCGAGCAGTGGTAACACCTGACCCCAGGAAAAGAACTGTCACGTGCAAAGCCGTGCTGGCCACACAGATAGTTTGTTGAGATATTGAAATTTTTTTAACTACTAGCCGGGCTGCGCCAGCTAACGCTCGACGGTTTGTAATAGTGCTTTTTTTTTTAACTTTTTTACACACCGTAATTAAACATGTTTTGATTTGTATATTTTATTTATTTTTATGAAACATAATTCTTCAAATCATTACGTATTCAATCAAATATTTGAGGAAAGTTGGTCGAAATATACATATACCACTACAAAATTACCCATGTCTAGTGATATTTTGCAGTAAATAGACAAATCATTAAAATCTAACTCCTAAATAATATTTCTGCAATAAGTAATACACCGGAACACATAATGCAACAAAAATAAAATTCCAATCCTTGAAAAAATGCAGAATTCTGAAGAAAAAAAACACATTCATATCTATTCAAACGTTTTGAATTTCGACTTCCTGAATATATTGTGAAATAGAATAATGATTTGTTAACAAAAAGAACACATATTTATAATACTTGGGAATCCTCAAATATGACCGCAACACCTCGCAATCAACTCAAATACCCAAACACAGAATTCTAAATCAAATTAAAAAAGTAAACATTAACTCTGACGTGGCCAGATACCTGGTAGCAAAATTACGCTTTAGTGTAAATACTTTTTCTTCAATCTAGTATTTATAAATTACTAATACATCAAGGGAAGAAATAAAAAGTCAGTTCAAACATAAATATTTTAACCGATCTCTATCTTCAGTATTTCTTGTAGCTCTACATCGTTGCAATTTGACGATACACAAATAACGTCGATTTCGGGTCCACGTACGTTAGTGTTTTATATCTATACTAGCCGGGCTTCGCCAGCTAGCGCTCGGCGGTTTGTAATAGTGCTTTTTTAAAACTTTCTACACACCGTAATTAAACATGTTTTAATTTGTATATTTTATTTATTTTTATGAAACATAATTCTTCAAATCATTATGTATTCAATCAAATATTTAAGGAAAGTTGGTCGAAATATACATATAACGCTACAAAAATTACCCATGTCTTGTGATATTTTGTAGGAAATAGACAAATCATTAAAAATCTAACTCCTAAATAATATTTCTGCGATAAGTAATATACAGGAACACATAATGCAACAAAAATAAAATTCCAATCCTTGGAAAATATGTAGAATTCTGAAAAAAAAAAAAAAAAACCATATACGTATCTATTCAAACGTGTTGAATTTCGACTTCTTGAATATACTGTGAAACAGAATAATGCGACAAAAGACCCTTCAACGATATTGACAAAGACAATAATGATTTATTAACAAAAAGAGCACATATATTATGACACTTGGGAATGCTCAAATATGACCGCAACATCTCGCAGTCAACTCAAATACCCAAACACAGAATTCTTAATCAAATTAAAAAGTAAACATTAATTCTGACGTGACCAGATACCGGGTAGCAAAATTACGCTTTAGTGTAAAATTAAATGTTTTAAATATTCTTTCTTCAATCAAGTATTTATAAATTACTTAAACATCAAGGGAAGAAATAAAAAGTCAGTTCAAACATAAATGTTTTAACCGATCTCTATCTTCAGCATTTCTTGTAGCTCTACATCGTTGCCATTTGACGACACACAAATAACGTCGATTTCGGGTCCACGTACATTAGTGTTTTATATATATAGATATGGAATCCCGTATCTAATGCGTCACGAGAAAGATCGTTTTCTGTTTAAATCGTGAAAAATTATTTAGGGAGTACTTTAGGAGAATAAAGATTAACTATAATGGCCATTCTGTACATACAGGGTGATTCTTAAAAGATGGACAAAACTTTAAGATATGATAGTACATATCGAAACAAACAACTTTTATCAAAGAATGCATGGTCGGAATTAAAACGCAAAGGTGCTAGAGGGCACCGAAGGTGTTGTTGTTATAAGAGACATAAACACACAAAGAGAGAATAAGTGACAAAAGCAAGTTTAATAACATGTGATTATAATAAGTGTTCAAAACAGTGACCGGCAGTGGTTTATGCATGAGGTACAACGGCGAAGAAAGGATTGGCGAACTTTCTGAAAAACGCCAGGCATATCGCGTACTTTCTCTGCAGTCTGGCGACGAGATCTTCTGCAGATGCAACGGGGGTCTCATACACAATAGCCTTCAGCTGTCCCCAAAAAATTAAATCATTACATGAAAGATCTGGCGAGCGTATGGCTTATGCATGAGGTACAACGGCGAAGAAAGGATTGGCGTACTTTCTGAAAAACGCCAGGCATATCGAGTACTTTCTCTGCTCTGGCGACGAGATCTTCTGCAGATGCAACGGGGGTCTCATACACAATAGCCTTCAGCTGTCCCCAAAAAATTAAATCATTACATGAAAGATCTGGCGAGCGTGGTGGCCAAGCTACAGGACCACCTCGCCCAATCCATCGGTTCGGAAAAGTTAAATCCAGATAGTTTCGCATCTCAAGTGCATAATGGGATGTAGCTCCATCTCGCTGGATACACATTGCATTCTGGATATGTGAGGGAACGTCCTTCAATGTGTCTGGCAGCACCTGTTGCAGAAACGTGAGGTATTTTTTTCCCGTCAAGGCAATCTGGTAGAAGATAAGGTCCGAGTAGGTGATCTCCGATTATTCCTGCCCAAACATTGATAGAAAAGCTACGCTGATGAGCATGTGAATAAGTGACATGTGGATTTACATCCGCTCAAACATGTTCACTGTGAGTGTTAAATGCACCTTCACGTGTAAATGTACATTCATCCGTGAAAAGCACTGTTGCCACAAAATCTGGATTTACTACGCTCTTCTGCAGAAATCAGCGAGAGAATAAGACACGACGAGGATAATCGTTTTCAGTCAGTTACTGAACTCGTTGAATATGGTAAGGATGCCAACATTAAGCCTTCAGTACTCGCCATGTCGTGGATTGTGATACATGTAACTGCCTAGCCACTGCTCGGGTACTTGTATTTGGCTGATCAACCACCGTATCCAGAATGGCTTCTTCCACGACTGACGTTCTGTCCGTCTTTACACGACCTACATCTGACCGGTGAATCGAGAAAGGATCCCGTCTCGCACAATTATTGGTGCAAGCGCTCAAATGTCTTCCGATCGCGCAACCACCTGTTGGGAAACCTTTCTCCGTAAAATCATTGAGCCTCTGAGTCATTTCCATTTGCAAGTCCGTAGATAAAATGTATATAATCCTTTTCATTATTGGTTAAGGCCAACATCTTCCGATATGTTCCTACCGCGATTGACATTTGCACACTCGGAACAGTGGTTTTTCTGTATTAATCGAGGCGAAAATTTGCATACGAGTTCTTCTTTTCCCCCTGTACCGTCATGTAAGAATTTGACGGGCAGCTGGTTTAAAATTAAACAATTTATTTACATAAATTAAATATTTACAAGAAAATTTAAAAAGATAATTAAGGGCACAGCCATCGACAACCGAATCCTGCCTGAAGCCAAAGTAACAAATGGCAAAACAGAGACGTCTGTCTCTCGTCGAATCTCGAGTCCGAATTCTTTTCTAAAATCCACGTTCGCTTCGCTTCCACAGAACCGCCGCTGACAACGAGAGGGGGGTGAATTCCGAGCCCTCTAGAGATGTTTATGACCTCTCCAGAACAGAAACACCCCCACACAGATGCGAAAACCGTCTGTCATGCCGACTTGAGTTCCCCACAGCAAAACTTGATCCCAGACATGGGATTAGGGAACCGACGGAAACTCCAGCTGTGTATGGATCAAATGGCACGCCGGGCCGCCGATGAGCCGCACGTGCAAAGTCTGAAGTTGTTTTTGCATTTCGAAACATTCCAGCGTCCACGTGTTAGGGAAAAGGGTCGGCTAGTACCATATGGTACACCCCATATCACATTTGCATGCTATTACTGCCGTTCTTCTACCAATAACTCGCAACAAGAATGGAGCTTTAACATTTGCAAGGATCAAGTTTTCAAATGCTCCAGATCCTTTGCGTTTTGTTTCCGACCATGCAATCTTTGATGAAAGTTGTTTGTTTGGATGCGTACTATCCCCTCTTAAAGTTTTGCCCATCTTTTATGAATAACCCTGTATAGAGCAAGAAATGTCAAACGAAATGACTGCTAAAATAATTGACGTATTTCCAAAACACGAAGCAAGACGGAAATTCATGTAAAAAAAGTTTTTTTTAGCAAATTTATTTAATGTGTTATGATATGAAATTTTTTATTACTTTTCTTTTTTTTGTTGATAACTTAATGAGAGGTTTCTTGAAACTTTTTTCTAACTTGAGTTTAAGGGCCCAAAAAATTTTACCGCTTGGGGCCCCCACTTGACTTGATCCGCCACTGCTCGGCATTAGCAAACTTCAAAATAAGTAATAATTGGAAAAGATATATCGTCGAAACATTCGAAAGGTTTATTGGTGTCATAAACACAGAATAAAACCAGCTTACAAACCATGACTAAAGCTCAGAAATAATTTGAAATTGGTTCGCTGCTTTAACCTTTGAAATCAACCTAGCTTGCATACAATTCCTTTCTTCGAAGTTCCTTTCTTTTCTCTTAATGGCCCTTTTTTGTGCCCCTACCAGACATATATTGTTCATCCTAATCCTCATCCTCGTCAGTGAGCTACATTCTCGGAACTAAACGACTTAAGATAGTTTTTCCTGTCTTGCGCATTAAAAAAACGCTGCGTTCTCGACCTTATTATTAGTGCTGCAGTTTTTGCTGAACTGTTAGGATTATCATTAAAACTTAAACTACCTCCGCAAGTTCGACTTTTTTCGTCTTCATTAGCGTGCACTTGAATATTTGCAGCTGCAAAGAAATCTCTAAAAGAGCTTATTTTCAAAAGAATTGGGTATTTTATTTTTTTCGCTTTATCAGCCTACTCAGCAGACATTCCAAATTTCGATGGAGAAGGGAGAAAAAAATAATAATAAAGTGTTGAAATGCGCGCACCAAAACTAATCCAATTAGCAGCATCGGGGAAAAGGGTAAAAAGGTGATTAGAAATAGATACAGCTATTTAAACCGAGTGGTGCTCTGTAGGGGCTCTTTCCACTGCTATCTAAGCAGTGTTTTAAGTGAGGAAAGGACGGTCGGGTTGGGGAGGCAGGAAGAGAACTTTACAAGGAGCATTAGCTGCCTGTAATTGCTCTACCAAACTTAATTTACCATTAAAGTTGTTTCTGCAAAAGAAATTGGGCTTCGAGCGGGTTCTTTGCAAAAGAAGTGCAATAATCGATTCGTTTGATATAGGGAATGTTTTCTAACACGAATGCGCACTTTTAAAAGAGGGAATTACTAATCTGATCCAATTCAAGCGGCGCCATCTGTTGAGAATAAAATACAACTTCTCCGATCAAGGTATATAATAATCCGCTAGTGCATATGGCGACCTCTACTGTGTCCAATGGAAACTATATTCTCCTTAAAATAAGAGATTAATGTGTTTTTTAGGAAAAGCAGCAGATTTATTTTTTTCCAAATCTCGTTTCATTTCTGTCGTGTAAGACTTTTAAGTTCCAATTTAGTGCTTCCTTTTTTAGGTGCAAGTGTTCATCGGGCTTTATATCTGTAAAAGACGAAAAGTACCTTTTCAGTGTTTTATATAAGCAGTAATTAATCTTTTTTAGTATGTTCCAAAACGACAAAAAAAAAACACATGTGTTAAGTAATTTTACATCACATTCAATTTTTCATTTAAAAAATGATTTCTTTCCTGAAAAATGTGATGTTATGTCTATGAGGTCATTTTTGTCACTGTTTTTGTATCCCACCGTTGTTGCCATTTAACTGTATGTTAATAGCTGAATCGAGTCGGTTCCTAATATACTTGGGGATGAAGATTCTCTCTGGTCACTTTTCAGGCAATCAAGGTATCAGGAAGATTCTATTATATAGTTGCTGACAAGCTTTTCGCTTTCATACTTGGAGACGAACGCTCATTAGAAAAATTGAAGTATTTATCAATAAAGTAAAGGGTGGAATACAAATTACAAAGAACACAGATGAACTCTCTTACACTCCATCTCCAGTTCTTTCGAATTAATTTTACATCACATTTCATCCCATGGTTGCAATTTGCGAGTGCATAGTTAAAAATATATTCGCAATATCATCGTTTCCCCGTGCATAATTAAAATTAAATGTGCTAATATTATAGTTTGCACCCGCTTAATAAATAAATATAGTATAGAAACCAAATAAGGCCCGGTGCGCACATCCTGTTTTTCAACGTGCGGAACCGCTGCGGCACCGAAACCCAACTATGCACACATAACCGTGAAATAAAGCAAGTACTCATTTTGCGCCATTTGTGATAAATATTCTATCGAAGAAAACGTGTTTATTCCGCTTATTTGGTATATAAAAAGTATATTTTGTAACAAAATAGACGTTACTGGATACTAACCATTTATTAATTATTATTTATATTCCATTCATTTATCAGAACAAGGTACTTCAGACCGGATAAGCGTGTGCGGCGAGCTGCGGTGCCGTGGGGAACTACGGTACAAATTGCACGCAAGTTTGGACGTGCGGCGCCGCAGAGACGCCGGAGGCATGTGTGGATCTAATGTATCTCAGACCGCATTTGCGTTGCCGCAGCGGCGCCGCAAGTTGAAAAACTGGATATGTGCACCGGTCATTAAGGGCCGCGATAACTTAGTTGGAAGAGCAATGGTTTAGCAACCGGAGGATTGTGAATACGAAACTCGGCTGAACCAGACCTTAGTGTACACGGGGGCTTGTGAACGTTAAATCTGCCGTGGTGTGGTGTGGAAATCTTCAGAGGGATGTGCCAGCTCAGGTGTCAATCCAACCAAAGATCGGCGTGTACGTGATGGACTGATGCACATTAAATTTGGTGCGCGTGGTCTCAAATGACCTCACATTGGCGAGGTGCGCAACTTTGGAGAGTGGAGTACTAGCTCCGGCGTGACCTCGTCGTCTGACCACGGTTAAAAATGACGAGGAGGTATTGTCCTCGGATGGCTTTGGAATTGATCCTGGACCGTCGCCAATAGTCCATTTTGGTGAGTTCGACATCAATTCAACTGCCTACCTAACAACTGCCTACCTAAGCGTTGTGCTATGTTATATGATCAACGGTGGTCCTTTGCTGAGTGAATAATGTCGAGATTATGCTCCTCTGTGTGAACAGAACTTGGAGGATTTCCGTTGGATTGGCGAGAGTTCGGTGTGAAAGGGGAATCTTACGCCTTGCTCTAAGGGACAAGAGGAGGTACAGAGAGAGAAGAAGCACCTCACTGAATTATGAAAAAGTACGATCGACCCCCAGCGAGATCTCCATACGCTAGTCAGCATCCTTGCCAATACCTCTCCACTGAGTTAAGATGGTTTCGGGCAAAAAATCACAAATTGAGTTTCAGCCGTTCCATATCCGTCGGAAACTCCCGTCTCTTGCCAAAGTTACACTTGTCCCCCAGTTAATGAATGCCCATTTACCTTTTAAATGGACACCGTCGGTGTGGGGACTGACTCGAATGCATTGCTCGGGCCCACCAAACTTCTGTTAAAGCTTTCTTAAAAACCTACCAAAGAGAAATAAATGGAAAATGTTTTATTACCCGTATAATAATCTTCAATGAAATTTGATCACACCATTTCAGTTAATTAAGCCTTTGTATTTAATTATTTATTTCCATTATTATCAGCTTAAATGTATTTAATTATGAAATAAATATTGAAAAAACTTGTAATTTACTCTAGACTGAGTAAAAAACGAACTCAAACCCTAAACTCCAAAATCTCATCCACGAAACTTTTATTCGAACATCACTTAACACAAACGGTTTTCACAGACGACCATAGAGCACGCCACAAGGAATGACACAGAAAGTCTTCGGACGTTCAGAAGACCCTCCAGCAACAACCCCCCAGTCGGGAGTCGACGGAAAAACGACCACAGATTGCATCAGATAGGGTGATGACCCGCATGACTTTCAAATGATGTCTTTACCGCGTTACAATTCAAGCAGGCGTAAGCAAATATAATAAATTAATAATAAACTTTTTTTTTTAATATATGAAATTATGAAAAAAAATAACAACAAATTTAACATTTTAGCATCTGCTTCATTAACCCTCAAAATGTTTTGGACGAGCTCGTTCATCAAGATCTGATAAGATTTTCTGATGACAAGAGATCTCATCCTCAAGATGTTTCCAAATTTTTATGACGAGATCAAAATCTGGTCAGTTTTCTTCTATCGACAAAATAACGTGTTCACCAAGATCTGGTCGGATTTTTCTATTGACAAAATAGCTTGTGTTCATCAAGATCTGGTCGGATTTTTCTATTGGCAAAATAGCTTGTTCATCAAGATCTGGTCGGATTTTTCTATTGACAAAATAGCTTGTTCATCAAGATCTGGTCGGATTTTTCTATTGGCAAAATAGCTTGTTCATCAAGATCTGGTCGGATTTTTCTATTGGCAAAATAGCTTGTTCATCAAGATCTGGTCGGTTTTTTCTATAGACAAAATATCTTATTCATCAAGATCTGGTCAGTTTTCTTCTATCGACTAAATAACGTGTTCACCAAGATCTGGTCAGTTTTTTCTATTGACAAAATAGCTTGTTCATCAAGATCTGGTCGGATTTTTCTATTGACAAAATAGCTTGTGTTCATCAAGATCTGGTCGGATTTTCTATTGGCAAAATAGCTTGTTCATCAAGATCTGGTCGGTTTTTTCTATAGACAAAATATCTTATTCATCAAGATCTGGTCAGTTTTCTTCTATCGACTAAATAACGTGTTCACCAAGATCTGGTCAGTTTTTTCTATTGACAAAATAGCTTGTTCATCAAGATCTGGTCGGTTTTGCTAATGATGGTATACCTCGTCGAGACAACCACCAGAAGGGTTGAAACATATAATATTCAAAACTAAATAAAAGTGTCAAGCGCAAATTATATTTAAAAAAATCCAAGCATCTTTAAATGAAGTTAGAATAAATTGCATATCGCCCTTGCTTTCTTTAACTTACAGTGACTTGTAGAACTCAAAATAAAGAAACTTTAAAGAAGTTATCAAGATCAAGATTGAAAGTTATCGTTTTGATTTGAGGGTAATTGTGTATTGATAATATGTTTTTATATTGAATAGTTAAAGGTATTCCAATTCTAAACATTGATTGAAATCAAAAATCAATTTATTGCAATCAACTTGATACATTCGAAATGACTATGTATTTCTGATTTGTCTGTTGAATTTGTGAGGAACTCAAAACATTTCACGAAGATAACGATAACTACTTGATCCAGCATCGCGTTGTACAGTTTTGTGATATGACAATCACATCAGATATTGTTTTGCCCTAAAAGCGGGGAAACACAACCTACAAGCTATTTGTGTCAATGTACATTCCCCTAACAAATCCCTGAACTTGAGGAGACCCCCTCGATTCCGAGAAAATGGAACGTGTGCGCTTTCACCCTTCACGCAATGAGGTTGATATTTGAAATGGCGCAATGACTCGGCCAATGGAAGGATTGACCCTCTGGCAAGGTTAGGGCTTAGCACCCTGAATATTGAGGGAAGGTCAGAAGGGGAGAACGACAGGAAACGAAAACGCTAAAAAAAAGAGACGGAGCATCTTTCGGTTGTGGCCAACCATTTTTCCAGAAATATGATAACTACTGTAAAAAGAATGTACCATCGACGAATTGAAAGAATAAATTAATAAACGAAGTTACCACACAGAAAACGGCTGACTTTACTTTGTCATCACCAATATTAGAAATCTCTAGATATTAGATGGAAAGAACCACCTGACTCCAAAAGAAGGAACCTGTATACCCCATGCTTCATTTCAACCTGATGGTCACCATATATAAAGGTATCTTCATATTTTTATCCAATACCGATTGAGAACTCCATTTATTTCCGATCGAATCTGAGGTCAAAACTGGATATTGGTATCCAGAACAAAATTGGGTACAATAACCAGTACAAAATTGGTGCCGTTTGACCTGTGGAAATGGGTGGATTTTTCAATGTGGTATGCACATCTGGGTGGTGTCACGTAAAATTTATTCAAGTTGAAATTGAAATTTATGCGTGTAAGATATTATTTTGGTCTTTCTGAGTTAAATAGTCAGGGTAATTTTGACATATCTCAGATGTGCATTTAGTGTTGCAAACTAGCACAAGAAATTTTTGTTGTATTGTTTATGATTTTTAAAAAGTGTGAATTTTAAGGTATAGGATTTTTTAAGGTGTATGATTTTTAAGGTGTTTGATTTTTTTTAATGTATGATATGTATCAGAATGCCGCCAACATTGAGATCACAGTCTAGTAATTCTTCCACCGAAATGTACAACGACAATCAGGGTTTAAATAGTAACCAGCTAGTAAATGTAATGGCGGCAGTTCCAACAAGCCAATTAACAGACAATGAGCAGGTTGGCGCGGTGCCATATAATAATAGTGCCATTTTGACTCAAAATGCGGATCTAGCTTTGCCGAGAACCAGTAGTGTACCTCACAAAGATTTTAATTTCATGATCGAACCCTTTAGTGGAGACCCTAATAAACTTAAATGGTTCATCCACCAAGTATCAGAACTCAAAGAGTTGAATCGATGGCCGGAGGAAGCCGCAACCTTGTTCCTTAAATCAAAGCTTTCGGGTGCAGCGGCGGACTTATTTGCAAACTCACCAGCCTGTTTTAAGCAGCTTACATTTGCTGAGGCTTGCGATAAGTTGACTGAATTTTTTGAGGAACAATCCACACCAGGACATAAGGTTAGAGTTTTTCAGGGAATCAAGTTAAAGGAAGGGGAATCAATTTGAAATCTTGCGTATAGAATTGAGGTAGCGGCACAGAGAGCATATGCGTTCGTAAAAGATGACAAGGCCATGGCGCAATTAATGTCATTACAATTTATGACAGCGATTCCTTCATGTTTAAAGGAAAAATTGCTCGACTGTGACCTTACCAAGTTTTCTGCGCTTGTAAAAAAGGCAGCAATGTTTTACATGGATAATGAAACACCACAATTTCAAGTGAATACACTTAATGCACATAATGTGTCATCTGAAATGGATTCCCTTAAGGCACAAGTAGAACAACTCAGTATAGCTGTAGCTCAGTGTCTCACGAGATGCAATTTATGTGGCGGGAACGACCACCCACTATCTCAATGTGAGATTTTTACACAGATCAGTGCTCCACAAACAGAAAATATCAGATCGACGTGGCGTAATCCTCGTCGATTCTCTAATCAGATATCAAACAGAAATAATTTTAGTGCACAAACATGTCTTTTTGTGGCAAATTTTGAACCACAGCGAGTCAAATTGTCGATTTTTAATAGCACAAACGCCCGAACAAAATAGAGCTCCACCAAACCCCTCGTATAACAGAAATTATCACCGGGGCGGTAGCAGCCAATACCAGTCACCTAGAGCGCAAAGTCATTTAAACTACAGAAGGAGGGATGCTTAGACGGCGCTCGCCCTCTCTCCTGTTATCAGCCGTCTCTCAATGTTACATCTGAACTTAGAAATTATTTCAACTCTAAGATGCAGAGTTCAAATGAAAGTGTGTTTAATTATTTGCAGACCTTTTCAAAGCACACTGAAACAGAAGATTATTATGTATTTAATGTATATGAGAATGTTGCGGAATTACCCCTCATTAATGTAAATTTTGGTGGAAATAATTTAAGAATGCTGCTAGACTCAGGGTCTTCAATTTCGTTACTGCCAGCGACAACTCTTGAGATTGTATAACATGTCGCTAAAGTTAAATACCTTTCAAGAAAGGTGCAGATAAAAACTGTTAATTCAAAACTGGATTTTTCATGTTGCGCTCAGATTTCTTTCAAAATAGACAAACATCACTTTAAAAATACCTTCTATGTTTCCCAAATTGATAATTTGAACTTTGATGGGATTCTAGGCTTTGACTTTATAGCAGGGCATAATGTGATGATTGATTCTAAATTACGTGTCGCTAGGTTTGACAACTTTAGTTCCAATCTATTGTCAAATTATGACAATGCTGATTCAGATTTGTACCGTAATCAGGAATGCCATGTAACTATTCTGTCTAAAACTTTTCTTCCACCACGAGAGATTACACAAGTATCTGTTAAGATTGAAGACGATCAATTTCCATCTGATACATGCTTTCTTTTTATTCCTAATGGTTCAAAGGACTTTGTAATTGACACCTCTATACATGAGAAATGTAATGGTACTTTTCATATTTACATCGAAAATAATAATGATTCTACGATTCATTTAAACAAAGGATATAAAATGGGAATGATTACACGTGAGTTTGAGTTTGTTCAGGGCGAAGAATTTAGTGAGAAAGAGCCATCACTTCAATGCAATTTAATTACTGCATCCGATGAAATTTTGCGATTGCGCCAATCGGAATTATCTCCCAACGATTTTCAACTGGATCATCTAAATTATCAGCAGAAATCACAATTAAGGACAATCTTGCTTACCAATTTTGCTGCATTCAGTAAATCTTTGAAAACACTAGGGGCTACCGATGCGGTTACGCCAGACATTACACTAAGGAATCCAAGCCCTATTAAAACTTTACCATTTGAAATTCCACAATCTCTCCAGCAGAATGTCAGAGATCAACTTAATGAGTTAATTGAAGCGGGTTTAATTTACAGGAATGTCTCACATTGGGCTTGTCCTATGCTACTAGTAAAAAAAAAAGACTGACCCTTCTCAACCGAATGCGCCTCCCAAATATAGAATGGCGTTAGATTTACGTCTCCTAAATTCAGTTATTGAATGTTCATCTTACCCTTTACCCAAAATATCTTCCTTAATCAATGAAATTTCTGTGTATCAATGGTATACTATCATAGATTTGAAGTCTGCTTACTGGCAGATAATGCTTCCAGATCATTTAAAAGATATCATGACTTTTACCACACCCTTTGGCTCTTTTGGAAACACACGATTGCAATTCGGCCTGAAAAGTGCAAGTTCAACTTTTCAGTCGTTGGTTGACAAACTTATTGATGAATTGCGTGAACAACAAATCACAGGTATTTTTGCCTATCAGGATGACTTCTTGATTGGAGCAAACACTTTTGTGGAAATGACCCAAAAACTCGAAGCTCTACTTCAAATTTTAATTAAATATAATATCACACTAAGTCCGGAAAAATGTGTCTTCTTTAAACAATCCATTGATTGTTTAGGTTTTCATGTGTCACATCAAACCATTACCCCTGTCGAATCCAACATAGCTAAAATTACAAAATTTGCCACTCCAAAAAATGTCAGAGGTTAAGAAATTCTTGGGGTTATGCGGATTTTATAGGAACCTCATTCCTAATTATGCTCAGTTAACTTCCATTTTGAATCAACTTACCATCAAAAACAGTTGTTTTAAATGGACGGAAATACAAGATCAAGCTTTTCAAGATTTACAGAAAATCTTTTTCTCTACGCCATTCGTCAAACTTCCTAATTGGGATAAATCGTTTGTTTTGAACACAGATGCTAGTAAAGAGGGTATTTCAGCAGTTCTATTGCAAGAAAACAGTGGTACATTACATCCCGTATCATATTTCAGAAAATCGCTTTCAATTTCAGAAAAGAACTATCCAGCCATTAAGCTTGAACTCTTTGCAATTTATAAGGGAATTACTGCCTTAAAAACATACCTTTACAATAGGAAATTCGTGATTCTCAGTGATAGTAAACCTTTGATGCATTACCGGAAAACTAGTTCTCCGGCAGATATCATAACACGTTGGTTGTTGGCAATTAGTGAATACACATTTGAGTTTGTTCACATTCCTGGCACTTTAAATATTCTGGCCGATTACTTGTCACGAAGTCCTGATCCCAATCTCAGAGAAAATGTCATACCAGTGACGAATGATAATCAATTAATTTTACCTTTCCAAGACTTCAATGAAACAAAAGAGATAAACAACATTACACTTGCGAGTGATCCCGCATTAGAAATATCTCATAACACATGGATCAGAGAGCAAATGGAAGATGATTATACGAAAAATGTTATTAACCAGATAAAAGATTCATCACAGGCTAATTATCTTAAGGAAAGAGGTTACTTTCTATCACCGTTAGGGCTGTTGGTATATTCTCCTAATAAACACATTTTACATGCTAACATTGTTGTTCCTAAAACATTAAGGGCCAAAATTTTAAAAATTTGCCACATTTCGCATGCTGGTATTCAAAAGACATATGAGTTGGTAAGCAGAAAATATTTTTTGACAGGAATGCACACTGACACTCGAAATTATGTTTTGTCATGTGACATATGCATTCGACATAAAAGTTACACTGCCAAAAAGGCTCCATTACAAGACATGTCACTAGTAGAGCGTCCTGGATTATTTGTGTCCATGGACATAGTTGGACCCCTAGGAAATGCTGGACATGTTTTAACCTTTATAGATCATTTTTCCAAGCGTGTGGCATTATATCCTTTGAAGAGTATCACCACTGAGGCGGTTACCAAGCATTTATTACATTACATTGCTCATTATGGTAGGATGTCTCAAATTCTTACTGATTTGGGAACGCAATTTACGTCCGAGGCTTTTGAACTAATTAATCAGATTTTGGGGTGAAATTAATTCATAGTTCATCAGGGCACCCTCAATGTAACGGAGTATCGGAGAGAATTAATTCCTCCTTAAAAACTTCCATTAACACTTTAAGAGAAAAAGATGTATATTTGGAAAATGCTCTAATTATACACCAGTCATTATACAATGGATCTGTTCATGCCACTACAGGTTTTACTCCAAATCATTTACACTTTGGGCGCAATCTCTCTCTCTTTTTTGATACATTTTATAATGATATTACGCCAACTCATTTAGACAAAGGACATTATATTTCAAAAATGCAGCATGATTTGAAAGTCGCATATGAACAGGCTTACACATCATTAGAGAGAAATCGCATCCAACAAAACAACAGGCAGCAAGCCAGGGCTAAACTGAGAATTCTGAATGCTGGTGATACTGTTTGTTTGAGGTCGAAAGATGTGTTTAAACCTAAATACACAGGGCCTTATTGCATTATTTCAAAACACAATAATGGGAACTTTAGAATTAGACTCTTGGACGATGAATCTGCCCCTGTTTTTAAGGTGCATATAGATCGCTTACGTCTAGCGCCCGCAAGAAAGACTATATTGATTGAAAATTGTGATGAAAATCTTCGGGTGTCTACTCCTCGTTATCAATTGCGTAATCGTATCATTATTAATATTGTGTTTTCTTCGATGATGTGATATGTGATAATGAACTCATGGACGCTATAATGATATGTGGAACATTTGTGAACATTGACACTCTTACGAAGAAAAATATCTGTGATACTTTATTACTTAAAAATGATATTGAATGTAAATTACTATATAAACTGCTTAAATTCAAATAACGTTCTTCTAAGTATTTAGATGTCATCTGTTCTATTAGGATTTATCATTTTGTGCTTCTCATTCTCTCTTCACTTCTAGCGATAATCCTTTATCATGCTTTGAGCTCCGCCAAACTGGAGCAGCATTAGCCATCTTTGGGGTAATTCTGCTGGCAGAAATTACTCATTCGCGAACATAGATGGGTGATGACGACTCTGTTGTCGCTGTTCAAATTATGTGTTATCATGTGTCGTGAACGTTGAGTATTATATATCTAATAACTGTAATTTAGTCATGTTATAATGTGCTACTTTTCTTTTTTTCATTTTGTATAATCCTCCACACGGGGTGCTTTATTTTTGTTATTTTTGTGTACGATAATGTTGTTATAGAGTTGGCTAAGCCGATAAGAGAGAAAGTTGGACCCAAACAACCCGATATTAATTGATATTATAATTTATTCATCGTGACAGGGTATTTAAACGTTCTCTACTCACGCCTAAGGGGTGGTTAAACTTATAAATACAAGTTGCAGTTATATCACATGTGTTGGATTGTACAGTGTTTTTTTTTTGTTGTTGTAATGTTTGTGCTGGTTTGTAAACTATATTGGTGAAATATGGGCATATGCCTTTGGACTCATTGAATTCCTGCGGCTCATCCAGAATGCATGTCATCATTATTATTTGTCTGGTTATATTTTCATTTCATAATCAGTGCTACCATTGTTACCATGCTGTAAGGAAAAAGTTCACTGGCCACTACTGAGAGTTCAGGGAAATTCCTCGATATCAGTTTTGAGCATTCCTCGGAGAGATAATATATTGTTCTCCGAATTTTAGAGGTTTTTTTTCTCTTTTTTTGTCTATTGATGGGGTATTATGTGATATGACAATCACATCAGATATTGTTTTGCCCTAAAAGCGGGGAAACACAACCTACAAGCTATTTGTGTCAATGTACATTCCCCTAACAAATCCCTGAACTTGAGGAGACCCCCCTCGATTCCGAGAAAATGGAACGTGTGCGCTTTCACCCTTCACGCAATGAGGTTGATATTTGAAATGGCGCAATGACTCGGCCAATGGAAGGATTGACCCTCTGGCAAGGTTAGGGCTTAGCACCCTGAATATTGAGGGAAGGTCAGAAGGGAAGAACGACAGAAAACGAAAACGCTAATAAAAAAAAAAGAGAGAGACGGAGATCTTTCGGTTGTGGCCAACCATTTTTCCAGAAATATGGTAACTACTGTAAAAAGAATGTACCATCGACGAATTGAAAGAATAAATTAATAAACGAAGTTACCACACAGAAAACGGCTGACTTTACTTTGTCATCACCAATATTAGAAATCTCTAGATATTAGATGGAAAGAACCACCTGACTCCAAAAGAAGGAACCTGTATACCCCATGCTTCACTTCAACCTGATGGTCACCATATATAAAGGTATGTTCATATTTTTATCCAATACCGATTGAGAACTCCATTTATTTCCGATCGAATCTGAGGTCAAAACTGGATATTGGTATCCAGAACAAAATTGGGTACAATAACCAGTACAAGTTTATTTAAAAATAATTTAGTCGTAAAAGCAATCGTTGCATTCTTTACGATACCATCGCAACCTGTAAAATTTAATGACCCTTTAAATATTTTGATCCAGTGTACACTCTTCACTGAGAGATAAGTTAGATGCATAATAATTTCTTTCACTGGTCCGTTTGGGCATTTTGTATTTACGAGCCTCAGGATACACATTAATTTCCCGGACATGTAGTTGGTCCTAAGGTACCTGGAGACACTGAATCTAATTTAGCTGTATACATCTACATATGAAGATTTAGAAAGTTTCATGGGTTAGTCTTAGGAGCCCAAATACCTCGGGCTCCAATATTTTTTATGGTTGAATCTGTTTCTACACTGGTCCATCCAATGATGAATCTTGTTAAAGAAAATTTGAAAGTTACTTTTATTGATAATTTTTCTTTGAGGCATAGTTTAAGGATGCTCCCACTTTAAAAATTGATTGAATTTTTGAACAATGTATTACTATCAAATTGATTTATTCGAGACGACTGTGTGTACATGGAATTTACCAAAGCCCTCAAGGGCACACCTCTTTTAAGTGTTTACGGGATTCACGGCGCTCCAAGCAATTTTAATTTTTATATAGGCATTATATCCGAATTTTGAAAACTGCAGTCAAATCAAAAACAGACCTAAAACACAATTATCAGATAAATGTGTCATATTTATAATAAAACATGTATATAATAATAATAAATTAAATTTTTTTAAAACCAAGGTATACTTTCAGAATTTGCAATTTTGTCATTGACATAGGATAGGTGTTATTTATAAAGTGTAATTTGGGTGGTGTAGTGAGGTTGTTCCGCAACTAGAGAATAAAAAAGGTGTGGCAAGGAGCGAGCTTTGCATTGCAGAACATCGTAACTTATGATTGAAAAAATCGGCCAAAATTTTAATACAATTAAGGAAAAATTGTTCTGCAAAGACTTTGTTTGTTCTGCTACGTACGTCACAGTTTTAAGCACTTTCTGCTCCCGGGGTAAACTCTTGGTTTGGGCTTTCATGATACTTAAGCGATCTTTTTCTAACGTTATCGATTCTAACGTCGGTCCACTATTATATTGCCCAATCTCTTAAATTCCCTTTTCTACTTTTTACTTGACGTTGTCTAATGGTTGGTGCAATTTAGAAGCAGCTTTTCCGAATATGTCCTTTTCACCATAAAACCTAAAAACAACCAACCAGCCGATTTTTCAATAGAATTTGAGAGGGGACTAAAACATTTTCCCATGAATATAATGGTATAGACTATGAAACTCCTTATTTTGGAACTAAACTGCAATTACTTAGCAAACATTTCCAGTTGAAGCCCCCATCGCTACCAGTCCTCAGTGTATAAATGTGCGCGCGTTTGCTAAATTTCATATACGAAGAGTAATTTAATAAATCTTCGAGTTAATTTATAGGTCTTCTCGGACATTGAGTGGTTTCTTTGCTATGGATCCTCTCCCGGTGTTGTATTTATGGGAGAAAAGACATAGGCAGATAAAAAAAAATGGGGGAAAGTGCATTTGTGACATTCCTGCCAGCCAAGGCTTTATAGCGGAGGCTGCTTTTAGATTATTGACAGGGCATGATTGCCCGACAAGTATTTGCATCGGTTTGGCATCTATTGTATCCCGAAATATATCCTATGCTGAGGGACAGCCGACATGAACTGTGACCATCTTCGGTATTAACAGGGGAAGGCATCCATACACTATTGGAGGACTAGAGCACTTTGGAAGCAGCTGGAACCTAGTTGGTCTTTTTGATAGCGTTCTTTATGTTCTATGCTCTTTCACGTGACAAATAGTGACACATGGAGTTTTGACCTCCGAGTGGTTTCGACGAGATATCTCGTCCATCAAGATCGGACCATTTTGTCAATGACTAGATATCTCGTCAACATAATATTATCAATTAAGGGGGGTCCGGGACACATTGAAAAAAAATTTTATTAATTAATTTAGAATTTTTTTGTACTGATTACCCATCTAACTAATAAACAAAATCACAACACAAAATTTTTCCAAAAGGTTTTTTAAAATTTTAAATTAAAATTTTTTGAAAAAAAGAGGGGTCGTTTTAAATTGCTAAAACTCAAAATATTCTTGATCAATTTTCAAAATTCTTGCAGTAAATTATTCATAAATTTATAAACTTTAAATTTGATTCATCAATTTAAAAAATATTAATTTAGAAAAAAAATAAAAAATATTTGAAAATTTTAATTTACTTTTTTTTAAGTCATAATTTTAAAAGTAAATATTTGTTTCAAATTTACTCAATCAAAATTGAAGTATAACGTTTGAAAAAGATATATTCCAAATTTCAAACCTTAAATTTTATCGGTTTTCGACTTATAACAATTTGAATACAGGAAATCTTGAAAAAATGTATCATGGAGAAAAACGCATTTAAAGTTTTAAAGACAGATGTTGTTGCCATGACAACAGCTGTGAAGAGTGTTAGATTTTCAGAACAACGCACCACAAAAATTATTATATCTCTAGTTCTAATTAAGATAGAAATATGATTTAGACGTCTTTTTAAGCAGAAAAACAAAAAGGATTTCTTAAAATAATAAAAAAAAATTCGAAAATTTGACGATTTTTGTGTCCCGGACCCCTTTAATTACGAGGGTAAGAAGATCAAGATCTAATCAGTTTTTTTTTTCTAATTACGAAATATCTTGTCCTTTAATATCTCTAGTTTTGCTAATGAATAGCGATACCTCATCGATACAACCAGCACAAGGATTAATAGATATAGTTGCCAAGGTGCCTTTGTATTAAAGAATATCAATAAATAAATCGTCGATGCAGCACTGAAGGCAATGATTTGCAATTTTGTTTTCACCTAAATGCATTTTCAATATAATACTAAGCCACTTTTCGTATTATTTCAAAAGCACGACTCATAATCGCAGTCAAACACACAAATTTAACACATAGACTTTCACCTTAACACTATTTTTTATACAGTGTCGAATCTTACAACAAATCTTCCTCGAAACAGCGATTTGCAAATTTGTACCTTTCGGCGTAGTGCAACGAAATACGCGTTATATTTTTCGTATGCAACATATTTATATGCTTTTAACCTTTACGTAGTTAATGTATACATACTCGTACCTCTAGAAATAAATACGAACTTTTTTTTCTACGAAATAGCGGAGGTTTTTTTATTTTAGTCTTTTAAAAATAAATGTAGAGAAACTACCACCAGAATGATTTTTTTTTTCTTTCGTGCGAGCAATTTTACATTTTTGCTTCGAGCAAATTTTAATCGTCTTTTATTTCAAACAGAACTTTACGTTTATTATCCAAGATGTCGATTACATCTGGTACCACTAGCATCTCAAAGCACTTTTTGTACTCGATCTTCTTTTGAACAGGATTCACGAAGGCAGCAAAGAAGTTTTCCATTTCTTCGTCGTCCAGTTTATCGCCTGTAAGAAGGATAAAAACTATGGATTTGTGCACAGTGGCATACATATTTCAATCGATAACTTACTTTTATATTTATTCAATCTATGACTTTTATATACCTATATTAATCTATAATTTTTATACCTATTCAATCTACAATTTTTTATACCTATTCAATCTATAATTTTTTATACCTATTCAATCTATAATATTTATACCTATTCAATCTACAATTTTTGATACCTATTCAATCTATAATTTTTATACCTATTCAATCTATAATTTAATTCTGTATCTATTCAATCTATGACTTATACTCCATTTAAGTCAAATTCTGTACAGTTTCATGGGAATATACAAACACGTTTAGAATATTGTAAATTCATTAAATCAGAACCAGTCCCATCAATTTAAACTCAAATTACTACCAGAGTTCTAATGATTTCATTACTTCCAGACGCATATTCTACTGTAGGGTCATCCGGAAAGTTCTGCGGGTTTTCAAATCGAGCGCACTATGTCATTATTATTTTGCTACCGCTGATAAGGAGTGACCTTGATTGAAGCCGATGTGTAAATTCGTTATTTTCTGCTTTTACTGAATAATTCTAGCTTGTGTTGTGTCATAATTTTTGTTTCATTGCATTGCTAAGAATGAAGAACCAAAAAGTTCATTTTCTTCATATTATGCTCTTTTACTTAAAGAACGGAAAAAGTGCTAGTCAGACTGCTCGTAAAATGAGTGCTGTATATGGAAAAAGTGCTGTTTCTGATGACGCAGTTCGAAGGTGGCTTGATAAATCTAAGCGCGGAAATTTCAGCCTCGAAGATGTTGCCCGCTCTGGACAATCATCCTCTGTACACCGAGGATCAATTAAACGATAGCTGAAAGTTCAGACTCAAATATTCCAAAATGTACAGTTCGATCATCTGAAGACGATTGGGTGTGTAAACCGCTACGATGTATATGTACTCCATTCTTTAACACAACAGAATATGCTTGCTCGAATTTCGGCGTGTGATTCTTTGCTGAAACGAAATTAAGAAGCTCCTTTTTTGAAATTGTTCATTACTGGAGATGAGAAGTGAATACTATACAATAATCTTACAAGAAAAAGATCACGGGGGCAGTGGAGTATCAAGTCAAGTGGGGGCCCCAAGCGGTAAAATGTTCGGGGCCCTCAAACTGAAGTAAGAAAAAAAAGTTTCATGAAAACTCATTAAGTTATTGACAAAAAAGAAAAGTAATCAAAAATTTAGTATCATATAACACATTAAATAAATTTATTTAAAAAAAAAAACATATTTTTGTATGAATTTCCGTCTTGCTTTATTTCTTGTAAATTCGTCAATTATTTTGGAAGTGTTAATTCGGTTTAAGATTTCTTGCTCTTTATAGAATGGCCATATTAATTCATCTTTCTACTCCCATAGGACTCCTTAAATAATTTTTATACGATTTAAACAGAAATCGATATTTCTCCTTACGCATTAGATAAGGAAATTGATAAAAACAATTTTCAATAACTTTTTAACATTCGGAAATGTGCAAGACATTTCTTCGGCGGCTCGATAGATGTCTGTTGTGGTTCTTATGGTGCCCTCGTATTTTTTTAGAAATATTATAAAATGGTCAAATTCGTCTTCAAAAGTAAATATCAATGTCAATTTTGTAAATATCCTCCAACCTTTTCATCGTGTTCTTCTTTTTCTTCAATTGATAAATCGCAATCAAAAAATGCCGACAAACCGGTTTGGTAGTTAAGTTGTTAGCCTCTTGATCGGAAGGTTCCTGGTTCGAATCCGGATCAGTGCATGGATGTTTGTAAGCGTATGGTGTAGAGGCGGCCGAAAGTCCTCACGTTGGGTTGGTGTATAAGTTTGGAGAGTGTCGTGGCTGCACAGGGGTTGCCTCGTCATCTGACCGTGGTTCAAAATTAAGTGGTGGTGTCATTGGATCTTTCCTTCAGGGGATTGATCCCGGACCGTCGTCAATAGCCCGTTGTCTTGCTCTAGTACGACGTTAATTAAAATTTCCATTACCTACCATTACCCAATCAAAAAATATTCGAAAAGGCTGCACAACAACTTCATACGTCTGAGATTTTTTTTAGATAATTCTGCCTTGGTGTTATCACATATGACACACACACACTTAAAATGAATTTACTTGAAATTTTCTCTTATTGTAAATTCATATTCGACTTCTTTGTTTTCATTAAAAACCTTTTTCTTATTTGTTGTCTGTGAGTTTGTCCATCTTCCACACTAAATGACAGCCTTGATAAATCAGTTGCCTCTTTTCAACTCATCTGAAGATATTGATAAAATTTTCTAATGAATTTGGTAGGATAGATCCTTTCAATAGTTCGAATTCCACAGATTGCAGGGATTTACTAGTAGCCTTTATAATATTAACTGACTTTAAGGTGGTTTCATATTTGTCTATTTTCTTTAGAAGACTAAGAAGATTTTCTTAAGACTCTTGTTGCCACAAAATCAGACATTAAATTCGGAAAAATACTGTTCTCAAACGGCAGTATTAAAAGCAGAAATCGAAGCAAATCAGCCAGAACTGACCAATCGTCGAGGTGTTGTCTTCCACCGTGACAATGCTCGGCCCCGCATTTCGCTGAATGTCGGACAAAGACTTATTGATTATGGCTGGGATGTTTTGTGTCACACCCCATATTCACCAGACCTTGCCCCTCAGATTTTCAACTCTTCGGGTCACTTCAAAATTCTCTGAACGGCATTGAGTTCAATTCCTAGGAAACTGTCAAATAGCGCCTCAATAACTTCTTTAGAAATAAGACAAACAATTTTTTTAAAGGAATTTTTTTTAGCTGCCAGAAAGATGTCAAAATGTCAAAGAACAGAATTGCGCTCATGTGATCCAGTAACATTTCATTAAGTTTTTGAAATGCTTATTTGATATTTATCACAATAAAACCGCAGAACTTTCCGGATGACCCAATATACACTGAAGAGCCAAAACATTATGATCACCTACTCAATAACGCGATGCGCCTCCTTTGGCCTGCTAAACAGCTGCAACTCGCCTGGGCATAGATGCCACAAGTTCTTGGTACATGACTGGAGACAGGTTGTACCAAATGTCTCAGCAGCGGTCACGCAAAGACGAGATATTCAGACATGGTGGTGTTTGAGCTCTCAGCAGCCGCTCCATGGCACCCAAAATGTGTTCTATCTAATTAAGATCCGGCGAGTTAGGTGGTCAGGACATTAAGTGGAATTCATCAGCATGCTCCTCGAACCACTCCAACACAATCCGAGCCTTGTGACATGGGGCGTTGTCCTGCTGGAAAATTCCATTTCCAGTTGGGAAGACAGACGAAATGTAAGGGTGCAACTGATCCGCAATGATGTTCAGATAGTTCGCAGTGTTCATGGTCTGTTCTACCACAACTACGGGTCCCAGAGTCGCCCATGAGAACGTCCCCCAAAGCATAATACCGCCACCACCAGCCTGTGTACAAGAGGGGAGCAACTATTCGCCTGTAAGACGGCGTACCCTGACACGACCAACGACGTGATGAATGAGAAATCGGGATTCATCTGACCAGTCAACATTCTTCCACTCATCCATGGTCAAGTCTCGATGTTCCCGGGCCACTCGTGTTATTAACGATGACGCTTGGTCAACAGAGGCACACGAGTGAGCGTCTGCTGCACAGTCCCATATCCAACAGTGTCCCTTGAACTGTGTGTTCCAAAACACTTTCGCTTGGACCTGCATCGTATTGGGCTGTCAGCTGAGCCACTGTCACGCGCCGATTTTGCTTTACCAAGCTTGACAGTCTCCGACGTCCTTTTTCTTTGAAGACGCGTGGACGACCAACACCTTGGTGTTTACTGCTGGTGTCACTGTCATTTATCCACTTTGGATAAATACTAACAACGGCAGTGTAACTACATATCATTGGAATATCGAGTTGTTTGTCTTCCGAACTGGTAACTAATCGTTTTAATAATTATTTTGAACACTTAACTCTAATCATAAAATTGTTGACTTGTTACTCTTTGGAACTGAGGTATCGATACATTAGATAATATAATAAGATAGTTTTTCAGTTTAACAAAAACCACCAAATACAAAATATCCCCATTAGAATTAATTTGATACGTTATCGTTTTCGCAATACTTGGCGTTAGTTTTATCATTAGCGACATATGGAAATTGCATTCGAGTAACATGCCAAGTTACGAAGGAGGTTATCTAACCACTATCGCTCTCAGCATTAAGTTATTACAGAAAATTTACTCGAAATTCGAATGTTTGCATCGAAGAAGAAATCAATCAAAGCCATATGAGACAAACGACCAAAGTAATTTCCTGTCGCAGTAAAACTCATCGATCGGCTGCCATATTCCTATGTTAGCCAAGTTCAACAAGCTTTGGATCTGAGTCCTAATCAAAGGATGGATGTTTGTAACGGTTCGAAATTCTCTTTCAAAGATAGGTATCAGCTATTTAGTTCTCGTGTTGTAAAAAGTGGCTATATAGTGACAAACCAACTGTCCTACTGCATATCTATTTACTCGACAATGTACCATTGTTTGGAAAAGCTTGGCCAGGTCTGACCCTTGCGTCACAACAAATCAAGCTATTGCCTTTTTTGCGTTTGAATCCATCTACTGAAGCTGATCACATCTTTCGCAGTCAAACAATAAATTACAAAATAAAACTAAATTAATCATAATGATTAACAAAATAGCTCATAGCAAACATGTTTCAAAACCTATTGAAGCTCTTAAAAAAAAATAGTTTTCAATTCATACCTATTTTTTTTTAACTTGAATAATAATTTTGAATCTCATCTCACTTTTACTACTTTACAAATGAAGCAAAAGAATATTTTTATGGCATACTTTTATGCTGAATCAACTTACCATGATCTGTCAGAAATTTCCTTATGTAACTAGGACTTAGCCGACCTGTACTTCTAGTGTCAAAAAACTCGAATGCTTGAAGCAACTGTTCTTTACTTGCCGGTTTCCACCTTAAAAATATCACATTACATCGTGTACACATCTTTGCTCTTTGTCCTGACATACAGTATTTAAAATTTTTAAGACTAAAAAAATGCGTTTTTTTTTATTATTTTAAAATTTCTTATAGAATGACGACGCTTTTAATGCATGGTAGTATATCTTGGATACAAATTTACCAAACAGGTGAATTTTATCTAAATAAAATAATAGCTTCCAACTAAAAACAAGCTTTCTTAACCCTCTAAGTGGTTTCAATGAGATGGAACATCCATCAAAATCTGTCCAATTCCGTTAATGACAAGGTATCAAGATATTGTCTAATTTTTATGATGACGAGAACACGATCTGGTCAGTTTTCTTCTTAGAACAAAATGTATCGTCCATCAGGATCTGTTCAGTTTTGCTTATTCAAATATACGTTGTTGAGACAACCACCAGAAAGGTGAACAGAAATAACCTGGTTAAAACTAAGACAAAAGCAAGAACTTTCATACAAAATAGATGATACATTTTGAGATCATATAATTACTAACATGTCCAAACCGAAATTTTTTACCATTACATTTATAAAAATTCTTATATCTGTTTACGTTGTGACGTCTGCCTAATACTGAACAAGGTGACAAACATCCTACCACGTTGAGTGTGGACAAAACTGGAACCCTGTTACGAGGCTAAATGAAGAAACATATTTCATATAATACTTCTAAAAATAGATTTATCAGCACCGCTATGGAATAACATAGTGTAAAGTGGAACCCTTCAACGAGGCTAGGAAAGACATCACATGACCATAGACAGGTGTCGTCGAGTCTAGACGCAGCGTCGGGGAGACGAAAAGGATGGCGACAATGTTCTGATCTGGCATCTATGGAGTTTTTGGAAAGGCTGGAAGCTCTCTAGGGGAGATGATCGTTTGAAACTTGTCGAGAGAACAAAGCTTTCTGGTTCCCATCCTGGGAAAAACTTTACTGTAGAACGTCTACCAGAGTTCGATATTGAAAATTTTTCTCAGATATCCCACCCTGGGATGAGATTTAATGTGCTTTGACCAACGTCATTGTAACCGAAGTGTGATCAATTAAGCTTTGTATATAACTGCAAATAAAAACTAATTAGTCAAGAGTTTTGTTTAAATTATTTAGTGCCAAACGCTACAACGTCCAGATTCTAAGAATCTAGAAAGTGACATGAAACAGCCAAAAAGCACTTTATTTTTTTTAGAATACGTACTTGTCTTTTAGAAGAATATCTTTCAAGGCTGGGAGTAATACTTCTAACTTAACAAACCCTTTTGAATTTGGATCTTCAACCTAAATCATAAATGACGTATCTTAATCCAGTCATACACGATGAGAGTTATAGAAATGTTGAGGGCACAGGTTTGATTCCTATAACTTACCTTAGGTATATTTCTCTATTTCGTACCAGTAAGCCTACCTACCCTTGTCCATTACTTGACGTTGTCTTGTTTTAGGCGCAGCCTGCTCAAATAAGGCCGTTGCGCCACAACAAAAACCAACTAACCACAGACTGACTTTTTAAACCTTAAACTTTCTGGAAACGTCTTATTTTGCTTTCTTAATAAAGTTATTTAATAACCGATAGTTTTTATGTCAAAATTATTGTAATATAGAGAAAAGAGAAATACGACTTTAATTATTCCTTTTTTTTTTCTTTCTTAAATATATTTCTAATAATTATTGTTCTGTTTTTCATTTTCTATATTCCATTCGCAAAATGTTAAAATTAAATCGAAAATTAACCGTAGCAAACTATATGCGCAGTAAATTTATAAATTCGAAAAGGAGTATACAAAGCATTTTGCCAGTTATTTGCTTCTTTTTTGAGAAAACGAAACATGGTTATTTTCTTTTATTCCTTTCAAGACTACAATTTCCTCAAATAACTTATAATAGTTTTACTTTTCCCGTGTTCAGTTGCAAATGGAAAGATCTAAACTCAAAATGTATTAAATAATTTAATAACTTAACTTTAATAACTTGACGCCTACCAGAATTTCAAATTTGAAGATGATCACTTTTTAACCCTCCGGTTGTTTCGACGAGATATCGCGTCTATCAAGAGCTGACCAATTTATTAATGGCGAGGTAACTCGTCATCAAGATACTGTCAATGTTTTGATGAGATCACGATCTGGTCAGGATTTTTTTATGACAAGATTTCTCAACCATTACGATCTGTTGAGTTTTGCTAATGACAAGATTCCTTGTCGAGACAACCAACAGAAAGGATCGCGTCAAACGTGAGTGAATTGTGTAAGTTTCAATAAAGTCACAATTGAAAACAAAGACCCAATGATATCTTTTTATTTTCCATTCATTTACATTGGCTTGGAGGCTTCGATACATTACACTATTCACAACAATTTGTGATCTGCCATTTGTCTAATTTTTTTCTACGGTTATATTTTTGCTATAATTGCTTGGATGTTAATTCATATGTTGTGCCACAAAATTACAATTTGCCGCAATATTTTCAGTTTATTATATTCAGACTTCGTGGTCTTGACGAGGCAACTCATCATTACCAAAACTGACCAGATCTTTGATAGACGAGACACCTCGTCATTATTGACTAAATCTTGGACCACGTCATCATAAAATATTATCAATTTGTTGACGAGGTATCTCGTCATTAACGAAATTGGTCAACTCTCGATGGAAAAGATATCTCGTCGAAAAACTACTTTGAGGGTAAATTTAAACTCTCCAGGATTTTCACTGACACATTTTTTTAAAAAATATAAGAACTTACTTCCTTCATAAACTGCTTGATCTCGGCTTTCCTAGGAACCCGCCCCAAGGATCTTGCTATAATTCCAACATTTCTAGGAGGAAAAGTTTTTTGTACGCTTCATTATCAACTAGAATGAGCATATCTCATCCAGAATCAGCAATGTTATTTCGTAGAAGCATTTACAGTTTTCAATCAAATTTTTAAATTTTAATTGTAACATACTTGATATCTATTTTACCAGTTCCATTCTCATCAAATATTCTGAAGGTCTCTATGATTTGTTTCTGAATGTTGATTTCATAAGGACTTATACCTGTAACAAAATGTTGACATAAATTTTAAGCACTTTGTAGACTTACGAAACTTGAAATCTCTTAATGTACTGCCAGTAGCAAATTTCTTTTCATTCACGAGATGACTAAAAGTGGGCTTATTCTAGCACCGATTAGTGCTGGGGGTTACGGTTCATGGAATGATTTCTCGACAGAATTGAGTCCGTTGATGCTGGGAATATTTTGAACGTAGCAAGTATCTAATACGCGTATTCATATGTGGAAAGACGCAGATTACGGCAATTACATGACAACGAGAAATAATTGAAATACAGAACGCATAATAAAACAATGTGACAACTATACAACATGAACTACGTTTTTAAATAACAAACCTATTATTTACATAGAACGAAATAACGGGAAAAGAAAACTCAGAAGTGTCATTGGATGATTTCAGTGTGCTATTTCCTTTATCGCCTAATTCCTTCAAACTTAATATTTGGACCATTTCAACTTGATTGAAACCTTATCGAATCATCTTTATAGACAGATCATGCGATAGATTCACCAAGAAGTAATTTACAAGTATTCCGGTCATAATAGCAATCAGAAAATTGAAACAGATACCTCTTCAGACTCATTGAATCTTTCTCGCAACAGCCATCTATGATTTATGTAGCGAAAGGTGTTTATTCTGAATGTTATATGTTGATAATGAATAATGCTACTGTTGACCTTGTAAACTACGAATGTAATAAGATTGTTTCAGTATTTGAACGCCGGGCAATAGTTTTTTCATTTCATAAACAACTTGAACACCGTATTTAATATTAAGGTACAGCTACACTCTACGTTTATGAGCTGTGGCAACGCCCTTGGCGATTTTTTTTGGCGCACTTCTAGTAGCGAGTTACGGTAAATCAAGGCAATCCATCTGTCTTTACAGTTATTGTGGTTTTCATGGCAACCTCGGCATTCGGTAACTTTGAATTTTAATTTTGAATATTCTAGTAAGTTCTTTCAAAATCCGTTTAAAGTTGTTTGATTTCATTGGTTCGTTTGAAATTTTTTCTTTGCTTCCATTGGTTAGTTTGATTTTAAAATATCCTTTGATTGTATTGGTCCTCTTAAAATTTTTTTTCTGTGATACCATTGGTTCATTTATTTGTATTTCTACAGTTGTGAAACTTTTTATTTTATAATATTTTTCACAAAACGATTAAGAGTTTTTTTTTTTTTTTTTTTTTTTTTTTGCCGTTTTCGTTTTAATTATTTTTTGCCGCAACAGCTCTGACGTTATCAGGTTGTATTATTTCTTGATTTTTTTTATAAATCTCTTTCTTTTTCAACATGCCCACTGTATTTAGTGTAATTTCAGGGTATATATATATTCGTACCCAACTTTCGAAGTTTAGTTCTGCTGGAAAATACTATTGTGTTTTTAAATGTGTTTCTACTTACTGCTTTTTGCGAAAGTTTTTTTAAAATATACTTTTTATACTTTGTAGATATAAAAAATATTTTTAGAAGAAAAAGTTTTGAAATAATTTTTTACTTGGCAACTTTAGAAGTTCTCCAAAAAAATAGCCAAGGCCGTTGCCACCGCTCATAAACGTAGAGTGCAGCTGTATGAATACTAACAAATGGGCAGCCGACCAACCGGTATAGTGGTTAAGGTGTTAGCCTCTTGATCGGAAGGTTCCTGGTTCGAATCCGGGTGCGGGCATGGATGTTTGTAAGCGTATGGTGTAGAGGCGGCTGGTGCACCTTAAATCTGTCGTGGCCGAAAGTCCTCACGTTGGGTTGGCGTGGAAGTTTGGAGAGTGGGGTGCCAGCTCAGGTGTTGCTTCGTCATCTGACCGTGGTTCAAAATTACGAAGTGTTGTCCTCGGATCTTTCCCTCAAGGGACTGATCCCGGACCGTCGTCAATAGCCCGTTGTGTTGCTCTAGTACGACGTTAACTAAAATTATCATTACCACTAACAAATGGGCAATTTTCAGTATTAGCAAACACAGTTTCTACTTATTCTTACAGGTTAACTATATTTTACTTACCAGTTATTCTAATATCTCCGGTCAATGAAACCATGATGCAATTGAATCTTTAAAACGCTGTTTTAGAAATCCATTCACTATTCAAGTAAAAAAATATTATGTTGGAATTGATGTCGGCTATACGTAGACGTGCTTATATTTTAAGCGTCTGAAATCTGTTGAGCCACACAAAATGAAATCTGTATTCCTGTAAAACATCTTGGGATGTTAGTTTGAAAAGGGTATTTTTTTTTGGGGGGGAGGAGGGGTTATTGCGCAGAATCCGTGTGAAATTATAATTCTGTTGTATCTGGTAACAGACAGTTTATTCTATTGAACCCAACAACAACCTGACATTGTTACTTTGCTTGGAATTCTGCATCCGTGGATTTCGTCGCCTGTACTGTAATCTCTCCTTATCCTTTTTTTATGTTAACTTAAATAAATCTAACTTAAAACTTTATAGTCCGTCCATATTTGTCTATGATACTCCAAACACAAGACAGACAACGTCAAGTAATGGATGTACCCACACAAGGAAAGTTTTATTGATACAGAAGAAACACATCCATAACAAGTTACATCAATCAAATCTGTACAACTACAGATTCATGACCAAGTACCGGTTCACCAATTTATCAGAAAGTTTGATGATAAGGCGTTTACAAAAAACTATTACACAGTGAAGATATAGATTTCACTATAATATAAACTACGGAATTTTAAAGTTAATTTTTATAACGAGTACACTTATCCATGTGAAATGGAGCCGCGAAGACACAGTTTGTAGAGTCGTGGATTAACAACCACAGGATGTGACTTCGAAACTCAATACAGTCAAATACTGTCCAGTACACGTGAAAGGTGTACCTTTAGGTGTGTGTGTGGGCGTCACGGACCCGAGGTACTCTAATAATTTTTTATTTTCCCATGGGGTCTACTTTCTTTAATCTAGATCGGAATGTTTCTGGTTCGAATCCGTGTCCGGGCATTGGGTGTTTGGAAGTGTATAGTGTAGATACGGCTGGTGCACCTTAAATCTGTCGTGGACGAAATTCATCACGTTGGGTTGGTGTAGACATTTGGAGAGTGGCGTGCAAGCTCAGGTGCTGCTTCGTCATTTGACCGTGGTTCAAAATTACGAGGTGTTGTCCTCGGATCTTTCCCTTAAGGGATTGATCCCGGACCGTCGGCAATAGCCCGTTGTGTTGCTCTAGTACGACGTGAATTACAAATTACCATTATTACTTTCTTTAATAAATACGGGAGTTGTGCTCCTGGAATACCCCGGCAATTTTATCCTATTTTCATCCCATTGCTATGTTCTCCAATCCATCTTCTCTTTTACCCTTTCACAATATTTTTCACTTGAAGCTTTCTTGTATTTGGTACAGCTTGGTTACTATATTTTTTGATTGTTCACAAGAGGTAGCCAGTAACACTTAATATCGCTCCAGTGCGGCGTAAATTCTACTTCATACCTACCATTCATGTGAAACGTTTTAGCGGATCCATCCTTTTTAAAAACTGTTCACAGCGGTCTTTGACTGGACCGAGTTTCGAATTCGCAACCCTCGGGTCTTTAAACTGAGGTCAACAGCTAGAGTGCCTATATAATAAGAGTGGCGACAAGGGACCAAATTTGGACCAATGTTCATGCGCGGCAGTCATTTTTCTACCAGAATCGTCTCAAAGAAGGTTGCTGGGCGAATTAACATATCATTTCAAGGAGAACAAAAAGCATCTGATTGTTATAATATGGATACATTCGGTATAAATGAGTTATATAAACGCTCAATTACATGCGTAATTGATTAGATGGATTGCACAACGCGCTGACAAATTGCGGGAAACACCATGTTGTTCAAAAAAAGCTATTTTACTAAATCTATTTAAAAGTCTTCAAATTTATACTGACAAAACACTAAAATAATAATAAATAAACATTCTAGAACACGAAATGGAACATGAATAAGCTATATTTTCTTTTTTATTTAATATACACACGTTTTTCTCGAACACACAAAAAGTTCCCATGTTAAGTCTACGGGAGCTAGGAAAAGACCGCCTCGGGCGGTAGAAATGTCTCTAAGCCAATCAGAAAGCGTTTCCCGTATGTCGCCACTCTTATTATATAGGCACTTTAGTCAACAGCAACCTCACAATAAATAACAAGTACAATAAAGCCAGAAATTCGTTCCATCCTCAAAATCCGATTCTCGTCGATTATCGTAAAAAGTATATTTATATCTGACAAAGATGCAATCTGTACATGTTATCTCGTCGGGAATTCGCTTAATTGAATACACAACTTTGGAACCAGAGCAATATACAATAAACATGCTTCGCACTTAAAATAAAAGTATTAAAATTTTGCCAGCTGAGCAAATATACAAAGAGTCTATCCCCTTCTAGCTAGAATCGAGCCAAAGGAAAGTTAACTTTCTATCAGTGAAGAAGCAAAAACTTACTATTTCCCTTTGAACGTTTCCTAAAATATGAGAAATATTCTTGTTATACCCGTTCTTACTGGAATAACTGTTTTTATCTTAGTGGTATCGTATGAATATTTTTCATATTTAAAATTACCGTGGCAACGGGCAACTAGTCAACAAACAAATGATATGCGAAATATACTTAAAATGTTACAATCAGTAGACTTCGAAGTTTTCGGAAGAGTTCAAGGTAAATGGACGTGGTTTTTTTTTTGTTCACACTTGAGCTTTATTATTATGTTCATTTGATTATATTTTTTGTGAAACTGGATGACATTTGTTTTTGCACTGTTTATGTGCGTTAGTTTCAACTCTTCGGAACTTGCTCAAAAGAATTCGCTTTTGATTGATATTCATATTTTTTGTGAAACTGGATGACATTTGTTTTTGCACTGTTTGTGTGCGTTAGTTTCAACTCTTCTGAACTTGCTCAAAAGAATTCGCGGTACAGCTACACTCTACGTTTATGAGTGATGGCAACGGCTTTGGCGATTTTTTTGGCGCACTTCTAAAGTTGCCAAGTAAAGAATTATTTCCTAACTCTAATGTCACAATTTTTTTTTCTTTTTACAACACACTTTTTAAACATATTTCAGAACGTTTTAAAAAGAATATTTTTAAATAAAAAAACTTTCACAAAAAGTAGTATGCTTAAGCACATATCAAAACACATTTGTGAACCAGCAGAGAAACTAAGCTACGAATGTTAAGAATAACCTGAAACTTATCAATTACACTAAATACAGTGAGCATGTTGAAAAAGGAAAAAGATTTACAAAAGAAAAAAAGCAAGAAATAATACCTGATAAAGTCAGAATTCTCTCGTAAAAAAATAATGAAAACGAAAATGGTCAAAAAAACAGAACTCTTAATCCTGTCATGAAAACTATTATAACAAAATAAAAATTCCACAACTGTCAAAATACAAATAAAAGGACCAATGGTATCACAGAAAACGATTTAAAAGGGCCAATGGAATCAAAGGATATTTTAAAAACAAAATAACCAATGGGAGGAAAGAAAAAATTTCAAACGAATCAATGAAATCAAACGACTTTAACGCGGATTTTGGAAGAACTTTCTAGAATATTCAAAATGAAAATTAAAAGTTTCCGTTTGCCGAGGTTGCCATGAAAACTACAACAACAGCAACGAAAGATGGGTTGCCTTAATTTATCGTAACTCGTTACTAGAAGTGCGCCAAAAAAAATCGCCAAGCCGTTGCCATCACTCATAAACGTAGAGTGTAGCTGTACCGAATTCGCTTTTGATTGATATTCACAAGTATATAATATTGAAACAGTTTATAAACCAACAAAATAATTGTTTTTTTGATAAACAAAACTAAACAAACAATGCTTTGTTGTTAGTTTTTCTTTGATATTCTGTTTGAAAGTGTATTGTTCTTTAGATAAATAAAATAAACTAGCCGGTCTGCGCCGGCTAGCGCTCGGCGGTGTGTAATAATGCTTTTTTTAAACTTTTTTACACACTGTAACTAAACATGTTGTGATTTGTATATTTTATTTATTTTTAAGAAACAATTATTCAAGTAATTGCTTATTCAATCAAATATTTAAGGAAAGTTGGTCGAAATATACATATACCGCTACAAAATTACCCATGTCTACTGATATTTTGCAGGAAATAGACATATCATTAAAATCTAACTCCTAAATAATATTTCTACAATAGGTAATATACCGGAACACATAATGCAAACAAAAATAAAATTCCAATCCTTGAAAAAATGCAAAATTCTGAAAAAAAAAAAACACGTACGTTTTTATTCAAACGTGTTGTATTTCGACTTACTGAATATATTGTAAAATAGAATAATGCGACAAAAGACTTTTCAACGATATTGATAATGACAATAATGATTTATTAACAAAAAGAACACATATTTATAATACTTGGGAATCCTCAAATATGTCCGCAACATCTCGCAGTCAACTCAAATACCCAAACACGGAATTCTAAATCAAATTTAAAAAGTTCACAATAATTATGATGTGACCAGATACCGGGTAGCAAAATTACGTTTAAATTACTTTTACATCAAAGGAAGAAATAAAAAGTCAGTTCAAACATAAATATTACAATTTAATTCCTTATTTTGCATAGATATTGACCTCGGCTATTTGAAAACAGCAAGAATTCAAAATATCTGGGTTATTTTATTTACGTTGATTGTTGCCATTCGACGATACACAAATAACGTCTATTTCGGGTCCACGTACGTTAGTGTTTTATATATATAGATAAACATTTCAAATAGTTTTACGAATTCATTAATGAAATAAAAAATTTTACTGTGTAGCTTTTTGCTCATCAAATCTTTTTGGTCATGAAAAAGTTTTATAATATGTTTGGGGAAAAAGCTAGTTATCAAAAATTTAGCTATTTGTATTTTTCTTTAACTTAAAAGTAATAAATTGTTAATTTCTTGGACAGTCTAGTTCATAGTTACTTTTACAGAATTTACTGCATGAATTATATGAAAAACAGTACAGAATTAATTTTCTATTACTATACTCCAAAATTATTATCCTGTGTTTCTGTTTTAATTGCCCCTCTAACTTGTAAGCTTATTGTAATAATTTGCCAAGTGGCAGCTTTCTAAAAAATTCAAACTAAATGCATTAAAATTTACTAGGATGGTATTATACAAAAGGAACGTGCTAATACCTAATACAAAATAGCATGATCTGTATAAAACAGTTAGACAAACTAGTAAATTTAATTCTATGAAAATTATTTTATTCAAAAGATCTAACACCACAAAGTAATAAAAATTGCAATTTACATTGAACTACTTGTTATGTGAACATTAGGTACTTGTAAATGTTAAAGCTTATATGAATATTTAAGATAACAAGGTTTTCAATTTACTCTAAAAACATTGAAGTTCAAATTACCCCTGTGCAGTATAATGTATCCTGCATTTAACTTGTTTCATAATTTCCAATGAAATATGCTGCATTTCAGTCTGATAAAAAGTAACAATTCTCCTTTATGCAGAAACTAATGAGAACACAAGAATTAGAAACTGCTGTATTTGCATCAGTTTAGAAAAGAGACTAATTTGGGAGCTATTTTTAAAATTTGCAGTGTTGCTTGGTGTATAAATTTCTCCGACATTTTAGACTAATTTATATGTTTAAGAATTAGTTATCTATTTTCAAATAAATATAATAAATAATAAATTAAAATTTGTTTCATTGATGTTATCAGCAATGCTGACCATTTGACATAGTTACAAAAAAATTGAAATCCTGGCTGTAATAAACTAGAATTTTGTTATGTTCCATACTTTTTAAATGCTCATGTCAAACATGTTCAGTAATTTTTCTTTATGTTCATATAAATAATTATATTTTGATTTTTTTTTCAGGTGTTTTCTTCAGAAAAGTGAGTTAAAATATTTTATTTTTATTTTTTCCTGTTCAAAAGAAAAGTTAGCAAAAATTTGTTTTGTGAGTTAACATTAAGGTCAGTGTTCTTTTTTATGCATCATATATATTTCAGTTTTACTATCGGTTTTCTTAATCAATAGTTGTCTAATTATTTTTTCATGCTCAATGAAGTCTTATGTTTTGTATTGAAAGTGAAGCAACCTTTTGTTATTTTATAGTACACAAGAGAAAAGGGTAAAGAACTGGGATTAAAAGGATGGGTGATGAATACTTCTCAAGGTACTGTTGTTGGAACAATGCAAGGAAAAGAAGAAAATATTGAAGCAATGTAAGATTGATGATAAGCCTAAGTTATGTCCTCGAATTGTGTTGGAATCAGCATTGGAATCATGAAGTTTCCGAAAGATACATGAAATAATGCAAAAATTAATCCCCAAAAATATAATTTTCACTGCATTTTATTTTCCAAAATAACTCCTTACTTTTCTCTTTTCAAATACTCGTTTTTTTCTTACAGAAATCTATCTACCTTTAACACTATATGTCCCAAAACATCTTTTCACCTTTCAAACTCTCCCATCTTACCAACCAAGGATTTAAGTAGACCTGCTCATTCAAGTTTGTTTCTTCATCCTTTCTGATTCCCTATTCACTCCACCTCACACTTTTGAGGCAACTTTTTTGTTACCTCCACTCACATTGTTTTGGCGACAAAAGAGGCATTCTCTTTGGCATTTACATTTACGACCAAAAACTAACACCAAAGTAGCAAAGAAATTTATGATGTGCCACAAAAACTTCGAAGAAATTGCATGTTGCTAGTAAAAAAATAAATATAAAAAAGATGGTAAGTTAAAAAAAAAAAAGCTTCATCGAACAATTATTTCTGGTGGAAAACAATCCTATTGCTACATAATTGCATTGAAAGTATTTGCTTGGAGGTTTTTCTCCAGATAACTGCTAAATATGTATCTAAGTGTTATCTACCAGTACCACTTCTTTTATTGAAAATGATGTGTGTAAAGATCACCAGTATGAATAAGTGAAACCACCGAAAAAGCATAAGTTAATGCAAATGGGACTGAGGATGTTAGAAACAAGCCTCAACTGCTACCTTTTATTCATAATTTGACTTTGTAAAAGTGGCAACACTTCATGTAGAAAGAGAGTTTGATGGATCTTTGAAAATAAACATGACACTTGGAATAGTAGCTGTGAAATTATTTTATTTTAAGTTTATCAGGAGAAAGAACGGTTAGTTCTTGCAAATCTTGCACGTCTTTAGTTGCCAGGAAAATATAATGGAAGATAACCAAAGAGTACCCTTTTGAGGTGCACATGGAGCCACAGAAAATCGGTCTTCTCCCAATAAACATTACTGGTACCTTAATCCAATCTTTCTATAAATCCTTAACCCCCCTTGCAAACTAATTTTTAACATTTCATTCTTTCACAGGCACTGTAGAATAAGGAGTTTTGAGCCATTTCAAACATACTACACAGAAAGAACCCTTTGTTCTTCAATATATCACATTGTGCTCGTCCTTGGGTTGAATATGCTATTTGCATGGAATTTTCTGCCATTTTTGTGAACTCGCTATACTTAAACCCAATGGAACCATTTGACTACCTACAACACTCCTGTCACTACTTTGATTTCTGTTATGATATACATGTGTTGCTAAACCAATCATAATGCATCCATGATTCTTTCACTTGCCGTCATTTGCCTTGTGTTTGGTGTACATCATGACCAAATATGGCACCTTGCCATGCAACCCAACCATCTTCAATACATGAAACAGTGCATTTGCTTTTCATAGTTGAGAAGAAACTATGACATACACTAGCTCTCTGTCATCAACTGAGTAATGCAATAGCATAATTATTTCCCAGTTCTTCATGATGAGGCTATAATGGTTTGTAAAGTCCTTATTTGTAAATTGTTTGAAATCTTTAAGGTCATTGACTATCATGTTTCAATATCACTTTAAAAGTTTTTATTTGGAAATAATTATTTTTGCTTAAGCCTTTCTGAATTGTAACAAGGTAGAGATAACATTTGACAGGTCACATGTGTCATTGTCCTTCATTATGAAATACTTGGTGACTCTTTCATCATCTCCCTACTGGGAGGGGTGTTGATGGGGGGTCTGATCTTCCATATATGTGCTGTGTCTTTTCCTTGTGTCGTTCTCAATGTGCACGGTCATCTGTGAGAACTGTTAAGAGTTATGTGATGATTCAATTAAAGTTTTGAGAGTGAAATTTTGTTGTTAAAAGAACCATGAGTTTCGTAAAAGTGCTCATCCATGAGCAATGTTTACTCAATCTAGAATTAATTACGTTTAACAATTTTTGACATTATTGAAAATGAATTGTTTTTTTATGAAAAATAACACTCTCAACTATATTTAGGAGAGACTGGCTGCAGCATAAAGGAAGCCCCATGTCTACAATTGAAAAATGTGTTTTTAGCAACCATAGGCATATCTCTAAAGAAGAGTTTTCTGACTTTTTCATAAAAGTAAGTTGCTTGTTGCTAACATTTTAATTTATAAATTATCTCAGGTTTAACGAAAATAGCAAGCCTATGGTTATTCATTTACTGAAACATGTTTTATGTATTGTTTGTTTGATACTGAATTTTTCCTATTCTGATTAACATTTGAAACTATTTACATCCGTATTTCAAACTAACTAAATCACCTTCTGATCAATAAATTAATTTCTGATCCAAAAAAATTTATTGCTTGAAGTGTCTAGTCATAGACAATGAAACTAAAGTAAAATTTGTTTGAGTGTGCAAAAAGTTATACATGCACATAAATATTAAAATGAAAATAACAACAATGGTGAGATCAAACTAGCATGATTCAACAAACTCAAAGTATTTAAAGGTGTTTAATTTTCAAATAGATAATAATATCAGCTAATTATGAAACTAATTTAATGGTTTTAAAGTCTCGGATGTCACGGTCGACTTTTTCACCTATGCCTGTGGCAAATATGTTTCAACCATTGTGGAAAATAATTTTTTATCCTTTCTTCCCAGCCAAATAATCAGACATTTTTTGCTCAGATGCTATATTACTAGACATAGGGTTCAAAATTAACAGTTAGTCATTTTGCATCCATAAATTTTCTTTTAATGTTATCTCTTGTATCTAGTCAGTTTAATGTTTAACTTATGAATTCTTTTGTCTGTTTCATGCAAATTCTGACAAATCCATCATTTTTTTTCCTTCTGACAATCTACTCTAATCTATCTGAATTCTAAATCCTTTAATAGAAAAAACACACACAAATGAAAAGTCATTGGTCCAGATCCTAGTCATTAATTTGATCCTCTGGTCTGGATACTTATAGGCACACACAATCCTACCTAAATATAACTTTATTTGCTGATTAAATATATGACTAAATGGTACAAGGATTTGTCGATCAAGTAGCTTTTCTCGATGTCGGGAGAGAATGGTAAAGAAGTGTCGAGATGATCGTCTCACTCCGTTGGTCGAATGCGTCTTGTTCTTTCTCCTTGGGGCCCCTTGGCGTTCCCAGCAATGCTTTTCGTTCGCCCATAGTACCATCTGTAGTGAGCTATTACAAATTACACTGCGTTTATACACAAAATATTCTAAAATTCCACTCAAAAAGAGTTTTTGGCTACTAAGGAAAGATCCTGGTCATTATTTATACTTCGATTATGTAAAAATATTTTTAAATTTCACACAAATGGAGTACTTTGGCAATTACGGAAAAATATTAATGTGTTTTACATGTCTTACTTTCTTTTCTTAACTTTTTACCCTGGTTAAACATCAGAGTAATTTTTATAAACAACTGTTTTGATTTTATTAGCTAAGATATTGCATTTATTTCAATCTACTCCAGATAAATTTGATGACTTTTAGTGACTGATTTTATTAGAGATGTATTACTGATATTTTGACCTCTTTTGGAGACTGTTCTCCAAAAAATGATGCACAATATGTTTTTATTCTATTAATGCATGCATATAAGTGAGAAATCCTAAGCTCAAATATGTAGGGTAAAGCGGAGTAATTGTAAACAGAATTTGTATGTTCACTTTCAATCCCTATTTTCAAACTTTTGATAAAGTAATTAAACATTGTTCACCCTACTAAACTAACTTGTCATTATTCTATTTCATTTGATATTTAATTAGTACGAAGTTTCCAGAAAAGAAATTTAACACCGTACTCGGCTGTTTACAATTACCTCTGAAAGTAGGTGTTGTTGATTTTCCTCTGTGATATTGAATATTGTACTAGTGACAGCATGAGCAGTAGTCATGGCAGTAGTAGAAATTCCAATGGTATTTATAACCTTCTAATGCTGTAGTTACAATAACCCCGTTTTGATCTTTACATTTACCAAATAATCCCACTTCTTACCCCAGTAAAATATAGTGACACTTGAAAGTTGCATTAATCATGAGGTGAACTTCCAGGGTTACATAAGAATAATTAATTCGAACATTTAATGTACAAAGAATGTATTTAGTGTAAAAAACAGAAGAAAAAAAAATCTAAAGATTGAAAAATACAAACTTGGGTACAAAAAACAAGCAAACGTTTCATTTCTTACACATTAACAGTGCCTTCAAATTGGAAAATGTCTTTACAGCCTTCTTTGGAGTAGGTAAATTTGCTTTGACATGGTCTTTGGTAACACCAAATTAGTCTTTTTCAACCACAGCAAATTTAGTCGATGCATTTGAGTCAGATGATCTCAAACTCCTCTTCTGAAACGACATCTACCCTTCATACATACGAAAAATGGGTTTTCTTTCTCTTTCACCCCTCAACACCTACAAGCAGAAAAGTAGTCATTTCAATGTCTTCCATGAATGGCTCCAAAATATTTAACTTCCGATACAAGATAGTTTTCTATATTTTGCTTGAATGTTTGGATAATTTCAAACTCTTCAACCTCAATGTTAGTCAATTATTTCAATAGTTCTTCATCCTTGCTGTCATTGAGTTCTCACGTTTTCCTTTCCACGTTTGCTTTTTTCTTGATTTCTGGCTTACAACTGGCTCTTTTACTTTCTTTTCACTCGACTACCTTTTGTCCTTTTTCTCTTCTACTTCCTTCAAGCCTGACAAAACTTGGTCAATTGTAAGAACTTACCATATGTGTGACGTTTTAGTAAATCAGTCTTCCTGCTCCCCGAGAACACGAAAGCAAAACGTCCGGATTTGGGACTTTGTACTGTAATTTCTTAAAAACATTTCTTATATTTGTGTTGTGAATGAAACTTCAGCTTATTTCTGAAATCAATTAATTACAATTTCTTGAAAAAATGAGGTTTTGTATAGGAAATTCTTAAAGATTCTCCAAATTTAATTATTTGAAGAATATCTCTCACAATTCTAGATTTTATATTGATTTTTATTTGCAACTGATTGTAATTTTATTATAATATTTGACTGGTGATCCTTTAAATAATTTTCTTGGTACTCAAGTTGTGTAAGGTTTGTCAAGGATTTCACAAAACAAGATGTTGTGAGCTTAAAGTTACATTGTATTGTATGAAATTTTAATTTTGTTAACTTCAAAATTATGTTCCATAAAAAAAAGTTAAACAAATTTCTTTTCATTTAGTTTTCAAGCATTAGCAAATTAAATAAATGCTAACTCTTACATTTCATCAGAAATAATATTAAACTTAACTCATAAGATTGACACAACTTGTATGCATGGTACTGTTATGCCCCTTATTCATGAGTAATATGATGTTCCTACCTACTTACTAAAGTCTACTTTCATAGTTATGAAACCACAGATAGTACAAAAGTGATATGTAAAAATGGCATCATAAATACGCTAATGATTTATTAATAAATTAGTCAATGAAACTACACTATGTTGTACATTTGGAGTATATTTTCTTACTTGAGCATCTGAAAGTTAGGAATTCCTGTTTTTTAGCTTAAGCCTTTAGAGAAAGCAGGGGAAAATATTGTTTCCCATACTGTACAGTATCACATACTAGAACAAGGGCTAATACAATAACAGTCATCATAAAAGTGGGAAACAGTAAAAGTCATGTTTTATCATCAAAGAGCTAGATAGTGATTAAAAGTTGGTTTACTGTCATACATTTTTTGCTGTGGAACACATTTGTAAATATCAAGTGACAAATTTTACTTGTTAAAATGTGTCTGTAGTGTTGATACTGATAGATTTAACTGATAGTGGGCATAATTGTATATGACACAACTGTGTTTACGTAAACTGCATCTGCTGCTTACTACAGAAATCTAATTTCTGTTCGTGAAAACTTCCTTGACCACTTGTTTTTTTTTAGGATCTGGCACCATAAAACTCAAACCAAACTTGATAACTCACTAAGTGACTCATTGTTTTTCAGTAATGAATATTGAAACAATACTGACACATAGTACACAGTTGTCCCTGGCAGGTACACTTATTTAACACAACTCATAACTTTGGCTGCTACAGAAATCTAATGGCAGCCCCAATGCTGATTTTTCTGCTGTGCCCTGCTATTTTATATCACATTAAACAATCGACAATATTTATTAAGTTCATATTTTGCAGAGAATTAATTCAAAGGTATTAAACAAGTTTTCATATATTATCAAAATTAAGTTAATTTAACAATATAATTGGTAATCAACTTAGTTAAATCAAATCAACTTTTTATTTAGTTGACATTTGTGCTTGTACATACATATACACATAACTCCAAATTATGGAAAAGCTGCACTATAATTCACAGCATCCCTGATGTATCATAGCAACACCAAATAGAAAACCATCTATATATTTTACTAATGTTCATTGCACCGAATTCTTTCAATTTCTGTTTATTGTTGAATGGCATCAATAGCTATTTGCAATATAATGACAGTTACAGAATTCTTTCAACAATTTTGTCATTTAAATTAAATATGCTTGATTAAGCTACAGATCTTCATAATGTTACTAATTCAGTATGGAAGATCCCAGTACTCTAATAAAATTCTTCAGTAATCTGATAACTGAAAGCAATGAGAAATCTAGACGATAAAAATTGCCACAGAAAGTATGATCAAAAATAGGTTTAGCATCAAAAATAATGAATTTCCTTCCAACAAGGAAATGTGATGCAATTGAAGTAGATGCTCAAAATCTAATTGAGAAAACATGACTATAATGTGCTTTCTGCCATGCATGTTATTGAAAATAAGAGTTAACACCAGTAAAAGGAAACAAAATGCTGTTATATTTTTGTGTAGTTTTATGTTATTAACAATTATGAAATAGTTGTTCAGATGCTATGCACAGATGTGTTAGTTTGTAAAATCATTGCATTGTTGATGCATACTTGTAAATGCTCCATTTCTCATACAATCTGGAATGTAGGACAACATAAATAGGCACTGTACAATATGGGACTCATGAATTGAGATTATAAATAATTTTCTTGCTGATGACTACAAAAAAGATTGCTAAAATGCCAAATTGTGATATATTGTGCTTTGGCTTAAGAAATATGATCCTAAGCTATACAATGCTTCAATAAATTCCTGTTCAAAATACCCATTGCTATTTTATTGTTATGAGGAGATAAAGGTATGGTTTAGATTTATGATTTTCAATCATGAAAGGTGTCTTTAAATGTACAACTACTGTAAAATATTTATCGTCGTAAAGATTTTATTTTCTATTGAAAGTATCTTTTTGGAACAATATTGCTTCTAGAAAAGCAAGATTCACGCAAGTAGCTTTCTTTTGCCTTAAATGTTACTATACACATATATTTACATTGTGTTTGTAATAGGCATACTAAATATGGCTAGGGACACCAATATATTTTGTTTTAACTTCCCTTGAGGTCAGGAGGCACTGTGGCTCTGCGGGTTTGCCTACTATGCTATCAACCCGAGAATTGCATCGACCTTATAATGAAATGGACAGAGCATGTGCCTGCAACTTTATGTTTCTTCCTTCCATTTGCTCAGTTTGAAGATCAGTCATGTGCAGTGCTGTAGTCGTAAATAAATCAGAGGGTATACCATGTTGGCCCCTGTTCTAGTATAGGCAGGGACCCCATGGTATAATACCCTCTGATGGTACACTTTGTATGGTACACTCTGATACCCGCAGAATTTTTTACATGGGGAGGCAAAACATGTACTTACTTCGCAAACGGCTGTGAAACATGGAAATATTTCAATTGTTCTTAAAAGAGGCTTTCATTTTTCTGGAACAATTTGGGCGCTTTCATGGGTCCCTCAAACTCCGAATAGTGCACATTTCATCTATACCTAAACGTCAACAGATCCTTTTTACATCCTTTTCTCCATGGTGAATATCCCCTGTATTTATATTTACTGGATCAAGCATGGTTATATCCTTCAAAAGTTGACAATTTTCTTCACTAACATCAGAACAAAGTCTGAATTTCATCCTATCGACACTACTTTGAATTAATTGCTTTTGATTAATTGGTATGATTTTGGAATGATGTACCAAGGTGATATCGGGAAATCAAAACTTTTCTTTTGCTTCTACGGCTATCTGTGTTTCACGTGATGTTTTATAGGAAAACCAAAGCGGTGTTCGCAGTTTTTAATAAAAAGCAGAGGGTGTACGGAATTTGCTGGAAAAACCAGAGGGTATACGGCATATACCACCGAATACCCTCCACTACAACCCTGGTCATGTGGTTGTGGATAAAAGAATGAATACTAAATTATTGGTTTATGTTGGTTGGGTTCTTTCTGTGGCTTCCAAAGTCATAGTAAGTCAAGCCAGCAGGTTTTAGTCCCAGGATAATTTATTACATGAAAAGGGACATCATACATGACATTTAAAAAAACGTAACCAGAGAACATTGGTAAGAAACGACGATAGCGCAGATTAACTTCATCCGAAAGAAAAACCAATCAGTCTCTTCCCGCTCGTCTTTCTCAACACTCTCTCCTGATCTCGGCAACCCCTTTGCAGGGTTGCCGCGCTTGTCACTCACCAACCGCTCCATTTGGCACTTGCTAATCTCTCCACTTGGCAACAGCTTCCTGACAGTTGGTTAAAAAGTGACTATCCGCTTGTGTTAAAAAAAACCCACTAGTCTGGGATTCGACAGTCAATCGGATAAGATCTTGCATCAGCAACTCTACCCACATGCTCTAGTTCATTAGAAGGTTGACGGCGTATTGTAAATAACACAGGTTTGATTCTTATAATTTACCCTTGCTGCTTTTCTCTCTTCTGTGTCTGTAAAACTCCTTGTGTGTATGTCAATTACAAACAATACCTGTCTTTTTCTCATGTTTGTTGCAGTTTGGCCAAATATGGCCTCCATGCCATAAAACTCAACCAATCTTGAATAAAGGTCGTGTTAGCTTTTTGGTTTTGTTGGCTTCTGTATAAATTGTAAAGTTGCTGTAACTGTTTATACAGACCAAATTGTCAATCCTATTCAATAGTAGTTTCCATTGATAACAGATTACTTTCTTTGCTATAAGCTAAAATAACCATGCTTCTAACACAAATTTTGTTTTCGATTGTTTCCTTACTAGAGGTACTTAATACTGTTGAATATTTTGGTAATCAAATGTCTTGCCTTGCCTACACTTACTGCCAAAAGTTAAGCACAAAAGGTTAAATGCAAAAAAAATTACCAGTACAGCTTTGATCGACATGAAATGCGGCGCGAAAGTAGCAAATAGGTTTATGCATGAAACAATACAAAGATGAAAACAATATTAAATTTAATAAACTATAAGATGAAGTCATATTGGAGTCATTGACAAAATGATGTTTATATATAAATCCAAAACAAATAAACAAAACCGACGTTAATAGGGTATGTGACCACCCCTCATCCTCATACAAAGCTTACACTATGTTTCTTTCCATGAGCTGATCAACCACCCCAGAGTCAAGTAATCGCCATTCTTCGTGTAGAGCAGTCCAATATCCCATCGAAATCCTGACCCTGTACCATGATGCTTCCACATCGGAATGCATAGTGCTCGATGATGTTCTGGGGCCGATTGTGGGTGCCTTGTTCTCTCGAGACCCTTGCACGTTTGACATCTGGCTCCAGGGCAAATCTCAACTCATCCGTGAACATAACTTTAGCCCAATCAGACACAGTCCAAGTCACATGTTGCCAACACCACCTTAATGGTCCCCTCTCGATTGGATGAATAGAGGAAAACAAACTCGTGGTACCCGGGCATACAGTCCTTTCATGTGTAGCCTTCCGGGCACACAGTAGTAGCAGATATCGTCTTACCAATGGACGCTGCAGCCATATATGTCACACGTGTGGAGGTCGCTCGAGTGCCAGTGCTCACTATCTGCTGTTCGTCTTCTGGAAGCCATAGATACACATCTGTCTTGAAAACTAATCCTTGGAAAGTTCTAAACACTTTTTATCAGCATTTACATGCAACTTCTCTAACCATTCACAATGATGGCTTATATGACTGCCTTTTTTTTTGCATATTTCTTAACACCAAACCGTGATTGGCTGGTACATAACACATTTGCATACTTCCATCTACCTCTGCAGCAAATTGCAGACTCTCTAATTCAGATTGGCTTCTGGAAATTATCATTTTCCTCTCTGTGTTTAACTTTTGGCAGGGAGTGTATTAACTTAAAACAAACAGCAAACATTATAATGCCAAATAATACCCACAGGAAAACACTAAAAATATCGTCCTTGATAATATTTTAATATTCATTGGGAAACATTTTGCATAACAATGCAAACCACTTAAAAACAATGAGCTATTCATTATTGAAGATTTATAAGGCATTATGTAAAATCTTGAAAGTACTCAAACATGATTATTTTTTGTAATTGAAGGTTAAACTTATTTTACAATAACCATGCATGAACTTTACCCCTTTCAAATAATGATTTTTGACTAAATTTAGTGTTAAGCAAATATGGAATAATAAACTAACTACAAGATAGGTTTTAGTAAGTTATGATATTGGACAAAGAACGTGTTTGTGCTTCTCAAAGCTTTTTACTCAATCTTGCTCTTAGTACTAGTCCTTTTAGTGTTTTAAATAAATATTTTTAAACTATAAGCTCAAAATACCTGTTAACAATTGCTCACTCAAGCCACATAAAATGTATCAGGTGATTTAAATTTGTTGAAACCATTTAATTCTTAGGACATTTGAAAGTTTCCGTTAGAGTTCATATGAAATTAGTAATGCTATTTTATAATTTTATTTTATTTTTCTATTTTCCTTTTCTTCTCTTTTAGCCTTAAACTCGGCATGGGATACTTTGCTTCCATGCTTTGCTCTCATTTTGCTTCTCTGTAAGTTTTCTATTATTCTAAACTTAGTTTATTCTTTTTTACCCTTAAACTCAGCATACAATGCTTGCTCTCAATTTACTTCTTTGTGAGTTTTCTTTTATTCTAAACGTAGATTATTTCGTTTATCAACACAAAATATAAATTTCAAAAAGATTTCTTAATCCTTATAACTTGATAAATTCATACTGTAAAAAATTCATGTTTGTATGAATATTATCTTATTACCAAATCTATGTAAGTGCAGAATGAGCAGCTTACCAATGTGTTTAGTCCTAATTTTTACATGACAGAGTGTTTCTTTTCTTTGAAAAATATTATTTTACTTTGCTGGTAAATAAATTTAAGAATAAACTTAACACCAATTCCTGTCCTGGTACCTGACTTATTTGGAAATTTATCCCTTTAAATAAGTATAGCCAAAATAAACTGAATTAAAAAATATAAAACGTTAGGAGCTCACGTCGTACTCAGCTTTGAGTGAAATTGGGTTTTTATCTTTATTGCCATCATAAAAGTTTACATATAGCTTAACGTTTAAATCTTCAGAGTTTGCTTGACATTTTTTTTATGAAACTTATGCTGCCTTCACGCAAAGAAATCAACTTTAATTGGAATGGTTTTTATGTAAAAACTATTATATTTGAGTTCATTGATTTGATTATTCTATTGTTTTGATTTAGAGCTGTAGTTTACTTTCATATAATTCAAGAAAATTGATTTTGTTTTCTTGAAGGATACTCAAAGATGCATGTTAATTTTGTTTAAAAATTTTTTAACTTTTATAATTTCCTTTGTATGTAGGAGGGCATATAATTTGTAACATGCTTTGTGTTGTAAGTTTTATGATCAACATATTGCAGAGTAACCATTTGATCACAAACCTTTGCTATTCATGACTATTCATCCTGATTTCCCTTTACGGTCCATCACGTCACAGCGATTGCTTCTCCCCCTGCTCGCTTACGCTCGCCGACCCCCGTGGGTTGCTACGCAATCCCGTTTGGTTTGCTTCGCGAACCAATACCTCTTACGCAAGTGATTTCACTCTTTTTTGCTTTAACACTTAATGCACCCTAAACTAATAGCCGCATCAGTAAAAAATCTTCTGCATCTTGTTCCCTGTACAATTTTAAGTAAACCCTGTTAATCTCCAAACTTTACGATGCGTACTTTGTACTTTCTCGGTAAAACGTCTGAGAACAGAGGGAAAAAAGCGAGCCTTTTTCCTCGCCAAATAAAAATAAATCGTTTTTATGGCAATTGTTGCTACGATAAATTTGATATCTGGCAAACCCGATAGTCAAAAATACAACCCTCCGCGAATACAATGCTCCGCGAATTTGCTCCGCGAAATAAAAAATACGAAATTTGTGTCACCAACTTTTGATTGCATCGAATTTATTTATGAACCAATTTTTAAAATAATGGTACCGTAAGAAAGAGTACAGTCTGAGGTATACTGCGCTATTTTCAAAATAAAAAACTAATAGTAATACGATATAGATATGACAGTTTTAGTTAACGGTAGTAACAAAAAGTAGCGAAAATATACAAAGATTCCGAATTTTGTATGACCAACTTTTGATCGCATCCAATTTAATTATTAACCGATATCAAAAATAATAGTACCGTAAGAAAGAGTACATTCTGAGGTATACTGCTATATTTTAAAAATTAAAAAATAATAGTAATAAAATATAGATACGGCAGTTTTAAAAAAAAGTAACAAAAATGTCCTGATTTTTCCTGAATTTCAAAAAAATATTATCAAGAACCAAATTGAAATTTAAAAAAAAACTTGACGAGCTGCAAAAATTTACGTTGAGAGGTACTCTTTAAAAAAAACTCACGGCTGAAGACTGAAAATTTGTATGTGTTTTGCTCACTCGCGGAAGAAATTTCGCTTCTTCAATTTTAACACTTAATAAACCCTAAACTAATAGCCGCATCGGAAAAAAATCTTAATAATTGTCCAGGGAATACGATGAAGAACAAACCATGTCAATTTTGTTTTTTCCGATCAGTACTTTCTCGGGAAACCGTCTAAGAATCGAGCTAAACAGCACAGTTTTCAATTCTGCGGCGGCGGCGGCGGTAACATTTTTTTAATATAGAGAGATATACCCTTCTCAATTTTAGTTCTATTTCTTAGAAATTGATATTGTGATGTAGTATGTGAGAAACATTGTGGAACCTTGTAACATTTAAACCAAACATTGTTACGTGATTGTTACAAGAACAATGAATTTCGTAAAAGTACTCATCCATGAGCAATTAGTTTGCTTTTTCTAAATAAAAAAATTGAAATTGTTCCTTTTTTTTTAAACAAAGCTTTTTGGCATGCTGTCTTTTTTTCTGAGAATATATGTTAAATTTGAAGTGCCATATATTTTTATCCTCTGTTTATGATTTTGAGCCTTTTTCATATCATGACACTCATAAACTAATAACCAAAATTCTGCACAGCACAAAAAAATATATATATATTTTCTTGATAGATAAAAATAAGTCATTTTGATTGAGTTTCAAGAAATGATAATAATTTCTTACACTTTTTGCTCCAAAATGACTTTAAACTATTTACTTATACTTTGAAATTATTTATTTATACTTTGTAATAAAAATAATATTGAAATTGTTTGTGAATTCAAAGCTGAACTGTTGAAATTAAGTAAATCTTACACAATTATAATGTTTCATCATCTCAATTCACACCAGAGCCATTCATGACCACAATGGCATTTTGAGGAACACTGAAAATGACTTGTTCTATCTTATTTAAAATCTAAACTCAGTTCAACAGTAACAAGTTCAAAGTCCACTTTGACCAAAGACCAACGGTACCTGAGGGCTGGTGCATGTTAACTATGGGTTGGCCTCAAATATCCTCAGGTTTGCCGTGACATGCGAGAGTGGAGTGTCAACTCAAATGTGACATTGTCATCTCACCATGTTTCAAAATTATGAGGTGTTTTCGTTGGATCCCTTTGGTAATGATCTTGAATTGTCGCCAATAGCCTGTGGTATTGCTCCAGTGACACATTAATTCAACTACCTACCAGCCAATTATCTACCCTGAAATCTAAATGGAAAAGTGAAACTTTCTGAATACATGTCCCAAATTAAACTCAAATCTATTGGATGAGCAGCTGTCAAAATGAGCAATTATTCAACCTGAGTTCCCACGGTCCTTGAAAAGTCCTTGAATTTTTTTTTTCCGTAACTAGGGGCCCTTGAAAATTACGGAACTTGGTGAAAAGTACTTGATTTTTTTAACTAGTACATAATTGTGTAATTTCGTCTTACATTGGAACTTGTCCAGACTAGTTTCCTCCACAGCAGGTGTGTCATTTGAGCCTCATTCTGAATGAAACTGGTCTTTCACGCTTTGACACTATGTGATATACTTATAATGCTAGGTCTAGATCTCCACAGTATGCTGTCCGTCTTAAGTTGACACCTCTGGTCTCCATCAAGACGGCCGCCTTATGCCCGCCACATCATGACGTATCAGGGCCGCTAGATAACAGCACCACTCTCTTAGCAATCCGTAGCTTTAGCAGTTAGGACGTCATTGGAAACCTGGCACGCATCCAAAGAAATGAAGCCAAATTCTTATTGCAAAAATATAAAAGTAACAATTGAAAAAAAAATTTATGATTATCACATTTAAGATATTTTTTGGTTGTAAAATTTTCTGCAGATTTCAAATCCATTGAAATTTTTACTATATCTTTAATGATTGTAAAGATAGGAGCTTAGACTAGAGAATAAGAAAGCTCTTAACACCAATCAAAACTTTTTGTTTTGTTTTTCAAACACGATAAACCATGACAGCCGTCGGTTGTAGGCAGTGGACGACAGCAAAATGTAGATTGAACCTTGTGCAAGCTCTCATACTCTTCTTCGAGCCACCAAAAGAATTTATCGTACGTTATTTTATCACACGACAGAAATCAATCTGTGTGCAATTAGCCTGAAAGTTAGCATTGAGATAAAAAGCCCAACCTGCAAAAATAAAACACTGGGTCTGTGAGAAAAGAAAATCCAAATTGTTCCCAAAATTGATGATAACCTTTCTTTTTTTGACTATCAGTAATGACTAATAACTAACGTAGTATTAAAAAAAAAATTATATTTTTCTTTTTAACCGACAACTTTTGTGTATGTCTTGTTTTAGGTCGTTATAAAAAATTTTAGGTCCTTGAAAAATATTTTTTTTTGGTTTTGAAAAGTCCTTGAATTTTTTTTTGGATAAAGGTGTGGGAACCATATTAACAACTGTTGATGAAATCATTCTTAATGTCTCCTGGCTAACAAAGTTTTTAGTATTACTTAAAAATTAATTACCTTTTATTTTTATGGGAATATGTTAATTTTATATTGTATAAAAAAGCATTGTTTGTACTTGGGTTTCTTTATTGTTCTATATGTTATAGTTTACTACTGAATTCTTGAAACCTTGAACAAGTTTTAACTACTTATTTTTGTTATTTCAGAAAGGTAACAATTTCTATTAACTAACGATCATCCTTCATTTGTTCGTACCTTTCCATACTGGTGATAAAGAAAAGAGTTGGCAGTTGTGATATATGCATTTTAGCACTATGTAAAATTTATTTATTGTCAAATAAAAGTATTCTCACTTTTGATGCAACACCTGTTTTACATTTCCATGCCTTTAAAATTGTCTTTCTATGTACAACTTGTGTGACAATTGTGACCACCATAGCTGTGATTACATTGATTTAGGAGATAGAGAACTTTCACCCCCGAGAAACACAATATTTTCTGAATACAATAAAGTACAAAAATCATACCTTCGTAAGCCATGCTAAAATTGTACAATTAAACCTTTGAAGTAGTAATGAAGGGCACCAAGTGTAAAATTTCTATTTTTAGTAAAACTTGTATATTTTTTAATACTTGTGTTTCGAAATTTTATTATTTATTCAATATGATTGTAGCTATTTCTTAAACAGAATTCTGTTGTATGAAAGGATCGTTGATTGAGTAAGAGCTGTATTTTGGTAAAACCTAATTAGCAATGTGTGTATCTCTGATACTTATTATTATGTAAACCAGCAGTGTATAATGTTTAAAATTAAAATTGCGTCTTTACTGTATTTACTAGAATTGTATTCTGACTTCTGAAGTAAGCATTATGTTTAAAAGCAATGAAATATTTCATTTTCTGGTCTTCCATTGCATTAAAATAAATAGAATGGGTACCAAATAATACTACTCATACATGCATGCAGACCTGCTTCATAATGTGTTATTTTAACTTAACTTTAACAAGTCACATAATTGGATTTTTTTTTAATTGTATATATTGCAACACAAAGGAACTTGTACCTAGCGCTGCACATATATATGAACCATTGTTTCAATCTGGAATATCAACAAATCGTAAAATAGGAACTGCTTGAGTAATGAAAATTTAGAATCAGTTTTGCACTTGGCTACTACAAAAATCGAACCATGAAACAATTGTTAAATCAATGTCATGCATCAAATCAAATTCTTTTTCGATTTTTACTACCTTCGTAAAAATATATGATAAATATGAATAAAATAAATTTATGGAAGATAACTTTAGTTTGTTGGTGGCTCTCCCAAAAGTGTCAGTGGATCTATGTGGCCCTTGATCTTAACATGTCTGCATCCCTGCTCTACAAGATAAGGACTATATTTTCAGCTTTGTGACTCTGGAGAGTGTTTGAATTTTTCAAATAAAATTTATTAGTATATATTTCATATGAATAATTCATAAGTATATGAATATGATAATTTGCTCAAGCTTATAGAAAATGTATCTTATTTACTTATTTTTGAATTATTTTGCAAATAATTTGGGTTATGCCATACTTGCCAACAGCTTTAGAATATCTTGTTTTGATAATTTGTAGTATCTTACTCTGGAAAACATTGCTGGAACCAGATTGTAACATTTTTGTTTGGTTGATATTTGTTTTGGCTTTTATGGTTCAAGAGAACCTGATGCAATGTTACACATATCAGAAACTGATCAGTTTTATAAACAGTAATTTGTTTAATAGATCTGGGCAAATTAAGTATGTGTTTACAGCACACGACAATAAAGTGTTCACACTGCAATGTTACTTGCAACTAGTTTTCTATAAATACTGCAAAAAATTTCACTATCGTGCTACTTATTTTGAGAATTTAAAGTTTAAGAATGTGTTGAATATAATTTTTTATCAAAATTCTTATCATAGTTTGCATGTTGTGCAAATACATGAACATTTGTAGGTATCGAGATACCACTTTCTAATCTCATTTCTCAAGCAGAAATGAAAAAGAATTACTTTTAAAATATAAAAACAGGCTTAAATCCTATCAGGACTATGTTATATAATTAGCGATTTTTTCTTCCTTCTAACATTTCTAATGTAGGATGGACTATACTTTCTTCATGAAATTAAAATTTTGATTCGGCTACACACAAAAAACAGCACAAAAGCATTAGGTAGCATGACCTGATTAAAATTCCACAGTTATGTATTTATGTTTTTTGAAATGCAGATGAGGGAATTTTTTTTGTTTAGTTTCTTTACAAAATTAGAATTTTGACCCTTAACTGAACCTAACATGTAATTTGATTCAACTGTGACTAAAGGTTACAGAAAAAAATATGGCATCGCCCTCTCTATAATTTTTTATCCCAATGACTAAGTTATTCTTACATAATAAGTGCACTCTTTATTCTGAAGCATTATAACTTTTAAAACAGTTAACAAAATTTTATTTGTCTAGTTACAAACAGAAATTTTCAAAAAAAAAAAAAAAATTAAAATATTATCTAAAGTAATAACGAAAAAGATTGTACTTAAATGCAAAATTCATATGTGAAATTTGAAATGTAAAACTGACGCCTAATTAGAACTAAAATCAAGACATTTTTATACCAATTTGACTAAGGTTTTCATCTACCTACTGAAATATTTTTCATATTATACTTTAGTAATTGCTTCTGAAAAATTTATATTAAGATTTGAAAATTCACAACATTTTCAGAACCACAGATAAATATTTTAAAGTACTTAAAGGTATTTTAAATACAAAAATTAAGCTAATTACTGCAATTAAAAGGGAATAATTTGAATTCTGAAGTAAAAACCCCTTTTAAAAAGTGAAGTTTTACAATTGTTTGATCAATTTGGCTTCATTTGAATTATGCTGAGAAAATAACTGCTCAAAACGAGCAATAACTTCAGCTGAATATTAAAAACTAAATTAAGCAGGCTAAAATAGACAAGTGTAATATCCTTTAATATTTATTAGTACGTGCTGCCATCTATCAAACTACAGGTGATGTATATACTCTTGGTGCTGCCATCGTTTGGCAAATATATGAACCATAACTTAACATACTTTTCTTGAAATTTTTAATCGATTCTGTGAACTACCATAAATAGCAAACTAGGCTTTGATGAAGCGAGTTTTTGAAATTATGTTTCAGATTATTTCATACAGAATAATTTCCATTCCTTATGGGTTTTTTTTCTAAATTTCTTACATTCTGACGAATTATATTATTTAAGCTCAAGTGTGTCCAAATAGGAATTGATATTGCGATTAAATTTATTTACGAAGCTGAAAATCTGTCAAGTTTATTTTCTTTATGAGGAACTTGACCACCATCTCAAAAGAAGATATTTCAAAAGTATATCCAGACCTGGATGGACTACTACTCCACAGGCCAATTCCTAATAAAATTCGACAGTGTTCTGGCTTTCTTCTGAGCATTCTTATTTAGGGGTCACGGTAGCCCATATGGAAAAGAAATGGACTAGGAATCTGATGGTTGCGAGTTCGAAACTAGGTCCAACCAAAGACCGTTGTGTACTCGACGGTCGGTGCACGTTAAATCTATTGTGGCCACAAATGTCCTCGCGTTGGCGTGGTGTGGAAATTTGGAGAAAGGGGTTCCAGTTCAGGTATGACCTAATCATCCGACCAGGTTTCGAAATTACGTGTTCTCGGATTTTTCTCTTGGAGATTGATCCCGGATCGTCACCAATAGCCCGTTGTGTTCCTCAAGTGTGACGTTAACTAATTACCATACCAATTGTCATCTTATATTCAATATATTGCATGCTGTATATTTTTTTTTCCGAACTTTTTTTTTCCACCACTGTTTTCAGAACTGGTTCCTATATAATATTACCTGGTAGCAAAAAGACCCCCAAATTTATACAAAAAGGCAATTGAAATATTTTGCTAAGAACACATTTTACGAATTGAGTTGAGTAGAAAATTTTATTTTGTTAGTTTATACCGGTTTTTTAAGGGGATTGATTATTAAATAAATTTTTTTTTCGAAAACATCTCATATTTTTAGAAAAATATGAGATGTACGAGTCGAGCTAATCAACACAGTTTTCAATCCTTTTAATAACTTTTTTTTGATATAGAGAGATAGGTTTTCACTAAATCACTAAGAATGTCTTTCTACGACATTTTCATCATTTATTTTTTAATTGGATATAATAATGGATGTATTGTTATAAAACGATTGTGCATGTAGTTATTAACGAGAGAATTCAACAATGAGCTTCCAAACAATAACTACAGAAACGTTGTTTCATTACACAAAACTTGAACTTTTAAACGAGTGAAAACTTTTTTTTACTGCGATCGTAAAACTTTCGAAAACTGTTAACGGACAATCAAATGGACCGAAATCGATATGGAAAGTGAAAATGACTTCACCACTGAAGAGGACCTAAAACATTTGTTTCCTCCCGTTTCGCTGTAAAAACACTTCAAACTGCCTAACATTCCCAACTGATCTCAAACGAGGAGCCTTCGGCGACGTGTATAAAATATATGATCCAGAACGGGGGAGGCAGACATTGTCAAAATGTCACTCCCGAAAGCACTGCTAACCTATAATCCATATTGCAGATTGAGCATCTTAACATCTTGCCACTATTGGATGTATTGACTCTCTGTCCCGTTGATGTGACTGTATTCGTGATGTCAGTCCAGCAGTGAAGTCTTTATGGCTGCTGTATGAGACGAAGACTTCTCAAGTGCCCAAGATGTTTCAATCACGTGAAAGAGTGGAAGTTCGAGGTTCTGTGCGCATTGGATAAACCTCAGTTCCAACAGTCAATATCACTTGGAAGTTAAAGTGGATAATGTCTTGATTTCGAAGCAGCCGACGGCTATGATTTGTGACTTCTCGTTTCTTAATTTCACGGTCGCACCGCTCGACAGGTAACAAAAAATACTTTAATATTTCCTTCAAGTTCCATTTGATATTTCCTTCAAGTGTTTAAGTTATTTGATAATCCCTGTATACAGCTACATTCTATGCGTCGTTTGGTGGCAACGGTCTTCGCGCACTTTTAGTAGCGAGGTAAAGGCAGGTGAAGGCAGCCCGTCTCTATTACGGTTATTCCGGTTTTTATAACAACCTCGGCAAAGTTTCGATTCTTACATGAATTAATTTCCGTTAAAGCTTATTATTTTCTGTTGTAAAAAGAAAGGATTTTTTTTGTAAGAATTCTCTTAACTTGGTGACTTAAAAAGTGCTCCCGAAACTGCGCCAAGAGCTTAGCCACCAAATGAGGCACAAAATGCAGCCTTTAAGTGTTGAATTGTCAGTAATTTATCTGTCAAAACAATTGTTATGAATCATAAACAGAAAAGAAATTATGTTCTGTCTGAGTATAAATTCTACTGATGTCTGTCAAAATGCACCCTCTCATGAGGCTCATTTCAAATATACAAATACAAATATTGACGACCAGCTACAGGCTCAAGCCCAACAAGTATGGTCCTTTGTTTATGAATTCCCCAATTCCCACTGACTAACCAATTGTATCTTAAATTCGTACACTCCCTTTGAATTAACTATATTTTCTTTCAACCCGTTCCATTTGTCTATTACCCTATTAAAGTAGTAGTTTTTCCTTAAATCCCGATTAAAATGTGTCGTATTCAATTTATACCCATGGCCCCTTGTTCAGTTATCCCTATTGAAATTTAAGCCCTCTGTGTCCCCTTTTTTTACCAACTTAAAAAGCTGAATCAAATCCCCCTCCTTCTTGTTCTTTCCAGTGTATACATGTTTAGCTTACTTAAAACGTTCATTATAGTCGAGATTTGCTATCCCCTTTATTATTTTTGTAGCTCTGTGCTGAACCCTTTCGATTAGATAACTTTTCTCTCAATAGTGCTTAACACAATCATTTCACAATTATCACCCGGAGAAAATTTATAATCTCTTCATCTATTGACATATTATTTCTGTCTCTTGAATAAGGATGTTCGGAGATGGTTCATCGATACTATTAATTTAATTCAATTTTGCTGCACATAAATTTAAAGAGAACGTCAGTTGAAAGAAACTCCTTACACACATTTCATAGGTAATATGAAATTGGAAAACTTAACGCTCCTAGAGAACCACTAGGACGAGGCATCTCATCATTAACAAAATTGACCAGATCTTGTTGGATGAGATATATCGTCATTAGAAGAGATCGTCATCACCACACCATAGAAAGTATTGGCAATGCCTTTATGGACTAGATATCGGGATAAATATCGTGCTAATAATAATGCAAATAAATATAGGGTATATCCATTACTTCAGCGAATTAGTGCTCCCTTAATTTTCTACATATTCAGATCCCAAAATCCTCCACTTAGACAGTTATTTAAAGGGTACTCGGAAACGATCAAAAGTATTTCATTTTTGAAAATTAACTCCCCTTAACGCTTTCATTGCCTCCATGGTGAGATCGAAGTGGTGGATAACGTGTTCCTTTAATTGTTTTGCCTCTTTAGTCCCAAAAATTCTCAACTCAGACACTTATTTATTGGTTATTTAATGTATTTTAGAGGTTTAGAAATGATTAAAAATATTTTGCTTATTGAAAATTGGGTTCCCTAAACGAGTCCATTACCCTGAGGGGTCAGACCGAAGTGGTGAATAACGAATCAGTGTTCGCTTAATTGTTTTACCTCTTCAGTCCTTAAAATCCTCTCCTCGAAATATTTATTTTACTAGCTATTTTAAGGTACTTGGGAACTTAGAAATGATAAAAAGTATTCCATTTTTTGAAAATTAGGACCCAAACGGGTACATTACTAATTTGGGTCAGACAGAAATGTTGGATAACGAATCAATATTCCTTTAACCTCTAGACTTTTGCCGGTACATCAGTTGAACCTTGAAAGTTATAAAAATCGTGCAAAGAAAGAATTTAGACTTCGGCCGGTACAGCAGACCGAAGTGGTGGATAACGAATCAGCGTTCCCTAAATTGTTTTGTTTGTTCTGTCCCCAAAATCTTCAACTCAAAGTTATTTTATGGATTATTTAAAGGAGAGACTTAGAAATGATTAATAATTTTTTATTTTTTATTTAGGTCCCTGAAACAGATACATTGTCCTTTTGGGGCAGATCGAACTGGAGTATAACAAATCAGAGTACCCTTAATTGCTTTATCTCTTCAGTCCTCAAAATCCTCTCCTCGATTATTTTACCGGATAGTTAAAACGTACTTAAATACTCAAAAGCTCAAAGAAGTCGTTATTTTTTTTGAAAATATGTTACCCCAAACGGATACATGACCCCAAGGGTCTGTTCAAAGCAGTGGATAAAGAATCAATGCCCTTTTAATTGCTTTACCTCTTCAGTTCTAAAAATCCCATCCTCAAAGTATTTATTTACCCACTGCTGAAGGTACTTTAAGACTGAGGATCGATAAAAAGTTTTAATTCTTGAAAAAATCGAGTTGCCCAAATTGGTACATTACCATAGTTGCCAACTTTTACGGTTATCCGTAAGTTTTACGGAGTTCCACTTAATTTTACTGATTTACGGATCAGTCTGTCTTTTTAACGGATTTTTAACATTTTTATCGAGTAATCGAAATATTTCCTTATCTGTAACCATGCACTAAAATTTTCTATCGGACTTGATGAGTGCAAAGATAAATCAATGGATGAGTTGGAAAAGGAGTTTTGTTGTCTTCAGCTGGAAGATTTATCGGATAATAGAAGGACATGACCGTATTAATGTGCAGTGGGTTGAAGTAGGTAAAACAAGGGGCTGACGGACTTCAAAAATGTGCTACATTGTCAGAAATTCAGTGCAGAATCATTGGACCGAAAAAGCTACTACAGCTTCATTGAATTTTTCTACAAACCCCTCTTCTGGATAATACAATAAATGAAACAACTTTCTAAATAGAACAATATGTTTTTTCTTTCATCTACTTGTAAATAAGCTTTATGATCGCCAATGATCTGTAATCCTGACACAAGTTTAAATGGTATGTAACATTGTTTCGGATGCAATGTGTAGGTACTCATAAAGTGAATAGGTTTTTTTTTACAGTGGATGTGTGTGTGTTCAGTTTGGTATTAAAACACTACTGCTTTGCGAGGTTTCTGCAGTTGATAAAAATGTGACTTTTTACTTATGCATTTTAAAATACAAATATTACTAGTTATTGTGACATATACGGATATTTCTAATACAAATTAATTCATGTATTTATGTTGTGTGTTAAGTGCAAGGGGCGTTCGGGGAGCAGAAGTTTTCCCGATGCACAAGTTTTCAAAGTTGGCAAGTATGCATTATATCCATGGGTCAGAGCATTCGAATGTATTTGAATAGGAACAGCACGAATTATTGAATATACTTGGAGGTGAAAAATTATTTTATTAAGGTACCCAAACAGGTACTACAGGAATGAATTATTTTATCAACTCACAGAAATACTCGAGACAATTTTAATTTTACGAAAAATGGATACATTACCCCATGGGGCAGAGCACTAGGATGTAGATGAGTATGGATAGCAGGAATTAATGAAGATGGAACCCTTGAGTGTGAAAGAGCTATTCTTTCAAGACATATAATGGGTTCCAGGAATGAAATTTTATCGACTACTTAAGGTACTTGTAAACTAAGATATGATTTTAAAAAATTACATTTCATGAAAATTAGGAACCCCAAACGGACTGATTAACCCCTGGGTTATAGCATTATGATATAGCGGAATAGAGGCAGCGAGAATTAATGAATGTATTTGAGGAGGAAAGCAATTCCTTTGAGGTACCCAAATGGTACTCCAAGAATGAAGAGGTTATTATTAGTTCTTTTTTAGTACGAAGACTTCTGAACTCTTTTCTCCTTATTTGCCAGTTGATTCGGGGTAACTTGCATTACCTTACTTTACTGATAGTTCCTAGTGTTGCTGCAGTGCGAAATTAATTAAAACACATGTAGTCCTACATACCAATCCTTTCCCATTCTGTCTGGGAGCACATCTCATTCTCCACCAATGGATTAGGTAGGTAGGCGAATTGATATCAATCACATTGGAGCACCACAACTGGCTATTGGCAACGTTCCGAGATCAATCCCAACGGGAAAGATTCGAGAGGACAACACCACGTTATTTTGAACCACGGTCAGATGACGAGGCAACACCTGAGCTGGCACCACACTCCGAGCGTCCACACCACACCGACATGAGGACATTCGAGGCCACGTCGTATTTAACGTGCACCAGCCCCCTTTGTTCACAACGGTCTTTGGCCTGAAGTCCCGTTTACGATTCTCCGTATGTCCGTATGCGCAGGCTCCGCCTTAAAGTATCCGAACGCGTTGAAAATGTCATTTTTGACCAAATATTCAAAAAGCAGCTTTTGATCTTATTTGATAGAGTATTTATTTGACTTTCCAAAGAATATTTTATTTTTTCTCTAAGTTAATTAGTTGAAGAGATATTACGATTTTAATCAAGGCAGGAAAACCGGAAGTAGGTTTGGAAACCATCGGAAGTGGACATAAAAAGACCAAAAACCTTCAAAATTTAAATTTAAAGCTTACTTTTTTTTGCAAATATAATTTTAGAAAGGTTTCTTAGGTGTTTAAATGGTTTTTCTTTTAGAAATAGTGTGAATATTTTAAAATAGAAGTGAAGAACAAAATTGGTTACGCAAACAGTAAAAGCAAGGAGAGAGCAAACGATACACTTCAAACTGCTTTTACTCTAAATTAATATTTTTGCATTATTTCTTCACTTCAAATGTTATAACACAAAAAGTTATTGATGGATTCTCGTAAAAATTTGTGAACTTGTTTTTCATAATGTTGTCTAGTGAATGAACTATAATAATTATGATGAGTTGAAGAGTTTTTAAATTATGGCTCTTTATTTAAGAAGTCTGACTGTAAAACTGTCAAAAATCTTGCATTCTTTTTTCGATCGCTTGACGAATTTTTGTTTTTTTAAATATATTTTTGATTGTAGTTCATTCACTAGACAATTGCATGTAGTTTATTTTGGAAGCATTATTTTTCAAATTAATTGAATAGATTTTTCTGTAGCACAGTTGAAGTTTGTCATAAATTTCCTTAAATTTTCATACATATTTATAAGTTTTACAAAATTATTAATATATAATTTAAATATTTATAGCCCAATGCTATTTTTCAATAAAACTAAACATAAAAATATCATTAAAATGTTTCTATATCACATTAAAAAAAATAACGACCTCCAACGTGTCCGGATACCTTAACGCATACGAAGCTACAGAGAGGGTCTGCGTAAACCCGCCCATCTGTCAATCACGTGGTTCTCCTCTATCATTGGTTCGACGCATACGGACATACGGAGAATCGTAAACGGGCCCTGATTCGAACTCGCAAAAATCCGGTGCCAACGTGATAAATCGTATTCGGTTGTTTAATTTATGATTGTCCGTTTGTGTTTCGATTTGTATTTCGTGTACTTTTCTTCGTCATCTGACAGCATTTCAAAATTACGTGTCGTCCTCGGATCTTTCCGATCGGGTTTGATCCCGGACTGTTGCCGATAGCCTCATGTGTTGCTCGAGTGCGACGTTAATTTAAATACCTACCTACCAAAATGATTGCCCATGGGGAGACGTCCTTTTCTTAATTCCAAAGTATATTTTCCAAAATTACACGTATGCGATCATTTATTTGGTGGTAATGATAACTAATTAACATCGGAATGGTGTAGTGCAACTAGGTATTGACGACGGTCCTCAATCCTCAAGGGAAAGATTCGAGGACAACACCACGTAATGCATAATCACGGTCCGATGGGAAAATACCTGAGCTGGCACCCAACTCTCCAAGTTTCCACACTACATTTCAGGCCACGACAGATTCAACGTGCATGAGCTCACACGACACAATGGTCTTTGGTTGGATCGAGTTTCGAACTCACAACCTTCGGTTTTGAAATCCACTACTCTTCCATACAAGCTTCTGCTGCTCTTTAGCAATCAATCAAACTGCTGTAATAGTACTAAATGAGTATTCCTCGTATATTTGAATGCTTTCAGAACTTCCTATGGTGTTTCAACGTTTAGACTTCGTAAAACATATATCAATTACGCTAACTTCTACATTTATATTTAAAACAGCAATTTTGCTTTTCTTCAGGTTGCCACTGAATGAGTTCCAGTCTGAAAACAATTAAATACGAGGGAATATCAATAAGTAAAGCACATAATCTAAAAATAATAATAATAAAAGCAATTAATCACAATGGGAAACAGAAATGAAAGTATTACCCTTTTATTACTTTTCCATATAATTTCCATGCATGTTGAGGCATTTTTCTCAACGATGGATCTGTTTGAAAATCCCGGTCTCATAGAAATCCGTCGGTTGCTAGAAGAGCCACCTTCGCATGGCCCGTTTGAGTGCCGTCGTCAGAGTCAAACTTCCTACCGTCAAGGAACTTCTTTATGGGTCCAAAGTGCAGTGCGACAAATCAACACATTCGACTGCTGCACGACATAGCTCGTCCGCGTGTGTCTCGCCGCGTTCGTGCAAAAGTGCAGGGTTTCGGTTGGGAAGTTTTGGAGCACCGTCCATACAGCCTGAACCTGGCACCCTCCGATTTCCATCTGTTTGGACCCATAAAGAAGTTCCTTGACGGTAAGAAGTTTGACTCTGACTACGGCACTCAAACGGGCCATGCGAAGGTGTATCTTCTCGCAGCCGACGGAGTTCTATGAGACCGGGATTTTCAAACTGATCCATCGTTGGAGAAAATGCCTCAACATGCATGGAAATTATGTGGAAAAGGAATAAATGGGTAATACTTTTCATTTCTGTTTCATATTGTCATTAAGTGCTTTTATTATTATTATTTTTTACATTATGTGCGTTACTTATTGATACTCCCTCGTAGAACCAAATTTATGAACAAAAAACTTTTTGAATTAGCGCTGTAAAGAAGAAATCGAATATAATAATCCATCGCGTGACGTAATTCCTTTCCGTGAGAACAACATTCTCTCCACCCACATCACTCCCTTGAAACAAAAAAAGCGCTCTCTTTTTCTTCGAAAACAAATACACCCCGTAAGAGAGCTTTCCACCGAAGCTAGCGTGCGAAGCACTTGCCTATCACGCTGGCTGTGTCTCGTGCGTGACTTCTCGTAGCTTTCGTGACGGGGTATCGTGAACGCTCGTGGACCCTGCCAGGTGGCGGCACCTTACTTTTCTCACTCTCGCACCCTTTGGTTGGGCTCTGCGAACGACAAGATAGGACTTCGTCTGGTTTGGATTGTTGGAAGTTCAATCATTCTCTCTTTGAATTTATGATACAAAGACGAAAGTCATGCGAGTAGGCTTCAGCAGAGAGCCTATAATGTAGGAATATATTCTCAATGGAAAAATAAATACCTTTTAATATTATTTTAGAATATACGCTGGTGTTCGAAAAATATCATCACTAGGGCAACATTTTTGTTGCAGTAAAAATAGGAAAAGTTGCTTTTATCATTCCCAAAAGTTGCCATTTGTGTAAAAAAAGTTACATTTATTTTTGACACACTAAAATCTAAAATAAATTATTCGTAAAAAAAATTTTTAAACCGACTTTATTGACAATTTTAGTGGTAAACAAAAGTATTATCATACATAATTAAATACAGAAGAACATTGACATCGTTGAATAGCTTATTTTGGACTAGAAATCGCTTTAAAATTGAAAAACCGCTCAACAGAGACTGATGTTGCCTGACATAGTTACAGTAGTAAATAATCACTTGGAGGAAAATCGTCTCGGAAAAATGTAGCAATAACCGTCAGGTCGTTATTTTTTTCCAGTCGTTTTTTAAGATACACGTTAAGGTTGCATGGAACTTCTTTAAAATCCATTGATCTGATATCTCTCATTCGTTGTCTCGATGTTGTACTCTTTAGATTCCGATTTTGCTACGAGACGAATCAAGCGTTCGTTGCTGCTTTTGATATATATATATATATATTCGTAAATATTACGCTGCAAAATAGTTATTAAATACTTGCCTGTTTAATTTTGAACTAAATTATAAACAGTTGCAGGTGGTTGCATTTATGCAAAAAGTTGCATTTGTGGAAAAAGTTGCATTCATGTTGCGGTTATAACTCACTTAAAATACACCCCATGTAGGAGGAACTTAGGTTTTCGCTCTTTACACGCAACGTAGAACGTGTAAAAAAAGTTGTATTTGTTGTAAAAAGTTGTCCTAATCATCACCCATTAAAATTGCAACTGTTGCCCGATTAGACTACATTAAAAGCAATCGTTATGATAAATCACGTATGTAGGTAGGTATTTCTATTAAAGTCGCACTGGAGAAACACAACGGGCTATTGGCGGCCGTCCGGGATCATATCCAAGTGGAAAGAATCAGTAACAACAACACGCAATTTTGAACCGTGGTCAGATGACGAGGTCACCTGAGCTGGCACCCCACTCTCCAAACTCCCATTCCACGCCCATGGTTGCGTGATGTGGAAGTTATGAGAGTGTGTTGCTCCAGTACGACGTTAACTAAAATACATACCTGCCCCACCACGCCAACGTGTAGACATTTGAGGAAGATTTAACGTGCACCAGCCCCCTTTGTACACGACGGTATTTGGTTGAATTTGAATTATCAACTAAGCATGGTGGGTGGAATAGTATTCGCAATATCACAGAAGTGTTGTACAAGTGGAATCGGTAGGAGCTTGGTCCGATTAATCTACTGGGCCGCGATTTGGGATCAAACTAGTGTTTTTCATCACAGTGGATAATAGAATTCGTCCATCCATAAATTACCTATTTTACAATGCTTTCACCCAACACCACGTGACAGATCTGCAAACCGATCAATCGGGTGAAATAATTGCAGCAGTTGACACGTACTCTGTCTAAATCATCAGAAAGTCGATGGCGTTGTTGTGTCGGTAGATGGTTGAATTGAACAAGCTGATCAAGTGAGCCAGTCTATCAGTGAATATCACTGGAGCAGAAATCCGCAAAACATACGGTATGCGAATGCGTACTTTTTTTCTCCGGTGCATACATTTTTTGTGCATGTATAAAATATGTCGGTGCATGTATTTTTGACAATTTAATGTCACGTGACTGATGTTGAACCAATGTGTGGCTTGATTTCCACTTTCATCAGACTAAAAAGGTGACCATCTTGTGCTAAATTTGGCGTTTTATAAACTACTAGCAAAATACCCGACCTTACTCGGTTTGAATTGGTTTACTCTAGATTGAAGAGATAATCAAAATATATAATGACTTACGTTTTTTGTAGAATAAAAATTTATTTTAACACTTTTCGCCATCTTTATATTTTCTACAACTTACTTTGGACACAAATCCTACACATGCATATCCATTCGTGTTATATATTTCACATACATCGCACAATTGCTGTATGACAAAGCTACAAAATGACGAAAGGTGATACTAAGGTTACTACTATAAAAGACGATTTTGAGGGAGATTTGGAATTCCCTTTCTCAAGTTCTTTTCATGTTCAAATGAATTAATAAAAATTACGATTTACGGCCAATGCTCTCGCACTCATAATCAACAAAACAATATTTTTTTACCTGTAGCACTCTTGCATGCGACATTGTGAAAATTTGCAATCTTCTCCTGTCATTAGGACAACGAATTTTTTAATGTTGGAAAAAGTTCTAGTTTGGATTTGTAAACATTATTATTCTTTCAATAACGGCATTATTCTTTAAATAACGGCATTATTCTTTAAATAACGGCATTATTCTTCAAATAACGGCATTATTCTTTCAATAATGGCATAACTACACTTAAAATTTACTGAACATTTATACTGACTTACCTAACATTTTTAAGTCTAATACTTTGTGGTGCTGTTGCGTGTGATGAGAAGGAAAACACATGTATTAAAATAACAAATATTTAAAACAGGAAACAGCGAAATAAAACAAAATAAAAGATGTCGCAAAAAATTGTTCTAAAGATATTAATTTGTGATTCAATTTTATCTCTTGATCTCGCACAGTTGCCAAAACTTACAACTAAAAGTGTACAAAATTTAGAAATGTGAAATTAATTCAGAGAGAAAGAATCAGAAAAAATATCTCTGCTCGCGCGATCTTGTTCATTCTCGTTTCGTTGAAAAATATCGTCTGTCCCAAATATTCGGAAATCGTTTTCATTGCGCAAAGACTCGAAATAAATGAAGTATCAGAGCTAAAATTTCACCATAGAAATTTTTTTTTGAAAAATAATTGGTTTTCAGCATTACTGGTAAAGCAAATAAAAGTAATCGTAATACTCAAACTACATTCCAATTTTTCGAAAACTATCAAATTGTGGATGATTTAAGTATACTTACTCAGGTGTTTTAGCATGAAACTCTTCTAAATTTAAGAATAAAAAAATGTTTAATATTGCATTTTATAAACTAATAAATAATGTATTAAATAAAACACATTGTAATCAAAGATCTGAAATACAATTCATGTGATGTCTACACAAACACACAAACACAAAATCGAGCATAGAACAGAAAGACGGACAGACAGACTTTCGCAACCAATGCCACTCACTAAATGAAGATAAGTACTCACTGTATGCAAATTTCCATGAAAATATCTTAAACCGCGTGGACGTGTATAGGGCACAACATACAGACAGACAGACAGACAGACACCAAACGAGAAAAAGGCGGATTCGGCATCAGAAGGGTCCAAAACGGATAGAAAACTTGAAATGGGTCGAAAATATTGAATGTACAAACAAACACTCCATTCTTATTTATATAAGACTAGCAAAATACCCGACCTTACTCGGTTTGAATTGGTTTACTCTAGATTGAAGAGATAATCAAAATATATAATGACTTACGTCTTTTGTAGAATAAAAATTTATTTTAACATCTTTCGCCATCGTTATATTTTCTACAACTTACTTTGGACACAAATCCTACACATGCATATCCATTCATGTAATACATTTCACATACATCGCACAATTGCTGTATGACAAAGTTACAAAATGACGAAAGGTGATACTAAGGTTACTACTATAAAAGACGATTTATAGGAAGATTTGGAATTCCCTTTCTTAAGTTCTTTTCATGTTCAACTCAATTAATTAAAATTACGATTTACGGTGAGTGCTCTCGCACTCATAGTCAACAAAACAATATTTTTTTACTTGTGGCACTCTTGCCTCCGGTATGCGACATTGTGAAATTTTGCAATCTTCTCCTGTCATTATTACAACGAATTTTTTAATGTTGGAAAAAGTTCCAGTTTGGATTAATAAACATTATTATTCTTTCAATAACGGCATTATTCTTTAAATAACGGCATTATTCTTTAAATAACGGCATTATTCTTTCAATAATGGCATAACTACACTTAAAATTTACTGAAAATTTATACTGACTTACCTAACATTTTAAAGTCTAATACTTTGTGGTGCTGTTGCGTGTGATGAGAAGAAAAACACATTTATTAAAATAATAAATATTTAAAACAGGAAACAGCGAAGTAGAACAAAATAAAAGATGTCGCAAAAAATTGTTCTAAAGATATTAATTTGTGATTCAATTTTATCTCTTGATCTCGCACAGTTGCCACAACTTACAACTAAAAGTGTACAAAATTTAGAAATGTGAAATTAATTCAGAGCGAAAGAACCAGAAAAAATATCACTGCTCGCGCGATCTTGTTCATTCTCGTTTCATTGAAAAATATCGTCTGTCCCAAATATTAGAAAATCGTTTTCATTGCGCAAAGAATAAAAATAAGACTCGAAATAAATGAAGTATCAAAGATGAAATTCCATAAAAAAAAAAAAAAAATTTTGAAGAATAATTACTTTTTTAGCAGTACTGGTAAAGCAATCGAAGTAATCGTAATATTCAATAGGCATTCCAATTTTTCCAAAACTACCAAATTATGGTTGATTTAAGTATACTTACTCAGGTGTTTTAGCATGAAAATCAACTAAATATAACAATAAAGAAATGTTTAATATTGCATTCGCTAAACTAATAGATAATGTATAAAATAAAATACAATGCAATCAAATATCTGGAATACAATTCATGTGATGTCTACACAAACACACAAACACAAAATCGAGCATAGAACAGAAAGACGGACAGACAGACTTTCGCAACCAATGCCACTCACTAAATGAAAATAAGTACTCACTGTATGCAAATTTTCATGAAAATATCTTAAACCGCGTGGACGTGTATAGGGCACAACATACAGACAAACAGATAGACAGACAGACAGACGGACAGACAGACAGACAGACAGACACCAAACGAGAAAAAGGCGATTCGGCATCAGAAGGGTCCAAAACGGATAAAAAACTTGAAATGGGTCGAAAATATTGAATGAACAAACAAACACTCCATTCTTATTTATATAGATTAACTTGCCCACAATGAATGTGTTTCAACTCAAACCCAGCAAATATCCAATACCTTCGTAAATTAAGATTTCTGATTGAAGCTAGCGTAATTCCAAAAGATTAAAAAAGCTCGTTTTTGTGCCTACTTTCAAGGTCAGTTTAGTGTAAAAAATAACAAAAAACAAGCCTAAAGTATCCAAAATTACAACTCTATTACACGGTTGACGACTTTTTGTTGGAAATGTACTCCATAGAAATCCACTCCAACCACTTTACCTCCCACGTAGTTAAAATTGAATGTTTATTTTCCAAAGATGACAAGTCCATACTATATCTGAAATCAGCTTCCTTCTGGCTTTTTGCAAAACAGAGGGGTTTACGTTCACCGATGAAATGAGAAGTCCAATTTAGAGCTTTCGTTGTAATAACTATTCGAAATCGTTTATTTCCAACGCATACGACTATTTTGTAAGTGTATCAGCAGAAAAAGGAAGGGAAATTTTATGAAATTCGAATGTATCATTCAACCGAGGCGATGTACGGATATCCATTTCTAACGACTAAATGGCCACGGAAGTCCAATTGGATGGTAATGGTAATTTTAGTTAACGTCGTACTAGAGCAACACAACGGGCTATTGACGACGGTCCGGGATCCGTCCCTTAAGGGAAAGATCCGAGGATAACACCTCGTAATTTTGAACCACGGTCAGATGACGAAGCAACACCTGAGCTGTCACCCCACTCTCCAAACTTCCACGCCAACCCAACGTGAGGACTTTCGGCCACGACATATTTAAGGTGCACCAGCCGCCTCTACACCATACGTTTACAAACATCCATGCCCGGACCCGGATTCGAACCAGGAACCTTCCGATCTAGAGGCTAACACCTTAACCACTATAAAGGTTGGACGGCGAAGCCCAATTGGAAGAGCAATGGAATGGTTATTTTTAAGTAACGTCGCACTGGAGCCACAGAACGGGCTATTGGTGCAAGTCCGGGATCAATCCCCCAAGGAACAGATCCGAAGGCAACACGTAATATTGAACCACGTTCATATAACTAGGTAACACCTGAGCTTGCACTTTTCCGAAATTCCACATCACTCCAGCGTGAGAACATTTGATGCCATAACAGATTAAACGTGCACCGGCCAACTCTGTATACGACGGTCTTTGGTTGGATGATTCGAACTCGCATTCCTCCGATTGCTAATTCGTTATTCTTCCAACCTGGCTACCGCTGCCTGGAAGAGAAAGGGATTAACATTCGGTAATGGTAATGGTAATTTTAGTTAACGTCATACTAGAGCAACACAACGGGCTATTGACGACGGTCCGGGATCAATTCCATAAGGGAAAGATCCGAGGACAACACCTCGTAATTTTGAACCACGGTCAGATGACGAAGCAACACCTGAGCTGTCACCCCACTCTCCAAACTTCCACGCCAACCCAACGTGAGGACTTTCGGCCACGACAGATTTAAGGTGCACCAGCCGCCTCTACACCATACGCTTACAAACATCCGTGCCCGGACCATAATTCGAACAAGGAACCTTCCGATCTAGAGGCTAACACCTTAATCACTATACCGGTTGGTCGGCGATTAACATTCAAAGGGTTGCGAGTTTGAAACATGGTACACGGATGATGATGCTCGCTATTCTGTCGTAGCCTCATGTCCTTACGTTAGCGCGATGTGGAAGTTTGCAGAGTGATGTGCCAGCTCAGGTGTTGTAAGCGTTCTCTGACCATGGTTTAAAATTACGTGGTGTTTTCCTCCGGGAATCTTTCCCTTCGGGATTGCTCGTGGACCGTCGCCAATAGCCCATTGTATTGCTTCAGTCCGACGTTCATTAGCTACCTACCTTTAAGCAAAGTAAGTTTCCCTCGGTTAAATTTCTGACAGCGTTCCTTCGCAAGTCTGCAATTTCATCACCCATTATACTTTTCATAGGGTGTTTTAGTGTCCAAACGGCCGATCAACCGGTCTAGTGGTTAAGGTGTTGGTCTCTGGATCGGAATGCTTCTGGTTCGAATCCGGGGTCAGGGCATGGATGTAATTGTGCTGTCCTCTGTTAGGGGTACTGATGACTGCCCATTGGGTGCTCCTTCTTAAATGACCATCGCTTACTCAGGCGTGACCAAAGGCGTTAGGATAATGTCCCTCTCCGCCTGCTGCATTGGGGAAAAAAATATACAAAAGTATATTTTATCATTTACTAGCCACTGCGTGGCCAGCATGGCGTTGCCCGTGAGAGTTCTTTTCGTGGGGTCAGGTGTGACCACTGCTCGCTAACCCGTGGTGATTGTTACGAATTCCCATTTGGTTTGCTTTGGATAACAGCCATCACGGTGTTGCCCGTGGTGGCCTCGTCATTGTCAAATGCTGCCAAATTCGAATTGCGAAGAGATCCAATCGGCGTAATGTCACATTCTCTTGCAAAGATATAAATATTTAATTGAACATTTATTTATTAAAAGAAAGTCAAATGTATAAGGTATCTATCTGGTGTAAAATTTTCCGTAGATTTCAAATCCGTTGAAATTTTTAATCTGTCTATAACGATCCCAATCTTACAAAAAGAAAAAAAAAAGAACTAAACAATACCCATGAAGTTTTTTTTACTTGGTTTGCTTTCCTTCGGTGGAATTGTTTGAGCGCAGGAAATGGAATCTGTTGATTTCTCGACAGCAAAGGTCAAATTCGTATGGAAAAAAATATAAATGTTACAATTTAAAAATTATTCATTTAAAGAAAATCATATATTTAGATATGAATCTCATGAGAAATTTTCCGCAGATTTCAAATCAGTTGAAAATTTTACTCCATCTTTAACGATCTAGGCGATAGAAAAAAGAACTACATAACTCCAGCTAAAACTTCATTTGTTTTTTTCGTCCGCTGAAAAATCGTTCCTCGTAAAATGAAACGGAAACACGGAAAAAATAAACTTAAAATCTGTCATCTCTTTACAGTGTTGCCATTCAAAGGAAAACAATAATAGTTAAATTCCATTAAATTCAATAAAAATGTTCTAGATTGAATTTTCAAATTCGGCCCCTCTCAAAAATTGCGAAAAATTCGGACTACCTGTGTGCCAAATCTCATTACTGTAAGTGCCATAGATTCGTCAGAACAATGCGTACACGCATACAAACATACACTTCTTTTTATAATAGTAGAGACAAGCAAAATATCCAATAATATTGTCCACCGCATAAGAAGGTAATTGGTGTCTGAATTAACAATTAACGTCGCACTGGAGCAACGCAATGGGGTATTGACGATGGTTCAGGATCAATCCACATGGGAAAAATTTGAAGACAACGCCTCATAATTTTGAACCACGGTCAGAGGACGAGATCAACGCCTGAGCTGTCACCCAACTGTTCAAACTATCACACCACATAAAAGTGAAGACATTTGAAGCCACGACAGCCTTTGGTTGGATTGAGTTTCGAACTCGCGACCCTCCTATATATAATTTGCTACACTTCCAGCTGAGCTACCACTCGCATAAGAAAAAAATCTATGTCAGATACACCGGGAAATGTCTTGAAAGCCTCAAGAGTTCTCCATTATCGCAATATGCAAAGCGGTTAAATACAAACATAAAAAGGTTCTTGCCTTTTTTTGCCCTCGCCTCAAAATAACGCTTGACCTTTAAGACGCTGGGAGAACTTTATCATGAAGAATGTGGTAGTTAACCATTAAAGAATCGCTTCCCCAGAGGGTGCAGTTGGGGCTATAGGTAAAATACCAATTCTTAAGAGGTGTGCCACCAAGCAGTCATGGCCAGTGATGAAGCAACACAGCGTAATTCCCACCACGAGGCCCAACAGGGATATTTATACTATCCGGCTTTCTTCAATCGTTAGAAACTATACTGAGGGATATGTCATCATAGTATCTCAAGGATACCAATATATTATATTATTACAGGGTATTATTACATAATATTTTTATAGGGTGTTTAAATTTTATCATTTACTAATAAAATATCTAATAGTGTTCAAAAGCCTAAATACAAGTATCACCATTGAATTCGTTTAAACATAGTCTTGTTCAAGAGGGGGAAATTGTAAATTAAAAAGGGAATCTGGTCGCATAAACGGACTGCCCTAATGCCCTGTTTCACTTAGCTTTAAACTAACATATTTTTCCTTCAAATATAATTGATATACACAGTCCAGTCACATTAATGTGACTACCTGTCAAAAGCCAGAATAACCACCTTCGGCAGAGCGGACCACTACGAGACGTGCAGGAAGAGAGTCAATTAGATTTCTGAAGGTGTTCACTGGGATATTGATCCATACCAACTCCAGTGCCGTGGCCAGCTGCGCTAGATTACCTCCCTCCTCCAGCCTGGATCCTTCCGGAAATTGTTGCAGGGTGTTTGCTTTCAGACGTTTCACGCCGTATACGCCAACGTCCATCTGTCCGATTTAGCATAAAACGTGATTCATCGGAAAAAGCCACCTGTCGCCACTCGGTGGACGTCCAGTTGCGGTACTGGCGTGTAAATTCCAGCCTTCGTCGCCGATGAACAGCAGTCAGCATAGGTGTATTAACCAGGCGTCTGCTGCGGAGGCCCATGCGTAGCAACGTTCGCTGAACCGTTGTTGAGGATACACTCTTGGTAGCCCCTTGGTTCATCTGGGCGGTCAGTTGCTCAACAGTTGCACGTCTATTCGCCCGAACGCATCTCCGTAGCCTTCGTTCGCCTCTGTCATCTATAGCCCCAGTGCACCACATGTGCCGCTGATTTTGGATAGTGCCATTTTGCCATGCACGGTATACTTTTACCACGGCAGCACGCGAACAGTTCACAAAATTAGCCGTTTCCGAAATGCTTCCACCCTTGGCCCGAAAGCCAATAATCATGCCCTTTTGGACGTCGGATAAATCGCTACGTTTCTGCATTACGCCAACGATTGAAATGCTTTCCGATGCCCTAGGACATCCTTTATATACACTCCACTGCAATGTGCTGCCACCTGCCTTTTGTGATTGGTTATTTCATGTTTACGTCGAAAGTAGGTGGTGGTCACATTAATGTGACTGGACTGTATTTGAAGTATGATTCACGATTCGAATTTATTTTTTACGTGATAGGATTAAATGTATGTGTGAAAATGGCAACAGAAACACCTAAATTATTTAAATCATTTCCCTTACACCAAAAAATACACTTTTTTCAGTTAAACCTCTGCCTTAGATTATATTCTGGATGCGCCCATGAATCGAAAACACGTGCTAAATATGATTATGTTTATGCTCATATTGTTTCGTCAAATGTTAAAAAATATTTTTATAACTCAGAATTGTAGAATACCATTGAATCATGGAGTATGTTATTATCCATTCAGGATTTAGTTATCAGCTGAAACTAGTTAGCAATAAGAAATTTGCATTAATATTTTTCGATTATAAACACTAACAAATATGTTTCCTCTAACATTAAAATTATTATTATTAAAATTTTAGTTGAAGAAACAGAAAAATTAACAAACAAATGTTGCATAAAAGTAAACAATGGATTTTTAAATTAATGAAAATTTCGTGGCACTATCAGCAGGCCCTGATTTACCATTAGGCCCGTGAGGCACGGGCCTAGGGCCCCCATAATTTAAAGGGCCCCAAAGTTTCAAAAGTATCTAAAATTTTAAACAAAAATAACTTTTCATATTTTCTGAAATGTTTTTTCAACAATTTTTGAAACGATCAACAGTCAAATACGTAAGTACCAATTATTGTTTTAAAATTAGTTTTTGTGATGAACGGATAACATGGGGGGCCCCTTCCTGCGTGTTGTGCCTACTATACCAAATTTTCTAAATCGGGCCCTGACTATCAGCCCTTCTTCATACAACATTAATGGTGTGTCTAGTGATATTGAAAAGCGCTGCATTTTTCTTTCCAGTGTTTATATTACTGAGTGTTGTAAATCAGTGTTAATATTAACATTGGAAAGAAATATGCAACAGTTAACACAGTTAAAAATACCATTTTTACAATAACAACTATGATAACGATTCTGATTTACTTCAATCTATTTCCCCCCTAACCGTATTGTTATTCAAACCAGGTCCTCTGCGTCTATTCCACTTGGCTTTGATAGGAACAAAAGAAAAGCAATTTAACTGGGCCGTTTGAATCCCCACAGCGGTTGAGACATGTAGTCATCTTTAATTCCATCTCCTCCTGTAAGAGCGCTTGAAAGCAATTTAAGGCTTCATATTCTGATGTTCCCACCTCCGAATGTTTTCGACAAAGAGCAAAGAAGGGCAATGAAACAAAATTACACTCAAATGGAATTTGTTTAATTACGGAAACCGTGGCAGTGGGGAGAAGTTCTTCTGATTAATGCCATTGCTCCCAGGGCAGCCATTTTACGGTTGAAGTCGCTAATTTATCTCCGAATTCGCGGAGTTTCTGGGATTTCTCGGGGCATTTTTAGCGTCACCAGAGAGGGCGTTTCCTGAAAGTAAAATGCCGTTGCTAATATTTCAAGCCGCTTGGCATGTTTAATTGCGCAATTCCGTGGTGTTTTCGTTTTTTTTTCCTTCTTAATTCGCTTTGTGGCAGATGCAATTAGCAGTAAATTTGTGTCTATGCATTCCTTTTGCACCAACTTTTAATCTAAAACACCCCTGAAGAATGCGTGATTGTATAATGTTCTTGCTTGTAGACTTGATTTTGAGGATCCTATTACGAGTCATCTTCAAGAGACGAACACTAGGGAAGTTTTGCATGGAGTAGAAGACAGAAGTTCATAAGTACACAGAAGAATATAGAAATCGTACGCAGTATTCTGGTTTGTGTGCTTCATTTTGAAGTTACATGATTGCGTGATGTTGTGACTTCTGTACTTGATTTTGGGGATCCTGTTATCAACCATCTTCAATGAACGGACATTGAGGAAAGTTTTCCTGCGGAAAAAAAGTTGAATATTACGGGGTGTTGTCCTCGATCAATCCCTTCCAGATTGTTCCCGGATCACCGCTAATAGACCAGTGTGTTAATCCGTCGCTACGTGAATTCAGCTACCTACTTACGACAGAAGTTCATAAGCATACAGAAAGTATATAAATCTTGCATTATATTCATATCTTTTGTCTGTTTTCGAAGATAGGATTACGTACCATTTTCAAGAAACGCACAATCAGGAAACATTTTCCCAAAGCGGAAAACAAGTTCTTGCTCACACAGAAGGTTCCAAAAATCTTGTGTAATATTATGGTTTGTGTGCTTGATTTTGTGGATCCAGTTACAAGCCATCTTCAAGAGACGGACACGAAGGGGAGTTTTTCTTTGAGCAAAAGTGGTTCAATATTACCAAGAGTTATCTTGAAATCACTCCCTTCGGAATTCATCATATACCGTCGCTAATAGACCCTCGTGTTGCTCCAGAGCAACGTCAATTCAACTACTTACCTACCTGGAGTAGAAGACAGAAGTGCATAAACAACAAGATAATTAGGATTACAAACCATCTCCAAGAAATAGACACTCAGGAAACATTTTCCTGAAGCGGAAAACAAACATATGCACTTAAAAGACTACATAAATGTCGCGTAATATTTCTGTTTTGAGTGCTAGAATTTGAGGATTTTGTAACAAGCCATCTACAAGAAATGTACACCGAGGGAAAATTTTTCCTACCACAGAAGACATTAGTTCAAGAGTATAAAAAAATAACATAGAATTCTCTGCCTTGATTTCAGAAAAATATTGTATGCAGTTGCAAGGCCTTGCTTGCTTTGAAAATGCTCGTAAATTTTGATATAATCAAATCGGTAAAATTGAATGAAGTGTCTTCTGTGTAAAGAATGAAAAGATAACTCTCACATAAATGAATGCGAAGTTTCCACCATTTTCAGTGATTGGTATCAAACAAAAAATTAGCCATTAGATGTACCTTAAAAGACTGTAGTGATCACGGGAGTTGGTGCATGTTAAATCTATCGTGGCCTCTGTCCACACGTTGGCGTGGTGTAAGAGTTTGGAGTGTGGAATGCCAGCTCAGGTGTTGACCTCCTCATCTGACCGTGGTTAAAATTAACGAGGCACTGACCTTGGTTCTTTCCCTTCTGGATTGATTCCGGAACGTCGGTGTGTCCAATTTTGTCAATTGACTATTTACCTTATTTTATGAAACGAATGTACTTTCAGTCGCCATTCCAATTTATGTGTTGGAAAAAATCGCATTAAATTCGCAACGCGAATCCGAAAACTATCACCCCAGAATAAATACCTGCCAAAATATTCCATCTAGTTATGCTAAAAGGCGTTCGAATCGTTTTCATCGCACATTCAAGAAGGCTGAAATAACAGGTACCGCTCAATTTACAATTACCCTAATTTTCGGCGCACCGAGTCAATGAGGCTGTTATTTGCGTGGCTCTCAACAGAGGCGGACCACATCTGTTGTTGTCCGAGCCGCGAAAAGTGTTGTTCCTCTTCATCTTCATTGCAGACAAATACCGCCATTTTCATGTTTCCTGGGCGGACGACAATAGCAGTTAATCGGTCACTCACTCGCCGCGTTTGATGGATCGCCCGATCACGTGACACCCCCAACCAGCACGAGAAACTCGAAGGCTACTTTTCACTTTTGCTGTGCCATTTTCTTTTTTTGGTTCGAAAGTTGCACTACAAGTTTTCCTTTTTTTTACCACACGGAGCCTTGTTTAAATTTGTAATGAAGTATTTTTTTCACTCCTATTCGAATGCAAAAAGAACGAAAATAGTCTGCTATGTCTCTCCAAATGGCAGTTAGTTCTTTTTTTGTCCTTTTTTGTCGGAATATAAGAAAATAGAAACTCTTTTGGCAATGTGGAACTTGTTTTTTATGAGTGCTTCTTGAGAGAATTTTTTCAATTTATTTGGCGTGTCTAAAAAAATCTGCCTGAAACATGAAAGTATCAGAAATGTGCTTTATACATTCTCTGTTGTTTCTAAAGTGAATAGTTTTTCTTAATTCTATTGAAATAGAAAAACAGCCTTCTTAAAGGTTCAGAAGATGATTTTTTAGAATTCACTTTTGGGAGGCCCAGATTAAAAATATACACAGAAAAAATTCCTAAAACCGTCATTCATTTTGTTATTTGTTCACTCCGTTACAAAAATAACCAAAACATTGTTTAAAATATATTAAAAATATTTTTAATACAAATACAAAATACTTGAGCAATTCCTGTAAGCAATTTTTATCTTTAAAAATTGTTTAAACTACATTTCAATGCCCTAAAAGCGTCTATTAAAGGTAACCGAGCACTCGTTATTATTTTGAGCTTCAGAAAACTTGTCTTTTGATTCAATTAAAGATAGTTACTGATTCATAACAACAAAAAAAGAATTCTGAAGAATTCAATCCGTACCATGAATGTGTCATCCAGGAAGTTACAAAAAGTGTCACCATGAACCAAGGATTTGAATATCAGCTTCAAGCTCCTTGTAACATGAGATAAAAAAATGCTTTCGGCTCCTTAAAAATCTTCGAAATGATTTTATTATTACGATGCGTTGTCCTTCGGTCTTTCCCTTCGGGATTGATCTTGGACTGTCGCTAATAGCCCGTTGTGTTGTTCCAGTGTGACCTTAATTAACTAACTACCCAAGGACCAGAAGCTCTTTTCCATATCAGTTTAGAAAACTCAATTCCATTTTGGAATGAGGGGTAAAATACGAGTTTAGATAACGTGAGTAGTAAGCAGAGGTACTGGTGAGGCGGAAGTGACGTCATCAAAAGGGGGCGTGGCATCGTGACGTCACAACGTGACGTCATCACAACCGGAAGTGACGTATTGACTGTTGAGTTGAGGAGTAGGGGTCCTGCTGCTGAACAAAAACATTAAGGTCGAGTGGAGTTGAGATGTTGGTTTCGGTTTAAAAAAATTTTAAGTTTATCTACTGTTGAATGGCAACAGGGTAGTTTATTTAATTGGGAATGGCAACACTTGGTATGTTTACGTTTGGGACTTAGAAGTTTTTTATCTGAGATTTCACTGTGTACGTAAAGTTGAGGAGTAAAGGTCCTGCTGCTGAATTAAAACGTTAGGGTTGAGTGGAGTTGAGATGTTGGTTTCGGTTTAAATTTTTTTTAAGTTTATCTACTGTTGAATGGCAACAGGGTAGTTTATTTAATTGGGAATGGCAACACTTGGTATGTTTACGTTTGGGACTTAGAAGTTTTTTATCTGAGATTTCACTGTGTACGTAAAGTTGAGGAGTAAAGGTCCTGCTGCTGAATTAAAACGTTAGGGTTGAGTGGAGTTGAGATGTTGGTTTCGGTTTAAATTTTTTTAAAGTTTATCTACTGTTGAATGGCAACAGGGTAGTTTATTTAATTGGGAATGGCAACACTTGGTATGTTTACGTTTGGGACTTAGAAGTTTTTTATCTGAGATTTCACTGTGCGTGTAAAGTTGAGGAGTAGGTATCCTGCTTCTGATATTTTAAAATAATTTCTATTTTCTAGGAAGAGAGTTGAGTTGTTAGTTTTGGTTTTAATTTGAAATATAGGAGATTTGTTTTATTTTTGAATTTATTAATTACATGAAAGTTTCTGTACTGGTGAGTGGCAACACCAAATGTGACGTCATTGCAGTGTTTACAGTTTGGACTTGTTGCCGTCAGATTACTTGCCTGAACATGTCTAGACAAGTTTAGGCATGTTTGAACGATAGTTGTCTTGTTTGGACACGTTTGAACAGGATAGCGTTCACACAACACTTCATGTCAACCGGTGGTAGAGTTGAGTTACCTTCAAGCTGAATGGTGTTTTGCTATTGGTTGTCGATAAGATGTGGGTACCTCCCTGATTATTAAAACTTCTGTGATTGGTGGAGTACTATTTGTTGGAATTTAGTGGCAACGATAATTTTTTTAGGGATGTTGTTTTACTGATCATGTCAATACTCTCCTGTCTGAGCACTAGTGCAGTTGAGCTTCTTGCTAATATTTTGTCTTGCTCCGTTTAATTTGCTTTTCATCATGGATGGTTCCAATTCCCTTTGCATTAAAACTATGAAGCGAAATTCTATTCAACCTAGTCCCGTAAAGAGAGTTCGTATTACTAAAAAAAGTGCATTGTCTGTGCTTGGTGAAACACCAAAAATAAAATCTGTACCTATGCCTGTGGAAGAGCCAAAAATAACAATGGATTCGTTGCCTGATACGATGATACACCTTGGAGACAACATGTTCCTGCTTGTGAACAAGTTCACTGGACTGACCAGAGTGCACATTCGAAAGTACGTTACAGATGAGAGTGAAAGCTTACAGCCTACGAAAGAGGGAATTTCGCTTTCTCCAAAAGTGTGGGACTTGTTTATAAGCAAAGTGAGTAAATATTTCACTTTTGCTAGTGTGGAATCTGTTAAGATTCTGGAAAGAGACCTATGTATGTCTAAGGAAGTTGTAGGAGACACGACATTTCTTATCCTACAAAGACTGTTTCGAAAAAGTGATAAGTGTTTTCATTTTGTGCCCGATCGTGTTGTGTTGCGTTGGGAACACATCTTCAAAATCTGTGAGAACTACGAGCGTGTTGCTGAACGTGTGAATAATTCATTATTTGCCTACTCTCTGTATTATTATGTGAGTCATGAACTTGAAAAGTTTTCGTCACTGATTTCCAAAGATACTTACAACGGTGACCCAGACAATCCAGAAGGGGTAGTTGAATTGAAAAATGCTTTGTGTGCACATTTAGAGGATATTATTTCAAAAGGTATATCTAATACTGCGGACTGTTTCGGATGTAAGAATTATATTGTGAACGACGTTGCGCATACCTGTTTAGATACGAGTAAGGAAGAATCTTTTTCTATAAAGTTTACTTCTATTCTTTACAGTATTGATTGGCGTGATTTTGCTGTGACCTTCGTTCAAAAAAATTGTATGCTATTAAATTTTCAGTATTTGATTTTGCAAGGTGACTTTTTTGAATGTTTAAATGTGAAGGAACTCATAGAATCTGTGCGAGAAATGTATGTAAATTCCAATCATATCTCCCCATATTTTACATCAGTGTAATGTTTTTTTTTTAACTTTTGTTATAAATGAATAAAATTTTGTTGATTTTTACTACACCTGTGTGCGTTTCATTTATTTTTATATATTTTAGTTTTTAATTATTTATTTTACTAACTTGTTTCTTTGTGTACAGTATGCTTACCAGCGTTTTTGATTTAATTTGTTATTGCTGGTTGTTTTTAAAATATCATTTTTTGAAAATTTCTTCATAAAACTTTAGTTTTTAGCTCTCTATTTCAATAGGAAGATTTTTTTCCTGAAAGATTAGAGAAGTATATAAATAGTGCGTTTCTTATAATTTAACAGTCATTATGAATATCAGCTTTAGGTTAGAACACAACCGCTGCTGCAATGGAAGAAATTCTGTATCAGACATATCGGAATCCCAAACTCCCAGGCAGCTTTGGTGGTATAAATGCTTTACAGCGTGCTTTAAAAGGTCGTGTGAAAAGAAAACAGATAAGAAATTGGCTACAAACGAAAGATTCGTATACTTTACACAAGCCTTTGCGGCACAAATTCCAGAGAAATCGTGTAATAGTAGGAGGATTAAACGAACAGTTTCAATCTGATTTAGTGGACATGCAATCTTTCGCCCCTCATAACGATGGGTATAAGTATTTGCTTACTTGTATTGATATTTTATCTAAATATGCATGGGCCATTCCTCTGTTAGATAAAAAATCTACAACTATAATGAGAGCTTTTGAAAAAATATTTTTGGAACGTACTCCTCAATCCTTACAGACAGATGCTGGGAAAGAGTTTACCAATAAACTAGTGCAAAATTTCTTAAAAAAGAAGAAAGTTCATTTCTTTACCACACATAATTCAACAAAAGCTTCAATTGTTGAACGCTTTAATCGTACCCTTAAAACTAAAATGTGGAAATACTTCACTGAAATAAATACGAAGAGATATATTGACGTCATAAACCAATTGATGCATAGTTATAACCATACTTGGCATCGTAGTATTAAAACAGAGCCTTCATCAGTGACATTACAAAATGAAGGAAAAGTATGGGATACATTATACGGACAGCAATCTGATGTAAAACAGAGCAGTTCAGAGTTAAAGGTTGGCAATACTGTTCGTATTAGTCGGGAGAAAATGCACTTTGAAAAAGGATACGAACAAAACTGGACAAAAGAAATTTTTACTATTGATAAAATAATACCTCGGATACCTGTTGTGTATAAACTGAAAGATTTAGCAGGGGAAGTGATACAAGGAAGTTTTTACAAAGAGGAATTGCAAAAGATTTCGGATTCCGGATTTTATCCAGTAGAAAAGGTTTTAAAGAAAAGAAAACGTCATGGAAAAATGGAATACTTTGTGAAATTTCAGGGTTATCCTGAAAAATTTAATGCTTGGGTTGAGGATGTCAAAATGATATAAATAGAGCTGTTACTGTACTTACCTATTAATTTTTTCGCAGTACGATGTCGTTCTACATCACGCTTCCCAGCGACAGCTCTATTGAGTTTTATCCTGGCAATACAATGTCTCACTTCTATACGAAACTTTCCACACGTATGGAACTCTCAGGTGAATGGGAAGTAGGATTAGTTGAAATGATTTATCCCAGAATGTGGAATAACATTATTGATGGTGAAAATTCTTTTGAATATAATCTAGGAAACGGAGTAAAAATTGATGGAAAAGTAGCGTGTGGTTTTTATGATTCTCCGAATGACATTTTAAATACATTTCCAAAGCACATAAAAATTCAAATGAAATATAACAAACACACTAAAAAGGTGGTGGTGCAGCTCACTAACGGTGCAACGCTGCGATTATCCAAGGGACTAGCTGAAAACTTAGGTTTCGAACCTAATCAAGTGATTGGAGAAAATTTTATTCCAGGAAATGGAGGCCCAGATACAGTAATCACTGAGAGTCCTTTTGTCGCGGATCCTCATGTTGATTTACATTTGCTGTACGTTTACACTGATATCATTCAGCCTGAAATTGTTGGTGGGATCTTAGCTCCTCTTTTGCGAACTCTGACAGTGAAGGGAAGAGATGGTGATATGATTCAGGAACAATTTGAGAGACCTCATTACTTACCAGTTTCCAGAAAAAATTTTGACTCAATTGAAATTATTATAAGGACGCACACTGGTCGTTACGTCTCATTCGAAAGAGGAAAGTTGATAGTGAAACTACATTTTCGCTTGAAACAGATCATATAAAAGAGTGTTCCTTTCTGAATTGATTCATTTTTCATTTTTGCATTCAAGACAAGAAGTAACACAATGTTGGTGCCTTACACGTGTTGTACAAAAAAGTTTGAAAATTATTATGCAGGACAAATCGGAAATGGTCTACCCTACTACAAAGGAGTTGTTTTTCAGAAAGGACACGGAATAGGAGGTTTTTTTGCAAAACTCTTTCGCAGAGCATTGCCTTTATTGATAAGTGGTGCAAAAACGGTTGGAAAAGAAGCATTACGGACAGGAACAATGGTTGCTAACGACATGTTGTCGGGCGAAAAATTCAAAACATCTATTAAAACTAGAGCAAAAGAAACCGGAAAGAAATTAGCAAGAAAGGCAGTTCAAAAAGCAGATGAAATGATTGGTCACGGAAAGTTTAAAAGGAAACGCAAACGCTCAAAACGTTCCATTTCATCTAAAGTCAAGAAGGTGCAAAGACGTGATATTTTTGACTCATGATACTATGGCTTTTCTACTAAAAGATTCTCCAGAATGTGTAAAATCCGAGCTAGAATTATTCTCTTTACCTCCAACGCAAACTGTTATCGAGAGAGGTCAGTGGGTTGAATTTCATCCGCTAGCCAATGTTTCTGATGGAAGCCCTGTCGAATTCAATGTCTCTGGAAGCGGAGACGAATATCTTGATTTATCACAGACTCAATTATATGTCAAAGCTAAAATTTTAAAAAGTGATGGCAAACCAATCACAGACGAAAGTAAAGTAGGGCCTGTAAATCTCTTTTTGCATTCCATGTTTTCCCAAGTGGATATAAGTTTAAATGAAAGACTTGTTTCTTCCAGCAATAACACTTATCCTTACAGAGCCATGATAGAAAAACTACTAAATCACGGTTATGATACTAAAACATCCCAACTTTCTTCGGAACTGTTTTTTAAGGATACCGCCGGTCGAATGAATGTTTTTGATTCGACAGATACTGAGCCTAACGATGGATTCAATAAGCGGACAGAAATGTTCAAACTCAGTACATCGGTTGATATGATTGGTCGATTACACTTGGATATGTTTCATCAAGAACGACTCCTTCTTAACATGGTAGATGTGAAAATTAAGCTTATTCGTAGCAAACCGGAATTTTGTTTACTGGGAGATGGAGAATTTAAAGTTTCACTAGAACATGCTTCCTTATTTGTTCGTAAAGTGAGAGTCAGTCCAGGTGTTGTTATAGGACACGCAAAGAGTTTGGAAAAAGCAACAGCCAAATATCCCATTAACAGAGTTCTCTGTAAAGCTTACTCCATTCCTGCAGGCAATATGAGTTTTGTTCAAGATAACATTTTTACGGGACAGATGCCTAATCGTATCGTGATCGCCTGTGTTGATAATGACGCGTTCAATGGACACTATAAAAAGTCTCCCTTCGAATTCAAACATTACAATATCAATTTCATTGGAGTCTACGTGGATGGTCAACCCATACCTCATAACCCACTTCAACCAAATTTTGACAAAAATCAATTTGTCAGAGCATATCAGAACTTATTTACGAATGCCGAAAACAGAGGTCTATACCTCTCAAGGTCAGAATTCTCAAAAGGTTATTCTTTATTTTGCTTTGATTTATCCCCAGATTTGTGTGACGGTTCACATCTAAATCTTGTTCGTCATAGTAATTTAAGAATAGAAATTAAATTTGCCACCCCCTTACCGCAAACAGTTTCAGTGTTAGTCTACGCTGAGTTTGAAAACTTGATTGAAGTCAACAAAGCTCGAAATATTCTCTACGATTTTGGAAACTGATGAATTCGTCAGACATTTATAAAATCTTATCTCGTGACCCTATTTCGGCGAGATATTTCTCGGGTGTTTTTCCTTCGGACAAAATACCAAAAGTTAGAAAGTTTCCCTCTGCTATGGTGTTGAATACTGATAAACATTATGAAAAAGGAACTCATTGGCTTGCCGTCTACATTCAAGATAAAAACACAGTTGAATTTTTTGATTCCTATGGATTGCCTCCCGACGCATTTGGACAAGACATAACAAGATTTGTCAAGACTTTTCAGCATGTTCATTGGAACGAGGTTCCAGTTCAAAGCGTAACATCTAACGTATGCGGACATTATTGCATATATTTCATTGTTAAACGATGTCAAGGATTATGTATGAAATCTATTCTTACTCAACTTAGTGGAAAGAAGAATGATTTTAGAATGTTTCAGTTTGTCAAGAAAAGATACGGTGTAACCATGGTTTTTAAAAATTAAAAGTTAGATTTTCAGTAATACTGTCTCCTGTTGTTGTTATTTCTTCTTTTTTTTAGAGTTATAAAAAGGTTTCAAATTCGAGTGAAATCACCAGTTTATGAAACGTTTAGGATGAAGTAAGACGTGCAAAAAAAATGGCCAACACAACTATACGAATTCTTTTAACAGCATTGCTTATATTTTCCTACCTTGGGTTTTCTGTGTTTATTATTTTGACTTGTCTTAATTGGCCAAAACATGAATCATGCTCTTTAGCACAAAATAAAACGACGCTTGAAATGTATAAAATTTACCAAAAAATTGATTCAGTGGGATTTATTAAATGCAATGAATTTTCCAATCTGTTCTTCAGTCACTCAGTTTGTGGAAAAACAATATGCGATTGTGTTCGCAATTCTTTAAATGTCTTTGAAAACCACTGCTTGGAATTTACTCAAAATATTGTCGATTCAATCAGCGAGTGTGAACTCGTTGCACGCACAATTAAAGGTTGTACAGACATTGTCTGTAAAGTATAAAAGTCCAAGCTTTTTTTAAAACTAAGCACATATTGGAATATGGAGCTCCCTAAGCTTGTTCATCCTTCTACATGTCTTCTCAGTGGCCCTACAGGTTCAGGAAAAACCGTTTTCATAAAAAAGCTTTTAGATCATAAAATGTTTGATCCAATGCCTACGCATATTGTGTACTGTTACGGAAGCTACCAACCACTTTTTAATTCCATGAAGAATGTAACTTTTGAAGAAGGTTTACCCTCTAACCTTAGTTTCATTCGAAATGCTTTAATTATTATAGACGATTTAATGTCAGAGTTAGCCAGTGATACTCGTTTAAGCAATCTTTTTACGAAAGGGAGTCATCATAGAAATCTTTCAATTATCTTTATAACTCAAAACTTTTTTCATCAAGGCAAAGAAATGAGAAATGTTCATTTAAATTCACATTACGTGGTTTTGTACAAAAATCCTAGGGACAAAAGTCAAGTAACACATTTAGCAAGACAGATGTTTCCCAGGAAAACCAAAGCTTTTCAAGAAATTTTTGATGATGCTACCTCAACACCCTTTAGTTATTTGCTCATTGACCTAAGACCTGAGACGAATGAGCGGTTGCGGTTACGTGCAGGAATATTTCCTGGCGATAAACATTTTGTATATGAACCTCGCTAGGTCATTTTCTCTTTTTGACATCTCCTTGTTCAAAGTGACTACATGTGTAGCGGTTCAAAGCCTATATAAAAAACAAAGTGTACAAGCACAAGAAATCATTTTCCATCGGGATGCCGTCTCAGAAGGATGTGGAATACCTGAAACTCCTGCAGAAAAACCGAAGAAAAGCAAATGTATTGAAAAAATGTCCGAACAGTCTTATCAAATCTGTTTGTGAATGTGTATTAAATCTTTTAAAAGGAAATCTTCCAATCAGTAAACGTACCAAAAATCGACTAGTCCCTTTCAAAAAAACTTTAAGAAAATTATCTGAGAAAAAGGTACCCCTGTATAGAAAAAGACGTCTTTTGGTACAAAAAGGTGACGGATTTTTATCCTTTCTCATTCCAAAACTGCCTTAAGTGTCTTATCATCACTCATCCATGGAACACAGTAAAAAGTTTGCTTTGGTGCCTGTTGATAGTATGCAGCAATTTGAGGATGAGCATTTGAGTGATTTAGACACACAGATTCAAAATATATTGAAAAGAAAAATGGATGATGATGAAAAAGCTAAGTTATATACTCAGATTTTGCAAAAATATGTCTCATTTCCAGATGTTAATGCAATTAATCCTCTCAAAGAACAACTTCTTGAGCCAAACCCTGAAAACAATATTGATACAGAAAATAAAATTCTGGAATCTGTTCCTGTAAAGTACAAAGATTCTACGAAGAAAATGTTGGAATTTTTTAAACAACATAAAATTTCCTGGAATCAGAACAAAGAACTCATGTTGAACGATAAAAAGATCCCTGGCTCGGATATCGTACAACTTGTAAATTTTCTATTGAGAAACAGAATTCGAAAACCAGTTGCCTTTGAACAATTTAAAGAAATATTAAATGTTAACTATTTCCCTCAAGACTTTATCAAAAACAAAAACTTAACTAAAGTTAAGTCTATGTATGCGAAGCCTAAAAAAGTCAATGGAAGAAATGTATCTTCAAACAGATGGCTGAACTTGTAAAATTTTCTAACTTTCGTGTTTTTAATAAATAGTATTGATACTTATTTTAGGCTTGTTGATTTATTTTTTCAACTTTTCCTCATTTCATTAATGTATTATATTGACACTTTTTTTTTTATTCTTATGTATTGTTTTTTTTTTTTAAGTATAAAAATTTTTTCTAAAAAAAGAAGTATCAAATTTAATTGTTTTCTCTAAAAACACTTTTTTAAAATTTTAAAAAGTAAATTTTTTCTTCAAATTGTTACCATACGTACTAACGAATAGATGATTTCACATGTATGGAACTTTTCACAAAAAATGAAACATAAGCAACAAATAAAAAAAAAATGTTTATTAATTTCTTAACAAAATAAAAAATCTTTACAATATAGATTTTACAAACAATTATATAGATATACCTAATACCCATAGGGTAATGTAGTGAAATCGGGTTGAATGACCCTCTTATTGTACACTATCCTGTATACCTTAGTTTCGTGTTTATTTAGTACTCTTCTACGTTTTGCCTCCCTGGTAATTTTGGCGGGATTTACTACTGGAATGGTCCGGTCATCCATATCTAGCACCAGACTTACCATGGAATTGTAATTAATTAGCTGTGTATTTCTAAAGTTGAGAGTAAATCCTCTCACTTTGCAGCAAGTTTTCCCAGTGGCAGTCTGGTAAGCGTAGTTTTTGGGTCCTCCTGAGAAAGAAAAAAGTTATAAGAAAATTTTTTCCACTAAGAAATTTTTTTTTTTTGGTCACATCCTGGGTGTGTATACTTGAAAAAATTAGTTATATATGACACATTACAAAATACCAAGTTGGGCAACCAAAATTGGGAATTCACGAGTTCTAAAATAAACGCTTACAAGAAATCTGAGTTTCGATATTACGCATGAGGCTATAATGTTAATTCTTAAATATCATGCATTAATTGTTTTTTTTCTCTTTTTTCATTGAAAGAATAAACACTTTTTTTTTCCCGTTGAATGATTTGTGAAATTCTTTTTTAAGTTAATAAAATAAAGAAAATTCTTTTAAAAAAGGACTGCTTACCAGAAACGAATGAGGAAATGGTATCGCCGTCCAATTCGTCAGTGAATTCGCCTAAGAAATTTCCCAAGGGAGGCTCATATGTTGAATCTTTCGAATAGATGATCGAATCCGTGTCGTGGTACAGCACTCTTCGCCCTAGCTTGTCCATTTCACCATATAGCTTGATGCGTGCCCAAGCTGTAGTAAAAGCAGCCAAAAAGATGTTTGTGGAGGCGTCTTGCTCAACGAACTCCTTAGACTTTTGCCACTGGATGGCAGCTACCTCTGGCGTGGGTAAAAATACGTCCTTGATCTGAAAAGATAAGAGATGTGTTACAAAAAAGTGAATACGCTGTGTTGCTCCAGTACGATGTTAATTGAACTACCTTTTCTACCAAAACAGAATTTAAACAAATAAGGCATGAAATAAATATAAGAATAGAAATTACGTTTTTAGTAGGGTCCGTCAGCATGTTGTTAAACATAGGTATCGTGTTAACATATGTTAGTTGCCCCTTTAGAGTATTCATTCCCCATCTGTAAGATCAAGGTACTTATTAATATTTACACCAAATAACAGGTTCTCTCTCTCTCTCTCTCTCCAAAAAAAAAAAAATGAAGATCTTACCGTCCCCAAAAACTATTTAAAGCCAGCTTTGCCACTTGTCTCCGCCCAGGGTTTTTTTTAATATTGACTGCGTCTAACTTTATGCCTTCACGTTCTTCATATAGCCTAATGTAAGCAAGTTTTTGGACATCGGTCACACACTCAGAAGGCCATCCACTGCTCTCCTGTTTAATTTTTAAAAATAAATCGATGTATGATCGAAATAGGGAGTCGGATTTGTTATCAAAGTGATAAACCTCGTAGATCTAAAATAAAAACAAGATTAAAGAAAAATTTATGCATAAAAGGTAAAAGAAACTAAAACATTATAAAGTTATTTAAAAAAAAAAGCTATTCACGTGTGTAAACCGATATCCTTTTTGCTCTGCCAGTTTCAACTCCTCGCTCACCCATGTACCAATAAGGGCCCTATCATCATCGGTATGGGTGCAAGGACTTAGCTGCAAAGTTTCGGCACAAGTTCGGCACAGCGGAAACATTAATTTTTGATGGCATCGGTATGGGAGCACAGGAAAATACAACTGCTTGGGTGGTATAACCCTGCAATGTATTAACCCAAAATAATCATTCACATCCTTGCAATCTTTGGTTATTACTTGAGGATGACCAACAGGGTATGTGCAATATTTGTTAACCTAAACAAATAAATAAATATAAATAAATACATACATACATACATATATATATATATATATATATATATATATATATATATATATATATATATATATATATATATATATATATATATATATATAATAAAGAAAATAGCTGTAAAAACATTTAAAAAAATAATAATATTAACAACCCACCCATGGATACAGCGAAGTGAAATCAATGTATTTCGCATTTCCTTTGTGGTAAAGTTTTACAGCATTAGTCCGACCACCAAAAAAGGCATCCCTAGGTTTTAGCCGATCCACCAAATAATGCCCTGCAAGGAACGACTTTAAATCTGGGTCTTCCTTCTTTTGCTTGAGGAAATCGTGCTCCCACATTTCTTCAACGTTGTATCCCTGTGCACGTAGGTTGCTGACACCGTCTATGGTTTTGCTCCTCAAAATAGCCATGGACACGTTCTTCAGGGGATGCAGAATGTCTCCATCGTAACATGTTCCACAGCCGTGGAAGAAACATCCCTAAAAAATAAAATGTATTAGTTAAATCAATCCTATTACTTAAAAAAAGTTCTGTTCGCTGAAAGGTTGATTAGGTTATTTATAGCCCTCTTTTATTAGAATTTAAGCAAAACATAGTTCTTCTTCATATTATTATTATTTATAACTTTTAAATGATGTAAAGTATATACGTGGGGAGAGAGTATCCAATATTCTGTATAAATAGTGTCTATTAACACACACACACACACACACACACATATATATATATATATATATATATATAACCTTAGCAATAGATAGTATACAAACTAATGGAACTTTTAATTTTCAATAGTTGAAATCGTGTAATCCTTACCTGATATTGATAAATGGTATTATTATCGGGACAAAAACCATCTACCGATATTCCAGCGACTTTTCTCTCTCCTCTTCCGTTGAGAGCATGGTCAATATGGATCCCGTTCTTAAATTGTAAGAAATCCAGCCACCGGATACCATCAGCACTGAAATTTGTTTCATTCACGTATCCGTGCGCGGGAACCATACCAATGGTTTGGGGCTGTATGTGGCTGCTCCTGTATGTAGCCATACAGGCAGATGCAATCGTCACATACCTGAAAAAAAATGTTTAGTTAATATAAAGATAAATATAAAAAAAGTAGTCTGATGTATTGTCTCATATATAAAGGAAATATATAAAAAAAATCTGATTTAGGAAAGGTGTTTACCTAAAGGGATCCACACCAGCCACTTCCATAAATTGAGTCCTGAACTCCAAACAACAACGGCGAAGGATGTCAACGTCTGATCTGAAGAAAAAAAATTTTGTTGTTGCTGTTGTTGTTTTAAAAAAGAAACTGTTAATCACAAATAATGCTGAACAAGAAAATGTCAAGTAACATATACCTGCAATAGGAGAATATTTCTTTTGGAAAGTTAAAAACGTCTCCCTTGCGTTCCTCATGCCAGGCCAGGAATGTCTTTCTGGCTGTAGTGGTCATCCCATCAGGGCTATAATAATGAGGGTCAGGGAGGGGTCCAACGTAAGTTTGGTTCTCACGGGTGTTGAAGAGGTGAGGGAAATACCCCTTTTTCAGCTCCGTAAGTCCAAAACAGCCGGGTAGTTTTGCCAAGGCCATTGGCAAGAAATTTAGAGAATCGATGACTCTGACGTCTACCCCTTTATGGTGTAAAGTCATCAGTAACGATCCGTTAGGAATAACATCAGGTGCTGTTCCTTGCTTCAACATCCACTGAATCAAAAACTGACCATCGAACCTAAAAGTAGAAAAAATTAACCAAGTTCCTAAAATGAAAGAAAAAAAGCATGTGCCTATTAAACATAAGGAAATTAATTCATTGGTCCTGATCCATTGTCCATCGTTTCTAAAAGTAGTGCGAACCTAAAAATAGAAAAATTAACTAAGTTCCAAACATAAAAAAAAGCATGTGTCTATTAAAACATACGGAAATTAATCCATTGGTCCTGATCCATTGTCCATCGTTGCTAAGAGTAGAGATGACTAAGTTACAAAAAAAAAATATGTAAAAAAATGTTAACATAAACAAATTTATTTACCCTTTCATGTTGTGAGCTACAGCAGTATAGCCCTTGTGTTGAGGAGCAAACAGCCAGGCACAAAAATCGTCACAAGCCGAATATCCCTGAAACACCTTCTCTTCACCAGTTGCATACTGTGCCACCGCAAAGTTCACTATGTGTTCCCCAGAAGATTGATCCGTTTCGAAATCAAAAAATATCAGCTTCTCACTGGGGTTCTTGGCTTCCACGGTTCGTAAGAAGCATAGATGTTCAGCAGCCACCACGAGTTCTTTGCAAGAAGGACACCTTGTATTTTCACAGCGGTGTTTGTCACGGGGGCAGTCCCTTCTCCGAATTACTTTGCAGCACTCCCTGCACTGATAAACCTGAAACGCATAAAAATAATATTAGTAATAATAAATAAGCAATAAAAAAGTAATACTGAGAAACAAGTCATGCACATGTATTCTTAAAATCACCGAAGAAAAAAAGTACCCTTACCCGATCACAGAGAGATAGTAATTGGTTCCCTGTGATGGACTTGTGTGCTACAAAGCAATCCTCCGAACTGCAAAGTCGATCACAATCCTGGCAACGTTGTTTCTGACCCGGATCACAATGTGTCCTTAAACACACTGGGCAGGATTCTTCACAACAGTGGTCTTCGACATTTTGAAAGGGCTTTTCACACTTCTCACAATAATTGTTTGCACCAAAAAAACCTTTCAATGATTTCACGACATCATAATGGTTATCGTGAAGCCACAAATTGATGCGTCGGGACCTATCAGGACCTTTGTATGCAACCTACAAAAATAAATAACATACTTTTTAAATTTTTGTTAATGTTTTCGTTTACACTCTCTTCTTGCACATGAAGCATGTACACATTATAAATACTAAAAAAACAACATTTTTTTTACAAACAACAACAAAACAAAACAAACACACAAACAAACAAATAAAACAACAAAAAGGTACACTTACTCGGTTTAAGTTCTCTGAAGAGAGAACTACGATTTGAAGATCTAGATGATCCTCAAACTTTCTTATGTCCTCAAAGGTGCAAGGACCTAATGGCACTCCTGCAGCTTCATGGAGAGAGCGGGCTCTGTTCATCAAGGCTGGGCGTCTTCTGTCCCTCAGGGTGTTAATGTACGAGACGTTTTTGTCCAAGTGCGCCTTTCCATACACTATGGCTTTTGCACAGCAAAGACCCTCATCATCAAAAGGTATGGCCAAGATTGATCTTTTATTCAGCCTATCCATAGAAATGTTAATAGTTCTTCTGTTTCGACCGGAACCCACAGGTCGCTGAATGGTTACGACATCTATCTCAAAATTAGAATCCAATTTAATCTCTTCCTTAGATTGAAGTACCTTCATTATGCAACTAAGTACTTTCTCAACCGTAATATTTGATACCGACATCAGGGAAGTAGACACGGGCTTGTCGAGTCCCTCTGCTTGAATGCAAAATCTTATAAGATCAGATGGACGTAAGGATTCCGTGGTACGATGTATGAGAATCTCAAACAGCAACCTGACTGAGTTCACAATGGTCGACAAAGACATTCCTCTAACATCTTGCTGAAGTCGCTCTGGTTCCACTCGTGCCCTGTACGTAATTTCGTCAGCCTGATACTTATTATTCCGCCGCCGTGCTCGTTCTACAAGAACAATAGCATCTTCAATCTGTAAAAAAAAAAACATGATTAGTAAATATGATAGTATTGTTTTAGTCACTTCACTCTACTATAAATTTTTTCAGAGGAAAACATACACAAAATTACTTTTTTAACAATAGTTAGTTTTATGAGTTATATAAAATTACACTTACAGTGTGGGCTTCACTGTTTTCATCACAGTTTTCACCAACATGAAAAGGATTCGAGACTCCAGAAGTCTAATTTAAAAAAAAAATGCAATTAACAAAAAAAGGTTCAGAAAAAAAATCTTTAATGAAATAAAATAACTCATATAAAAAAGAATACCTCAAATCCTGAACCCACTTGATAATACAATGGCAGTGGTATTGGGTTTTCAGTAAATAATTGAGAACATTCACCGAGAATCTAAAAATGTAAGATCCCATCTTAAATTTAGAAGAAAAACTATATATAAAAAAGTTCTAGCGCGAAAGAAAGTCAATGAAAATAACCTTACATTATCATCGTGTTCCAAGAAGTTTTGACACATTTCATCTATAAGCTAAAGATGAAAAGCAAGATCAATAGTAAAATAGGTTTCACTACTTAGAAATGTCAAATAAATACGCTTGCTTTTTTTTAAGTATATAAACCACATAAAATAAAATAAATAATTTATTACAAGCTTACATCATCATCCGAATCTCTCATTGGGAAATCCGTGTCTTGAAAGAGTATCTATAATTACAATAAATTTTTCAGTTGAATTAAAATTTATTGCATTTAAATAAAGTAATTTAATAATTTACTGGCTAAGTAGTACTATAGAAGAAAAAAAACAGTTTTGGACTCGAACCAAAAAAAAATGCGTACTTACCGTAGCTGAAGATAAACCATCAGCTTTTTGAGACTTTGGGTAATCCATTTTTGAAAACACACTTGATGCTAAGAAAAACTAAGCTTTAAGGAGACAAGGTAAGAAATGTACTTGTATTTTCACTCTTGTCATTTAAATATTTTCACCAAGCACAGACAATGCACTTTTTTTAGTAATACGAACTCTCTTTACGGGACTAGGTTGAATAGAATTTCGCTTCATAGTTTTAATGCAAAGGGAATTGGAACCATCCATGATGAAAAGCAAATTAAACGGAGCAAGACAAAATATTAGCAAGAAGCTCAACTGCACTAGTGCTCAGACAGGAGAGTATTGACATGATCAGTAAAACAACATCCCTAAAAAAATTATCGTTGCCACTAAATTCCAACAAATAGTACTCCACCAATCACAGAAGTTTTAATAATCAGGGAGGTACCCACATCTTATCGACAACCAATAGCAAAACACCATTCAGCTTGAAGGTAACTCAACTCTACCACCGGTTGACATGAAGTGTTGTGTGAACGCTATCCTGTTCAAACGTGTCCAAACAAGACAACTATCGTTCAAACATGCCTAAACTTGTCTAGACATGTTCAGGCAAGTAATCTGACGGCAACAAGTCCAAACTGTAAACACTGCAATGACGTCACATTTGGTGTTGCCACTCACCAGTACAGAAACTTTCATGTAATTAATAAATTCAAAAATAAAACAAATCTCCTATATTTCAAATTAAAACCAAAACTAACAACTCAACTCTCTTCCTAGAAAATAGAAATTATTTTAAAATATCAGAAGCAGGATACCTACTCCTCAACTTTACACGCACAGTGAAATCTCAGATAAAAAACTTCTAAGTCCCAAACGTAAACATACCAAGTGTTGCCATTCCCAATTAAATAAACTACCCTGTTGCCATTCAACAGTAGATAAACTTTAAAAAAATTTAAACCGAAACCAACATCTCAACTCCACTCAACCCTAACGTTTTAATTCAGCAGCAGGACCTTTACTCCTCAACTTTACGTACACAGTGAAATCTCAGATAAAAAACTTCTAAGTCCCAAACGTAAACATACCAAGTGTTGCCATTCCCAATTAAATAAACTACCCTGTTGCCATTCAACAGTAGATAAACTTAAAAAAAATTTAAACCGAAACCAACATCTCAACTCCACTCAACCCTAACGTTTTAATTCAGCAGCAGGACCTTTACTCCTCAACTTTACGTACACAGTGAAATCTCAGATAAAAAACTTCTAAGTCCCAAACGTAAACATACCAAGTGTTGCCATTCCCAATTAAATAAACTACCCTGTTGCCATTCAACAGTAGATAAACTTAAAATTTTTTTAAACCGAAACCAACATCTCAACTCCACTCGACCTTAATGTTTTTGTTCAGCAGCAGGACCCCTACTCCTCAACTCAACAGTCAATACGTCACTTCCGGTTGTGATGACGTCACGTTGTGACGTCACGATGCCACGCCCCCTTTTGATGACGTCACTTCCGCCTCACCAGTACCTCTGCTTACTACTAACGTGCTCCAATACGAGTTTAGATCACGGGTTATTTCACGAGTTTAGATCACGGGCTCCTGTACCAGTATAGATGACGGGTTTCAGCACCAGCTTAGATAACGGGCTCTTGTACCAGTATAGATGACTGGTCCAGTAGCAGTTTGATGTAGCTCTAATGTAACAGTATAGATGATGGGTTTCAGCACCAGCTTAGATAGCGGGCTCCTGTACCAGTATAGATGACTGGCCCAGTAGCAGTTTGATGTATTTCTCCTGTAACAGTACAGCTAATCGGTTCAATTAAAAGTTTAGACAACGGGCTGCAATGCCTAGATGATGGGTCCCACTACAAATTTAGATGACGGGCTCCAGTATCAGTTGATATTATGGTCCAAAATTAGTTAAGACGGCGTGTTCCAGTACCAGTTTAAATTATGATACCCAGTTCTAATTAGTTGACTGATTCTAGTACCAGTTTCAATGCCTGGTTGTAGAACTAATTTAGATTGAGGGCCCTCAGTACCAGCTTTGAGGACGTGTTCCAATACCAATTTAGATGATGTACCTCGATACTAATTTGGTGATGCCCCCTCTTCTGTTTGGGGGGTTTGTCTTAACTACTTAACCCCTCCAAGATGTTTGATCGCGACACCCCTGCTGAAACACGTTTTTGAAATCTTCCAAAAGGAATGGATATTCTCAAGAACTGTCTCCTCGATCTCAGCATTTTAGATGCCCCAGCAACACATTCATCTGGTCGACAACAAATCAGATTACATATCTCTCGCCCCCGTAATCGAATTTCGTCTACAAGACGCGCACAGAAAGGAAGACTTAAACAGCGCTAAGTTCTTGAGAAACAAAACACTTCATCTCCAAAGAGCTCACAACGTAAAACGAGACGTCTCCTCCAAAACGCAATCAGGAAATTACTTCATTCTTCGTGGACAAGGAACTAAGTAATGAAAGTATTAATAAATGAGCAACAAAAACACCCGAGCCCAAAATTAAGATGAGTGTCCTCAAAAGGGAAGATCTCAGACTGGCAGTAGTGAGCGCTCGCCTTGTCGAGCGAAATAAATTATTCAATTGTTGTTGATAAACGGGGAGTGACGTCATGATACTCACCCGCGCGTGCTTTCGAATAAATGCTCCCGTCTTCCATTCTTTTCGAAGGAATAATATCCTTGCGGTGGTGTTCTTATAAGAAGACAAAATACTACAGTAGTGCATCTGAAATTTGTTTTTAATTTGTGGACAAAATATCTACCTTTCGACCCAACGTATTTTGAATCATTGGTAATGGTAACTCATTAAACTCGCAATGGAGTAACACAACGTGATTTTGGCGACAGTCTGGGATCAATCCCCAATGTAAGATTCGTGGACAACACCTCGACATTTTGAACCTTGGCAATTTATGGAAGTTTGGAGAGTCGGGTGCCAGCTCAGGTGTTGCTTCGTCATCTGACCTTGGTTCAAAACTACGGCAGTTGTCCTCGGATCTTTCCCCTAGGGGATTAATTCAGGACTGTCGTCAATAGCCCGTTGTTTTTGCTCTAGTACGACGTTAATTAAAAAAAAAGAACTATGGTCAGATGATGAGGTCAACTCCTGAGCTGCACTCCACTCTCCAGACATTCACCCACGCCAACTTGAGGACATTTGAGGCCATGACAGGTTTTAAGAGCACCCCCTTGTACACGACGGTGTATAATTGGACCTAATTTCGAATCGCAACCCTTCGATTATCAATCTGCTCCTCATCCAACCGCACTACCGCGGCTCCTCTGAATCATTAGAATCCCTTCTCCACTTGTACTGGTATAATAAATAAGGATAGGGTAGACGACAGTAATTTTTTTTCTTGTGAATAAAAGGCTGGGAAATTAATTAACTATTCAAGTGATTTGGACGAGATATCTCGTCCATCAAGTTCTGACCTTATGTTAATGACGAGATGTCGAGATAAAACTGTCCTTTTACTTCAAGGGAATGGAGAACCAAATGTGAAAATAAAGTGCATTTTTGTCAGACAGATGGTGACTGTTTGGAACAGATTTCTTCATCAGAGGCTGATCACTACAAGGAAGATTTAGACTTGATGATAAACAATCAAAAGGGCTAACGTAAGGTGCTGCCAATTTTCATATTCACAATCCGGTGTAACGTATCAGATCAAAATAATTCAAGTTATTTATTAGACGGGAATTTACACTGTTTTCATCGGAATTTTAAATTATGACCAATGGAATACTAGGGATTTCTGTTCCTCGGCTGCTTAAAGTCGTGAAGATGATGCTAAATTCAATACAAAGACGCCTTCATAAGCAAGTTTTCATGGAAGTGTGAATTCACGGAAGATGTAATTCCTAATTGAATGACATCTTTGAATTTGCTCTATGTCCGATAGAGGAACAAATAGGGTGCATCGATTTTTTTCCCCAGGAGTACGCTTTATTTACATACGAAAGTTAATAATTTTGTCGACTGCCTTTCCCATTAGAAGTGATGAAACTATTTTATTTGGAAGTTTAAATCCATAATTAAGGTTTTAATCAGTTGAAGATAAAATAATCCTTTGGTGTCTCTGAGCAGTTTCCCAATGTGCCCATGCGTTAACATGATACTGCATCTAACTGTACTATTATAGAACTAAATTTTTCAGTTCGGTGATTCAGAAGGAGGTTTTGGTAATAATTTAATACCAAACTACAGGTCGCTACTTTTAAATAAAATAATTCTTTTTCACAAAAAACATTAAAAAATGTTTAAAAAATTAAAAAATGTTTTTAAATGCTATATTGGCAGTAAAAAATATATTTTACAGCTAAAATTTCCATTTGCGTCCTTTTTGTGTAGTGTAGAACACTTTTATTTCTAGCATAATCCAGAATGTTCCATCATGTGTAGTAAGCAAGTGTCATTACACAGCCATAGAACTTGAAATAAAAGTAAAATAAAATCTTTATAACCACAAAGGGTAGGTTGAACGTTTTATCCAAATCTATTCTATCCGTGCTTTGCCGTACAAGATGTTTATTCAATAGCATAACCTCGACCGTGAGAATTTACTTTTTTCTTCAAAAATTGAATACTATAGAAGATGGGTAAGTTCTTAGGTTAATGAAACTTAACAACTCCAATATCTATTTCGATTACTTTATTGTTTCACAACTACAACTCGTTTTCTGAAACCAACTGGTGTGAAAACGATTATTCCTCTTTCCTTTTTAGTCTTCAAACGGTTTGCTTGTTTTCTTTGTTTAGAGAAAGATCCAGATGGATATAAAGAAAACTGAAATCCATTTGAACAAATCGAAAAGAAACTGGAAAAGTTTTGACCTTTCTTTACGCTTTTTGAGATCAATGACAACTACTAAAACAAAGGTTCCGCATTTGAATTTTTTTTAATAAATATGGTCTGGTGTTTGTGTTAGCATTTGAATGCGTATATTTGTTTATCAAGACAGTTTCATATCGGCATTTTAAAATAAGGCACTCAAATGATTACTGCTTCATAACGATTCAAACATTTTACACCAGCGTTCAGCAAAATGATTCCAACATTTTTCAAAACTCAAAGCAAAATCCTTGCAATTGTCTTTTATTCATTTCAATGTACATTCGCAGTAATTACAGCCAACCAACCGGTATAGTGGTTAAGGTGTTAGCCTCTAGATCGGAAGGTTCCTGGTTCGAATCTGGGTCCGGGCATGGATGTTTGTAAGCGTATGGTGTAGAGGCGGCTGGTGCACCTTAAATCTGTCGTGGCCGAAAGTCCTCACGTTGGGTTGGCGTGGAAGTTTGGAGAGTTGGGTGCCAGCTCAGGTGTTGCTTCGTCATCTGACCGTGGTTCAAAATTACGAGGTGTTGTCCTCGGATCTTTCCCTAAAGGGACTGATCCCGGACCGTCGTCAATAGCCCGTTGTGTTGCTCCAGTACGACGTTAACTAAAAATTACCGATTATTATTTTTATCGCAGTAATTACAAAAAGATGGATACGTGTTACCAAGCTAGATTTCGTGGAAAGTTTTGTAAGATATGGAATTCATTGAAGAAAAAGCTTATAAACTCCAGGTGTTGGATTGAATTTACGTCACACTGGATCAACAGAACGAGCTATTGGCGACGGTCCAGAATCATTCCCGATGGGAAAGATCCGAAGCTAACACTTCATCATCTTGAACCACAGTTGGATGAACACCTGAGCTTCCCACTCTCCAAGTCTCCACTCCAATGTAGGGACATTAGAGGCTACGACAGCGTGTACCAACCTCCACGTACACGACTGTCTTCGGTTGGATCGAGTTTCGAACTCGTAACCCTATGGTATCTAATCCGTTTCTCTTTCATCAAGCTACGCGGAATTGTAAATAAGGGATCTGCGATTATAATACCTTCTGAAATTACTCTTTTTGTATTTGTGCTTGTCGCAGGTTTTCACACAATGACTTGAATGACGTCAACCCAGGCGAATTCAGCAACACACCAAATCCAGTGCCAAACAAGGAACTGGACATTGAGGCGGCCACGATAGATTCAATATGCACTTGCACGACGGTCTTCGGTTGGAAGGATTTTCAAGCTTGCAACCCTCAAGTTGCTAACCTGTTACTCTTTCAAGGGGTCATCGATGCTCAGTGGGTATGCCCACTGCGGTAGCACCATTCGAGTCATAAGGCGGTACAGGTTCGATTCCTTTTAAGTGCATTCATCCATGGGTGTATTTCTCTCTTCTATGTTAATATAACTTTCATTTTGCGTCTCGCTATTATTTGTTACTAGGGGGCCTGCCTCCTGATCGCTAACGCTCGCCAACCAACGGTGGATTGCTTCGCAATCTTCAGTGGTTCGCTGGGCGAAACTATGCTCGCTTCGCTCGCCTCAATGAAGACATGTGTCCTAGCAAAAGGGATTGTTTACAAAATATGACACCAAAAAAGATGTTTTTAAAATTAAAATTTGCCCAATTACAGAAAATACATATTCAGTACCTCTGAAATCAGAATTTAAATGAAAACTTTGAGCAAATTTGGACTCGAAATGTGAGCGTTGCTTTGGAAATTGAATACCCAGCATATTGTTTGTGTGTACATTTCCCCAGCACTCGAACGACCCACACTTTTTCATTGAGTTTGTTGCCGAAAGTTGTAGTGCAAGCGTCTTGTTGAACTATAATTGTTGGCCCTTAAAAGGACCGTTTTCTAAATGGCCCTGAAAAGATCCTCCGCTTTCTTTGATTTCTATTTAAACTAACTGCAACAGCTCAAAAAAAAAAAAAAAAAATTCAATAAAGTTTCATACGATAACGCTATAAATTCAATTGATGCGCGAGACTTCATGGTAAAGAAACAATCGTACAATGTTACCAAATTGCGACAACAAATAACGTCTTTTTTGCGTGCCACGTAAGAGAATTATATATATAGATTGTATGGCTTGTGGTTGGCGCATCATGGCCAAATATGGTCCTTGCGCCATAAAACCCCCTCCACATCCAACCGTTACTCTTCCAACCAAATTGTAAATAGGGACTTTGCTATTACAATACCTACTGAAATTACTCAATTTCTCGTATTTGTGTTTGCAGCAAGTTTCGCACAATGACGTGAGCGACGTCGACCCAAGCGAATTCAGCAGCACAGCAAATCCAACGCCAAACAGGGAACTGGAGTGTTTTTTCCTTTGTGGTGTTTTTTGTGTAACGAGGCCTTCCCTCGTTAGCGTCTTGCCCATCAAGATGTCAATTAGCGCGTAGGGAAGGGAGCGGAGCAAACCATCCCGTTAATTCCCGTCCTCTTCGACTGCACTTCTTAGATTTATGGGATTTATCTTCCTTTTTGGCCGCGTCTCCTCTTATTCCCAATAATTGTGTTGGCCGCTCCGCCTAGGATATGTTGTTCTCGCCCGTTCCTTCTCACGACTTCTATCTAAGTAGATTTTCTTCCTTTTAGTGCATTGCTAGCTGACAAGTGCTAGATGATTTAAGCAAAACAAACTGAAGTGTGTCCCACAGGAATTAGGTTCAATAAGCAGTAAGATTGGGCCCTAGAAAAATGGGCATAAACCTTCGAATTGTATTAATTGCTGTACTTTAGAAGTTCATCATAGGTTGGATGAGCAATTTTTTGTTCATGAGAAATCATTCTAAAGAGTTGATCAAGAGCTGATCAGAGAAATCATTCTGAAGAGTAATGTGGTCTGGCATTGTCTTGCTGAACTATAAGCCCAGGGTATTGCGGAAAGGAACTGTAGCAAAACAGGTCTCAGAATGTCGTCAACGTACCGCTGCGCAGTAAGTGTACCTCTAATGACGACCAAAGGGGGAGGCTATCAAGGGAAACGGCACCCCAGACCATAACTCCTTGTTGAGGGCCCGTGTGGCGTGCAATAGTGAAAGCAGGATCGGCACGCTGCCCTGGGCGTCTCCAGACACGTCTTCGATGATCGTCAGGACACAGTTGGAAGCGGGATTCGTCGCTAAAGACTATACGTACACAATCAGCATCATTCCAGCGTGATCGAGCCAAGCACCACTGTAATCTGGCTCGATAGTGTGCAGGCGTGAGTGGCAGGTGGCGTAACGGTCGGTACGAGCGTAGATTTCGCTCTCTCAGCCGTATGTGAATGGTCATGGTGGACACTCGTGTGTGGGTCGCACGACTGATGGTTGATAGCGATGAATCAGGCGCTGTGACAGCTAATCTGACAGTCACTCTGTCCACGCGATCTGTTGTGGCTCTGCGTCGACCGCTACCATCATGACGCTGAAATCTGCCATTGTCCAGCCACTCTTGCCAGCATCTTCTAATCGCCGCATCGCTTCGACTCACATGACGAGCGATTCTCTGATTTGCCCAACCTGCCTCTTTCAATCCAATGATACACCTCTTTCAACTCTGAAAGTTGCTCGTAATGAACTCGAATCCTGCGACGATGTATTTTTCAGTCGTTGAAAGGTATCCTTAATCGCAATGCAGCAGAAATTTTTAACAACAGTTCAAGAACAACTTCTTATATACATGTGCTGGATGCGCAGTTCCGATGCGCTGGAGATCGCACTATTCATTCATTGGACACCAAATTTTAATCATTTGCATTGTTTGGTCAAAACATTTTTGCATACGAAATTTCAAAGCGATCGGATGATTCCTTCTTGGTGCGTCGTTTTTTTTTTTTTTTTTTTGTTATAGTGTATTTCTAAAGAATTGGAAACACAGATGCTTTCGTCTCTTTCACAGCTTCTGCTTGACTGGCATATGGTATATTCCTTTTAGTGTGTGCGTTCCCTTGGAAAAGTAACAAGCACAGGCTGACGTGTTGAACATGCTTGAGTGTCCCACATAAAGAATGTACAATGAGCAAAAGGACTATGCCATAGAAAAATTTGCATAAAGCTTTGAATTGTATTAATTAGAAATTGTTTAAAGCTAATCAGAATGCAAGTCTTTCTTCATATATTCAATCGAAATAAATCCATCCTCCCTTAAGGTCAGTAAGAGATGACATTAAGATTATCAACATCAATTAATGGTATATCATTGGATAAATAATTACTGAAAATACCTTTTTCAAATTATACAATTTGTATCAATGAAAAAGTGCACATAAAGGATAAGGAAACAAACCACGGTAATAACAGTTTCTAACTCTAAAGCCTCTTAACTCTCCTGGTGGTTGACTCACCGAGGTAACTCGTCGTATTAGTAAAGCTAGCCAGATTTTGATGGAAGATATATCTCGTCATTGGTTATAAACTGATCAAATTTTGTCCCGTCATCATAAAAAAATCATCACTTGATGAAACAATATCTCGTCATTAGCAAAATTGGTCAGATTTTGAAGGACGAGATAACTCGTCAAAAACACTTGAAGGAATAAACGGGCATACGAACCCAAGCCCTGTTGAGTGGACAGCTTGAGTACTAAACACTTGGTTACCAGACTTGCACCGGTACAGCTCAGATTTGGAAGTTCTTTTCCAATTGATTATACTATACTATTATAGTATACTATTACTTGGACAAAATGTTAGAGCCTTACACGCGAAGACAGAAGTAAGATAAGTTTCCTCTTAACCAAAAGTGACATTCCAGAGATTTATGTTTTCAATATATATAAAAAAAAAGAATAAAAACAAATTTGAGACAAAAGAAATTGGAAAACGAAAAAGCTTTCCAACAGGGAGTATTTATTACAACTCAGTAAAATGAAATACAAAACTGGTCCACTAGTTCGCAATCTATCACGAAGTAACTCAATGTCCAGAGAAATCTGATCTGAAACATCTAAAACTTCTTGTTGATCAATGACCGTTCCGTCAGGAAAAGGAGGTTCGTCCAGTTTTTCATAGCAGTTTTGCACACGAGACCACTTTATTCGTGCTACTCCAGAAGGGTTGAGTTCATGGCATACATATGTAGAAACAGGACATGTGTGTTAACTTGGTTCATAGCATACATATGTAGAAACACGATATGTGCTTTAACTTGGTTTATGGCATAGATATATAGAAACAGGAAATGTGTTTTAACTTGGTTCCTTATTTTAACATAATAATATGTAAATATTAGAACTATGAAAATTCCTCTTTTGCATCTGCATTGCGAGTCACTGAAGTAAAAAACCAAAAGTACCTGTTATCCATTTTATATTATACAGCAGAGTGGGAGCTTTGATGGTCGTGATCGCCCTCAGTAGACTCGTAATAATGCGTATTACGTGATGACAAAATGTTTACATTGTCTTATTGACTTTGGGATTTAAAGGTTTGTGTTTGTGACTTGTTAGAAGACAGGTCATTCGTATAAGTTGGTTGGTTATTTTGGGGTTTTATGGCGCAAGGGCTATATTTTGGCCATACTGCGCCAGACCTAAGACATACGATATCAAGATACACACATAGACATACACGCAGGATAAAAGTTTTACTGACACAGAAGAGATAAGTACACTCAGGGAAGAATGCACTTGACAGGAATTGAACCTGCACCACCTACAATTCGAAAGTTGCTAGCGCAGTGCACATACCTCATGAGCCACGACGGCCCCATTCATAAGTTGGAGTTTCAAGATAATTTCTTTTTTGAAAGAGACCCTAATCTGAATTTTGATATTCAGTGGCTTGTTAAGATAATCAAAGAGAGATAGATACCTATAGGATTTTAATCTTCCACATCGTTTTGACGAGGTATCCCATACTTTCAAGATCTGCAAAATTTGCTTATTACGAGATAACTCGTGATCAAAACATTGCTGATTTTTTTATTATGAGATGAATATCTATCTGCGTTCAGTTTTTTCTAATGACGATATATCTAATTTATCAAGATCTTCTTCAAGATTTAAAAATCCCTCACTTTTAACCGTAGGAGTGGTTCACATGGACATACCCGTTCTGTAACTCGGTACTCTACACTACACGACTTCTTAAGTGTTTTAATCTTCCTTTATTGCATCTTTATATACGAGTCTGGGGTATTACCGCCAATTTCAAGATGTCTCCTATATACCAGGAAAAAAATGTACATAAAATGGACATCGGATAAAAAGGTAAAAATAGATGATGAATCATACATTTTCATTCACACTCAAAGTGGTTTCAACGAGGTATATCTCTCATCAAGATCTGAGCAATTTTGCTAATGGTCATATGTCTGGTCATCACGATATTACTGATTTTTCATGATGAAGCAATCAAGATTCGGTTAGTTTTCTTCTAATTACAAGATAACTCGCCCATCAAGATCTGGTCAGTTTTCTTCTAATTACAAGATAACTCGCCCATCAAGATCTGGTCAGTTTTCTTCTAATTACAAGATAACTCGCCCATCAAGACCTGGTCAGTTTTCTTCTAATTACAAGATAACTCGCCCATCAAGATCTGGTCAGTTTTCTTCTAATTACAAGCTAACTCGCCCATCAAGATCTGGTCAGTTTTCTTCTAATTACAAGATAACTCGCCCATCAAGACCTGGTCAGTTTTCTTCTAATTACAAGATAACTCGCCCATCAAGATCTGGTCAGTTTTCTTCTAATTACAAGATAACTCGCCCATCAAGATCTGGTCAGTTTTCTTCTAATTACAAGCTAACTCGCCCATCAAGATCTGGTCAGTTTTCTTCTAATTACAAGATAACTCGCCCATCAAGATCTGGTCAGTTTTCTTCTAATTACAAGATAACTCGCCCATCAAGACCTGGTCAGTTTTCTTCTAATTACAAGATAACTCGCCCATCAAGATCTGGTCAGTTTTCTTCTAATTACAAGCTAACTCGCCCATCAAGATCTGGTCAGTTTTCTTCTAATTACAAGATAACTCGCCCATCAAGACCTGGTCAGTTTTCTTCTAATTACAAGATAACTCGCCCATCAAGATCTGGTCAGTTTTCTTCTAATTACAAGATAACTCGCCCATCAAGATCTGGTCAGTTTTCTTCTAATTACAAGCTAACTCGCCCATCAAGATCTGGTCAGTTTTCTTCTAATTACAAGATAACTCGCCCATCAAGATCTGGTCAGTTTTCTTCTAATTACAAGATAACTCGCCCATCAAGACCTGGTCAGTTTTCTTCTAATTACAAGATAACTCGCCCATCAAGATCTGGTCAGTTTTCTTCTAATTACAAGCTAACTCGCCCATCAAGATCTGGTCAGTTTTCTTCTAATTACAAGATAACTCGCCCATCAAGACCTGGTCAGTTTTCTTCTAATTACAAGATAACTCGCCCATCAAGATCTGGTCAGTTTTCTTCTAATTACAAGATAACTCGCCCATCAAGTTCTGGTCAGTTTTCTTCTAATTACAAGCTAACTCGCCCATCAAGATCTGGTCAGTTTTCTTCTAATTACAAGATAACTCGCCCATCAAGACCTGGTCAGTTTTCTTCTAATTACAAGATAACTCGCCCATCAAGATCTGGTCAGTTTTCTTCCAATTACAAGATTACTCATCCATCAAGATCTGGTCAATTTTCTTCTAATTACAATATTACTCACCCATCAAGATCTGGTCAGTTTTCTTCCAATTACAAGATAATTCGCCCATCAAGATCTGGTCAGTTTTCTTCTAATTATAAGATTACTCACCCATCAAGATCTGGTCCGTTTTCTTCTAATTACAAGATTACTCACCCATCAAGATCTGGTCAGTTTTCTTCTAATTACAAGATTACTCGTCCATCAAGATCTGGTCAGTTTTCTTCCAATTACAAGATAACTCGCCCATCAAGATCTGGTCAGTTTTCTTCCAATTACAAGATTACTCACCCATCAAGATCTGGTCAGTTTTCTTCTAATTATAAGCTAACTCGCCCATGAAGATCTGGTCAGTTTTCTTTTAATTACTAAATAACTCGCTCATTAAGATATTTTGCTAATGACGAGATACCTCGTAGAGACAACCACCAGGAGGGTTAAGAGGATTCTTAAAATGTTCTCTCCGGTGCAGTTGAACAGGGTGTGCTTCAAAGTCTCTTCTTCATAAGGACATATTCAGCATTTATTGGAGTCAGCAAGGTGGAAATGATTCGAATAGGCTTGAGTGTTTAATCTTCTTGACATATATTCAGTGAGTAGGACCTCGGTTGCTCAGTTGGTAGACCAATGGATTAGCAACTGCAGGGTTACGAGATTGAAAGTCGGTCCAAACAAAGACCTTCGTGAGCACGGGGTCTGGAGCAAGTTATATCTGTTGTAGTCTCAAATATCCTCATGTTGACGTGGTGGAGAAATTTAGAAGTGGGATTTCAGCTCAGATGTTGGCCTTGTCATTTGGCCGTGGCTACAAATTACGTGGTATTGTAATCTGATCTTTCCCTTCGGGATTGATCCCGGTCCGTCACCAATAGCCCGTTGAGTTGCTCCAGTGAGACGTTAATTAAGAACTTAACTTTCTATCTTTTCTATGCTTCTTTCAAACTGGCAGCCGACCAATCGGTATAGTGGTTAAGGTGTTAGAGTCTAGATAGGAAGGTTCCTGGTTCGAATCCGGGTACGGGCATGGATGTTTGTAAGTGTATGGTGTAGAGGCGGCTGGTGCACCTTAAATCTGTCGTGGCCGAAAGTCCTCACGTTGGGTTGGCGTGGAAGTTTGGAGAGTGGGGTGCCAGCTCAGGTGTTGCTTCGTCATCTGACCGTGGTTCAAAATTACGAGGTGTTGTCCTCGGATCTTTCCCTTAAAGGGACTGATCCCGGACCGTCGTCAATGGCCCGTTGTATTGCTCTAGTACGATGTTAACTAAAAATGACCAATTACCAATTATCAAACTGGCAATTCCTATTTGTAATCACTGTATTTGTCCACTAACGGTAAAACATATTTTAATAGAATGTTCTCATTTTAATAGTCAACGACTTAAACATTTTAATTCTTATACCTGGGTTTTAGAAGATATGGTTGGAGAGAATCCTCATCCAAATATTTTTAGCTTTTTACATGACATATTGGGTTCATATATCACATATAATTTTATATAATATTCATTCATTATGACTTGACTCATTCCACTTTATTATTAAATTACATTTCTGATTTTTATCTTGAGTTTGGCATAATATGTCCCAAGAGGACTCACTGCCAAAAAACCATATCCAATCCAATCCAAACTGGCAATTGTCAATTATTAGTTAACGTCGTACTAGAGCAACACAGCGGGTTATTGACGACGGTCCGGGATAAATCCCTGAAGCTTCTTTCAAGCACTTGATGTATTTTTTTATCACGAAATGTGTCGTGTGAATAAAACCATATTGCACCACTTGGATATCCTGTGAAAAGTTAAATCTCAATCTTGTTGGTAGGTACTTTGTTAACATTGCACTGGAGCAACACAACGGGCTGTTGTCAAAGGTCCGGGATCAGTCCCCAGGAGAAAGATCGGATAGCATCACCTAATTTGAACCACGGCCAGATGGAGGGGTTCACACCTGAAATAGCACTCCACTATCCAAACTTCCTCACCACGCAAACGTGAAGTCTCAGTCTGGTAGCACAGATAGTTGTCACAACGCTATCATCTGCTCAACAACGGCATTCCTCCAGAATCTTTTTCAAAGCAAAGGCAGCTTTACGGATCCAGTCTACTGCCAATAACGTCAACTTCACATCCAGCACGCGGAAATGAAATCCCAGCCAACCTTTTCCAGAGAGCACAAACTAATTCCTTCTCTTTTAAGAAGTCATAAAGAGAAATGGAGCAAAAGAAAACTCGTAAAGTTAAGAGCTCGCTCAAATATAAACAACATTTATAACTGCATTCATTCTGACAGGAGGTCGTGGAGAGGATAGAGGATAAACTACACCCTTCGGGACTAATTCATGCGGGCTCGGAATATTCCACTGGTAAAAAGCAAAGGGTGAGGAAAACACTGTCATTCATCTTCCACGAAAAGAATCCACGCTCTGTTTTCTTTTTCTGCTGCCGCATTTTGATTTCAGTGAACACTGAACGTGTTGAAAACTGTCGGCAATAGTCCCCTCAGAGTACTGATCCACACTCGGAAGTTGCCAAACGCTCTCTCCAAATTTAGTTCACTTTTATTTTGTTTGGACTCGAATCCTCATCCCGTTAATTTGTCACCCGATTGTTTTTGGTTTTACTTCGTGATTTTTTTCTCTGGAAAAACTCTTCAGGGGTTAAAAATGATAAAAGTTTGCAGCAACTAATTTAGTGTGGGATTGGAAGCAAGACAGGAGCTTGTGATTTGTTTTTGTGGCTGCCCAACCCCATGGGTTTACTAATTTGAAAAATGGATGGTTAATATAGTCTCCAGTTAGTGTGGAAATTTAATGTAGAGTGACAATCGTTAGCTTTAGTAGAATGAAGATAGAAATTGCTAGCAAGAATAAAAAGTGTAGTTAACCATTTTATAGTACGATTGAAAGGAAGGAAATAGTTTGTACCTCGTTTATACCTCGCTACCATGCGTTTAATAACTTGAAGAAAAAAAAGAATCGGTGATTAATGTACTATACAGTTGTTTTTACCTTAATCTTTGAAAGTAGTGAGTAAAATTAATGTAAAAGTAAACTAAGTGTAAAATCAATGTAAAGCAAACTTAATGTAAAAACAACACTCCATTAGATAAAATATAATAAAGTTATCAATTGCTTGCAAAAATATAATTTTGTAGTTAACAAATTTATGGTGGTATTGAAAGCATGACAATAGTTTGTGCTTTGTTTTTGCAACTGTTCAGCCCCATAGTTTTACTGATTCCAAAGGAGTTAGTCCGCAGCTGTGTTAACTTTAATTTCTGAACGTGGTGAGAAAAATTTATCTGAAGAATTGTTACACTTCATTCTAGTTAGACGAATAAATATAAAAATTGAGAAACAAAATAAAATTTTTGCAGCTACCAATTTATTTTGGGATTGAAAGTTAGAGGGAAGTGTATCCATCGTTTTTGTAGCTGCTCAATCTCATGGGCTTACTGAGTTTGAAAGGAATCCATGGTTTATGTAGTCTATAGTATAATTAACCTTACTTTTTAAACGAGATGAGAAAGTTTTATGTAAAGAAAAACACTCAATTCTAGTAAGTAAAATAAAGATAAAATTTGCAGCTACCAATTTATAGTGGTATTAAAAGCAAGATAGGAGTCTGTGCATCATTTTGTTATTGCTCAATCCCCAAATCCAAACTAATTTGTAATTCATATACTTATATGTAACACCAAAAATTATTTCTGTCTAAAAGTTGTGAGAAACTTCAAAGTAATCGCAAGTGAGTTTTCGTTCGAAACTGATGTGTGACGATAATTTAAATTTGTTGTCGAATTGAAATTCTTAATTTATTTTTTTAAGTAGAGAAAGGAAGCTTTATTTTTTAAATTTTGATATTTTATTAATCAGAGGAGTTTTATTTTTATCATTGGTAAATTCTCAACAAAATATCTTTATTCTTACATAGTTGAAAGCATCTATCAAAATCTTCAGTTGTCATGCACGCAGTTTTTATAAGATTAATCATAAATAAATGCTCGTTTCTTAAGAGCTGCAAGAGAAGCTTATAGTCGTCAACCTCTGGATGTTCTTTACAACTAAAATTGTCCTCCGAACTGCTTTCATAAGTTGGATGTTGCCTGAGTTTCTTCAACTTTCTTAATTTATTCATTAATATCTTAGTATTCGCAGATTCTTTCCAAAAGATATTATTTTGTTTTAAAAGCTGACCGACTTCGGTTTTCATGTGATCGAATACATTTTTCATGTGCTCGGATTTCTCGATGATTTTCCTTTCTGCTGCTTCAAATGTCTTACCAAGATCGACAATTTCATTTTCTAAATATTCAATTAGAATTCCGCCAGTTGATTTCAGTTCCGTAGGTCTTTCTGAACAACCAGATGATTCGCTTTTGTTTCTTGTCTTCCAATTTTCAATTGAAGAAGCGGATTTCAAAATGGTTGTCTTTCGTGTCTCAACAGCAGTTTCCGAATGCGGTGCCCTATCAACTGTATTCTGTACCATTTCGCAAGTTCCATCGCCTTTGCTAACATAAGCAGGTCTTTGAGCAAACTCCTCGGAACTCTTTTGTTCTGCCTCTTCCATTGCACGAGAAAAAAAATCCAAGTTCTCCAATTTTCTTCGGTAATTTTCGATGATTTTACGCAGATCTTTCCGAAACATTCTTGAGTTCGACAACCTTTCAACTTTGATTTCGCTAGTAAGGCATTGGAATTTCTTATCTTTGGGTTTGAATAATGTCAAGTTTTCTACGGATTTCTTCAGTGTTATCCTAAGGAAGACTATTTCGGCCTTGAGATTTTCGATGATAGCTTTGTTTTGCATGGTCCTTATTTCTTCAGCACCCTGGATTTTTAAGAGTTTAGATTTGTTTTCCAAGCACGATTTCATTTTTCTTTCCATTTCAAGTAATTGGGAGAGGGTGATGATGCTTAAGTCATAAGATGTCATGCTAATATCGGAACGAATGGTTGATCCTTGTTCAACCAATTCTGTGTTCCTGAAAAAATTACATTGAATTGAGTCTGATTTTAGTCATAGATATTCATTACTATTAAATGGGATTTTTTCAATAGCTTAAGAACTAATTTGTAAATTTAGTTCAACATAACAGAATTTTACTTCATATTATGTGAAGATCAACCACATGAAATACCTAACCTAAATATGAGTTTTATCTTGAAACTCTCTGAAACAAGCTATAAGTTCAGAAGGATTTCAAATAGTTTAGATGAATCCAGTTTTAAGATTTGAATTAAGCCGTGAGAATGTTCACCAAAATGCTTTTAACATTATTATTATTTACAATATAAAAGTAGTGAAGATAATCGGTACATAAATCGACTTGTGTACTTTCCAAAGTGGACATGGAACCTGATGCATGGTAGAGCAGAATTGTGACTTTTATAATGGCGTTTAAATATTTAATACTACGTGACGCGACTTTACGAACCTTTCATTCGTAAAGATAAACATTTCCAAGCACATTACTTTCATAGACCTCCATATTGGATTCCTTCCACTTGCACACAAGTGGAAGTGTATATGTAACATACGTATGACGGGTTATCAGATTCCAAAAGTATCGCAAATTGTCGATAGTAATTATTTCCGATTGGTGATAGTATAGTGTTCTTGAGTCTAACCAAACATTTGTTCACACCAAGAAAAGTTATTTTAGGATGTATGGATGAAATTAGCTAAAAGCAGTTGTTCACTAAACATTTTTTGGCACAGTTTCGGTCCATGTTTACAGCGGTGGCAACGGCCTTGGCGCTTTTGTTTTTGGCGCACTTCTTAAGTCGCCAAGGAAAGAATTATTTCAAATGAACCAATGATATCAAACGACAGTTTAACGGATTTTGAAAGAACTTTATAAGTATTCCAAATGAAAATTTTAACTTTCCACTTGCCGAGATTGCCATTACAAACCACAATAACCATAATGCAGATGAGTTGCCGCCACCTGTCATTACTCGCTACAAAAAGTTTCGCAAAAAAGACCGTTTCCACCGCTATAAACGTAGACTGAAACTGTACCCATTTTTTCTACTGCCAATGTGTAGATGGGGGTACGGCTACACTCTACGTTTATGAGTGATGGCAACGGCTTGGTGATTTTTTTTGGCGCACTTCTAGTAGCAAGTTACGATAAATTAAGGCAACCCATCTTTCGTTACGGTTGTGTGGTTTTCATGGCAACCTCGGTAATCGGAAACTTTCAATTTTCATTTTGAATATTCTAGAAAGTTCTTCCAAAATCCGTTAATATCGTTTGATTTCATTGATTCGTTTGAAAATTTTTCTCTCCTCCCATTGGTTATTTTGTTTTTAAAATATCCTTTGATTGCATTGGTCCTTTAAAATAGTTTTCTGTAAAATTGTTTCCATTGGTCCATTTATTTGTATTTTGACAGTTGTGGAATTTTTATTACATAATAGTTTTCACGAAAGGATTACGAGTTTTTTTTTTTTTTTTGATCATTTTCGTTTTCATTAACGAAAGAATTCTGACGTTATCAGGTTGTATTGTTTCTTGCTTTTTTTCTTTTGTAAATCTTTTTCTTTTTCAACATGCCTACTGTATTTAGTGTAATTGATAAGTTTCAGGGCATTCTTAACCAACATTCGTAGCTTAGCTGCTGGTTCACAAATGCGTTTTGATATGTGCTTAAGCTTACTACTTTTTGTGAAAAAAATTTTTAAATATACTTTTTAAAACGTTTTAAAATGTGTTTAAAAACTGTGCTGTAAAAAAAAAAAAAATTGTGACAGAAAAAAAGTTTAGAAATAATCATTTCCTTGGCGACTTTAGAAGTGCGCCAAAAAAATCGCCAAGGCCGTTGCCATCGCTCATAAACGTAGAGTGTAACTGTTCCTAGATGGGTGCTTGAAATTCATTTGTGTATATGACATTTGAATATTTCTATTGTCCACACACACTTCTGACCTTAATTGTATATTTCGTATTCGCCTGACCTTGCCATCAAAGCCTCCAACTTTTCTTTCACTCTATCACGTTCTTCAACCCAAAACTGCACTTCTCGATGAACGTATCGCAACATAGTTTCACGTTCAAGCTCCAGTCGCCAGTAGGTCTTCAGGTCTTCTGATAAGTCATCGGAAGTTATACTCGAGTATCTTTTTGATTCCATTGCAGCTAATTCGCTTTTTTGTTTAAGGACATTTTTTAGCTTGTGAAGTTTATTCTGGAGAGACAGAATTATCTCTTCCCTTCCCATCCATCCTTCCTCCTCCATCTTCTTCACCAGTTCTTCAAAGGTCTCGGCATTACCACCAACCTCTCTCTTTAAGACGTTTTTGGCCAAAAGGATCTCTTTCCTCAGCAAGTAATTCTGGTTGATGGAACTCAAAAGTTCTGCTTCAAGCGTTTGAATTCGACTTTCTAGACCTTCTACTTCGCTTTTATATTCCTCATTTTCAGGTAGGTTATCCAGCTTTATTATCGTGTCATTCAGCGTTGTGCTGTTGGTGGTTTGATTTGTTTTTTTGCAGATAGAGTTGCTGCCATCTTTCCTATAATTGATATCTGGCCTTACACCATTTCTAGATGTACAAACAGTTTGAGCGTCGTCACCCTTGGAATGTATATCGGATCCAAACTCTTGCTTTTTGGACTGTACATTAATCTTTTTGGTAATGGAGCTGTAAGAATTCTCGTCAGTCTGAAGCATATTAAGAAAATTTTGTGCATTAATTTAAAAATGTGACACATAAATTTAAGTTCAGTTTAAACCATGATAATATCAGAAGCTGAATTTATAATTTAGAAAAGTAAGAAATACTAAATTTATATATTTGTTTATTGCATGTTGCTATGTACTCCAGATTTGCAGCATCAGCTTATAGTAGACTTGCTCAGGTTTAGATTTTTACTAGTTTTGCATTTATTTATTTCGTTAAGTGTATTTAAAGTTTATGCTCCAGCAAAGATACAGACTTTACTTCTATTGTTTCAGAAATATTGAATTTTTAAAGCATCAATTTTTTATTTTAAACACAAATGGTAAAAAAAGTGAAAGTCAAAAGAGAAAATGGTGGAGTTGACGTTCACGGTAAGTCGTTTGTCGCCAAATCAAGATGGCGGCCGAATTCCGTAACAGCAAAATCCACACAGATAGGGTTGCCATAACAAAAACAGCAGATGTGAAGAAAAACCGCAAAAGGTGAAGGTTACCATATTTGGCGACAAATCGCCTTCTTACCGTGAACGACCACTCCACCGAGAAAATTTAACTCTTTTAAGGAGTGGAGAATCTGAATTCGTAAGCCAGTAAACTTATCTACCAGTCATCAAGACAAACAAAAGTTACCAGATTCTTTTTGATCCGACTTAGTTTTATATATTGGCCTTATTGTCAGACTTACAAGCGGGCTCACAAAATACAGGACTTTTGAGAAAAAAGTTAAGAACTATTCAACTAGTCCATGCTCCATAGCCGTCACTTCTTGTATTTTAAGATGTATTGGTGCATCTGTGGGACAGTTCCTAATTGACCAGGAGTCCAGTGTTTTTAATCCCACTTGTCGATCAGTCTCACATTACGATTCGAGATTTCTCTCTTAATCACGTTATAGATCTTCAAACCGAGCGATAAAAATAAATAACATCCGATAAAAATAAATAACGTGATCCTTCTAAATTATTAAATGGTCGATATTCAGACGTGCATTGCTGGTGGCCACGACTTTCAACACCTACTGTGAAATTGTAAGGGTACAACTATTATTAAGCAGCAAAATTATAACTAGTTAAAATCTTGCAAAAAAAACTCTGTCTTTTATATCTACTTCAAAGATTGAAGTGCGACTGCGACGAGAATTCAGTTAACTTTTGGTCAGTCGATTTTAAGTGTGAAAGATCTTTAAGAGAAAGAGGGACTTCCAGAGGCTGCTATCATTTTCGGTGTTGAAGTGAAATATCCGTAGACACCTCGTAATTTGAACCACGGTTAGGCGTCAAGGTCAATACCTGAGCTGGCATCCCACTCTCCAAATTTCTACACCATTCTAATGGGAGAACATTCGAGGCCACGACAGATTCAAAGTGCACCAGTCACCACGTACACGACGGTCTTTGGTTGGATATAGTCTCGAGCTCACAACCCTTCTGTTGCAAATCTGCTACTCTACCAACTGGGCTTCTGTGGCCCCTGTTACAAGCAGAAATATCACCAAAAGAATGAATAAGTATAATTAATATTGGAAAACTTAATGGATGGGTCATATGTTACTTAAAGTGAGCGGCATACTGCGTATGTCTTTCACACACATACACATATATGTTTTCCTTGACCACGTGCATGTCCAGGACACCCTCATTAAAGGTTCTTATAGTAGGTAGGTAATTAATTATCGTCGCACTGGAGCAACACAACGGACTATTGGCGACGGCCTGAGATCAATCCTAAAAAGAAAGATTCCGAGGACAGCGCCTAGTAATTTTGAACCACGAGAACAACACGATCTGACATCCCATTCTCCAAGTTTATAAGAAAGAAAAAGCTCTTTACAAAAGACAAATTAGGGAAACTAAGGAAACCACGTGGAAAAAGTTCTGCACGGAAACCAACCAAACATTTGGTAAAACATTTAAATTAGCCACCCAAAAAATCTTTAAACCTGCCATTCTCTACGACACATCATCAGACCCCTACAGTACCATTACAGATGATATCTTACATAAACTCGAAGATATTTTCCCAAATGACGATACTTCCACAGATGAAACGCACCATGTCTCCATGAGACAAAATGCTGATAATATCAAGACGAACCCATGTCTTAATCAAGAAAATACAGATGAATCTCCTTTCACCCTGGAAGAATTGAAAGAAGCTATTAAGAGAACACCCCATAACAAAGCTCCTGGTCATGACGGTATTGATGGAAAAATTCAAGATATTGTCTACCAGGCTATTCCCAATATCATCTTGGAACTCTACAATACCTGTCTTCGACTCAAACATTTCCCAAAGTGCTTCAAAAAGGGTGAGGTCATTTTAATCAACAAACCTGGAGGAGACCCTCAAAATCTAAGATCCTTTAGACCCATTTGCCTTCTACCTGTCTTGGGAAAGACATTGGAAAGATTACTGCAATCAAGAATAAATTATCACTTGAAAACAAAGAATGTGATGAACGCAAATCAATACGGCTTTCAAGAAGGTAAATCAACAGAGCATGCCCTAAGCAATCTTATGAAAATCATTGGTAAAAGTTTTAAGACTAAAAAGTACACTGCTGTCATCTCCATTGATATAGAAGGCGCTTTTGATAACGTATGGTGGCCCTCCTTTATTAACGAGTTTTTTAAAAAACAATTTCCACGTAACATCCTCCAGATCCTGTGCAGCTATCTTCAAGACAGAGAAATAGTCTTCAGGTACGGAGGTATTCAAGTCACGAAGGAACTACAAAAAGGTAGCCCTCAAGGTTCTTGCCTGAGCCCTATCTTATGGAATATAATTGCCGACAAGATCTTGAGTATGGATTGGGGTTCCCATATTCAAACTCAAGCATTTGCAGACGATTTTATTATTATTATTACTGGCTCTACACGCAGGGAACTTGAAACCTTAGCTCAAGATGCTCTCAACAAGTTTAGCATCAAGATATCTGATGAAAAACTCAACATCTCCTCAGGAAAAACTAAGGCTATTGTCTTCTCTAAGCCAAAACTCAAAAGAAAACCTATCTTTAAATTTGAAAACTCTAATGTTCCGATTGTTAAACAATTAAAATATCTGGGAGTCATTATTGATGAACAACTCACATGGATTCCACATGTTAAGTACCTGCGATCAAACGCACTTCTTAAAACTAGGAACATGATGAGATTCACAGCTAAAACTTGGGGTGTGCGTCCTTCAATTCTAAAGACTTGGTACACTACAGTAATTGAGAGGGCAGCTTGCTATGCAGCCAGTGTATGGGGTTTGAATCCTACTGTAGCGATGAAAAACCATCTAAATAGTCTTCAAAGGAGCTTCGCTCTTCTGATCACTCGAGCTTACAGAACGACTTCAACGGCATCTCTTCAGATACTGGCTGGTATTGTGCCCCTGCACCTAGTCGTACAAAAGGAAGCTGTCATTTCAAAAATAATGAAACTTCAAGAAAACGTTAAACTATATGGTCAATGGTTTATCTGCACTGATTATGAACAAAAATATTTTTCTTCAACCCACCCAATCCACTCAAGTTTTCAATCCATTATTGGACCACCCTCTTCCAACATCACAACATCTATCTATACAGACGGCTCGAAAACTCCCAAAGGTGTTGGCAGCGCATATGTTCTTTTTGAGGACTCCAAAATCTGTCATAGTTGGGCTAGTACCCTACATCCTTGCAACTCTGTATACCAAGCTGAACTGCTTGCTCTTAAGGAAGCAGTCTACTATTGTGTTTCAGAGGGAATAGCAGCCAACATCAGGACTGACAGTGCATCCAGTATCGCCGCTCTTGGTAATCTCTTCTCCCACAACCAGATCGTTAATGAGGTCAAGGAAAAACTGCTGGAAGCCACTGAAATACCCCAAATTAACATCTCATGGGTTAAAGCACACGCTGGCATCGAGGGAAATGAACAAGCAGACCTACTTGCGAAATCTGCAGCAAATGGGATCTCTCACCAAACAACCAGTCTAGAGTGGCCTAGGTGCAAATTATCAAGTTCTATTGTTGCACTGATCTTGAACCAATGGCAAACAGAATGGGATACTTCTACCAAAGGAAGATACACTTTTCAATTCTTCCCTAAGATCTCAACATACCTAAAATACCAGAACTCAAAGCTGGTACAATTTTTCGCAGGCCATGGACCTTTTCCGGCATATCTAGAGCGTTTTCACCTTCGAACTAGTGCGTTGTGTATATGCGGCCGAGAAGGTGATCCCATCCACTACCTTTTTGACTGTGATCTCACAAGTCAGTGGCATTTGTTGAAACCTTCTCTGTAACACTACTCTCATTGGTGCCAAAATACTGCCAAGAACATACACTGCCACCACAAAATCCTTAAAGTGATGGAATTTCTCAGCTCCAACATTGATTATATCTGTGAGAGCTGAGAAGTCTAAGTCGAAAGCTCTCAAAATAACTTTGCTTTCCTTTCGAAACTTTTATAGGTCATTTCGGCTGTCTGACATCTGTATTTAACGTTCTGACTTATGTATTTTACAATTTTGTTATTACTATTTTTTTTCCTTCTGAAAATGATTTTTTTTGTTTGTTTGTTTATGTTTATGTCCTTTTTTTTGTTTTAGTTTTCTCATTTTGTTCTGTGTCAATTTTTCAAACTTTGTCATCCTTTTCTTTTGTCATTTTGTCTTTTTGTGCTTACATGTTTTGCCCTTCACTTGACTTTCCCCTTCTGTGTACTTAAATGTGTATGTATATATTGTGGATTGCTTAGCTCTCCCTTATCCCAGAATGTCCTCCGTAAGGCGGACTATACAGCTGAAAGCCGCACAGGTGAAACAGTGTCCGCCTACGGCGTCCAATCCAATCCCATTCTCCAAGCTTCCCACACCACGCCAACGTGAGGACATTTGAGAGCACGACATATGTAACGTGTACGATGGTCTTCGAATGGACAATCGGTTTGCTAGTTCGCTGCACCTTCCAGATGTTCTGCTCTAAGTGGGGTGCAATGGCCGATTCTGGAACAATTGCTTCAATGCATTCGCGACTGCACCCTGCGAAATCCACGTGACACTGATTGAGGGCGAGGCAGAGGAAACTGAAGTGAAGAAAAACGTTCCCGTTGATCGGGGTGGGGGACCCTCTCCTGAAAAGAAGACAGGAGAAAAAAACAAACACGCACCTCTTTAACCGCAAACAAGAAACATCCGTCTAACGAGCCAATTCCTCAACAAAGCTGTCCGTTGTTCGTTCGCCAAAAACGAGGTTTACATTAAACGCGGAAAATGAGATCAGAATCTATGGCGCGAAACACTTAAACAGTAAGGGAAGTGTTATCTTCGTAGAAGCAGCTGGGAGTTTTTTCTTGGTGGGTTAAATATACGACCGAGGTGGGGGGGAGGTGCGTCGGAATGGAGGGTCGTATACAGAGTTTATTAGGCGAAGAGACATTTTTTTTCAAATCCTAACCGTAAAGTTAAAAGGGAGGAACGTGGAAGGGAGGGGTGACCTGATAGTTTCACAAAAAGGAGAGAGAGCCAAAAGTTAGTCATCCAAAACTAAGGATGCTGCTCTGGAGGATGCGAGAGAGAGATGGTATCTAGAGGGGTCGTCTAAAAATGACTGGAGCAAAGCACTTGTTAGTCTGTTTCACGCTAGAGTATTCCTGTGATCTTTAAATGCTAATGAGGTTTGTTGTCAATTCTGAAAAACCAGCATCAACACAACTACTTCGGTTATATCAATAGAGGTCTCTAGGTGATTCGTTAGTACCAACCACTAGTTTTGAGTAAATATTGAAATCATAGACATAACATCGGAAGAATGAATTAAACTTGCTTTACTAAAGCACATTTTACACTTCAAAAATTAGCCTATTTACATCGACGAAAATTGAATGCCGTCATCACGTTCGAAGTTTGCGAGGCAGAAAACTAGAATGAATCTTATGTCTAAGATCTTAAAAATCAAAACGAACGTTCCTTTAATTTATACTTAATTCTTGATATGAGCGTAGCTCGTATTTTTGCATGTGCGAACTTTCGAAGTGTCGATCGGAACGTCAGAATAGTTGCCATTGGTTGTCGATTTGGTAATGGTAATTTTAGTTAACGTCGTACTAGAGCAACACAACGGGCTATTGACAACGATCCGGGATCAGTCCCTTAAGGGAAAGATTCAAGGACAACACCTCGTAATTTTGAACCACGGTCAGATGACGAAGCAACACCTGAGCTGGCACCCCACTCTCCAAACTTCCACACCAACTCAAAGTGTGGAATTTCGGCCACGACAGATTTAAGGTGCACCAGCCGCATCTACACCATACGCTTACAAACACCCATGCCCGGTCCCGGATTCGAACCAGGAACCTTCCAATCTAGAGGGTTGTCGATTTGGTAATTGGTAATTTTAGTTAACGTCGTACTAGAGCAACACAACGGGCTATTGACGACGGTCCGGGATCAGTCCCTTAAGGGAAAGATCCGAGGACAACACCTCGTAATTTTGAACCACGGTCAGATGACGAAGCAACACCTGAGCTGGCACCCCACTCTCCAAACTTCCACGCCAACCCAACGTGAGGACTTTCGGCCACGACAGATTTAAGGTGCACCAGCCGCCTCTACACCATACGTTTACAAACATCCATGCCCGGACCCGGATTCGAACCAGGAACCTTCCGATCTAGAGGCTAACACCTTAACCACTATACCGGTTGGTCTGCGGTTGTCGATTTGGAAACAATTGCGAATAATCAGGTATTTGACGTTACGGCATGTTTGTTTTACTTTGGAGTTTAAATAGTTGTTTCCCGGATTTCGACTTGCCTCTACAATCTCCAATGAGGTGTGTTGTGAATTCTGGAAAACCAGCATGCAATACAACTACTTCGGTTATATCAAAAGAGGTCAAAATCCATTTCGATGGAACTATAAACTATCGTTCATGTATCCATTTATCAAGCACGACTAAAAAATTTCACTTTTTGTAGGATGGCCTTGGAGAAAGCAGTCGAGTCACTAGGTTTTGCATGAGTCTATCCTTTAAATAAGGCGATAGATTGGAACTTAAACAAACCTCTTCTATAGCTGGCAACTTTGGTGCGGATTGCTTCCAAACTTACCATTCCGTGCCGTAAGCAACAGCAGTCAGTGATCATGAATTGGCAGAGGGAAAACATCCACGGTGGTAACCATTCCTGCATTTGCGTACGTCATAATGTACGTGCAATGTTAAAATACACAAAATTTTATGTTGAAGGTAGTTTAAATGGTAGAAATCGCAGCTTCATTATTCAAATATGGATGAATATCTGAGAAAACGATCAAAAAACATACGAAACGCAATGTCCATTTAACATTACGATGGGCAAAGCACTTTGCCTTACCTTGGTAAGAAAAAGGTTGGCAGTTGATTGGTAATTTGGTAATTTTTTTGTTTACGTCGTACTAGAGCAACACAACGGGCTATTGACGACGGTCCGGGATCAGTCCCTTAAGGGAAAGATCCGAGGACAACACCTCGTAATTTTGAACCACGGTCAGATGACGGTTGGCAGTTGAATTATTTACGTCGTACGGAAGCAGCACAATGGACTTCTGGCAACGGTCCCGAAAGGAATCAAACCCGAAGGGAAAGATCCGAAGACAGCACCTCGTTATTTCGAATCACGGTTAAATTTCGATACATGAGCTGGCACCAAACTCAGAAATGAATTAGAATTTTAATTAAAAGTTATTCTCTGCAGGTAGTTAATTATTTAACATCGTACTGAAGTCCCAACGGACTATTGTTGACGGTCCGGGATCAATCCCGAAGTCATTCTTTACAGGACTAATACAACAGATATTTCCGCCACTCTAAAATAAAAATAATTAGTTCACTACTGAAGTTCTGTTGAGCGAGTCAACTTCAGATTTGTATAGACTCCGTTCATTGTTTGTGTTTTGTAAAATGCTGTTTCTGACTTCGTTCTGCTGCCAAAATATGCAGGAATGCTGCTGCAATGCAAGAGATGCTTTGTCTGTCCATGAAAGATGCAAATGTCACGCTCTGGCGTGTCGTTTTTTGCTCAATTTTTCAACTCCTTTTCATCAAAGCTGTCGTGTTTTATCTTTTTATTTTACTCCTCCTCGAGAGAATTTGTTTTTAAACTGTGACGATCTATTTAGAAAGTTTCTCCTGCAAGAAATGTGTTTCAGGCTCACTAACATCTATCCATGCTGTTGGAATTCACCAACACTAGAACAAGAATTTTGTACCTTTTCACCCCTGCCGACTGTCGGAATAGAACAAAGGGTTCGTCGGTTTCCTTTCAAGCTTGAGCCTGGTTCACGTCAAATCTATCGAGGCCACAAAAAACCCCATGTTGGTGTGGTGTAAATTTTTGGAGAGTGAGATACCAGCTCAGGAGTTGACCTCGTCTCGTGCTTCAAAATTACTAGGTGTTGAACTCGGATCTTTATTTTGGGGCAGGCATATACTTTTATTAACGTTGCACCGGAGCAAGCACAATGGGCGATGGTCCAGAAACAAAATCAAGAGGGAAAGATCCAGGGACAGCACCACGTAATTTGAAACCACGGCCAGAGAACTAGATCACCTGCTTCATAAAACCCAAGCTTGTTGAATCAACCAGAATTTTTTTTGAAGGAATATGGGTGTTATGCCGAACTACCACTTTCCAAATAATCCAATTTTTCATGAGTCATGAATGGGAGAGCAATTATATCTAAGTTCTTCAAGATCACAATATTTATTTCTACGCTGTATGTACATTATATACACAGGGCTGACATGATGCCCAAAATAGGTTAAATCCCAAGAATAGCGGTCAAGAGCAAAAACCCGCTATTCCGGTCAAGCTCAATTCAGCGTTAATAGCTTACTACTTTGTTTCCACAATTACCATAAGGACATGCGCTCTCGTCACCCACGTGCGCAAGACTACGCCCTCTGTCGGCGTTCCCGGAACCAGTCAATTCCCAACATAGGGGATAGCTTTAGTTTCAAATGGGATTTCTCTGAGGAACGAGCCGACCAACCGGTATAGTGGTTAAGGTGTTAGCTTCTAGATCGGAAGGTTCCTGGTTCGAATCCGGGTCCGGGCATGGATGTTTGTAAGCGTATGGTGTAGAGGCGGCTGGTGCACCTTAAATCTGTCGTGGCCGAAAATCCTCACGTTGGGTTGGTGTGGAAGTTTGGAGAGTGGGGTGCCAGCTCAGGTGTTGCTTCGTCATCTGACCGTGGTTCAAAATTACGAGGTGTTGTCCTCGGATCTTTCCCTTACGGGACTGATCCCGGACCGTCGTCAATAGCCCGTTGTGTTGCTCTAGTACGACGTTAACTAAAATTACCAAAATTACCATTCTCTGAGGAACGACGTCTGTTGTTACTTATTCCACCCAATCTAGAAAATACTAGACCAGGTCCGTTAAATCATTCACCCTCAGGAAGTCCATCACCAAGGCAGGGCCCTTCTCAGGATCACGACTCAGCCCCAAGCAAATCAGAATATGCTCGTGTGAACCCGGTTCTTGTCCACATTTAGAGCACAAAGAGAATGTCTTACATCTCCTGTCATAGAAGAGTGACCTAATATGTCCACTGATCGTGTTAGGACGGTCTGTTTTGCCCCCGGATGGATACCTCTGTACCAATTGTGAAGGGGAACAATACGCTAAATCTCGTTAAACATGATTTTTCGCTTGGTAATGGTAATTTCTAGTTTACGTCATACTAGAGCAACACAACGGGCTATTGACGACGGTCCGGGATCAGTCCCTTAAGGGAAAGATCCGAGGACAACACCTCGTAATTTTGAACCACGGTCAGATGACGAAGCAACACCTGAGCTGGCACCTCACTCTCCAAACTTCCACGCCAACCCAACGTGAGGACTTTCGGCCACGACAGATTTAAGGTGCACCAGCCGCCTCTACACCATACACTTACAAACATCCATGCCCGGACCCGGATTCGAACCAGGAACCTTCCTATCTAGAGGCTAACATCTTAACCACTATACCGGTTGGTCGGCGATTTTTCGCTTTGAGGTAAGTTCCTGAAAAGCGAGTGCTCCCGAGAGGATCCCTGGAGACATAGTGCCAGCATTAGCCACCGTCATTGAACAACAGGTAACATGCGAGGGAATCCACTGAATATGGATTTCGTTCGTACCGATAGCTTTTAAAGCTTATCTAAAATATACAAGCTGGTACGATCGTCAACTCTCCTCTATTTTCAAAGATGTTGAATGGAACTTCTACTGTCCGAGAAAATCCAGACATTTTCATTGTGGTCGTGGTCAATAAGGTATTTGAGTGCCGCGTAGATAGCAATTAATTCGGACCTGAATACAGAGCAGAAGTCTGGATTTCTTTTACCTATTCTCACTATGTCCTCTTGCAACCTTATGAGTATTTCACTGCCAATGTTACCCTGCTCATTTTTGCTGCCATCCGTGTAGATTTGAATGGCATTCCCCGGGGTAGTATTTTTAACCTCTAATGTCATTTCTTTCAACAGGTAGAGGACTTGCCTTTGTTAGTTGTGACCAGGAGCTGTTCGTGGAGGTGAACATTAGGCAAATTATTAATGGGAGCCATACATGTTAATAGTTTATGGTGATCAACACTTGGTTGAAGCAGACTCATTTTGAGAGCATAACCGACTGGGCTATCTCTCTTGAGCCTTTGGTTATTTTACCAATCCAGCAGGAATTTTGCAGTCCGATGTTGATATCCATAGCTAAAGAGCTTACCATAATATTTTGTAAGCACAACTTGTCGCTTTAACCCCAATGGCTGGAGATTTGCCTCGTAAAGTACAATATTGTTTGGTCAACTGTGTCACAGTCCTGTAATTATTCTTGCTGTACTCAATTGAACTTTTTCTAATTTGTCCAAATTGGCTGTTCTTTTCGCATACCCTTGGCTAACCTCTACAATTTAGAGTTGGACTCCCTGGCATCCAGCTTGCCACACATGTCCTGCCATTTCTTCCGATTCAACTGGGAATATCTTAATCTAATTTCCGCATTCACCTTATTTAGTTCAGTGCGCTTTGACCCCACTACGCTATTTTGATTGCTGTCAGTCTGCATTTGTCTTCTTTTATCCAGCAAGGGTCTCTTAACTCCAAAGAGTTGTGTATGAAATCTGGCACAAAATGCCTAACATTTATATCTAGGTATAGCTTTCTTAACTGTTTCAATAGTTACCTTCTTGAAGAATTTCTAATGCTGGTCCAGGTGACTCGCTGAGCCTATGTGTTCAAGCTCTTTGTCGACCAGCTATCTAAACAATTCCCAGTTCGTTTTTTGAAGTTTCAAAACATGTTTCTCTTAGCGCACAATTTGCTTCTCTTATTCAAATCAATCAGAATTGGAAGATGATCGCTTCCAATACTGTTCAGTACCTTCCACTCGCTACCCGGAGATGCAAACCAGCGCTAACTATGGTCATATCCAAAGCCTCGATAGTTTGGTAGCAAAAGAAAGAATGCGTGGCTGTACCGTCATTAAATATGAGCCATCATCCGCAAAATCCAGAATATCAGCGACCCTCCTATTTACGCCTGTACATCCCCAAAGAGGATGCTTGACATTTAGGTAGCCCAGCAGAATGGTTTTGAAGCCCGTAAGAGCCCTTAAAACGTCAGTTCAAAACTAGATCCTGCCAAATACCGTCGTGTACACGGACTGATGCACGTTAAAGATGTCGTGGCCTCAAATTTCCTCACGTTGACGTGGTGTGGAAGTTTGGAAAAGGGGGTGCTGCCTCAAGTGTTGACCTCTTCATCTCAGCATGATTCAAAATTACGTGGTGTTGTCTTCGGATCTTTCCTTTGGGGATTGATCCCGGATCGTCACCAATAGTCCGTGTGTTGCTCCAGTGCGATGTTAATTAACTACCTACCAATCTAACTTATGGATCATACGATCCTTCCAAGTATATTAGTTGGAGAGAATGCGACAGTCTGCATCATCCCGGTGCACCGTAAGAGGTTGTGCCTTATCACACTCACCATGAATTGTGTGTGGTGAGGAATAAGCTTTCCTGAAAGACTTCGGGGAAGCTGACTCGCATTTACGTGTCATTTTGAAGAGACCAGGAAACTTTAAGCGGACAACCCGACTTCGGCAGATTCAAACACCTCGTAACCAAGAGTTTCGCTCGATTATTTTCTTACCGTCGACGTCTTTACCCGCTCGGATATTAGTAAAACTTTGTCCAACATATTGTACTGCATTGAACATAATTGAAGCGTTGACGTTGAAAAGGAGGTAAGAGTCAAAAACTAAATTTTTCAGGACAAGCAAGTAGAAGATTTCACTTATCTCCTTCTTAGAGTCAAGAGTGATAAAGATTCCATTAGTGACATCTTGAAGGTTTTTTCGGAAATGGACTTCTTGAGAGCGAACTTACGTCCTTTTCAGTGTTACTGGCATTGGAACATAGAATCATTTCAATGAAATGACCGATTTGGTGCTTACCTACTTTTCAATGTCAACACCAAGGGCGAATGTGTTGACTTTGGGTCACCTCGGTGGATCACTGAACTTCGTGAGTTACGAACTTGCCTCCTTTTCAGTCTTACTGGCATTGGAACGTAGAATGCGTTACATTGCGCTGTCTTGGTGAATTACTGGATTTCGTGAGTTACGAACTTGCATCTTTTTCAGTCTTACTGGCATTGGAACCTAAAATTATTTCAATGAACCGTTTTGGCGCCTTATATCTCCTTTTCAATGTCAACGCCTCAATTAATTATTTTACTACAAGTAGGAATTTGGGAAGCACTTTGCGTTACCTTTTGGTGGATCTCTTGAGCTTAGCGGGGAGTCATATTACACCTCACATACAAGCCACACTTTCAAATCAAAACCCATTTACCAGTGTGGCCACAATTTCAATCCGGGTGGACGAACATCTCTGTCTTACTTTGTTGTGGTGTGGAAATTTGGTGGGGTTCCAGCTCAGGTGGTGTTGACCTTGCCATCTGGCCTTGGTTCAAAATTACGCTGTCCTTGGATCTTTCCCTTGGGGATTGATCCCGTAAGGTCACCAATACCCCTTTGAGTTTACCTCAGTAGTACGTTAATTAACTACGTACCTACCTTACCCTGGATCCGAACTAGGAACCTTGCGATCTAGACGCCTGCACCCTAACCACTTGAATAATTGTTTGGCTAGTCTATATATAACCTAGTACATTCCACAGTGATTAACAAACTGATTTTGTGATTATATTGGTTTGGTCTTTGCTGGATTTTAAAGCTAATATTGTATATGGAAGGAGAATGGGCTTAACCCAACGGACGACCCTCCCTTTTGAAGGTCTTGTCCCAGGTACCCTGAAGATATATAGAATCTTTTCTACGATATCAGAGAACGAAACTGCTTGCCAGTGTTAGTTCGGCCTTAATCGCCACTATTTTTACTCTAATGCATTAGTATATTCCACAGTGATTAACAAACTGATTTTGTGATTATATTGGTTTGGCCTTTGCTGGATTTTAAAGCTAATATTGTATATGGAAGGAGAATGGGCTTAACCCAACGGACGAACCTCACTTTTAAATGTCTTGCCCCAGGTACCCTGAAGATATATAGAATCTTTTCTACGATATCAGAGAACGAAACTGCTTGCCAGTGTTAGTTCGGCCTTAATCGCCACTATTTTTACTCTAATGCATTAGTATATTCCACAGTGATTAACAAACTGATTTTGTGATTATATTGGTTTCGCTTTTGCTGGATTTTTTAAAGCTAATATTGTATATGGAAGGAGAATGGGCTTAACCCAACGGACGAACCTCACTTTTGAATGTCTTGCCCCAGGTACCCTGAAGATATATAGAATCTTTTCTACGATATCAGAGAACGAAACTGCTTGCCAGCGTTAGTTCGGCCTTAATCGCCACTATTTTTACTCCAATGCATTAGTATATTCCACAGTGATTAACAAACTGATTTTGTGTTTATACTGGTTTGGCCTTTAATGGATCAGAGAACGAAACTGCTTGCCAGTGTTCGTTAGTTCGGCCTTAATCGCCACTATTTGTAATCCAGCTCCATTAGTATATTCCACAGTGATTGACAAACTGATTTTGTGATTATACTGGTTTGACCTTTGATGGCTTTTAAAGCTAATATTGTACCTGGAATGGGAATGAGTTAACCCAACGGGCGCCCACCCCTTTTCAATGTCTTGTCTACTGCAAGTTGCTCTTTCTATGATATCAGAGAACGAAATTGCTTGCCAGTGTTAGTTCGGCCTTAATCGCCACTATTTTTACTCCAATGCTCATTTCCTTCCCACGGAACCTCTGACAGCAGCTCGAGGAACACCCCGTGGTTCCGCAGAGTCATCCAGCCGCACACTTATTGCGCGTAATGCATATTGGGGTCGATCCCTTGCGCTCTAATTTAGTCGAACCAAGGAGATAGTATCTGCCCAAACAGGAAAGGGGCTATAAGCGACACCCGATACAGCAAGCAGCTATTAACACTCGTATGCTGGGGGATCTTTATCGACAATTGCTTGGAGTCCATGGCGCTGCCTTGTGGCGGAAAACGCCTCGCTTCCCCATCCGACTTTTCGCGGTGGATTTAACTTGGCACGAGATTTCGTCTCCCTTCCAAGGGGAGTCGTTGTTTGCTGTGTAATGAATCTGGCGCTGGTCCACCGATGCTGTGCTCCGGTTCTCCCGCAGTCTGTCTGTCGCATCATTCAATTTGTAATCATCACATTGCGTACATGAAATTTAGTGTCCGGATGCTTATTGCTGCTTCATAATGCCATCCACATATTTTTTGGTGTCTTGTCAGGAGTGATCCCAAAAGCAAACGTACGAATTGGCAATAAAAACAGGTGAGATCTTTAGAGAAGACTTATGAGACCATTGTCTCTTTGGAGATAAATTAATTTTGTCTCGTTTTTGTTTGCTTTCTAGGGCTGTTAAGGAGTGGTAGATTAGGGATTTCAACGATGGCATAACTCAGCCATGATCCAAGACTCGGAATGATATCGTATTCTGTTTAGCTCTTTGGATCATAAAATCTCAACAGTTTCGAGGGATTCTCTAATAGCCACATTACGTATGTGAAATTTAGTGTTCGTATGCTTATTACTGCTTCATAATGCCATCGACATATTTTTTGGTGTCTTGTCAGGAGTGATCCTAAAAGCAAACGGACGAATTGGCAATAAGAACAGGTGAGATCATTAGAGAAGACTTATGCGACCATTGTCTCTTGGAAGATAAATTATTTTTGACATGTTTTTGTTTGCTTTCGAGGGCTATTAAGGAATGGTAGATTAGGGAGATCAACGATGGCATAACTCAGTCGTGATCCAAGACTAGGAATGATATCGTATTCTGTTCAGCTCTTTGGATCATAAAATCTCAACAGTTTCGAGGGATTCTCTAATAGCCACTTTACGTATGTGAAATTTAGTGTTCGTATGCTTATTACTGCTTCATAATGCCATCGACATATTTTTTGGTGTCTTGTCAGGAGTGATCCTAAAAGCAAACGGACGAATTGGCAATAAAAACAGGTGATATCATTAGAGAAGACTTATGAAATCATTGTCTCTTGGGAGATAAATTAGTTTTGACTCGTTTTTGTTTGCTTTCTAGGGCTGTTAAGGAGTGGGAGTTGGTTGATTAGTAATTTCAACGATGGCATAACTCAGTCTGATCCTAGGCTTGTAATGATATTGAATTTCGTTTTGCTCTTAGAATCTTGAAATCTCAACACATTCGGGGGATTAAATTTCTAATAGTCACATTGTGGATATGAAATTTAGTGTCCGGATGCTTATTTGGCTGCTTCATATTTTTTGTTATGTCTTATCAGGAGTGATCCCAAGAGCAAACAGACGTATTGGCAATAAAAGCAGGTAAGATCTTTAGAGAAGACTTATGAGACCTTTGCCTGTTGGGGAGATATTATAATTAATAAAGCAAAGCACAAGACAATGCAAGATAATAAAAACAGATTCATAAAAATGAACTAATATTTGCTCATGATGTTTGGTAATACAATAATTTCCTGTCTGGGTCAAAAACCGTCTTCTCTGTCATCATTCAATTTTTAATCACATTGCATACATGAATTTTAGTGTCCTGACGCTTATTTTGTCACTTCATATTGCCATCCATGTATTTTTTGGCAGCGATTTGTCTTGTCAGAAATAATTTTACTTAGATCCCGAAAACAGACAGACGAGTTGTCAATAAAAACTGGTTATATCTTTAAAGAAGACTTATGATACCATTGTCTGTTGAGGAGATATTTTAATCAAGAAAACAAAGCACAAGATGGTGAAATATAATAAAATCATAAGAAATGAACTAATATTTGGTTATGATGGTTGATAATACACTCGTTCCTGGCTGTTCAAAAAACATCTTTTCTGTCATCATTCAATTTGTAATCACATCATATACATGAATTTTAGAGCCCTGATGCTTATTTTGCCACTTCATATTGTTATCCTTTTATTTTTTAGCCTCGATTTGTCTTGTCAAAAGTTATTTAACTTGGATCCTGAAAGCAAACAGACGAATTGGCATTAGTCAGATGCTGCATGGGATCTTTAGAGAAGACTTATGGGACCATTGTGTGCTGTGAGATGGATGGATTTAGTTGGATCTGGTAGATTGGTGATTTTAACTGGTGATATAACTCAGTAATGATCTAGACTGACACAGAATTTATTTTTAAGGTTTGGCTTTTGAAGTCTCAACATTTTCATGGGCATGATGAGAGATCGCAATATTTAATGGGAGAACACATAGATTGGTGGTCAATAAAATAAGGAAAACAAAGACAATATAAGATAATAAAAATATGCTCATAAAGAAGTGAACTACTATTCACTTGTGATTGAGCCCATTCGTGACAATGGAAAAAAATATTCCCATCTGAATCAAATTCACAGCTTGATTATTTAAACAGGTGTCCATAAAATATGACTGACACATTTCAAAACTTTTTAACACATAGTCAAGGCATCGAACTTTGTTTCAAATCGCCAATACACTCGATATAAATCAAAAGTATAAGAATTTAGAAAGAAAAAAATTAGTTGACATTTTTAAAGGTGGACACAAGAATGAATGCATCGCAATCCATCATAAAAGCAATAAATGACTTTTGGGCAACTTTTATCACCACCATTATGTAAAGAGTATATTTATATACGAAGTTAATGCAAGTAAAAGTATAAGCTTTCGATGAACATGATTTTGTATTGGGATGCTAACGGAAAATATAAATTCTCGCATCATACCACGACTATTTGACTACATATAAGAGTTTAAAATATCATGATACTGTTTCAAAGACAATTCAAAATTGGGTCCAGCTAGTATTTCTGTATACAATTAAAAGCTACTCTCAGAGCACCACATTAAAAAGTCACTGGTTTCACTGAGTTTGAGGCAGAGTGGATGCAAAGAATAAAATTTCCGCTCTGAAATTTGTAATATGTTTTCGAAGTCTAAAAGGCTAAAATATTTCCATGGTAAGTCAATAAATACACCCTTTTCTTTATTCGCATCAGGTTATAAGCACTTTAACCCCCTAAGGCAGTGTTTCCCGACCTTTTTTGTGTTATGCCTCACCTAAGCCTTTTTTAATTTCTTATGCCCCCCCCCTCCCCCCTAACATATGCATAATTTTTAATATTCAAAAATTGAAATGTTCACTAAAGAAACTTGAATGATAGGCTTTAGGATGAAATCACTACGACATTATTGAGCAAACACAGTAAGTAAATTTTCAAAGCATGTAATGGAGAACTGAAATTCAAGTACAAAATAATTTTAATGAAAGATTTTTCTATATTATTTTAATTTTTAGTGATTATTTATTATTTAGATGTAGTGAGAGAGAGAGATCCATGCGCTTGATGCTTCCTGCATCTTGCCCCGTTTTGTTATTTCCAGCCGATTTCTTTTTTTAGCAGCAAATCACTTATGGCACTAAATCCGCATTCAGCTAAATAGGAAGATAGAAACGGTACCAATAGTTCTCTTGCACATTTGGTTACATTTGAATATTTTATTTCGGTTTCCTCACAAAGCCATGCCATCGATCCTTTTATATTAAATAAAGTTTTAATTGACTAATCATTTGGCCTTTCTGCGAGTTCCTCTTGATACTGCATATTTGAAATATTAGAAGAATCCACTAACATTGGCTGCATCATCCAAGTTGGGAAATCAATTTTTTTTCAAATCAGAAAATCTTTCTTTTAAATCAGCCTATAAAATTTTCAGATGATCGACAATACTTCACATTTTTGGAGTCAATGAAACTTTTCAAAATTTTGTTGTAAATTTTTGTCTGACATAATTCAATAAAGGTAATGAAGCCAATTATCTTCGCTTTCGCATCGACAAGTTTTCTTTGTTCCTTGAAGTTTAATTTTTAATTTTTTTTAAACTAAGTAATATATTTAGCTTTTCAAAGATATCGACTAAATAACTCATAAATGCCTTAATATCGACCGATAACAGATTTTTCATTTCAGGTTTGTCGTTTAAAAAATCACTAAGAGTATCAAATAGTTCCATAAATCTTTTCAAGCAGTTCCCTTTCGAAAGCCATTTTACTTCAGTGTGAAGTATAAATCTCACATGGTCTTTCTTCATTTTGTTCTTCACAAAACAACTTGTAGAGAAGTTCACATTTGGCACTAGCTTCAATAGCATTGATACACTTTCCAACTAAATTTAGTACATTAGGTCATTTAGAACATGCGAAATGTTTTTAGCTACCAGGTTTTCCCTGTGAATAACACAATACACGAGAAGCATTTTTGGATTCTCATCTTTCATCAATGTTAAGTAACCATTTTTCTTTCCCATCATATCAGGAGAACCATCTGCATCACAGTATGTTATATTTTTCATTTGATATATTATTGACGTCTAGGTAATTTTTTAGCTTACTATACATATCTTTGGAGGTGATGGTGCCTTATAATGATTTACAGAACAACATTTCTTCAGAAAAATCACCTTTATCAATATATCACGTAAGTTATAAGTACGGTCTCACTGTCTCTCAAAGTTGATTCATCCATTTGCACTGAGAATTTTATTGTTTCCAGCTTTTCAACAAGTTGTATTTCAATATCCTTACTAATTTCGTCTATTCTTCTGCTAACAGTATTGTTATTTAGTGGCATAGCTTTAACTTCTTTGTCATCTTTTTCCAGAACCGTTTAAAGAATTGCTGATATTGATGGTTTGATTAAATTATCCCCTATAGTATGATTTTTCCAAGATTTAGAGATGAGTAATGAAATTTGATAACTAGCCTCACGAGTACAGTTGAAAGTTGCATTATGAGCAGTAAATAAAGACTTTAATGTTAATCTTTTTTCAAAATTTTTCTTTAAAGTTTGAAAGTAATTCAAATCTAAATTAATATGAGCATTATGTTTCGCCTTCAAATGTGCCTCAAGACGACCTCGTTTCATTGATTCGTTCGTCAAGCATTGTTGGCACAAAAGACAAAAATATGACCGTTTTTCGTGGGCAGCGGGTATAAAACCAAATTTAAAATATTCCTCTGAATACCTAATAATTTTTTTCTTACTTGCACTGGGAATGTCAACTCTCAGAAAATAACCGTTTTTTTTTTTTGTCCAGTTATATCTGCACCGATTTAACAGAGTAAAAAATAAACAGTTTTTAAAACAACCGCTTTTTAAAAACTTAATTGTGTTTCTATTTAGTTGTTCATAAAAAATGTTAAATGTCGTTAACTGTTTTTATTTATCACATCATAAATGTTACAAAAATTCACATTAATTCTAAAATACGCCCAAACTTAATTGTTTCAAAATGAAGGTATACAAACTAATAAAATAATTAAAAAATTAGTTACCTTGTTAATATTGTTTTATCTATTCAACCCAATACTTTTCATTTACTCTGCTCATAAATACTCGCTCAGTTACATGCTGGTTAGTCCATCGACTTCTGTCATCCGAAACCACAGAATTCAGAGCAGATACTAATCTTTCAGATAGCACTGAACTTCCAACAACTGTCAAATACTTAAAAGCTATCAATGCTAATGCATGCGAACATGTCTTTCTTTGTCCCCCAAATTCAAGTGGACTACTATCCCTTAACAACAGAGGCTACAAATATAGTTTGAGCTCATTGGCAAAGTAAGCATCTGCACCCTGCGATTTTGGGAAAATGGATTTTGTCACATTTTTTTCATGTGTTACCCAAAGATGGCTTGGGTTTGTTGAATCGGAACTCTCTGGTATTGCTGAAGGTGACGAATATTTTCCTAATTGATTCAGGCAGTGCGTTAACTCTTAGCTGACTTAGGAAACTGTTTGACTAGCAACTGTGGAAGACATATAAAGTTTTTTGAATCTGGGGTCAGAAAGAGACGCTTTGCACAAAAGAGGGTTGGATGAAAGAAGTTCTGAACGAGAGGTAAAACTTTGCGACAACTTTGCTAATAATATTTTAGAAATATCATGAAAAGGGGTAATATTTGCCAGTGATGCCTTAATACATGAAATAAGAGGGACAACTAGACTACCAGTTAAATATTCATTCCTAGAAATTTCTGTAGTGGCCTTCTTAAACGGCCCTAATATGCTTACTACTTCCGATAATAATTCAATGTCTGACCCAGAGGGCATGCGGAGACCTGTTTTAAGGTTGGGATTTGCTAACACACGTGTGACATATGGAGATAAATGGATGAATCTCTCCAACATGGCAAAAGTGCTATTCCACCTTGTTGGGACGGATTGAACAAAAATAATATTTCCTTCTGCTTTTCCTTCTCTTAGTTGATTATTCATAAACAAATTACTGTGTCTAGCAAACTTTATTATTTGCTTTATTTCCCAATGAGCTTTTTTAACTTCGAGTTAGCACTATCCTCTAATCCTTTCATTATAACTAAATTTAGCACATGGGCAAAACAATGTATGTTCTACCCTTCACCAAGTAATTTTTTTACTCCTGAAATCATGTTAGTTCCTCCTTCAGTGCATACAGACACTATTTTAGATTTTGGTATTTTGAAAGAGTCCAAGAGGTCACCGATTTCCGATGAGATGTTCTCTCCAGTATGCGGCGACGAGAGTTTTCGATTACCGAGCATTATTGTCTCTAAGAGGTAATCATCAGGGCCTGTAATAATAGTAATAAAATTACTAATGTAGATATATTATCTATTAAAATAATCGAAGTAAGAGTTACTATAATCATTACAGATAAAGTGAGCTGTCACAACTAAAAAGCTCCGACTGGTATTTACTGTGCAGATATCAGCAGTAAGGTAAAAATGTTGGACTTCCACCAATTTTTACTTATGAGTAAATTGATGATAGCACTATACCGTGAGGACATCATCTGTGTTACCTGTAAGAACATAAATATTTAACTTATTTTAGTAACAGAAGTAGAAAGAGGGACGGAGAGAGAAAGAGGGAGGAGGAAATAGAAAAAGAAATAGAAGAAGTAGAAAGAGGGACTTGAATACTTCGATTGTTAATAAAATTCTTACGGTATATCTGGAATTCCGCATAGACTAAACAATGCAGTCAGAGAATGAGAACAAGCTATGTCACGAAAGTGATTGAAAAGGGATATAAATTGTGGATCTTGAAAAATCAGTTATGAAAAGAGAACCATTTGCAACCCAAAAACACAGACCACAAATATAATTTTCTTGAATTTTCGGGGCCGTTTTTTTTCTCGGTTGTGTTAGTTTCTAAAATAACAATTAAAAACTACCAATTGAATTTACATGGACGCTTATTTCAAATTAACACCAACGGTGAATGCTGAGCGTTACTGCGAAACACTGCAGAAACTGAGATCCCGGTACTAAGCATTTCGCGTTATATGTTCTGAATGGTGCTGGCTCAGTATAACCAGTAGTTCAACTCTAACGTCTAACAATGATATCACTATTAACATGGCGAACAGAAGTTACTAAAACTGGAGGTTTACCCAGCTCGAGTAGCGACTGAGAGTTTGCCATATGGTTAACTCAAACTCTGGACGAGTCCATTTTCCAATTCCCCCCCCCTTATCCGTGGCGTGGGCTCCACGTTGGAAACACTGCTCTAAGAGGTTCACACGCATAATTTTTGTGTAGAAAAATTAGATATACCCAAAAACTTGAGGTAGGTTTACCTGAAGAGAAGATACCTAAGATCCAAAAAGACTTTTCGATTAATTAAGAATAATATGTGGGACTAAAATCTGAGTGTGATTGTTCCGTACATAACAAGGGAAAGTCCTTCGTCCTTTCTTAAATTTAATTTCTTGAAAGACAGGCTCAAGAATGTCGGGGAAAAAAGAAAAGGTGCAAGTTGCGTTCCAAGACAGGACATTACATTATAGTATATATTGTGACGTTATGCCCAGCCAAACATAGATTATTTTTAGAATAAAAATAATTTTATTATCTCTTGGATAGATAAAATATGTACACTTTTTACATGAAGGAATGCAGTTTTAAAACTGAGGAGAGTGAAAAATATTCACTCGTTTTCTTGCACAGAGATCAATCACAGATCATACGAAAGAGGCACACCGTACGCTCTCTCCAGAAGTCCGGCTCAGAAGTCCAGAAAATCTCTTGCAGTCCCCTTCTTATAGCCGACCCTACAGCTGGGGACAAATTCCTTCTCGTTAGGGTACGGATCAAAGGAACCGACTGGCTCGATTGTCGGTCAGTCCAAAAATGTCCGGACTCGCCGACACATTCCGTTCCCATGAGAAACTCCCTACGGCGGTGTGGATAGCGTAGAATGGGAGAGATGGTCCACAAAGAAGCGGCCTGCTTGAATGGAATCCTTTCCCACGGGTTTCCCTCGACACTAACCCTTAAAGGGTGTGGATCTCACCACAATATATATATAAAGAATTTATTTACTTATGAGGACTAGGTACTCGGACCAGGACTCACATACTAAGACCTCCCCAACTGGAGATAATTGATCCTAATTGTTTAACGACATAACATAATTAAATGTGAAGAATTTTGCTTAATTGAGCTCTATAAATGCTTCAAAAAGGGAAACCTTTTAAAAAATTTTAGTTAAAAAATCAAACTAAACCGCCCAGAAAATATTAAGTGTTTTTGGAAAGCCATTTGTGTCTTATCAAATTTTTTCAGTTGTAAACCAAAATAAATGTCAATTCGAGTTAATTAAAAAGAACAGGGGGGGAGATGCGGTATCCCAGTTGGAAGAGCAAAGGACTAGTAACTGGAGTGTTGGGTTCGACTCCAACCGAAGACCGTCGTGTACAAAGGGGACTGGTCCATGTTAAATCTATCGTGGCCTCAAATATTCTCACGTTGGATGAGTGTGTAAGTTTGGACAATGGGGTGCCAGCTTAGGTGTAACCATGGTTCAAAATTACGTGGTGTTCTCGGATCTTTCCCTTCGGGGGTTGATCCCGGACCGTTACCCATAGTCCGATGTGTTGCGCCGTTGTGACGTTAGTTAAAAATACCAAATATATCAAAAAATGAAAATTCGGGAACGTAATTTATGCAACAGGTTTTACCCCCTTACCGTCTTGGTAGATAAAAACATAAAACACTGCACACTGCTGTTTAGCACATAATTACCCTCAAAAATTTTTTTGGCTTATTAGTACTCACAGGAGAACTAAACTCTTCTCCAAACAAATACATGAAATCCGCTTTGTTCGTAATCTTTCACCACCCACAGTGGAATGATTCATGGACTTGTGCACCCCTGGTATTGGGATGCAAAGGGATAAAATTCAATTCGCCAGGTGGCAGCACCCCGCCTTGTGGCGTTCTCTAACCCGTCTGTAAGTCGTGCAAGTCTTCCATTAATTTAATTTTTCTTGTACTCGTTCAACTTCAACTATTACAAATACAAATACAAATATTGACGACCAGCTACAGGCTCAAGCCCAACAAGGCTGGTCCTTTGTTTATGAATTCTCCAATTCCCACTGACTATCCAATTGTGTCTTAAATTCGTACACTCCCTTTGAATTAACTATATTTTCTGGCAACGCGTTCCAACTGTCTATTACCCTATTAAAGTAGTAGTTTTTCCTTAAATCCCGATTAAAATGTGTCTTATTCAATTTATACCCATGACCCCTTGTTCTGTTATCCCTATTGAAATTTAAGCCCTCTGTGTCCCCTTGTTTTACAAACTTGAAAAGCTGAATCAAATCCCCCCTCCTTCTTCTTCTTTCCAGTGTATACATCTTTAGCTTACTTAAACGTTCATTATAGTTGAAATTTGCTAGCCCCTTTATTATTTTTGTAGCTCTGTGCTGAACCCTTTCAATTGATTCGATGTCCTTTCTCATATATGGAGCCCAGAATTGTACAGCATATTCTAGATGTGGTCTTACTAAACCCTTATATAACGGCAAGATTATATTCTTATCCCTTGAAGTTACAGTCTTTTTAATATACCCCAGTAACCTATTAGCCTTTTTACCCGCAGCTGAACATTGATGACCCATTTTAAAACCCCTGTGAATTATCACCCCAAGATCCTTGACTGTTTCTCCCTCCTTTACCTTTACTCCCTGCAGCCTGTACTCGGCTCCACTGTTCCTGTAACCCATATGCAGAACTTGACATTTCCCTACATTAAATGACATACCCCATTTTACAGCCCATTCGGATATCTTATCAAAATCCCCTTCTAAATTTTCTATCTGTAACTTGGTATCCACTGTCCCCCATATTTTTAAGTCATCTGCAAATATACTAATTCTATTCTTGATCCCCTGACCTATATCATCTATGAAAATTATAAATAAAATTGGTCCCAAAACTGATCCCTGAGGCACCCCACTTATAACTTCTGTCCACTGTGAATAATTTCCTTTTACCTGCACTCTCTGCTTTCTACCCAATAACCAATTCTTTATCCATATTAATGTTTTTCCCTGAATCCCCAGCCTTTCCAATTTAAACAGTAATGCCTCATGAGGTACTTTATCAAAAGCCTTTTGAAAATCTATGTACATGATATCCACACTGCTCTTATTATCCAGCTCCTCAGTAATTTTTTCGTAGAACTTCAAAAGGTTTGTAGAGCAGGATCTGCCATTCCTGAACCCATACTGATTCTCTGATAACAGTCCCCCCTCCTCCAAGTATAACATTATATGCTTTTTTAACAGAGATTCAAATATTTTGCAAACTACTGATGTTAGACTTACTGGTCTATAGTTGCCCGGATCACTTTGTATTCCCTTTTTGAAAATTGGAGTTATGTTGGCCAACTTCCAATCCATTGGTACCCAACCTGTGCTATATGTTGAATTAAATATCGTGTGAATTACTTCCCCCAGTTCTTCCGCGCATTCCACTAGTACTCTCAGATAAATATTGTCTGGCCCTGGTGCTTTAGATGGCTTAATTCTTTTCAACTGATGTACTATTTCTTCCCTGGTGAATTTGCATTCTTTAATTATACCCCCTGCAATGGCTCCATCCTTGGGATCCTTTTTTAAATTATAGTTACCATTGAAAAACCCCAGAAAAAAGTCATTTAACACGTTTGCCATTCCCACCTCGTCTTGAATTAATTCACCTCCCTTCCCCTCCAACGGGCCCAGTGTAGTACTAAATTTATTTTTACCACTTGCATATGCAAAAAATTCTTTTGGGTTTATATTTATTTCCCTTGCTAATTTTTCCTCCAAGGACACCTTTTGCTTCCGACTAATATTTTTAAACTCCTTTCTGGCTTTCTGATATGCCTCCTTGTCTCTGTCGTTACCAGTGCTTTTATATACCCTGTATGTTCTTTGTTTTAATTTTAAAACTTTGTGTTTCCCCTGAAAACCACATAGGGAGCAATTTTCTAGATTTTCCTTTTTTCCTGAACGTTACATGTTTTTTTAACACCCTGTCTAACTTATTCTTGAATTCCTCCCATTGTTTAGAATGATGCGGTGCTAATAATCCCCCTTTGAATGTTTCCTTTAACTCTTCCCTTATCTTATGAAAATTTACCTTTCTGAAATTTGGAATTATCCGACTATTGATTGTGCATGCTGACTGAAAATTTATACTTAATCTGATACTTCTATGATCACTTTCTCCCAGTGGCTCACCTATAACCAAATCCTGCACCCTATCCTCATCATTGCTGAAAATCAAATCCAATATTGCATTGTCCCTAGTATCCTCATACACCATCTGGTACAAAAAACAATCCTGTATCACTTCCAAAAATTCTTCCCCTTTCCCATTTGTAGCTAGATTGTTTGTCCAGTCAATATTTGGATAGTTATAGTCCCCCATTAAAATTAATTCTCCTTTTTGACATGCTTCGTTTATCAGATTGCAAATGCCCTTTTCCTGCTCTTCACTACAAACAGGAGGTCTATATATATTGCCCAGAATTAGTTCTTTGCCTTTGTCTGTATTCAGTTTCACCCAGACTGATTCTATCCCCTCAGTTTTACTATTTAACTTTATTTCCGTACAGTTTGAGAATTCTCTCACATAAATCAAAACCCCACCCCCTTTCCTATTCACTCTGTCCTCCCTAAACATTGTGAATCCACTTAATTCTAAAATTTGTGCATCTTCACTGCTTGCCCAACTTTCAGTAATCCCAATGATATCTATATCCTCTGCTTGTTCAATTCCCTTGAGCTTCTCCATTTTATTTCTCACACTGCCGAGCATTACAATAAAATAATTTTTGCTTATTTTTTACCCTTATATTGCACTTTTCCCTTGTATTATTTGTCTTGGTATTGTTTTTCTCCCTTACATTGCACTTTCCCTTTGTATTGTTTGTCTCCTGCAATTTAGACCCTGTTAGTTTTCCTAAGCAATTACTGTGTACTGTCAACTCTATGTCCTTCCCATCCCTGCTTGTATACTAGTTTTTTGACTCCAGAATGTTCAAAACCCGCTTGCCAACCTCCCTATTACCTATCAAGCTTAAATGCAAATTGTCCCTGCTTATCCAATCCCTCCTACACTCCTTCCAAACATCTAAAAATTTAACCTCCTCCCTCTCACACAAATCCCTTAACAACCCGTTCATCTTATTGGCCCTTTGATTTAACCACCCATTACCTAACCCATACCTAGGTAGTAATCCTAATACTGTAACTTCTGCCCCATGAGACTTATTGTACTTGTTTACGTCATTACGTTTTAACTCTGCAGGTGGTTGTCTCGTTGAGGTATCTCGTCATTAGCAAAACTTGTTAGACCTTAATAGCGAGATATCATTGACCAAAAATTAAAAAAAAAAGTTTTTTGGTCTTATTGATAGAGTATTTATTTGACTTTCCAAAAAATATATATTTTTTTTCTTTAAGTTAATTAGTTGGAGAGATATTAAAATTTTCATCAAGGCAAGAATATACTGGAAGTAGGTATGGAAAACACCGAAATTGAGCGTTAAAAGACCAAAAATATGTCTAGATTTAAATTTAAAATTTCTTTTATTTTTGCAAACATAATTTCAGAAAGTTTTCTCAAATGTTTAAATGGTTTCTCTTTTGGAAATATGTATTATTTCCACACTTCAAATGTCATAACAAAAAATTATTCATGGATTCTGGTAAAACTATGAGAACTTGTTCTTTATAATGTTGTTTAGGGAATGAGCTGGAATAATTATACTGAGTTGAAAATATTTTAAAATAATGCCATTATTTAAGAAATAGGACCGTAAATCTATCAAAAATCTTGTATTCATTTTCCGATCGCTTGTAAAATTTTTGTTTACTTAAAAATCCTTTTGATTCTAGTGCATTCCCTAGAAAAATGCATGAAGTTTATTTTGTTAGCATCATTTTTTAAAATTGGTTGAATAGACCTGTAGCACATTTGAGGATGGATACAAAAGTTAGTCCAGTTTTTAGCGTTAGATGGCATTGCAAAACTGAAGTGGTATCGACTTCACACGTGTAAGGTTTTGACGTTATTTGAAAGAAGGAGTTTCAACAAGCACTTGGGAAACAAATTGTGTTAATGAGTTGTGTTTCTTAAATTTTGTTAAGCATTAAAAATGGCGGGAAGCATTTTCGATCAGATATGCTTTTTTTACTACCGAAAAAGCAAAAATGCTTCGTAGACACAAACGACGAAAATGTTTTGTGTTTGGTGGGAGTGGGACATTGACGATTCCACGTGCCGTCTGTTGTTCCGATGTTTTCGTCACCTGAATCAGTTCTTTAGCCAGAAACCTCAGAAGTATGAGCGCGGGATTATGCTGCTATCGGAGGGATGGAGAAAGGTCATAAAAAAGAACGACACTTACTACTTGTATGATTAAAGAAAATTTTGGTAAGATAATTTTTCTTCAATTTTTGTCAGAAAAACGGGATGAATTTTTGCATCAGCCCAATAGTTTTGTATCGACCTTAGTTTTTTATTCACTATCGAAATTTTTCTGGCAAATCTTGATTGATTGAATCTTGAAAGATTTGTAAGATAATTTTTAAATCACCAAAAAGAACGACACTTACTACTTGTATGTTGTTTAAAGGAAATTTTTGTAAGATAATTTTCGTTAAAAAAACGGGATGAACTTTTGCATCAGCCCAATAGTTTTGTAGACCTTAGTTTTTTAATCAATATCGAAATTTTTCTGGCAGATTGATTGAAAGATTTGTAAGATAATTTTTAATCACAAAAAAGAACGACACACTAGTATGTTGATTAAAGGAAACTTTTGTAAGATAATTTTTGGCAGAAAAACGGGATTAACTTTTGCATCAGCCCAATAATTTTGTATCAACCTTAGTTTTTTAATCAATATCGAAATTTTTCTGGCAAATCTTGATTGATTGAATCTTGAAAGATTTATAAGATAATTTTTATATCACAAAAATGAACGACACTTACTACTTGTATGTTGATTAAAGGAAATTTTTGTAAGATAATTTTTTGGCAGAAAAACGGGATGAACTTTTGCATCAGCCCAATAGTTTTGTATCGACCTTAGTTTTTTAATCAATATCTAAATTTTTTTAGGAAATCTTCGTCTCCGTGTGTGTTACCACAAAACGATATCATCAACAACCATGTGATGAAATATTTCTGGTTCTGTAATCACCCGAAAAGTGACTGGAGAGAGTTTTCATATCCAGATGGGAATTAGGAACATAGAGGATCACCATTCTAACTCGCGTCATTAAATTGTGTCAGTGATCGAATTAAATTCCCTAGTTTATTTTGCGAGGTGCAAATCTCAGACGTTAAAATAAACACCGACGTCTAAGATATACGTTCAAAATATCGTCGTTTATGTTTCGACTTTGTTGATTTATTTTTAGAGTGAGCTATTTCTTTTTCTTTCAGTTGTTCAATATTCGCTAAGCCAGAGTTTGAATCTCATCGTACTTGTTTTTTTCCCCTTGTGATGAGGTAAAATTAAACCCAATGAGTCTTACTAATTGTCACTTTAATATGTCCTGGCATAATGCACTGAAACATCCATTGAAGGTTATAAAATAACTCTAACTCTTGAGGAAATGATATTGTTAAAAAACTGGAGTACAGATCATACACAAACTTTTTTAGACTCATTTTCCTGTAAATAAGTAAATACAAACTGGTTACCGCAAGACGATCGATTAAAAGGACACCACAAAACAATTCCGACTCGTACCCTTTTCAAATTATTTCAAATCCACCAAAATTATCCGAATTTCGGAGAAAAAATGGACATTTTTATTTTATTTTTAAACTAAAAAATATTACAAGTTAATGAAAAATCGGAAGAATAAAAAATATTTGCCGTTTTCAACTGCCTAATATTTTGAAATAGTTCAAATTCAACGCCAATTTTACTTTAAAAAAAATCTTCACATAAAAAAATGCAGTTTGTTAAAAAGTTCAAGAAAACGAAAGGAGCTAAAATTATTTACTACAAAAAGAAACTGCTAAAGGTCCACCATTTAGCCTCACACGTAATATCCTAGTTTCTATTGCCTCTTAAACACAACTGCAGAATCCCCTCTTAACATTACATTAAATACCTCGTACCAAAACACACTTTACAAAGCCCAAACAAAGATCCCGAAATTCCTCCCCAAACGCACATCAAAACAGGAAAAAAGGCGAACCACTTGTACAGACGGTTTCCCCCTCCCCGGCGCGAGAATCGGCGTCGCAAAACATCAGCAACAAAAGCGACGCAAGGAACAAAAAACGCGCAACAAAAAACCTCCGCTTTCCACTTGATAAACGAGAACTGCCAACTCTGTCACTGGAGTCCCGCCTTCCGCTCCGAGACTCGTCTTTTCTATTGGCTGGCATCGCAAGAAGGCGGGGTTACTTTGACAGCCAATAAAACGATGCTGTGATGCAGGCGTAGAATATAGACGGGATATCCGACGAAGCGGCGAGGAGATTCCGCCGAGGGACATGGACTTCGGTTGCTGGGTTTCCATTCCGCGCGAAAGGACGTGGATCGTTGGATCGCCGTTATCTTCTTGCGCTGTCCTTTTGCAGGGAGCGTTTTAGGAGTTTCGTTGCTTCTGCGTCTGGGATTTCTCGGATGGTTTACTCTCCTATGCTTGGTTTTTACTATAGATCCCGGGCAGCGGACGGATTAGCAACCAGAGGGTTGCGAGTTCGAATACCACCCAAAACCGTCGTGTAATTGGCACTGGTGCACAAATCCGGTTTTTCAACGTGCGGCACCGAAACCCAACTATGCACACACAACCGTGAAATGACGCAATTACTCATTTCGCGCCATTTACGATAAATATTCTATCGAAGAAAACGTGTTTATTTCGCTTACTTGGTGCAAAAAAGTATAGTTTGAAACAAAATAGACGTTACTGGATACAACCATTTATTAATTATTACTAAAATTCCGTTTATTTATGAAAACAAGGTACTTCAGACTGGAGATTCATGTGCGGCGCCGTGGGTAGTTGCGGTACAAATTGCACGCAAGTTGGACGTGCGTCGCCGGAGGTATGTGTGCACTACTCCATTGGATCTAATATATCTCAGACCGCACTTGCGTAGCGGCAGCGGGGCCGCACGTTGAAAAACCGGATGTGTGCACCGGGCATAAATCTATCGTTGCTCCAAATCGTCACGTTGACATGGTGTAGAAGTTTGGAGAGTGGGGTGCCATCTCGGGTGTTGTTTTTGTCATCTGACAGTTGTTCAAAATTACGTGGCGTTTTCTTTGGATCTTTATCTTCGGAATTGATCCCGGACGGTCACCAATGGCCCGTTGTGTTGCTCCAGTGTGAAGTTAATAAACTGCCTACCCGTAGAGGATTGTTGAAAAAATTGCGTTTTTCATGAAGTTTAGAGTTTTGGTATTTTATTGAAACGGACTTTCGATTTGTTATTTTTTATGGTTTCACGAGTTGGTTTGTTGTAGTCGATTTTATAACTTTTCGCCCCTTTGATATTGCTTTTTTTTTTTAACTTTTGTTTATGTATGTGCAAAAAATGTTTTCTCCAAGGCATAGATCCATAATCCTAGTCCCTCAACTCCATAGTTGAGAATCGGATTGAACAAGACATCACTGTTTTCGTTAGATTGAATGTTGGTAGGATTTTGTTTGCTTTTCTCCAAGTTTGTCACAAGTTTTAAAAGCCAAAATGAAAAATTGCTTGCCGAAATCGGATCAAATGACCGAAGACAAAAATGTTTAACGGTTCTAATAATCTATATATATAATTCTCTTACGTGGTACGCAAAAAAAAAGACGTTATTTGTAATCGCGTTTTGGCAACACTGTACGGTTTGTTTGTTTATCGCGAAGTCTCGCGCATCGATTGAATTTAAAGCGTTATCGGATGAAATTTTATTGAAAAAAAAAGGGAAATTTTAATGAGCTGTTGCAGTTAGTTTATAATAGAAATCAAAGAAAGCGGAGTATCTTTTCAGGGCCATTTAAAAAACGGTCCTTTTCAGGGCCAACAATTACAGTTCAACAAGACGCTTGCACTACAACTTTCGGCAACAAACTCAATGAAAAAGTGTGGGTCGTTTGAGTGCTGGGAAAATGTACACACAAACAACATGCTGGGTATTCAATTTCCAAAGCAACGCTCACATTTCGAGTCAAAATTTGCACAAAGTTTTCATTTGAATTCTGATTTTAGAGATGCTGTATATATTTTTTCTGTAATACAGCAAATTTAGATTTGAAAAACATTTTTTTGATAACATATTTTGTAAACAATCCCTTCTGCTAGGACACATGTCTTCATTGAGGCGAGCGAAGCAAGCATAGGTTCGCGCAGCAAACCAATGAACTCCGGGGGTTGGCGAGCGTTAGCGAGCAGGGGGCAGGCCCCCTAGTGGCTGTTGCATGTTTAGTGACTTTTTTCAGAAACAAGACAACTGTCGATTAGGGGAAAAATTTCTTAGTCTTCCAACGATCCACTAAATAACTTTAAAAAAGAATTGGATTTGGCTTAAAATTAGCCTATTTGATACGATGTTTGCCTATTAACAAAACGAATATTTAAAATATTTTCTTTCTATCTATAATAAAAAAAAAAACGATATTTTTCAGGTTTATTCGCTTTGTGATTGGTAGATAGCGAGTCTTGCGGTTCAACGGCTAATTAGTGAAGAGCACCCGCAGAAGATAAACACCAGTTACATTTTTTTTATTAATTCATTCATAAAATTTGAGAGCGCGCGCTAGAGAGTTTGCAATGTTTTCAGAAGAACCGGCAAATTTCGGTAGCCGTTTCCATAGCAACAGCCGAATATGAAAATATTAAGACGTACTATTACAGCAAACAACACGGAGAAGCTGAAACATTTAAAATTATGATGAGATTTCCTCTGAATTTGAACTGTATGTTGCGCTAAAATATTTCCTTTTTTATGTGGAAATGAGATGTTCTGCTCTTGACATTTTTTTTAAACCTTTTTCTTTTATTTACACTAGATCTTCATGAATAAGCCGAGAATTTTCGGAACGTTTTCTAAAGCTAAAGTACTGGGGATCGGCTTGTATACGGATCCGCTTATCTCGCAAAAAAGTAGGCAATTTTCCGTTACTCGGGCGCATGCGATACATATCGCAATGGGAAGGAAAGGAAACCTTCAATTAATGTCGTAATAGAGGTCTGGGATCAATCCAGCACTGATCCATATGGGTATGGATTTTGAAGCAATCCCCTACCCCCTCATTGTTGAAAAGTATAGTTCGCTACGCGAACTAAATATGATTGCGTAGCAATCATCGGGGTTGACGAGCAATAGCAGGCAGGGGGCGGAGCCTCCTAGTTAATTAAAAAAAAATTTCAAATTCTGATATGGTTAGGAATATTTGCATATTAAAATTGATAGTATCTTTTTGTTTGAGGGCCTGACAAGTTTAACGTAGACCAGCCCCCACGTACACGACAGTCTATGGTTGGATCGAGATTTAAACTCCCAACTCGTCATTAGACAAAATTCGTCAGATCTTGATGGCGAAAAATCGAGTCGAAACCACTTGGTGGGATAGGATCCAACTCAGAGAGCATTTATTTTCCTTCGCCTTACATGCTTGACTTGAGAGAATAATAAACATTTATCTAATCTAATAAACTTTAACTAATAAAATAACAAACTATAATTATTTTAAACTCCTTTCCTCTGTGCTAGTGCAGTAAAAGTCCCATTTTGTACATGACGGTCTTTGGTTAGATTGGAACTCGCAACCTACAAACTGCTAATCTGCTACTCTTTCAATCAGGCTACCGTGTTCTGGATGTGAGGCAGGAGATATACAAGTGTAGATTAATTAAGGAATCGGTATCAGTTTTCACCTATATGCAATTTTATGTCATCAGTATTTACCAGATTAGGGGTATAATAATTTACAACGAGCCGCTGTAGCTCAGTCAGTAGAGAGTCGGACTCGCATCAAAAGGGTTGTGGTTTCTGTCCTCGGCGGAACCTGCAATTCTGATGATTGCGAGATCGGCGCTTCGACCTGGCTAAAGACCGTCGTGTTCACTAATGGTAACTGGTGCACGTTAAATAGGTCGTGGTCACAAAGTCCCCAATGTTCCCTTACGAAATCAATACCTCTGGGGGTACCTGAACAGTGGGTTATCGGCCTCTGATTGGGATCTAAATTACTATACTTGTGATTGAATGGATGTATGAAAGGGACCTTCCTGTAAAACGGATGTGTCATGTATGTCGAGCAAAGTCGGACTTCCTCCCAATGGGGCTCAATAATATGGAAGGCGCACCCCCTCGCCTCTTGCCGTCTTCGACGGGCCTGGCACTCCTCTGGTCTGCCAGTGTAGGCATGAGAAACAACAACAACAATAATTTACTACACCTTCATGTTCCTCGGACCATGTGCCGACCAACCGGTATAGTGGTTAAGGTGTTATCCTCTAGATAGGAAGGTTCCTGATTCGAATCGGGGTCCGGGAATAGATGTTTGTAAGCGTATGGTGTAAAGGCGACTGGTGCACCTTAAATCTGTCGTGGCCGAAAGTCCTCACGTTGGGTTGGTGTGGAAGTTTCGAGAATGGAGTGCCAGCTCAGGTGTTGCCTCGTCTTCTGACCGTGGTCAAAATAACGAAGATGTTGTCCTCGGTAATTGTAATTTTAGTTAACGTCGTACTAGATACACGACGCGATCATTCCCTTAAGGGAAAGATCCGAGCACAACACCTCGTAATTTTGAACCACGGTCAGATGACGAGCCAACACCTAGGGTGCCAGCTCAGGTTTCTTTCCCTTAAGGGTCTGATCCCGTACCGTCGTCAATACCCCTTTGTGTTGCTCTAGTACGACGTTAACTAAAATTACCATTACCATTACCGACATCAACTAATAAAAATTCGCACTGAGACAATAGGGAGGTATCTTAATTAATATTGCACTGGAGCAGCACAATGAGTTACTGGCGGTGGTCCGGGATCAAATCCGAAAGCAAATATCCGAGGACGGATTAACGGATTAGCAAAAGGAAGTTTCGAATTCAACCAAAGACCGTCGTGTATAGAGGAGACTGGTGTACGATAAATCGGATGTGAACTCAATTGTCACACGTAGTCGCGACGTGGTTGCTCACTCAGGTGTTGACCTCGTCATCTAACTGTGGTTTCAAATTTCGTGGTACAGAACAGCATCATTTATATACAGAAACAGTATACAGAAAGGCGAACAGTCGTCATTTATCTGATTGTTCCATGAGACGGTACAAGACAACCATGAATATTTCATCAAGATTGGTCCGCGCGACAGTGTAGTATGTCGATTTCACTACTTTTGTCACTATACGTATAGAAGAGCGCATTCAAATGACAACCCTGTCATAAGATGTTGTATAGCCAAACGATGCGAAACGATGCCAAATCGGCCAGTCAGCACCATTTTTCACAGAGCAGTCACGTGACTACTAGTCGACACTTAGATCATACTTTTTGAATTTCCTATCAATAGCAGTACTCAATCGACGCATATTTCACGTCTATGGTAGTAGGTAGTTAAATTTATTACGCATTGAACTTGCACAGAGGACTACTTGTAACGGTTCGCGATCAATCCTTAAGGGAAAGGTCCGAGAACAGCACCTCGTAATTTTGAGCTAAGGACAGATGACGCGGTCACCTGAGCAGGCACCTCACCCTCCAAACTTCCACACCAACTTGGGGATATTTGAGGCTACGACACATTCAACAAGCACCAGTCCCATCATATACGACAGTCTTTGGTTGAAAGGAGTTTCAAATTCACTACTCTTCACTGTTCGTAATCAATTACTCTTCAAACTGGGCCACCACGACCCCCCTTACCAGTTAGGTGGCTTGAAGGAAAAGTAAATACTAGTAGGAAGATAGGTCGGTTCTGTTTTATGACGCAAAGGCTAAGGTCATATTCGCGCAAACACATGACAGAAGACGTCAATTAATGGGCATACACAGAATGAAATATTTTTCCACACCAGAAGAGTGAAATGCACCAAGAGTAAGTTACAGAATTGAACCTGCTAAACCATCAGAGCGGCTGGTTGCAAGAGTAACTGATTAGCAACCAGAGGATTGCGAGTTCGAATCCAACCAAAGACCGTCGTGTACAAAAGGAGCTGGGCATATTAAATGTAACGTGGCCTCAAATGTCCTCTCGTTGGCACGGTGTGGAAGTTTGGAAAGTGGTAAGCCTGTTGAGGTGTGACCTCTCCATCTGACCGTGGTTCATAATTACGAGGTGTTATCCTCGGATCCTTCCATTCAGGTTTGACCCCATCCCAATAGCCCGTCGTGTTTCTTCAGATCGACGTTAATTCTAATACCTACCAACCAACTCCACCATCAACTTTCATACTGCTAACCAAATGGGCACACCGACTGAGCCACAAAATAAACAGGACGAATATGCTCTCATCAAATTATACGTTTCGAGTTGCTATTCAAATCTACGTTAGGGTGGGTACATGCAGGAACCGAAACGAAGTACGCAAAAGCAGCCGCTTAGCACAGGACGACCAGCCTCACTGGAGGAGCCCCAACCGCCGTGCACTTCCTAATCCTCCTTTTACACCCCTCCTCGCACTTATCGAAATTCCTCCGTATCGGATCTAAATGACCGCGTTGGGTATTTCAAAAAGCGATTCGCGAGATTCGTGTGAAACTTATAAGCCCGTATCTCCAATTCTCAGTCAAAATTGGAGGGTAGCTGGAGGAAGGGAGGGGGCAGTTCTCGGGGAGGGGAGCGTTGGTCACGAAATTCCGAGATCTGTAGAATCCCGGTTGGAATGGTCGGTGGTCTTCAATTTTTAATGAGTGTAGTTGTATGGAAGCGCGGGTAGCCGTCCGAAGTACTTTTTACGGGATGGAAACGTAAAAGAAGATGGATGCCTGCTAGGCATGAATATGGCCGATTTTGTTGTGGACCTGAGTGGTGAGATCCGAGAGCGAGGTGGTGTTATATATACACCATGCGCAGGGCCCGATTTAGAAAATTTGGTATAGTAGGCACAACACGCAGGAAGGGGCCCCTCCCTCATATTATTTGTTCATCACAAAAACTAATTCTATAACAATAATTGGTACTTACGTATTTGACTGTTAACCGTTTCACAGATGTCACCAAAAAGTTTAAGAAAATCGTGACATTACTTATAACTCTTGGCAAAACAAAATAAAGCAGATGGAAATTAAAAACATAATAGTTAGATAATTAATGTAATTACAAGAATGTGATAGTGGGGGAAACGGTCGACGTTCATTTACGTAAATATCCAATAATTTATGTAACTACTTAAAAACTTTTTATAATTTTTAGATACTTTTGAAACTTAGGGGCCCTCTAAATTATGGGGGCCCTAGGCCCGTGCCTCACGGGCCTAATGGTAAATCAGGGCCTGACCATGCATAGAACCATTCCCTTTTTAGTTTATATCTAATCTTACCTACTTATGTCATCTTTCTCACACTTCTTTAAAACTATCTCATTTGAGGACCTTGGTAGTCTGTTAGGATTTTTATATCTCTCTATATTAAAAAAATGTTACCGCCGCCGCAGGATTGAAAACTGTGTTGTTTAGCTCGATTCTTAGACGATTTCCCGAGAAAGTACTGATCGGAAAAAATGAAATTAACATGCTTTGTTCTTCATCGTATTCCCTGCATAATTATTAAGATTTTTTTCCGATGCGGCTATTAGTTTAGGTTTTATTAAGTGTTAAAGTTGAAGAAGTGAAATTTCTTCCGTGAGTGAGCAAAACACATTCAAATTTTCAGTCTTCAGTCATGAGTTTTTTTTTAAGAGTACGTCTCAACGTAAATTTTTGCAGCTCGTCGTGTTTTTTTTTAAATTTAAATTTGGTTCTTGATAATATTTTTTTGAAATTCAGGAAAAATCGGGACATTTTTGTTACTTTTTTTTAAAACTGCCGTATCTAAATCTAATAACTATTAATTTTTAATTTTTAAAATATCGCAGTATACCTCAGAATATACTCTTTCTTACGGTACTATTATTTTTGAAATCGGTTAATAATTAAATTGGATGCGATCAAAAGTTTGTCATACAAAATTCGGAATCTTTGGATATTTTCGCTACTTATTGTTAAAACCGTTTTGTCTACGGCAAAAACCATTATTTTTTTAATTTGAAAACATCACTGAATACATTACATTACACTCATTCTTATGGTACAATTATTTTTCAAATTCGTAAATAAATAAAATCGATACAATTAAAAGTTGGTCATACAATTTTCGGAACTTTCAGATCGTAACTTCCGATACAAAACTAAAATGGTCATATCTGTATAGTATTACTGTTAGTTTTTAATTTTAAAAATATTGCAGTATGCCTCAGAATGTACTCTTTTTTACGGTACAATTATTTTTTAAATTGGTTCATAAATAAATTCGATGCAATCAAAAGTTGGTGACACAAATTTCGTATTTTTCAGTTCGCATAGCTGCTTCCGCAAGCAGTAGTGGGTTGCACTTTTGACTATCGGGTTTGCCAGATATCAAATTTATCGTAGCAACAATTTCCATAAAACCGATTTCTTTTTATTTGGCGAGGAAAAACGTTCGCTTTTTTTCCCTCTGTTCTCAAGACAGTTTACCGACAAAGTACAGATCGTAAAGTTTGGATATTAACAATGTTTACTTAAAATTGTACAGGGAACAAGATGCAGAAGATTTTTTACTGATGCGGCTATTAGTTTAGGGTGCATTAAGTGTTAAAGCAAAAAAAAAGTGAAATCACTTGCGAAAGAAGTATTGGTTTGAGAAAGCAAACCAAACGGATTGCGTAGCAACCCCCGGGGTCGGCAAGCGTAAGCGAGACGCAGCGAAGCCCTCGCTGTGACGTCATGAACCGAAAAGTGAAATCAGCATAATACGAATTATTCAGATAGTTTCACTCTGTGAAAGTAATGTTGGTTTGCGAAGCAAACCAAATGGCATCTGTGACAGGAGTGTTGGTTTGCGAAGCAATCCCCGGGGGTTGGCGAGCGTAAGCGAGCAGGGGGCGGAGCCCCCTAGTTTATTAAAATAAATATAAATTATTTTAATTGCTTCCCAATCCTTTTTGGAATAAATAGGAGGTATATGTATTTTAAATAGTGTCGCACTAGAGAATTCAGCGGGATATTGGCGACGGTTCGGGATCAAACCCGACGTGAAACATCCGAAGACACCACGTAATTTAAAACCACAGTAAGATGTCGATATGTTTGTGAGTGTATCTCGGTATTACGACGCCTGGCTGTTCATCCCTTGCTACAAAGCAAAATTATACAAATCGTGTGATCTCCAGGGAGTTTGAACTCAAGCAAGCGGTTTGAGTTCACCTTTTGCCTACAACCTTTTAATTGCCTCTAGAGTCTCATAGCAAACTTTTATTAAAACAGCACCTGTCGTGTGCATTTCTTAACAAAAAATAATTCTGCTTTGCATCACACATCTTTTTTTCCTTTTCTCATTGGGTCACTCTCACCTTGTGGGAAATTTTGTTGTCATTAAGGATGTAGGGAAGGCTTCAGAAGAATTTTGCTGAGATCTCGACGAATATGTACGTGAATATCTTGGGCCGAAACTAACTTCGACCAAACTTTGAACATCGCCTGCCAACCATGGAGACTGGCAAGGCTTTTTCTGATTTTGTGTTACCAGAGATAGGTGCCCTACAGGTCAATCTTATATGAATCTATGACGGTTCTTTCTTTATGGCGGATTTCCTAATCCTCTGCCTTGTCCCCCAAGCAGTAAAACTGATCCATGAGTATACTTCAACATTTATTTACACCATTTCTAGATTAATTACTACACAGACGATAAATAGAATAACATTCAGTCTATCATACACTGTCGGGAATCATTCCCATTAGGTATGTCCACACTTGTGCGCTTTCATTTTCAACTTGCCTTTCAACGTGCAATTCAACATTCAATTCAACTTGCGTCAACGCATGCCTTATTGCATGCGCTTAGAGGCATGCCCTTTACCTGTCCACACTTGTGCCTCACTTCAGTTTCAAGATGGATGAAGATGATGCTATTCTGTTGGACTGTGTTTCTGAATCAGTGCGGCATAGTTTGTGATCAGGCAAGTAAATGAACGTAGGAAATCAAGGCGAGCGATTTGGATGAAAGATATTTCAAAACGCATAATGAGCATTTATTTATTTACGTTAAAATGTATTATTATTTGTTGGAGCACACATTCAAACGGGATGTTTATATTTTCTTTGATTTATTTCGCTGGAATCGTTTGCACGTGTTTCCTGTTGCTCGCAGCAAATAACAGCTGAATCTGCTTAAAATCGGAACGATATTTTCCCCGAAATAGGAGGAAGGCGTGCATTTGCGCCGATGTTTTATTCGATCTATGGTCAGAGTACTAATGTATCTCGCCTTGGATGCGGCTAACATGTATGCCTTCCTTTTCTAGTTGATTAAATTCTTGTTGTTACGGTTAGACTTGAGTTTACCTTTCTCCCACCCACTGATCATTATTAAAATTTAATATTAATTTAAATATTTCCTGTTATTCTTTCGTCCAATAGATGTGGTGATTTAGACCTCATGTGTGTTGTGGAACCAATAAAAATAAATTCGAAACACAATGTATAAAGTGGTTACAAAATAGTTGTAAATAATCGTCGTTACCGATTAGCTGGATTTCAAAATTTTACTGCTGAAATCAGAAGATAAAACCTAATTGTGCAATTCGTTACACGTAAGTACTTATAAATATTTGAGTTTAATATGAATAATAATATTTGCATATAATCTATGCTTATGAACTTAGATGGCTTATAGTTTACAAATAATTATTTTAATAATTAAAAGATAAATAAGTGTTTAAACGAAGTACATTTATCATATTTCTCCTTGCCAGCTTAAAAATAAATTTGTTTCATATTCATCCTTATGCATCTTTAGAACCTGCACCATAACTAAGAAAACTTTAATGGATCCAAAACTATGTTAATATTATACTGGTATAATAAAAAGCTTAATTTGTCAGTTTATAATTCATTTCTTAAAATATGTTTAATTAATGCCTATACACAATCAAGAAAAGATTAACTCATATTGTGTTTCAACAAACAATAATTTGAGCAGAAATATTTTAAATGCAATCATAAGTTAAAGGCTATTGTGTTGTTATTTCGCTAAGGAAATTGAATAAATGCTCTTTACAAGTTTTAAATAAATGACGTTTTTAATTATTTTTAATTTGATTTAAAATTTATTATTACGTTATTAATTTATTTATTAATCATGACGTGTTTAATTTTTTTCGTATAATTTTTACAGTGAATGTTCCACAAACACTCATAAGACCTGTAGTCTTCTATAAATTCAAGAGTTTGTTCGTTATTCATGATAACATTGAAAAAAAAAACCAAACACAACGACTTCGGTTCACCAAAACACTGCAAATTGAAAGTTGAAGCGCATAGAGATCCAAGGCTGTTGGAACTCCTTGCGCTACGCTGTGCGCTATGAAAAACTGCTACTTCTGACTCATCTCGGGCATGCCTTGACGCATGCGTCCCTTGCGTTGAGGCATGCGCTGAGGTATATGGAGAGGCATGCGCTTAGCGCAAGCAAAAGCGCACAAGTGTGGACATACCTATTGATCTCCAGCCCAAACCAACACGTCTGGCTTCCTCGCTGGCCTTCGTGCAAAAACACTTTTCTACCCCTTCTGTGTTGTCCAACTCCGTATCCATATGCCCTACCCAAACCTGGTGAGGCTACGGGGAACTTCACAGAATCCTAATTGGTATTTTAAAAATAGGATTTGGCCGTATCCCTATCTGTTCGTCCTACTATTTTACATCCTGACTAGAACTTAAGCTTGCAAGGCTCAAAAATGAAATTTCTACACGAGCATCTTGTCTTATTAATTCTACGACAACCACAAGTTTTTTGACATGCGTGAATGTAACATAATTTGTCTTGTTTCTGATGCCTGAACCATTTTTCTTATCCTGGGCAGGGGCAAGACGTTTGTCACACAAATTGAACAAGTGGCTTATCACTCGGAGACACATCGGTTAATGCTTGATGCCACTTTTATGAATTCTAGTGCTTCTCGTAGGTATGCTATAAACCTACAATCTAGCATGAAGTGAACAACATGCTTCAACATTTAGTATGGGATTTCTGCTACACGCGAATGAGGTGATCTGCCAGTCCAGATTTTGAAGAAGGATTCGTAAGTAAACATGACACACTGCCATTCCGTGCCTGTCCTCGACTCTCGGATTACTCCAGACCCAGTTGAAGATGTTCGACGACCAATGTCAGCTTAATGTCGATCGACACAACTTCGACGCTATATCACGTCATCAAGATAGGACCAACTTTTTCAACGACGAGATAATTGTTAGGTATCTAATAAAAAGGACCCTCTTTGAAAGAAAATCTGCTGAACATATTACTTACGTATTTTAAAAAATTAGTGAATGCGAGAACGAATTTAAAATGAAAATACTGATGCTGAAATTTCTGCTACTTTCTCATCTAATTATGTATTTTTAGATTTTTTAAATGCATCTTATTTCGCTGAGCTTGCCACAGATCCAATGATTCTTTGATGTTTACTAGATTCAATGTGTTGATAAAAGAGGTAAGGTAATTTTAATTACCGTCATACTAGAGCAACACAACGAGCTATTGAGGACAGTCTGGGATCCAATGTGTTGTTGAAGATCGTATTTATCTTTATTACCAACAGAAACAATAGTCTTGCAAATCGTACAAACAGAATTATATTTGCTGTTGGTATCACCTTCAAAACTAGGATATTTTGTTTTTGATTATCATCTGAAAATATGCATTTTCTTTATCTTGTATCCATGCTGGCCTAGTGGAGTATAACAAAAATTAGTTTAATAAAATTGTGTAACAGGGTTGGTTTTTACATCAAATTTATAAAAACTCTTCAAATCTCATTGTAAATATTTTTGAAGACAAAGATGTTCACAACCAGATTGTTCACTTCTTTATATTTTCAAATATGCGTGAACGATTTAGGTACGAAGTTAAGCCAGGTAAACAATGCGAACAACATTTAAACATGGAGCTCAATTGGAAGTTGAATACACCAGTTATTTTACACTATATAGAGGTTGAATTTCCTATTACACATTGATTTGTTTTAATAATATGTACAATTTTCGTACAATGTACTAGATCTAGTACGTATTTGAATAGCGGTGGTTTACAAATATATATATTGATACATATGGTAGGTAAAAAATGTGACTATATTAGCACGTAAAGTTTGAAATGAGAAATATATCTTTAACGCAATCCGAAAAGATGAACAAAGATAGCAAAAAGTGAACAAACGAAGAAAAGAGGACAAAAAAAAATATGATTGAAAAAAAGATCCGATCGAAAAAAGAGGACTTTTCTCTTTAAAACAGATTTTTTGGCGCAGTACATACATTATACATTACAGATAAAGTCTCGAGAGCATTAGCTGTAAAATGCTGTATGGTATGGGATTCCATACTATACTGTATATGTGTATATATCGCCACCAGATGGACTTTACAACTTTCTAATTTATTAAATTTTTTCATGTTATTTTGTTATTTTAGTTACCTGGATTTTATGCTGTGTCGTAAGGTGGAATTACACATGCGAACCCCTAAGAGGGTTAAAGAGAAACTGAGATTTTATACCGTAAGGAAATATACAGTCTTCCATTTCATTTAATTGCTTGTATTCCATGAGAAAGCCGACTTTAATGCCACGTGTATTTACTTAAAATGAGGCATTGAACGGAGAAAATCTGTAGCCAGAAAAAAGTAGAAAACCAAAACGAAGCATTTACGCACCAAATATAAACTTAGGAATATAACAAAAACTTATTTAGTCTTCCTTAGCATTGAAGAAAGGAGGGGGGGGGGAATGATTACACCGCATGAAAAAGCCATCACCGTTTCACTTGGTGGATCATGCCTAAATTGATTTCTGAAAGAAACCTAAATAAATGCCTGGGCTTCGGTGGATGCGCACAGGATGAAAACATTAAAAAATTGAACAACTCGGATAAAACTATGCGTCTCGTCAGCTTTTTGTCCAATATCCAAAAAAGAATAAATAAATTTTCCTCTTAAAACTGCTTTGCTGTCAATATTATGTTCGATTTAGATTCAGCACATCTTTATTTAGTCTTTGAGCACCACGGAACATATCCTTTTGTTTTTCACCTCAGAATTCTCTTCAGAGATTGAGTTTACTAGTGGAAAAACTGAGGACACCGTCAGTCGTAATCGATGCGTGTTAAAAAATAACATCGTTATCATTTTTGAGCGGCAGCGTTCTGAGAAAATGAATCTGTAGGTGTAGCGAACCAATTCCAGGAATTTACGGATGTGTGCACACGTAAACAAAACGCGGACAGAGACGTTTTCAAGTGATATATTTGTTTTCGCCTTTCGTTCTAGTTTAGCAGGGAAGGGATTCATAACAATTCTTCATTCCCGCTAAATCGATTTTCGTGCGTTTTTTGTCGCAAAAGGTGTTTATAAAACAACTTGCGCATGAAAGTAATATTCTTGTCCAACAGACCGATGAAAATGCCACTGAAAGGACTTTTGAAAAATATTTATGAAATGCTTTTTTACATTCGAGATGAGTATTTACAAAAGCGTTTGAAATGTGTACTCCCACAACTTGAAGTTTGCGAATATTGTCTGTTGTTGAGAAGAGTTTTTCAACACTTTCATTTTTTTAAGGTAAATGGAAGTAAGTAAAACAGTTTTCCTTGAAAGGCACCATGTGTATATGAAGGTAAACGATGCACAGGTGCAAAAACCAGTTTCAGATTGCACGCTTCGTTTTCTGGAAATCGAGATCCAAATACACTCTATTACAAATAAATCGACGCACCAAGAAGGAGTTGTCCAACTGCGATAAAAATTGGTGGATGTGAAAAATGTATATAGACCAAATGATTAAAATTTCAGAACATATCAACGATTTATTTCAGAGTTTGTCAGATTTAGCAGCTGAACATTGTCTGGGATGAAATCGGATTCGGGAGAACAGATAAGTCAACAGGCCAGAATGGAAGACGTCCAGTCCTGGATAGATATTATGAATGTATTTTGAGGTATGCTAAAACCTTCACAAAATATTTAGAAATAGAACTTTGAATCCACACTTCCCGTTACAAAGCGAGGAAGTCAATAAGGCGTTGGTCCACCTCTGGCCTGGATGCAAGCTGTCACCCGGCGTGGCATAGACTGAAAAAGTTCCCGGATTGTGTCCTGTGAAATTTCTTGCGAAATTGTCTCGAACTGTCGGTTTAATGGTCGGGGACAACATTCCGGGATGGTTGCTATCGCCTTCCCATAACGTCTCAAATTTGTTCTTTGGGAGAGAGATCAGGAAACTTAGCTGTCCAAGGAAGTGTTGGGAAAGCTTGAAGACAATTCATAGCAACACGTGCCGTGTGTGGCCTGTCATTATCTTGTTGAAAAATTAGTCCGGGGTGTCGCAAAGGGAACGGTAACCCAGCCGGTCGTGTAATGTCATCTACGTACCGCAAGTGTGCAAGAAATGACTACCAAAGAGGTCCGGCTATCAAAGGAGATGGCACTCCAGACTATAACGCCCTATTTCGGGCAAATGTAGCGTGGAATCCACGCTGCCCTGTACGTCTCTAGAAACGTCTTCTTTTGATGTCAGGACACAGTTGGTAAAGGGACTAGTCACAAGACTATACATCCCCAGTCAGCACCATTCCATGATGATGGAGCCCGGCATCACTTTAATTGGACTTGACGGTGTACAGGCATGAGAGGTAAGCGGCGTAACGGTCGACGCGAGCATAAATTCCGCTCTCTCAGTCATCTTCAGAGGATCATGTTGGACACATGTGTGCAGGTCCCTCGTGGGATAGTTGCGAACGACGAATCCGGTGCTGTGACAGCTGCTCTGACAATCGCTCTGTCTTCCAGTTCAGTTGTTACCCTAGGTCGTCCGCTGCCGTCCCGACGCTGACACTCCAGACATCTGCAGTTCTCTTGCCAGCATCGTCTAATCGCCGAATCGTCTCAACCCACATGTTAAGCGATTTTTCGATTCGTCCAACCAGCCTCTTTCAATCCGATAGCAGGACCTCTTTCAAACTCTGACATATGATCGTAATGAGCACGAATGTTTCGGCGAGGTATTGCTACAGTCTACTTAAGATATCCGCAGTCGCAATGCAACAGAAATTTTGACCGCAGATTGAGAATAGCTCCTTATATACACCTGCTGAATGCGCAGTTCCGATACGCTGGAGCTCCCACTATTCATTCATTGGACACCAAATTTTAATCTTATGAATGTTTGTTCAAAATGTTTTTGCATACGAAATTTAATTACAGTTGGACAACAACTTCTTGATGCGTCGATTCTTTTGTTATAGAGTGTAGTTTACGAACAAAATGTCAACTCATGAGAGACATTTTCTGACAATCTAAATATAGGTGGCGGTAGTGTTCCTGCGGCGATATGTGTTTCCAGTACGTATTCTGGATGTGACGTCAGTTCACTTTTTTTTCGAATATGATTTCAGCACTTCGCCAATAAAAACTCCAAAGAGTGAATCTTGAATTGATTTATGGTTGTCGAGTTAGTTATATTAAACGCCAAACGTCGCCAAAAAGGCGATGAATTACATTTAATGTAACGATTATCAATATGCAATTGAACTGCATAAGTTAAAATTCTTTGGTTTGTTTAGACTAGTTTGTTTCTTTACACTGTAAAAGTTCTTCTTGTACATGCGTACATGCTGAGTAAGGTGGACAAAAAACACTCAAAAAATTTGCTTTATCCTAGTGTGCAAAACATGGCTAGTGTGTCAAAAAGATAGAACGAAATATTTCATCTACGTACAAAAATATCTAGTTGGGCAACCTGACCTTGAAAATTTTGAGTTTTTTTTTTAATTTGTTAAAAAATCTATTTTTTATAAGTATTTGGAAAAGAAAAAACGTGAAGCAGTTGAAAAATGTGCCCCTTATACTGTGCAATAAATTTCAGTGATATTTTTAAAGATCCAGCCTGGGCCTTCTAGCTATGAAACAATCACAAATGACCAAAAATGGTTTTCGTTGCAAAGGGGGATGCTTTAACGTCACTGCAAAAGTTAGCGTAATGTGTCTTGTTAATGAAAATTAATTCCAAATTCTTAGTATTTTTTATCTCAGGAAAATGTTGAAACTTTCAAGGTAAATCCAAGATCATATAAAAAATCCAAGTTACAATGCAATTACACTCTATAACAAATAAATCGACGCATCAAGAAGGAAACAGCCGATTGCTTTGAAATTTCGTATGCAAAAATGTTTTGACTAAATATGCAAATGATTAAAATTTGGTGTCCAATGAATGAATAGTGCGATCTCCAGCGCATCGGAACTGCGCATCCAGCAGATGTATATAAGGAGTTGTTCTTGAACTGTTGCTAAAAATTTCTGCTGCATAGCGATTTAGGATACCTTTCAACGACTGAAAAAATGCCTCGCCGCAGGATTCGAGCTCATTACGAGCAACTTTCAGAGTTTGAAAGAGGTCGTATCATTGAATTGAAAGAGGCAGGTTGGGCAAATCGGAGAATCGTTCATCATGTGAGTCGAAGCGATACGGCGATTAGAAGATGCTAGCAAGAGTGGGTGGACAATGGCAGATTTCAGCGTCATGATGGTAGCGGTCGACGTAGGGCCACAACACATCGCGAGGACAGAGTGATTGTTAGATCAGCTGTCACAGCGCCTGATTCATCGCTATCAACCATCAATCGTGCGACCCTCACACGAGAGTCCATGGTGACCATCACAGACGGCTGAGAGAGCGAAATCTACGCTCGTACCGACCGTTACGCCACATGCCACTCACGACTGCACACTGTCGAGCCAGATTACAGTGGTGTTTGGCTCGATCAGGCTGGAATGATGCTGATTGTGTACGTATAGTCTTTAGCGACGAATCCCGCTTCCAACTGTGTCCTGACGATCATCGAAGACGTGTCTGGAGACGCCCAGGGCAGCGTGCCGATCCTGCTTTCACTATTGCACGCCACACGGGCCCTCAACAAGGAGTTATGGTCTGGGGTGCCGTTTCCCTTGATAGCCGGACCCCTTTGGTCGTCATTAGAGGTACACTTACTGCACAGCGGGTACGTTGACGACATTCTGAGACCTGTTTTGCTACCTTTCCTTTCGCAGTACCCTGGGCTTATTTTTCAGCAAGACAATGCCAGACCACATACGGCACGTGTTGCTATGAACTGTCTTCAAGTTTGTCAAACACTTCCTTGGCCAGCCAGATCACCAGATCTCTCTGCCATCGAGCGTGTCTGGGATATGATGGGAAGGCGACTGCATCCGGTAGGGAATGTTGCTGACGTAGTCCGACAATTGGAGCAAATTTGGCAAGAAATACCGCAGGAGACCATCCGGGAGCTTTATCGGTCTATGCCACGCCGTGTGGCAGCTTGCATCCAGGCTATAGGCGGGTCAACACCTTATTGAGCTCGTTACTGTAACTCTGAAATATATCATTCAATTGTTCTGAAATTGTAATCATTTTCTATTCTGTACATAATTTTCCTATCCACCAATTTTTGTCTCCATCGGACAACTCCTTCTTGGTGCGTCGATTTTTTTGTTATAGAGTGTACTATAATGCATACTTCGCCCATCCAGAAAACCTACTATTAGCAATGGCAATTTCCGATATGATAATAATATTATATTGTTGCATTATAACATATTATATTGTTATATTATAACATATTGTTGTAGTATAACATTTTGTTGTATTATAACATATTGATGTATTATAATACAGCAATATGTTTTGCCTGACTCATTTGAAGACCATCAGAAATATCTTTCATATTTGTCTCTGACAAGAAAGAAAATAAAAAACAGGTACCCGCAGTATTATGTTATTACCTTAGAACACAAAAATCTCACAATTTAGACGTTTACTACTATATGTGAAAATTGCAACACCATGAAGGAATCATGCAAATTAAACGAAACTTGCAGGATATGCAAAACAGGTTAGGATATGCAAATTATTATAATTACAATGCGATCACGCATATGTGGGCCGATAAACACACATTAAACTTCCAAGTGAGCCGTGTATAAAAAGCACTGTAAAGGTGCGTTGAAATCTGCGTATCGTGGGTAGACTGCTGTAAATAATTGATTACAAGTCGATACGCCTCGCCAAAATCGCAGATTTGCCGTACGAGTAATTAACGGATTTCGAACGGGACCGCATGATCGACCTTCGTGAAGGTGTACTTAAGTACCGTGAAATTGCCACATGGACGGGGTGTAATGCCACGACAGTGATGAGTGTGTGGAACAGAAGGACCATGTAGAACCGAACAAGTCGTAGTCCCGTTAATGGGCCGCGCAATATAACATCACCACGGGACGACAGACACCTCATCCACATGGTGGTGACGAAACGTACAGCGTACTCTCATGCGTTCGCACAACATTGGTGCACGTCTACGGGTGTGTTATTGTCTGTCCTCATGGTTCGTCAATGTCTGCTGCACCGTGGACTACATGCAAGGATTCCCTTGACACTAAACCACCGACGCCTCCCACTACAATGGGCTCACCAACACAACCAATGGCGTGCCTATTTTCAAACAAATCATCTTCTCAGATGATTCCGGCTACAATCTGGACTCTAACGTCAGACGCTACAGAGGTGAACGCCTTCTCCCGGAGTGTCTTATTCTGGGACGGTCTGGGGCGCTATTGGATATATAGGCTATCCAAATTGTGTAAAAAATTGGCCTTCTCCAAATTGTGGAGACCCTGAACAGCGGGCGCTGCATCAGTGAAGTTGTGGAGCCCGATGTCCATCCCCTCCTGCAACGCATTCCCTGAGCTGTATTTCAAAAAGACTATGTCCGTCCTCATGTTTCTCGGAATATATAAGCCTTCTTCAGTGCACGACAGATTCCGCTTTTTCCATAGCCTGTATGTTACCCATTAGGCAAGTCTGGGGTTACATTGGTCGGCAACTCACTCGTACCACTCGTCGAGCAGGAATGTACGACTAAACTTTGCCATTATATAGAGGCCATCTGGAATCCAATTACTCAGCATGACATTCTGAATCTGAATGATTCAATGCCACGACGTGAACACTGAGCTTCAATACCACGACATGTAAGGATCTCATAGCTGTGCGTTGTAGCTGCACAAGATATTGATTTTTGGCATTATTATTGTTTTTTGCTCTGTAAATTTAATCGTATTTTTTAAACCACTATAAGTAAAATATGGAATAAATTTCATTTATTTCTGATGATACTTTCATGGTGTTGCAATTTCCACAAACAATTGTGTATACATAAGACATTGATTTAGAGGTGCTGCACTCAGCGTAGTAAACCTCCTGGTGGTTGTCTCGAGAAAGTATCTTGTCATTAGCTAAACTCACCAGATTTCGACGTACGAGATATCTCGGCATTAGAAGCAAAGTGACAAGGTTTTGATCTCGCCATCACAAAAAGATTGGCAGTTTGACAACGAGCTGTCTTGTCAAAACCACATGAACGGTAAAATAGCAAAAAGGATGAACCAAAATTTCCGAAAATACAAAAATGTGCAAAATCTGTACATGATAGGTAATAATTAGTAATAGTTTTTTTAAATCAAGGCATCATGACTCAAATCATGTAAAATGTTTCGTGTCGCAAAATTTTCAGAGATGAGAGTAATTGTTTATTTGCTAAAGATAAATCTGCTTATTTTTCACACAAAAGGTTTAGAATCTTCTAAAATATAACTTAATATCCATACATGTAACTTAGTTTAATATTTTATTTCATTTCACTCCAATTGAAATGAAATAAAATATTAATTACAAGTTGGTCTCCTTATATAGTAGTTTTTCTTATACAGGAGTTGTTTTAAAAAGAACATTAGGTACCGGCATGTTTACAAAGCTACCCTTATAAGTATACGTAACAATGGCATTACACTTAGCCTCGAAAGATTACAGTTCAACAGACCAAGATTACGAAATATCTTTCTCGTGTCTATTGCACGTCTTCTTTTCACTCATAAAGAAAAATATGGTCCTTAACAATATATGTACGAATAAGCAATGAATAATGTCAAAATAATTTGACAGTAAGATCATGGTTTTTTCCCCATAAATCCAATGGGTTTAACTTAAAAGTGTTTTCTGTTTTGTAGAGACGGTGGGGTTCTTATAAGATTGTATTTTTTATGTTTTTTTTTATGTTTTTATGTATTTATGATTGTTTTTTGTTATTTTTTATATTATGTGTAACTTAATCCTACGAATCAAGTTAATGCAAATGGGAGAACAGAACTACAACCCGATTACAAGAATAATTCTCGTTATTCTTAAAATAACTAAATAATTATAAATATCTCCTCTAATCTTGAAAAAAGATTATTTGACACAATTACTCTACCAAATAATCTCTTTTTAAGATTTGGTTTGTCACCCTACGATAAATTCTCGTTACCGGGTTCTGTTCTTCCATTTGCAGCAACTTGACTTGTTAAAATTCACTACTTGAACTCCCCATGGCTCTCCTAAAAAAAGTACAATTTTACTGTCAAGATCATAGGAGGTATACTTGAAACGTGTTCTTAACGTGTAGGGACATAAATATAAGGTAGTGTGACAAAAGTCTGTATTTTTTCAAATAGTTCCGGAGAGAGGAGTTTTTCTTCTGTAATTTTATTGCCTATAAAAACAGTAAATAAGTTAGTATCATTTTTGTAGAATAATACGCCATGACTCAGCAAATGAATGAGAAAATTCATCAACTGTTATATTAAACATATCCTGCAAAAATATTATTTACTTTTATTCTGGGTCAATAGAATTAGTTCTGTTTCCTCTTTGAAAATAACTATGACTCACCAAAATATAGTCCCCTAGAGTCAAGGAGTCGCCAAACGTCTTTGAAGATATCGACCCCCTTCAAGAGTTTCTTGATTAATTTATCAACTCCAAATTTATTTTTCGTATAATCGGGCAGGCAAAAAGGTTTTGTAAGTTTTTAGATTGTTTATTTTATGGTTAATGTTCATTGTATGTGTAATATAGTATACATTATTATATTGACTTGACGTCAGAGATGCGTTATTTAACGTCCTGCTAAGATAACATATTTGATAAGAGGGACATATAAATAATACATAAAATTTAATTTATATAATATTACACGTATGTCTTATATTTTTTATCGACCCCTAACAATGTAAAATCAACCCGTGGGAATTGTATGTATCTGCCCTAGACAAACACTGTCACCACTGTCACTACTAAAAATACATTTAAGTTAACCCTCTCGATGATTGTCTCAATGAGATATCTCATAGTCAGCAAAATTGACCTGAACTTGATGGATGAGATATCTCGTCATCAGCAACGTTGGTCAGATCTTGATGGATGATATATCTAGTTAAAACTACTTGGATGGTTAAGCCAAAAGGTTTATACTTTAAACTAACTTCCTCACAACTTGTTATAGGAATTTAGGATTATAAAGGTAGGTAGGTATTTTAATTTAACTTCACACTGGAGCAACAGAACAGGCTATTGACGACTAGGATTATGAAGAAAAATCACAAAGTAGGTCAGTAGTTAGTAAATTAATATCGTACTGGAGCAACATAACGGGATATTGGCAACAATACGGGATCAATCCCGAAGGGAAAGATTCAAGGATAACACCTCGTAAATTTGATCCTAGGTCAAATGACGAGAGCAACACCTGAGCTGGCATCATCCCACTCTCCAAACATCCACACCACGCCAATGTTTAAAATGACAAGGAGATTGCAATCCACCAAAATATAGAAGATTGATGCGATATAGTATGGTCTGTGGACTTCGCCCAGATGGTTGACTGCTATTGGTGTACAATAGTATTGACCTCATACGTAATGCACAAGCTAGTGAATTTGGGGATATTTTAAATTAATCCTTTAAATTTAGCCTCAACTTTCTACATAGAAAAAAAGTTTTATTTCGCAGCCCTGTGTTATTTTTAGGTACAATTGATATAGCTACCTGCATTGCTTCTTTTGAGTAAAAACAATAATTACGATTTTACAATCAAGCATGGAAGGTGTTATAATTAACGTCACTCTTGAGCAACACAGTGGGGTATTGGCGACGATTCGGGATCAAACATGAAGAGAAAGATTCGAGGACATCAGCACGTAACTTTGAATCACAAGGTCACATCTGAGCTGGCACTCCAATCTCCAAACTTCCACAACACGCCAACGTGATGAAATTTGAGGCCACGGCAGTTTTAACGAGCACCAACCCCCTTTGCACACGACGGTCTTTGGATGGATTCGAACTCGCAACCCTCCGGTTGCTAATCCGTTTCTCTTCCAACCGAGCTACCGCGGCCCCTTTTACAATCACTGAAAAAACTATTGCATCCTTAGCATTTCCAAACAAAGAATATGTTCACTTCGAAATGTTAGTAAGAAAAACAACCATCTACTTAGAATTGAGGTAAAATGAGCATTCCTTCGCAATCCTTCTTTGCTGGGCCTTGACAAATTACGCCAACAAAGTTGTTAGTATAGTCCTTAATAATATCATCAAACAGAAGCATTTCTTTTTTAAAGCTTGAAGGAAACAAACAGCAATACCGAAGTCGGCAATCATCGCTACTAACAGAAAATAACAGTTCCAGTTGGCTGCCTATGATTTCCGAAAGCTTATAACTATTGAAAACAGAGTTTGTTATTTTACACTAAAAGCCTTTAAAAAAGAACCACAGTACCGTTTTTATACTTCTAATTAAGCCACCGTTCTGGTCCGCGACAGTGGTCGAGTGAATTCGAAGGGTAAATTACGGGGTACGACGGGAAGAACGTCTTTGTTTCAGCAATTTGGTGTCTTCTTTTTTGTTTGGAATAGAAATAGGGGTGGAAACCCTGCTCGCTTCGCCTAAAGACATAATTACGGGTCAGTTTCTAAACAAGACACCGGCTCTTTAGGGTTTGGATGTCATTGTTCTTATCCCATTCATTCTAGTTTGACATCGTTACCAACATATGATGTCTATATAAAGAATACCGCCATTGATGCAATGGAAAGTAACTTTATAAACTTTGATTTAACGTATTTGTTATGTTTTGTCAGCACTTTACCTCAATGAATTTCAATCTTTTTCTCAGTCCCGCGGTGCAACATTGACGACTGGTGGATTGGATCGTATAAAAGTGCAATACTTAGCTTACAAAAGCTACTTTATAAGTCAACTAGATGCGCCGTTGTTTCCTCGAGGACAGTAAAAGGCAAATTATTTTAGCCCTAAGTTAAAAAGGAGCTAACAAGGCGAAATTACGCTCAATCCTGGCAAGTGTATGAATAAACCAAACATTGTTTTAGATCTTGAGGCAATCTTTTATAAAGGCAAGGAAATGAGAGAACAGGGAGAGAATGATACACCATGTGCTTGTACCCACACGCATATAATTTGGACTGGATTTTAGTATTGGTAGGAAGCATGTGTAAAGGAAAAGATTGATGATTGAATGCATCCATTCTACATGACTAACGCAATCAATCATAGTTAGAAATCATTCGAGGCTGAAAGGTCGATTGATTGTTTTTTAGATTTTATAGCATAGGGCCATATTTAGCCAAGCTGCGCCAAACAAATGATAACGTCAACTAAAAATTGTAGTGAAAGGGATTGGGGAATAGAGTAGTGCGATGAAAGCCGAAAAAGATTGCTCTGATATCCCGGGACACGATCCCATGTTTTCTAAAGACAATAAACTACACGGAAGAAGAAAATATCAATAGAAGAGTACCTCGGGTCCTTGAAGCTGAAAGGATGAAACATCAGTATTCCTTGGTTAGGTTTTTGTAGTGAAAAATGAAGAACGTAAACACTACAAGTACTTTCGACGACACTTCTCTCCCATCAATACCCAAATCCTTTTGCATGAGGATATTTCATTATCAAGATATTACCAACTTAAATGATGATGATATCAAGATTTGGACAGTTTTGTTCTAATGACCAGATGTTTGATCCATCAAAATACGGTCTGTTTTGCTATTGACGAGGTACCTCGTCGAAAGAACCACAAGGAGGGTTAAAATAGAAACTGATTTTAACAGTTACAGTTATTACCGATCGTATTTAAATTTTAAGAAAATTGTCGTTTTTGCTTCAGATTTCATGGACTTTTTTGGTCTAAAGAACTTTTTGTTAGGAGATGTTAGGCTCCTGGACTTCCACGGACATAGCATTATTTCTCAAGAAATTTATTAAACCGAAAGGAGAGAATTGAAACTGCTCAGATCATCTTGATAAAATAATTTCGTATGTGCAACGTTTCTTCAGTTAACCACTTTTAATAACTTTTTTGGTAACTCAATGCATAAAATTCAAAGCTAAGGAACAGATTCAAATATCAGTGCTTCAAACTACTAAACCACCAGCTAGGCTTGTTACAACTTTCTGCTTTGGGTGTTGGACGAACCACTGTGTTTAAAATAAGCAAGTTTCCCATATATGTAGACGTCAAGAATGACTTATACGAGTAACGTATTTCTTGTAGGCGCGAAGCTAACTTGCAACTGTCATGACGTTGACTGTAAGTAGTGACTTTAATAGATTAGATAATGTTCTATGGGGTATTTTCTGTGAAATTTATTGTCCTATTGATTTCGCCGAGTTGTCTTTCGAGATTTGACAAATTTTGCAAATGAAAAAATGTTTTGTCATCAAGATATCGCCGATTTTTTATGACTGGATCAAGATCTGATTAAGTTTATTTTAATGACGAGATATCTCGATCATCATCTGGTCAGATTTCTTCTAATGGCGAGGTATCTCATAGGAGGAGAAGAATCACCAGGAGTGTGAAGAATCGACTTATATTCAATGTATTTTATTTCATTCTTTTCTTCAGATAAAGGTACAGTCAGGGGCGTTCCTGAGTTTGCATGAACTTGCACTCAGTCACGGAAAAACATTATCTTTAAGACAGTTTGCTTCCAAGTTTTGATTAAAATGTAAAAATGTCGAGTAATAAAATTTACTATATTCGTTAGATATTATAGTTTATTCGTCTATATCTTTAGGTCAACTGGAAAATAATCATAAGGTTAGAAATTCGGACTACCTTAAGACCATATTTTTAGGATTTGTTTTGGATTCTGATAATGGACAAAATTATTGTTAATATAGAGTTTAAAAAAGCAAAATGCTCTTATCAAGGGTGATATGTTTTAGAAAATTAAACGTTTTCTTGGAGAGAGGATGGTTTATTGAGGTTTTCAAGTGGGCAGTTAATGTCTCAAGAAGGTCTGACTGTAATTCATAGGCAAGTATGTCTACAAAACACATTTTTGAAGGAGTCTTCTTTCTCTAGGTTCCGATAATGTTTTCTCAGAGGTATACTTTTAAATATTTCCCATCAAACCCATTCCTGAGATATTAGCTAATCACGTTAAACCTCAGCAGGTTGCCCCTTTTCTAAAAAGAGAACTTTGGTTTTCTAAAAGAACACCGTTATCAAGCTCTAATTCGATAACCAGTCTAAGACTGACCAAGAAAATAATTTCGATGGCCAGATTTAATTTTACATATTCCCTAAATGCCGTTAACATTCATGGAGGTTATTTTTGCTAGGAATCTTGTCATTATATATAGAAAAAGAAACCTGACCAGATCTTGATCTCGTCATCATAAAAAGAATTGGCAATGTCTTGATGACAAGGTATCTCGTCATTAGAAAAATTTATCCTATCTTGATGAGCGAAATAATTCGTCGAAACCACTTGAAGGTTTTAATGAGTATTACATTTTATGCTTATTTTTTGGTTATTGCTGTATTAAACAGTATACTTTACCTGTGTGATTTTCAAAACTGATTTGCTCTGATGTAATTTGTTCCAGCTGGTGTTTTCAATAGCTTTTTAATTTCACGATAATTTCTGGAAGAGTTACTTACCTTTTGGGCTACCTCTAAATACATTCTGCCTTTCATGAGTCTCGAATATTTTGATGGAATGGAATGAAAAATATTTTGATGAAAAATAAATTATGCAGTTAGGTTTTTTTCATTATAATCTCAAGAAGAACTTACAAAGAATGAGCAGGCATAAAATTGATATCGAAATATTCATCATTGGATATGTTTATTTACTTAGAGGAAACTGTTTCTTTTCCTGGTCATTATATAATTACAGTATTCCTATTAAAAATAAGCTCTCTTTTCTTCACTCGTAGCTCCAAGTAACAGTTAACACTGCACTATATATCACCTGACTGTTCGATTCTTACCTACGGAACTCATCCTTTTACTAATCCGCTTACAGATTCACGCGTTCGCATTGTTACAACTCCCTTCACTGATGTCTTGCTGTGCCCCACCTCAAGGAAGATTTCCGAATTCCTTTTAGCTTACCCGGTACTCAAAAGTGAGGGGGTAAATACAAAGAGATGTAATCGTTGGGCACAAAGAAAAGAGCAGAGGGGAAAAGTGGGTTTCCTTGAACTAGCCTTTTGAAGGAGTGAGTACAAAATCTAGTCCAGTCTCTTTTCTGAGGGAGGGAGTGTATAAGGTTGACGTTCACGTTAGAAGATTCCAACTGCTGATTACAGAGTTTGTTTTGGGATTATGGAAGCATTCTGTCTACCTGGTGAAAGATTATTGGTTTGCTTACAATACAATCGAAGAGGAAATAATAAAAAATAATTGAATAGTCCTGAAATCTAAATCTCTTGGTAGTAGAAATTTAAATTTAGTGTAGAGGTACCTCATTAACAAAAAGCAAAACTGACCAGATCGTGTTAGACGAGATATCTCTTCATTAGAAAAACGTGTTCATGTTCATTCCAAAACTGACTAGATCTTTATAGCGTCATCATAAAAAAACGCAATATCTTGATGACGAGATAGTTCGTCATTAGCACATATCGTGGTGGACAGGATATCTCGTCGAAACCACTTGAAGGGTTAAAAATACAACTGATCAAATAAAATAGTTTGGTTCGCCATGGCAAAATTTATGTTCTATTAAGTGTTTTGGAAAAATTCAAACTTTCAATTAGACGCAACTAAAGAAAATGTCAGAAAATAAAATTCGTAATTGTGTACTTCGTTTTATTATATTTTAGTCATTGATCTTTATTAAAAAGTAGACAGTTCTACTACTGCAGAGAAGACTAACAAGTGCGTTAGTTGTCTTGATGAAAAAGAGAGATTGGTGCATATATTGTGCGACTGTACCGGAAGGGGCATTTTAAGTACTATCGTAAAGAAAATTCATGATTCATCTTCCCTTTTATTATTTTTTTAACATTCACCCTATTTATATTGCTTTGCTGCTTTATAGAAGACATCTTGAACTTGGCGTTAATAAGCCGGACTCGTGTAGCAAGATGTAAAATATATCCCTTCATCCTGCTATCCTTTCGTTTTACCATGATAATATTTTTTATATTAGCAGTGACGTAGCGTCTATGAAATCCCGGTATCCTCTATTAACATTTAAAAAAAATTCAATAGCCAAAAAATATATAAATACAATCTTTGGCAAAAAAAGGTGTTTATTTTTTTTTTAAACTCAAATTTAAGTGAGACGTCAGTTTCAATTTTAATTTCTTCAATTTCATTACAAAACCATTCAGGGAATGTGGATGCCCCGTTTTTTCTCAAATAGTTGCTTGCTATTATTTGTTGATGTTGGCTTTCATGCGCAATGGGTACATTAAACACAAGACTCTTCTATCCTATCCAAGTTTTCTACGGAACCTTGCATCCATAAAAGATTACAAGTACACAATGGATCCTTTCGGTGGTCAGTCATTCTCACCTCACTTTCTCACCTTGGTAAGAGACTGCCAATAACCTTCCTGGTGATTGTCTCAAAAAGGTACCTCGCACTAGCAAAATTGATCAGTTCTTGTTGGTCGAGATATCTCATAATACGAAGAAAACACGATCACAATCATTAGAAGATACCTGACCAAATCTTGATCTCGTCATCAACTAAAAATCAGCAATATCTTGATGAGATATTTCGTGATCAGCAAAATTGGTCAGATCAGACGAAATATCATGTCGAAACCACTTGGAAGGTGTAGCTCCGTTTGGCTGATGCATGAGAGTTGTCAGGATTTTACATGATTGCAACTTTTGAGCTCTTTTTTGACTATGGGTTTTCTTGATAAGACTGTATTTATTGTATTTGCTGAAAAAAGAAAGCGGTTGAAAAGGTTGTCCAAATCTTTAGTCTAATGATATTTTTTATTTCGATCCAATCTTGGCATTTTCCGTCGTCAACGTTCGCTGTGCCACTGCAAATCAGTTCACATATTTAAGAAAGGATTTCCACCAGTGGTAATATAGAGACAAAGATTAACTACCTTAGAAAGCTGACCTCTTTGGCATTTCGAACACGATCCATTCAACCAAGACAAAAAAATAGAAAGCATAAACAAACAAAAACGAAAGAAAGAATCCGTAATCGCATATCATCCACCGATTTACAATGTACCATTCGGGTCCCCGCCGACCAAAGCAAGGCCGGCCACTCTTGTGGTTTTCCAAGGTCGACCAGATTGAACAATTCCATTCCCCACTCCTTATCCCAAAACCAGCTTTCTCTCGAATGACCTATCACCATTCCACTCTTACCCAATCTTATTAAAGCAGTAGGACTCGACATGAATGAGAAAGGAATTTAAAAAAAGTGGACCAGCCAAATGGCAGAAGACGTCGGTATCAATCGTTCAGTCATGAAACCGATAGCATCTTTCCTATCCAGGAACACGGCGAGAGTGAACGCTTTGACGATAGAATCGCCGAATTACAAGAATGGATGACTTCTTACCTTTCACCTGTATAGCATTTTGAGCATCTTTTCGAAATGGGATTAGTTGCGATACAATAGATAGGAATGCAATCTTCTGATAAAATGGTTATATCGGATCTGTAAGTCGCAGTTTCAGGATAAGCTGCTTTTATAAGAACTTCATAGGACTTGTAAATACTGGATTTAAATTAAGTCTATGTATCGAATTGCATAGTCAGTGTTCTATGCTACACAAGTTGCTACTGATTAAATATGATCTTAGATAAATTATTTTCTTTTTTACCACATAGCTTTACAATGTGGGAAAGTAGCCTTCTCTTTACTCTGCAAAGGAAGTGGGTTTTCCCAAACAAAACAGATTGCCTGTTCTTAAAGTTGCTTAACGTAATTTATTTAAGGGTACACGTTGCAATATTTGAACAATATTTTTTGTTTCCATTTGCACACCCAAATGTTTTAGTGTATCTTATTCCAATACACTTTAAACAGATATTACAAAATAAAAAAATAATATTTCCATTCTCAATAATTAAATAAATCAATTTTTATCGAAACATTTCTATATTTTCAAAATCCTACTAAATATGAAAAATTGTAATTTTTTTCCGAATATTTTTTTTTGCATTTACTTTGTATGGAGTGTTCTTCACAATTTTGGACATGGTATTACATATACCACATTTATTTGTTTATTACAGGTATTTTATAACAAATACTGTGAAAAACAGCAAAAAACAAGTCATAATTGATCTAAGCAATTCTTGAAAAAATAACTCTTTCCAAACCCTTATTACATGCACAAAGTTATGAAATACAGAGGCTGTTCGCACCTTTTTTATACGATTTTGGTTAAAGGTACTAAAAAATCGTTTGCTGCAAAAGAAATAATTGCAGTTGTACTATGTTTTTAAAAGTCAAAATTATCGTCTGCGGCTTGAGAGGTTTGTTTTTATTCAAAATGACGTTTTTAACGAAACAGTGGTTCGAAGGCTATATTTATGCTCTTTTCGAAGAGAAATATTCACATTCCGTTATCCAAAAACGATGTGAGAGACATGGTTTTGTGATATCTAAAGCGTCGATAGGTAATATCGTCAACAAGAAAGGAAAAAAAAACCCGTCAAATTGGAGCCTCAAGTGGGACAAAAATTCCAAACAAGTATCCAAGTAAGAAAAGGACATCTTCGACTATTGCAAAGGTACGTTGTTCAATGTTAAAAGAAAATCCCACTAGTCAAAGGACAGTTGCAAAATCATTAAAATGCTCGGTGTCCACTGTAAACAAAATGATAAACGTTGATTTAAATCTTAAGAAAGCGAAAAACACGCAATGTACATCGTCTTTCTCCAAAGCATATCGCTGAACGCAGGACACGCTGCCGAATTCTATATGAAAAGCACTTATCCAAAGAAAAATGGAAAAAAAATTGTCACAATAGATGAATCATGGGTGTATTTAAATGATTGCAGCAAAAAAAAAAAAAAACGTTTATTATCATAAAAGGGGAGAAAAAAATTTAAGTACATGGTTCACAGAATCGAAAGAAAGTTTTTCTAAGGGATTCATGATTGTTGCTGGTTTTTCATATTAAGCAGTTAAAAATAAAGAGAGTGGAAAAAAATGTCAAGATTAACTCCAAATACTCTCAGGAACATATTTATCGCCAATTTTTCTGAATGAAATACCATCGCTTTACCCACAGTGCCATCAATCTGTGGAACTCCATCAAGACAAAGATAGCAGTCATACATCAAAATCCATTGTAAATTTCCTAAAAGAAATGGAACAAAAACCAGTATCAAGGCCGTGCCCTTCACTGATATCCCTACTAAATCTCCCGATGTATCACCTATGGATTTTTGTGCTTTCGGACTTTTAAAATCTGCATTATCCAAACGTCGTCCCACAACCCTTACAGGACTCTGGAAAGCTGTTCAGGAGGAATGGGATAGAATACCTCTTCTGACACTTCAAAAGGCATTATTATCCTGGAAATTACGGTGTCGATAGTTCAGAATAAGGGCTATCAAATAGAACATTTAAAACACAAGACTTTTATGTAATTTAGTTTTGTGAATACAATATACATTGTCTAAAAAATGTGTGAACAGGCTCTGTATAACTTAATAAACAACAGAAAAAATTTCAAATCACTGTATCAATTACAATAAAAAGATTTAGCATTTTAAACACACTATAGTCAAGAAAAATAAAAAACTCAGAAAAAGAGAATTGAAGTTTTAAATTCTTTCGGTTTCGGTTCTTATATTCGATAGAAAAACTTGAATACCTCGCTACATAATGTAGCCACAGCTATAAAATATAAAGTTGTATAGTTAATAAGTGATAATAAAAGTTTTTACAACATATTTTTCAGTTTTAGTGCACCGTGTCTCCTTAATAGTGCAGTTATTGTAAAAAATAATTTCAAGCTTTTTCTAACGTAAAAAAGGGCAAACTTAACTTAGATTAAAAGAGTCCCAAATTGTCTGTTGAAAACAATAACACTTTGACCACATTCCGAGAAGGGCCGCGGAAGCCAGGTTGGAAGAGTAGCCAATTAGCAACCGGATTTGTTGCGAGTTCTTATCCAACCAAAAACCGCCGTGTACAAAGGGAGCTCGTGCGAGTTAAATCAGTTCTGGCCACAAATGTTCTCACTTTAGTGTAGTGCGGAAATTTGGATAGTGGAATGCCAACTTGGTAAGACCTCGTCATCTGACCATGTTTTAGAATTACGTGGTGTTGTTTTGGGGTCTTTTTCTACGGGATTGATCCCGGACCGTCGCCAATATATCTTTTTTACGAAAGTTCAGTCTGTTCTCCTTCCCTGGCCGTTCGCTTTCCTTTTCTGGCGACTACTTGGTCGTCCCAAGAATTATGGGTTTAATAGCGTGAAGTTTGATCTCCGTTTGTTCATTCCATTTGTTCTGCCATTTTTATTCTAAACATTTATAAATCCAAGATTTTAAGTCACTATAAGGATTTGTATGATTAATATTATGTACGGCCGATTTGGCGGCTTTGTCAACTATGTCATTTCGTGATATCCCAACATGAGATAGGATCCAACAAAATACTAAGTTAAAGTTCTTGGAAGAAAGATGATAAATTTTTTTCAGTGACTCCAAAACAATGGGATGACTGGCATGATCAGGATATTTCAATGACTGTAAAACACTTAATGAATCTGTGAAAATGATACTTTTTTTAAGACAATGATCATACATATTTTTTAATGCTTTATATATGGCCATTATTTCAACTGTAAAAACAGAACATGAAGAATGAAATTTAAAACTGTAAAGAGAAACATTAATAGTGAACGCGGTTGAAAAGTCAACTTCTTGGCAAATATAATACCTAAAAATTTCAAGCTGTTCACAACATTAATTTAAATACATTTGCAGAATATTTCCGGGTCAAGACGAATCTTTCGTTTTCTGCAAAAATGAACACAGGCGGTTTTACAAGGTGAAAAACTCAAAGCATTTTCGTTTGTCCAATTTGTGATTTTGTAAACGGCCTGTTGAAGTTGTCTTTCTATTAAACGAATGTCTTTTGCTGCGCATGAAATTTGAAGATCGTCAAAGTAAATAAGACCTTTAATTGATGGAGGCAATTGAGAAACAATGTCATTAATTTTTAAAATAAATGAAGTTACATTTAAAACACTGCCTTGTAATTACTCCCCCTCCTCTCTTGAATAAAAACATCTGAGAAAATCGATCAAATCCTTACCTTAAAATATCTTTTTTCTAAACAATTTTTTAATTTTTGCAGATTTCCTCTTATATCATTATTAAAAATGTCCTTTAAATTTACATGTCTCGATGTTCGATCGAAAGCTTTTTCGATAGAAAAAAATCGAGACGAGATGCTTATTTTGGACAAATGCGTTTCTTATTTCGGTCTCGAGAGCGACTAGATTGTCTATAGTGGATCGATTTTTTCTGAAACCACTTTGAAGTGGAGAGAGACATTTATCTTTTTCTAAAATATACATTAACCTCGCGTTAATCATCTTTTCTAAAATTTTACAAAAGCAGCTTGTCAGGGCTTTTGAACGGTAATTCGAAGGATTCTTGGGGTTTTTATTCGGTTTTAGTTTGGGTATTATATTAGCATATCTCCACGACTGCGGTAAAGTGTGCTCGTTCCAAATTATGTAAAGCTTTAGGAGATTATTTAGAAAAGTATTTGATAGATTTTTGAGCATAACGTAACTAATATTATCTGGGCCAGGAGTTGATTTGTGAATTAAGGATAAAGCCTTTATCAATTCGTAAAAAGTACAATCACAATTACATGATAATATACGGTTTGAAGTAATTTTAACTTCATTCTTTTCAGATGAAATTAAAATTTTTTTTAAACTTTCTGAGTAGTTATTGGAGCTGGATATTTCAGAAAGGCATGAAGCAATTGCGTTTGCTACATCTTTGGGTGCTGATAGTATTTGGTTATTGTAATCCAGAATTGCAATTTGTCAATTTGGGGTAAACACCGGAAATTCTTTTAATTCTGATCCATAATTGTTTACTTTTGGTTTGTACAGTAACCTGAAAATTGCATTAAAATTATTAATGTTTATTACTATGCCCGTTATTTATTTACAAACTCAAACTGCTAAGAAATAATTACATTAATCCCACATCATCTAAGAACGATTCTTCCGTTTCGTGTATTCTTTTTCAGTAGTACAAACTTTTTGCGGTACATAATCTCGTCAGTTTTCAGGACCATATCATGCAAAATAATGCGTACACACTCCAATTTTTGTATGAGGTAGTATTTTTAAATGATTGAAATGTCGGTTTAATCAAACTATAAATATTAGAGGTCATGATTTTGAAATGTATTTATTTTAATGTAGGAACCTTTCAGAGTGTGCTAGTAAACAACTTGTAAAATGACAGCATCCTAGACGTATAAGATGGTAGGGAAGTATGTTAATTAAAGTCGCATTGGAGCAACATAACAGGCTATTGGCGACGTTCCGCGATCAAACCCAAATGTAAAGGTAGGAGGAAAACACCAAGTAATTTTGAACCACGGTCAGGTGACGAGGTCACACCTGAGCTGGCACCCTACTCTCCAAACTTCCACACCACGCCAACGTCTGGACATTAGGGTGTGCCGAAAAACACTTTTTTTCGAAATCGCTATTCTAATAGTTCGGAAAGGGTTCTCTCGGAGTTCAATAAACACGGTGTAAAATATTTTTTTGATTGGATAATATCTTCTGCCCCCGCATCGCACTTGAATTTTGGAAATTTGGGTAAAAATTGGCAATTTTTATTTGGCATAGAAAATATAATTATTTTTCAATATTGCTATTCTAATAGTGCGGAAGAGGTGCCCATATAAATAAGAAAGGTGTAAAATATTTTTTCGATCGAATAATATCTGCGGTTCCCGCATCGCAATTGAAATGTTGCTATTTTTGAAGAAAAGTGTACTTTTTCTCGTCTTTTCATGCTGCCTGTATCTGACAGGAAATTAAAGGAGAAGAGGGGTTTAAGAGTTCACATTCCTCCGCAGATATATCTGAAGTAGATTTAAATTTGGACATTTACAAACTATCGACACGAATTATTTAATCTATCTTACTGATCATAGTACAAACAATTAACTAACTCCGTTTGTATCTAAATCATCACAAATGCGACTTGGCCTCCCTTCAACTGCTGTGGTTGTCGACAGGTTTGGAGTCTCGGACCGGGCTGTCGCTGCAATTGCTTCAAGTGTTCTTCACGATGTCGGACTCATAATTAGCAACAACTCAGATTTGGTGGTTGTCAAAAACAAGCTGCGAAGAAAAGAGGCTGAAGTTAGAAAATATTTAAAATTTTAAGGTAAAAATTGCCAATTTTTACACAAATTTCCAAAATCTAAGTGCGATGCGGGGGCAGAAGATATCATCCAATCAAAAAAATATTTTACACCGTGTTTATTGAACCTAGAGAGAACACTTTCCGCATTATTAGAATAGCGATTTCGAAAAAAAGTGTTTTTCGGCCCACCCTACTGGACATTTGAGGCCATGGGAGATTTTACTTACACCAGATCCTTTTTGTTCAGGAAGGTCTTTGTTTGGATTCGAACTCTCAACCCTCTGATTGCAGGTACGTTACTCTTCCAACCAGGCTACAGCGGCCCAGAATAAAGAACGTCCAGGTGACGAAATTTTGTGAATCCCTTACGTCATGCGGAATTGTCAACGGCACCCGCACCCGTCACAATAAATATCTTCCTTTGCTTCTACGAAGCATTCTTGCTTTCTTGGTTGATTAGTTTCTAGGGTTTTATGGTTCATGGGCCATATTTGGCAATTCTGCGTCAGACACAAGACATAGAATATCCAGTAATAGACAGAGATACACAATTAAAATTTTACGAACACCGAAGAGAGAAATACACCCATGCCCGGGAGCAGATGGTGCTTAAAAGTGCGACGTACGTCGCAGAACAAATTTTATTTTATTTTATCAAAATTTTGGCCGAATTTTTTAAATCATAAGTTACGATATTGCTTATTCGATATTGCGATATTCATAAGTTACGACTTGCCACACCTTTCTTTCCTTTTCTAGCTACGGAACAACCTAGTTATACCAAATTACCACAAACACTTTATAAATAACGCATCTTCTATGTCAATGACAAAATATTTAAATGAAAAAGTTATCGACAGAATTGCAAATTCTCTAAGTATGCCTTGGTTTTAATTAAGTAAGTCAATTAATTTTGATGTTTTTTTACAAATATTAGCAAAATACCCGACCTTACTCGGTCTGAATTGTTTTATTCTAGATTGAAGAGATGATCAAAATAATATTAATGACTTACGTTTTTCGTAGAATAAAATAATGTTTTATCCGGGACACATTGAAAAAAAAATTGTATTAATTAATTTGGAATTTTGAATTTTTTGTACTGTTTCTAACTAATAAGCAAAATAACAAAACAAAATTTTTCCAAAATTTTTAAAAAAATTTTCAATTAAAATTTTTTGAAAAAAAGAGGGGTCATTTTAAATTGCTAAGACTCAAAATATTCTTGATAATTTTTCAAAATTGTTGCAGTAAATTATTCACAAATATATAAACTTAAATTTTGATTCAGCAATTTAAAAAAAATATTAATTTAATAAAAAATATTTGAATGAAAATTTTTGAAAATTTTAAGGTACTTTTTTTAAAGTCATATTTTTAAAGTAAATAATATAATAAACTTTATCGGTTTTCGACTTATAGCAATTTGAATACAGGAAATCTTGAAAAAATGTATCATGGAGAAAAACGCATTTAAAGTTTTAAAGACAGATGTTGTTGCCATGACAGTACCTGTCAAGAGTGTTAGATTTTAGAACAACGCACCAAAAAAATTAGTATATCTCTAGTTCTAACTAAGATAGAAACATGATTTAGACGTCATTTTAAGCAGAAAAACACAGATAATTTCTTAAAATAATAAAACAAATTTCGAAAATTTGACGATTTTTGAGTCTCGGACCCCTTTAACACCTTTCGCCATCTTTATAATTTCTACAACTTACTTTGGGCAAAAATCCTACACATGCATATCCATTCAGTAATACATTTTTTTACTTGTGGTACTATTGCATAAGGCATGAGACTTTGTGGAATTTCGCTATCTTCTGTCATTATGACAAAGAAGTTTTTAATCTTTGAAACACTCTAGTTCGGATTTTTTAAACATTAATATTCTTTTAATAACGGCATTATTCCTTCAATAACATCAAAATTCTTTCAATAACGTCATTATTCTTTCAATAACGGCATTATTCTTTCAACAACGGCATAATTACACTTAAAATATGCTTTATTCTAACTTACCTGCCATTTTTAGTCGAATACTTTGTGGTGGTGTTGCGTGTGTTAAAAAATAAGCACAATTTGTTAAAATAATAAATATATTAAACAGAAAGTAAAAGAAAACAGCAAAATAAAACAAAATAAAAGATTTCGGGAAAAAGTTGTTCCAAAAATATTATTTTGTGATTCATTTTTACCTCTTGATCTCGTAGTTGCCACAACTTACAACTAAAAAGAACACAAAATGTAGAAATGCGAAATTAATTCAGAGCAAAAGAAACAGAAAATATTACTGCACGTCATCAATCAACACCAGATTCCGTATCATTCTCGTTCGTTGAAAATATCGTCTGTCCCAAATATTCGGAAATCGTTTACATTGCGCATAGAACAAATTTAAGACTAGAAATAAACAAAATATCAGAGCTGAAATTCCATAATTTATTTTTTTTGAAAAATAATTACTTTTTTAGCAGTACTTGTAAAGCAATCAAAGTTTTCGTCATATTCAATATACATTCCAATTTTTCTAAAACTACCAAATTATGGTTGATTTAAGTATACTTAGATCATGTGTTTTAGCATGAAACTCATCTACATATAACAATAAAGAAGTGTTTAATATTGCATTCAACTAAACTAATAGAAAATGTATAAAATAAAACACATTGCAATCAAATATCTGGAATAAAATTCATGTGATGTCTGCACAATCACACAAACACAAAATTGAACATAGAATAGAAAGACGAAAAGACAGACTTCACAACCAATTTCACTCACTAAATGAAGATAAGTACTCACTATGTGCAAATTTCCATGTAAATATATTAAACCGTGTGAACGTGTATAGGATACATACATACATGCACACAGACAGCGCGCAAGAGGCGGTTTTGGCCTCAGAAGGGTCCAAAACGGATAGAAAACTTGAAATGGGTCGAAAATATTCAATGTACAAACAAACACTCTATTCTTATGTATATAGATGCAATACATATTCAACCGATGATTGTGTTTTTCGTTTGTTTTTGATTTGACTGCAGTTTTCAAAATTTGCACAAAATGCCTGCAGAACAATTGCAATTGCTTGGAGTTGAATTGCAGAACACTGGATATAATTCTGCACCTGGGCACCCAGAGAGGAATGCACTTGCCAGGTATCGAACCTGCGCCACCTACAACTCGAAGGTTGTTAGCGCAGTGGGTATACCCACTGAGGCACGTCGGCCTCTGCTTTTACTGAAATAATAAACATATGTCGAAAATGCTTCTTATTTTCTGCCAATTTTAAGACTTATCAAAATTAAAAAAAAAAAAACACAATCCAATAATACAGTTTTTTTCCTAAGTATTCGATGAAATTCCTTCTTAAAAACAACATCAAAACTGTACACGTGTAAAGTAGATAACAATTTGGGTCTGCTATGTAATGTCATCTAGTTCCAAAAACGGAATGAACGTTTGCATTAACCCATTAGGTTAATAGCGCATTTTTAGGTCTGATCACTACGGTAGGTATTTGATTAATGTCGCACTGGAGCAACACAATGGGCTATTGGCGACGCTCTGCGATCAATCCCAAAGGGATAGAGACGAGGACAAAATTGTGCCCACAGTAAAGTTCGGCGGAGGTAGAATTATGGTCTGGGGGTGTTTCTCCTGGTATGGACTGCGATCCTTTGTCCAAATTCATTGTAAGCTCAACGCCGAGTTTTACTGCCCTATTTTGGATGACAGTGTGCTTTCTACGTTGTCGCAGTTTTACGAGTTGCACCCTTGTTACTTCCAGGACGACAACGCCAGCTGTCATGTTACAAGGTCCACCATGGATTGGTTTGATGACAATGGGATTAACCGAATGGACTGGCCTGCCCAGAGCCCAGACCTGAACCCTATCGAGAAACTCTGGGACGAGTTGGATCGCCGAATTGGGAAGTGCAACAACCGTCCAAAATCGGCGAAGAAACTTGCATGTCTTATCCAAGCCTAGTGGAAGAAAATACTACCAGCCGTCATACAAGGATTTGTAGAAAAGCATGCCCCGGAGGGTTGAGACTGTAATTGCCTCTCGTGGAGGCTCTACCAACATATGAATATGAATACATTTTGTTTTTCTTTTCTATCACAGGTGTACAAATATTTATTGGTAGATAGTGTATAACACTCATTGTGTAATACACATTGGTAGATAGTGTTTTTGTAATTATTTATTTTCATTCAATTTTTTATCGCATAACAAACTGTAAAACTCGTTGATTTTTACACAACGGGCTATAAAATTAATTTACTATTCAAGTGTTTATTATCTTTTAATGAGTGTGTATTGCATGAAACCTGACCTTAATATAAGGCTTAAAAAATAAGCTTCAACTGGTTTACGAAAAAGACTATATATCAATGGAGTTGTACTGACCTATCAACTTACATTTGTAGATACTGTACGTGAATATATTTTATTTGGAGATAATGTTAAAACAGCTACAGAAAGCATGATAAAAGTGATAAAGGTAATAAAGTTTAACAACTTTTATTTTACATTCTAAAGAATCTTTTCGTACCGACTTTTATGGAACATCTATTTATTGATTTTATCTCCTTTTTTGTTGCCGCAGAGAAAAAAGAAATATTAGTCAATTTAAATGTGTGTTTCACTCTGAATCTAAGGAAAGTAAAACAATAATAAAAATCGTTTGCAAAACCTTTATCAAATTTTAACTTTTAAATGAATAATAACCTTCGAATAAAATATGCATCAAAATTTTTTACTTTCGACTAAATATTCTAAGTATTCATTTTCCCCCACTAGACATGTGAAATCAACTCGTGAATTTTAGTGCTCGAACAGTTTTATTTTTACTATTATTATTACTATGTCATGACTTTTTTTATTGAATGTGTGCTACAAATTTTCGTGTAAATATTCAAACATTTATGTAACTTTAACCATGACAAAAAAAATAATACTAAATGTCGATGTAGGATATAATCATAGCCAGTAAAAAGCATCATCATTCTATGCATAATCTTTTTTTTAATGTTAAAATATCACTTGTGCAATTTCGTGTAAAAATTCTTTCAGTTTGAAATAAAATGAAAAATTTGCAATCAACAACGAGTAAACATTTGTGCTTGATCTGTCTTTCGAATTTTTTCGCTTAAAAACAAGCGTATATTAATTAGAAGCTGAGAAAACAAGCGAAACGCTTCGAAAGTACGAATCAGCTGTGTGAAAAGAAGAACTTATAAACGGATTTAATGTTTTCTTGCTATTTACATATCCCATTCCTTCAATTTTGTTTGAGCTGGTAATACCCAAAACCCCAACAAAGAATAGAAGAGTAAAGGGATTTCGAACAGTATCGTTTCCCAAGGAAAGTTATGAAATAAAAACAAAAATGGTGCAAACTTTATGAAATTCATTCGTGGGAATTAGCCATTCTCAGTCTGTAAAAAGAGAAAAATAATTTATAAATGTAGCTATAGTGATTAATCGATTTCTCGAATGAATTATGTCATTTTAAAAAAAGTTATTCGTCGTTTGTTTTAGTACTACGCAGTTATTCTTCGTTTGATTTAGTACTACGAAGTTATTCTTTGTGCTCATAACCCTTTTTAATTCGATATTTATTAACAGCTTTTTTGGGAGAGCAATTTTCCCTGGAAACAAACCAGATGGTTAGTTGGTTTGGGGTGTTATGGCGCAAGAGCTGTGTTTGGGTCAAGTTTAGTCAAACACAATAGAGACAGAGAAAAGAAAAATGGAAAGAAGTGGAAAAATATCACTTGGGCATATTGGGCAAACCAGACGTTTAGCGTAAATTTTACCTCTCCTACCCGAATGATAAATATTGGGGTTATCTTAAAGTGTAGTTTATAGTTGTTTTGGTGACGTTTGGCTTTTAATCAAATTGATACTGACCAATAAAACAAACAAATGGTTATTCAAAATACATTGTTTGGATTTTTTTTTTACTGTAGAAATGCCAAAAACGTATTTGAAAAATGAGCCAACAAGACGTCACTTTCAGAATGAACACGAAAAGCAGGAACCAACTAAGTTTTTTCCTGTGACACCTACATTTAACTTGAAAGGAAAGGTCTCCCATTTATACTAAGTGTTAAACATCGAAATATATGAACGTTGATTAAAAAAATAGAAGCAGCAGTTGTTAAGATTTTCGTAAAGAACAACAGTTAAAGATTTTCAGTGTAAACAAACCAGACGATGCATTTGTTTCCTGTTATCCGATATGAAAAACGTACAATACCGTTCTTCGACTACAACCACTTGTTACGTATACTTATCGCCTCACAGAGAAAGCATAAGTCTTTTGGAATTTGCAGTCCTAGTTCTTATCTTTTTACCAAGACCATCAAATATATGAATAAATAGCTAGTTACTCTGTGATCACATCCACAAGATTTTAACACAATCGATATTTTTTCATGGAATTTTCCAGGTATATTTTGTAGTATATACTCAGGAATCACGGACGTATTTCAGAAGTGCATAATTATTTCGTTACTTTAAATTAACTGTCTTTTGATATTTGTATTGGATACAACGAATAGAAATAGATAAATTAGGCATTCATTTTTTTTGTATAATTTTAAATCTAGTTTTATATTATAGTTATCCAATCAATTATCTTTCTTGTTTTAAAAATTGTTTTCTTATCTATTCGTTCTCTATCAATTTGTATTTTATGCAACATGAGGTAAAAGAGTTGTTTTTATTATAGAAAGGAAATTTCCAACATTCAAATAGGATACATTATTCACACTGCTTGAGAAGCTGAGAAAATTCCACTTACTTATGATCAATGCACTTTATGAAAACTATCAACGAAATGAAAATTTTTTTCTGTTCTTAATTAAATTAAATTACACAATTGGGTGTAAAAAAATTTTTTAATATAAAAAACGTATCCTTTTCAATTAAACTATTTTTAACTTTTAACATTTTTATGACAAATAATTTTCAATAGAAAAAGATATGAATAAAATTTTTACTTTATGATTTGCAATATAGAGAACTTTAAGAACGCACAGACATTTGTCGAATGTTAGAAAACACACGTGTGTGTAATATAATGTTTATACAATAAAATCTAACAAAAGCAAAGTAAACACTTTATAAAAGTCTTAAACTGTTGAAAATTTCAGTTGATGTCATACCAAAATCATAATGAAGCATCTTTCTGTCAGTAAATGTAATTCAAGCTTATTGCATCTTGTGTAAGAGTTAAAAATATTACTTTAAATCTGTATAGATTAGAATTTAATCAGAACATTATATAGGCCTATTTTCTGAACGGAAATATTTTCGGATTCAGACAAATACACATTAATATTGGTAACAGACTAATAAAATATTATTTTATCCATAAGTAAAATAACACGTATGGATAAATTAAAAATATATTAAATGTCTAAGTGAAAGTCAAACAGGCCTATAATAAATTTCTAACATTAAAAGAAAAAATAATTAATTAAAAATAGTAAAATTAATTTTTTTTGTTGTATTGGAAAAGAAATATAAATAAGTAATATAATATGTAATAAATAAGTAATATAATAAGTAATATAAACCATTTATTAAAGTGTACAGATAGATTACCTTTATTAATTAGAATAAAAACTCATTTATTTTCTATTCGGCTTGTTTAGCCATTTTAATAAGCTTTAAGAGTAGACTCAGAAAAAAATAATTCCATTGGTATATCCTTCATATTTCCTATTTGAATGAAATATTTGTTGCGAATGGGAAAATATTTCCATCAAATAAGAGTTATTTTATTAATGATGCACTGCATTATTTACTTGATTTTTGAACGAAGTATTTTGTTTTTATAGTTCTTTATTTGTATCACAGCATATGTCTTAAACATAAAAAACAGACGTTTTCTGAAGGGACTAGGGTCCCAAAGCCAATAAATAAATATTCATCAATTAATAGCCATCAATCCAATAAATATTCATTCAAAAATAAGATGAAAACCACTGCGGATCTTTTAATCTCACAGTGACAACAGCTAAACTCTGAGTCGCAGTGACACAACGAAATTCGACAGTGCGATGTCGTCGAACGCAATCGAGAATTGAAAACTTTTACCGCTACTTAAAGAGAGTTCCACTCCCAATTCGCTCTTCGCGTGATGATTCCGAAATCGACCGCCGAACCGCCCGTGGCGCTGCGGTCGCTTTTCCCGCTCCAACATCGGTGAAATCGCGTGTCTCGCTCAAGCAGCACTTTACTGCGCGGGACAGTGGAGTGCGGGTGCGCGTGATATTTTTTTTCCGTCTGCCGGTGTGTGCGCACTCTTCGAAAGTGTTCGTAAACAATACCAACACGAACCGAAGCTTTATTTACCGTCGAAGGGAGTAAACAACACCGATCGAAATTTTCCGAGCCGCCGGAAAAGTTTCGCTGCGCCGTCGAAAACTTTGGGAAGAGTTGCGAGTTTTGTGCCGCGTCTGTTTCCTCGTGTATAAACGGATGTTTTAATCGGAATTTAAGAAGAATTCTGCACATGAAGTGGAATTAGTGTCTGGAAAAAAAAAATCCTTCCTTCATCTCAAAAGTGTTCAACTGTTTCACACTATCAAGTTCACCAAAGTGAAAAAGTTTCGTGAATAGTTCTTCAAACAAAAAAGTCTGTACACCATCACTTCGCAAACTCCAATAGTGACTAAGAGGATACAGTCCATTCCACAGTTCCAAGTGGTACGCTTTGGTAAGGTTTACCTCAAGCGTTCCTTGACACCAACACTTTCCGAGTAGTTTTTGTTTCTTGTATGGCCTACACCGACCGTACTTTATGAAGAGTGAGCCATACCCTCTTGAACACCCCCTGGCTATGCAGTACGAAGACGGTATGCCGCACTACGGCGGAATGGACGGTCCGACGTCCCTGTACGACCCCCACGGACACAGGGCGATGCAGCCCTTGAGTCATGCCCCCCACATGAACCACACCCCCTCTATGCACCAGTATCACAGTAATCATGCGGGGGTTATGTCCAACCATATTATGGGCTCTGTACCAGATGTGCACAAGAGAGATAAGGATGCCATTTATGGGTAAGTACTGTAGTAAACAGACAGTACACTTTTGAAATTGTTGCTCTTGTACTTAGTACTCTTATAAAAAATTTTCGTATTGGCATGATATGTAAGATATTCAAGTGTAGCAGTAATAGACTCAAACCTTTATTTGTGTAAAAACAGGACACAGAAAGTGTGAGATTTGCTCGCAAAACATTAATGAATACAAAATGACATCGTTATTGAAAATACTTAAAAGAGGTTTTTTGACAAACGTATTATAGTGCTCCCATTCCCCCCCCTGGTTACTGTTTAATATAAAAAGCACTTTAAAAATATGATATTCTTAATGTTTAAATGTAGTAACAATAATTAGCAAAATGAATGTAAAATTATGTTGATTATCTTTGGGTAACGTAATTAATATTTGCTTGTACACCAGAGCCAAACACTGTTTGATAAAATATTTACAAAAAAACACTGATTTTAAAACTCTGAGAAGTAGGAAAACAACTTTGATTGATCGACATTTCTTATTTTTTGTTAATGTATGGATTCTATCATTGCATATTCAAATTTATAAGTATCAGGGCAGTATTTCTTAACTCAGACACAGTTCCTATTTGAAATAATAATACCGTATGGTCTTTGGGAAACTAAAATATGTATTTACTCTTGCAAAGAATCGAGGTAAAAGCCCTTGCGAAAACATCGCTTTTTTCAAACGAAAATTAACTGTTTTTAAAGTGATTAGTTGTAATTTTTTCAAGAAAATTGCAAGAGATATTTGTTTGTTGGGAAAAAGCAAAACAAAGTAGCTTTAAAAACAACAACCTGTCTGCTTGTGTATGGATTTTTCAAGAAGTACTTTAACTTATTATCTCGGACAACCCTTTATCAATCAAAACTGTAAAGAAAAACCATGTTTTCTTTCAATATGAAAGAAACTTAATAAATCTAAATATTAAATATAACCTTTGCGCTATGTAATTAATGCAATGATCGATAAGAATAACATACCAAGTATTTTACTTTTGAAAATAATATGTAACATGTCTCAAATTAATTTGTTTACTTTCTTGATTTAAGGCGAAAACGTTTTTGATGAACTCCAAAACTTACCCCTCTATGGATTTGTAACTGAATAATGACTATATTTGCAACGTTTAACTCTATAAATATCTAGAAAATACATTCACAATACTTTTCATACACATTTACAATAGAAATTACGTTTCCGTTTCAATACAAAAAATAAATAGTCGGATTATAATTGTTTATTTTTTATTCGATGCATCAATATTTTCGCTGAAAAAAACAATCTCACGCATCAAAACTCACTGCATACATTGATTTTCTCAGATCCGATTACTGCTTAAAAATCTAATCTGATTACGAATACCGTGGGAAAAGAAATTTTTTTTCTGAATCGAAGGATTCGCTATTTCAGTTTCAGCGCATCCAAAATGGTCGCGTGATTCCAGAACGAGTTCCTCTTATTATTAAAACTTATTTAGTAGGCGGTCGTGTCCGCTTAAAATTCATATCTCGAACCTATAATTCAGAACTCAAATCCCCGTGACGAAAGTGTTTAGATTCCCTTGCCAGCGATTGTTGTATTTGCGTTGACAACAGTCTCATCTGCGAAGACGAAAATGTATTGTCAGATTTAAAATCCCGCTTAGAAAAGTAATACGGCTGATATGGCAGACACTTATTTTGAGTCCTGATGAATTGATGGAAAATAATTAAAATTAGCAGGCCCGTACACAGTTTCTGAGTTAAACGGAATTGTCGTTTCTTATCTTCAAATGTATTTATTTATAATGATTAGAGCATCCATATCGTGAATGAATTTCGTAGTTTTGAATCAATTTAAACTATCCTAAAATATGTAACACCATTTTGCTTTCTTTTATTGGCGTTAATTCTTATTTCTAATACATCGCGTGGCAAAAAGCACACATCATACATGTTACCGCAATTCGATTCTGAATGTCTTGTTCAAAGACAGTTCTGAACTTTTGACGCTTTCCTTATTCTCGCTCGTATTTTCTTTTCTGTGCTGATTTCTACTCATTGCTCTCTGCAATGAAACTGTAGAAGAATTTCACAAGAGAGGCGAGTGCAGTTTTAGCAACAACATTCAGCTCCTTGCTCAAATCAAGCAAAATGAAACACAGAATTGGCGAATTAATCTCATAGCGCGGTCGATTTGATTTTTTTTTATTTCCATGTATAGCCATTCATCAATACACATGTAACGACGTACGTTCGTGAATTATGTGTGCAGATGGATGGATGAATAAATTCCGACTAAATAAATACGCTTTTTTCCTGCCCCCTAATTGTTACAACGTTTTAGTGAAGTGAAGTTTGAAAGGTAAACAAAATGTGTTTTTGCGATTGGCAGAAAAATGAATATGAAGAGAAAGAGGAAACATTCACACTCTCCGAAAACAGGTGATGCGTTTAAGTGAAAGAATAGGTGTATGGTAGAAATATGAAAAGATAAACAAAAACCTTGATTAACTGTAGGCGATGTTTTTGAATGAATAATGGAAAGTTTAGAAAATTTCCCAAAAGAAAATTGTAATTAGTTATATTTTACTGAATGATTGATCTTGAAATTATTAAAAACGAGATTATATTGTGGATGAAAGATAGTTCTAAAGTTTTACTCATCAATCAACGCACTGCATTTATAATTTGTGTATTTGAAAAGATGTGTCAAACTAAATTACCGGAAACGGTAAGAAAACCTTGAAAATTTATTAACGGGAAAGAAATAATGAAACCAAAATTTCGTAATTGTTATTCAGAGAAATATACAATCGTTATTTTAAAAACAAAAATATTTGAAAAATAAACATATATTTTTATCTAATCATGTCTGTAAAATAATTTTTTAATTGGTATAGATAAATTTATTATTTGAATACGCGTTTTTAAGGTGGAATTTCATACTAAAATACAAAACAAATGAAGCCCAACAATTTTTACCGAATTTAACAGAAATAATTTTGGAAATAGGACAGAAGAAAATTTGTGTTTTGAAAATGTTATTAAGTTAATTCCCTCGTGAAAATTTTTTCTAAATTACTTTTATTCATTTGGAACTTTTAATTCCTTTTGTCAGTATTCCTAGTGGTATTTTCAATTATATTAGTTGAAAAAACATAGTTTTCCTTACTACACTAAATTTTAGAGACCGCGTTGATATTTTGCCTACATATTTAGATTAACGCCACATTAACGCCACATTAATGTTACGTTTATGCTCTTAAACGTTGAAATTACTTTAATTATTTTTCATGCTCCATGCTCAAAACTTCATGTTTATTCTTCTCTGAATTATTTTCAGTATCCCTTAATAGATAAAAATAATTGAAAGTCAATTCAATTAATTGTGTTGGAAATAGTTTAATTTATAACAAGTATTTGAACTTTATAATTCAAATGGGGTGCTCAAAAAATGTAAAAACTACTTTCTTAAGACTAGGAAAACCGGTTAAAAGCTTAGCGGCATTCTTTGGAGCTATTTGCGGCACGCTAGTAGTAAATCCGCGGCACCGCATTCTCATGCAAACCAACGGCTAGCCACCACTACAAAAACGCTCTATTAGTGGCACAATCAGAATTTCTGTTTATGTAATGCAAACAAAATATCATTTACCATGTTAGATAATTATTCAATGCTGTATCAAATGTTAGTACTGCTTTTTTCAGCGGTAAATTACAACTGTTGTCTATACAACTGCAAGCACTAATTACAATTTAAGCACTTGATTGCAATATTTGTTGCGATTCCATTTGTGTTCTTTGTAAGCTTTGTATTTAAAAAATGTTTTTATGTTTTTTAAAATTTTCCCATGAAAAATTTCAAGCAAAACTTTAATAGGAAATTATATTTTATTTTTATTGATGAGAACATGGGATCAATTGTTATAATAAATTCCTAGTTTTCATGAATTCATAGTTTCATAAGTTCATAAAATATATCAATCAAATACGCATGCAACTACGAACATTAGTTGTAAAACCTCCACGATTATTTCGAGTGTTAGAGAACATAAAATCTAAATCTTAAGTAAACGACCATTTGAATATTACCTTAAAATTTTTCTCAGCATGCTTTTTTTAATGGAATATTGATTTTTTATTCTTTATCACAAAAATGAAATTTATTTTTAGTATTGATAAATATTAATTTCCATTCAATTCTATTTTTTTTTTAATTTGTAGAGTTCTTCAAACTTTTACCAAAACTAGTTCCGCTATGTGAATGCACAGTAAAAAGGTCTTTCACTTATTCTGCCTTTTATTTACTAAAAATTTAGTTATAGTAAAATATTTAGTGATACAGAAGTTATTTTCAGTTTTTAAATACTGTTTTCTGAAGGTGAAATGAACACCTATATAGATTTTTATCGCGTCAAATATTTGCGGCATTTATATTTGAAAATAAATGTCGCGAATATTAGACAAAAAGAAAACTTTAGTTGTCTGTTGCCATTTCCAGCAAAACACATGAATTTAGTAAATTCCATTAAAATTATGTAATAAATTTGCGAATCGCATGATAGAAAATGGTTTGGAGTTATGATAATTTCCATAAATATTTAATAAAAGAATTATATTTAAGGACACTCTCTGAAGTTGTTTCAAAGCTCTAAATATATTGTTTTAGAGGGTGCTATTAAATTTTTATAAATTTATACTGATGTCACTGTAAGTTGGAGTAAAATCTATTGTCTTCGACACTGTCGCTGTACAAAATCTTCATTTGTTTTCGATTTCTAAAAAAAATTGCTTTTGACCCTCAGAAAAACATATAATTACTTCGTGAACGACCTTACAGTTTTATTCCTTTAAAAACTGTAGTGAAATCTATATTAGGCAGTACCTAATTCATGCATATATACAAAAGAAGCTAAGTTCCGGTTATGTTAAATTCTATATATATGTATATCCAAGAGTGATAGTATATTAATAATATTTAGTGATTTTAAAGTAGTTTTCATTCTCTAAATACTGCTTCTTGAAGGTGGAATTAAAACTACTAACTGATCACCGCACTCTGCATCTGCGATAGGCTGTGTTATTTGTATTTATTGATGGTTATCTATTATCGTTATTCACATTTCAATTCATTTTATAAGGAATATATATATATATATATATATATATATATATATATATATATATATATTCACCGAATAAATTCAATAATCTAAATTAAATTAAACTGTCCAAAAGAGAGCATTTTGTTTTCCTTTTCGTGTTTTAATTCTTAAAATATGTGGCTTCAATTTCATCCATCCCTCGTTCAAGTGCGATCCGGCCTTTTCCGACGCTAAACCTATTTTAATTCATATTTTCTTTTCTACGATGATTTCAAGCTTCCAAATTTGTAATTGGTTTTTGTCATTAGATTGCTTGATAATACGTATCAGAGTATCGAGTTCTTCCATGTGGTTTTAGTAATGTTGTGCAGCTCCACAACTGAAACCAAGAACATTTAAGTTAAGAACATCAACAGAAAAATTGCCGGCATGAATCCAGTAACAGCAGATTTTAAATTATTTTACATATCCTCTTGTTGCCAATCAATAATACACAAATACCGTCGATTTCTGTGCCATGAACGTCAGTGAAATGTATGCATTAAAGATATCTATCGCTTTCGATGCAGAAACGGAAATAAACCTCATTGTCTCCTGCGGCCCTGAAAAACAAATGCCGTGCATAAACGACGGTTAAGAAGAGCCTCGGTTGTTTTCGAACTCTCATAACCAATTGCTATTGGCATCTTCCGAAAAACAGACGATCCTAGCCTCGGGCAGACGACAGACACCACACGACGAACACGCGAACCTATCTCCCAAAATCAAATGCTAATAATCCGTGTGTGTGTATGGGATTGTCAATGCATTTAAATACTATTCTTCCAGCTCAAAGAGGGAATTCGTTTTTATTTATTTCTTCCTTTTCCTGTGGGTAGGATCGGCGAAAAAAGGTGTCGTTTGGAAACCATTAACTTCGTCTGCCCTAAACCTCTAATGAATAGTTGGCGTATTAGAAATAATTTGTCATTTGCAATTCAGGACCTCGCGTCCAACTGCACCTGCCTCTCGGATTTTCCGAATCGTTCTTCCAGGGGTGTCCGCGTTGCCGTTGCTGTCGGGGGAACGATTCGGATTAAATGATTCCTCTCTTTTAAAAGGAAGAGTGTGATTCGGGTTCCTGTTGTGAAACGTTTAATTAAAAGGATGAATCGGGTGAGGCGATAATATTCAAATGATCCCTTGGAAAATTAAGGCATTTGAGGTTTCCGATAAGATTGATGTTCGGGAAGATTAATTGTAATTTGGTGGACCTACATTCGGCAAGTGTGTGCACAAACGAAATCGCCTTTTTTATTTTATAGTTGGGGCTATAATTCGTGCCTAGGTTCATTTCAATGATGATCTAGCAATGGCGAATCCCTAAGTTTAATGAAACGAGACATTTATTTTACTTTTGTGATTCATTTACATAAGTAGAAACTGACTCTAATGTCAGTTAATTAATTTCCATGCGTGATTATGTCTTGATGAATCGTCATATCTGAGTTTCGTCAAATCATTAAACATTCTTTTTCATGACGTTTTCAGTTTGATTCTTATTGTAATTAATCATGATTCTAATAAGAAGATAGTGATAATTTTCAGTTTCATAAAACATCCGCTTCTGTCCATTATTCAATCGTGTTCATATTTTTGTAACTTATCAAGAGTTGTTGCTTTTTTATCTATGAAATTTATGGATATACCTGATATAGTTTACCATCAAATTATTTATCATTAACACCTTTCTAATCCAATTACTTTATGGTTCTAAAATATTTATTCAGTAAATGCACTATTAATAAGGGCTTGAGGTAAGTTATTTATGTTTGTGGATTACGGTGAGTTTAATAGATGTTTGGGTGATAATATAGTAACTTTAAATTGTTGGTTTTGGTATTAATCTTTTAAGTCTTACATTATAAACTGTAAGCATAAAAAGATACAAGATTAATACTAAATATTGACGCTCTGATCTATTTGTAGACCATATTATATTTGATGTGATCGTTGGTTTGAAATAATCTCTTTAAGTTGTTAAAAAATCGTGTACTGTGTGTATAACCAGTTTCGTGTATCAAAAGTTTTGCGCTAGGCACAAGGATAAATGTTTGAAAGTTTTCAGTAAAGATTATACACAATTTTAGACTTTGAATTTTAGAAATTACACAAATCCACTCGTTTTTATTTTTTAAATGTCGTACATTTTAATTTCCAAAATTCTTCAACTTTTACTAAATTACTATGTCATCTAAATCTATCAAATTCTGCTATTTTGTTTACAATTTTAACTTTAGAAACGAGAAAGAAACGAGCATTTTAACCATCAATTACTTGACAGGTTCCAACGAAGTTTCGCAATTATTGCAAAGATGAGTTACCCGATAAGTTCGAAAACCCCTCATACCCATGGCTCACATAAAATATCGCCTTATAATATCAAAGTAGGAAATAAAAACAAAATTCTTACAAAGTCAAAAATTCATATTTTACGCATCCTTTCACTGGGGCGCGGAAACCAAAAAATCCCTGGTTTCCGTCGAAAATCGGAAACAAAAACAACAAAAGCCATTTCATATTTTCCACGGCATCCTTCTCATAGTTGAGGCCTTCTCTTTTATTCGAACGTACAGAAGCATGATCGTGAAATTGCTTGAAACACACACCGAACTTTAAAAACTTCGAAAATAACCTATAAAACCTCATAAGATGGCAAAAAAAAACAATCGCTTGCCTCGACCCCCTCCCCTTCTTTTACTCCTTAAACCCCCGCGATATTATTTTTCCTCACTCTATATATGATCGAAAAATAACCTCGAACCCCCCTCTTCCCCTTTGAGTTTGCTTCCAAATCCCGGGGAACGGTTTGGGGGGTCGACGGAGATTTGGGGTGGGCACGGAGTTTTTGCGTGGCCGATTTTTCCAGCGGGAGGTTTACCGCTGCAACACGGAGTAAACTATCGGCCACGCTTGCTGCGGGGTGCTGCCGTGACGAGAATCGCTTGCTCCGATCCGAGAAATCGTCTGCTGCGATGGTGTATTTAAAGGTTGGAGACTATTGGAGAGGGATATGGACTCCTAATCTTTTAGGATTTTTGAAAAGTTTTGTTTCTGTTGGAATGAAATATTTATCCCGTTTGGTTTAGTATATAAGCTTTCGCTTTACGATGGGGTTTTTGTTTATAAGCGGGAATGAATTTTATGAATGAGGTTAGTTCTTAAGACAGCAAAGCTCCTTAGGATGCCATCTGAAGCTATTGCTGCTTCTTTCTTAACACTTTTGATGTCTTATCAGACGCGTCTTATGAGAAATAATAAATAGAACTAATAATAAATAAATTCGAGAAGCAATAACATAAATTCGAGTGCTACCAACATAAATTACGATACAAAAATGAGCATAATTTCAGTTCCAAGATTAGAAATGCATATTAAAAATGTATTGTGTGGAACACATGTAAATCCAATAACTCCGAAAACGATATGTAATAAACTTTACGGATAAACGTAGTAAATACAAATTAAAGTTAAAAAAAAAAATTCCCTGTCAAGCAAGTTGCTGGTTAAATGGAAAAATCGATATGTGAAATTGTTATCAGACTGAATTCTTTCGATACAAATCTGAGTATAAGGTCCTTGTAATAATAACATGCACGGCTAAGGTAACATATATTTCAAGACAGATAATATTATGTTTTATAGGTGTCAGTGTTGAAATTAATTGAATATTTTTTTTTCGGATTAATACATGGAACTTAAATTAGTTGATAACTTCTTGATTTTTTAAACAACTTTTTCTGCATCAAGAATTTATTGGACTTTTCGTTGTTTACTTAAAAAAAGTATTATTTAACGATACAAACTCAGTGGGAAGAATAATTATTAGATTGCCTGATAATAGGAATGATATAATTCGTGTATTCTGTTCCTCCAAATCCACATAAAAAGAAAGGAACAATGAAACATTTTCAATATAGTTCAATAATGAATACCATATACTTCAAAATGTCTCATAGTTACCTTTCGTAACTTCATTTAATAACTTATAGTGTTGCAATACAATTCCATTCGCTTAGCTTTTAAATTTTTTAAATTATGTATTGGTAAAATGTGAAGGAATTTTTTACACAACTATCTTATGTCTTATTTTACTATTGTCTATTGTGCTCTTTAAATTGTTTTATGAAATATTTAAATATGCCTCGTTGAATTAATCATGGTAACATGAATATTCTTTCCTGAATTTCCGTTGATTTCAAGGTATCGTATTTAAAAGGTGATAGATGTTTTGCTGTTATTCGCAATGAATAAAAATATACCGTTTTAAAGGAATTAGTTAAAATACAATTAAATTTACAGCTTAGAGATTTGTATAGAATGAGATAGTGTATTTGCTAATCGTATTTTTATTAAAAATTAGTCGGTACCTCAAATGAAATGTTAATACTATTCTAGAAACAGTATGATTCTCTCAGGATACTTTTTTTTTTATCAGTCACCAATTACAACCAACTTTTCAAAATGTTTTTTTCAAAGAAATAAGAGTTCTTGCGTCCTTTCTTTTATCATGAAACTCAAATTGAAGTTGTACTGTTTACTGTAGTGAAAACAGTTATAATTTTTTTAAAAACATGATTTTAATTCATTTTGTTTTAAGATGTAAACTATAACCATCAATTTAAATTATAAACTATAACCAAGAAATTAGACACCGTATCGAATTATCGTATGCTAAGAGACTTCAACCGTGCAAAAAGTTCTATTCTAACAAAATATTTCTTCTCTTAAAATATTATTTTTGTTCATTAAAATAAATCGAACATTAAAACGAACTGTTCTTTTTGACATGGTGTTATTTGAAACAGAATATAAATAATGGAGGAGTTTCAATTTACATAGTTTCAACACATTTAAAGGAAACGACGTTGAATATTTAAAATAAAATAAAATAATATATCATAGATCAAGAATTGACGATTAAACCTTTTCATGTTTGGCGTTTGTCTATATCTAACGACATATATTATTTTAAAAGAAAAATTCACCATTTCTTTAATTTTAATAACATATTTTAAGGAGTTAGTCTTGGAATTTGTATGTCATTCATTTATATTTAGATGGAGTGCATAATTTTATAAATTTTACAAACCATGAGAGCCCTTACTTGAATAATGTAGAACAAAACTATACACGCTATACAAACTCTCAAATTGTTAACAAAATCAAATTAATTGTTGAAAGGCAATCTATCATCGATCAATTTTCACTCGCGTGGAATGGCTATACCTATAAAACGTCTAGAGGAAAACTATCTTTCAGAAGTCTATGATCATGATATATATACACAATTTATATTTGCAATAAAAACTATTAATTTCTGACTGTGAATTTAGAAATAAATTGATGAATTTGAAAATTCGAAGCAAAGCAAGAGCAATAGTAGGTATCCAAAAATTCACCTGTAGTTTCATTAAAGTTCTTAAAAGATTCAAAGATTTAAAACGGTGAAAATATGATACTACCAAAAGTAACTTGTAGTTTTACTCATTATTGTTTATATATGCCTTATACTTATGTTCTATATTAAATGAGACATTAATAACTTAATTTTTTATCGTTTCAGAAACTTAAGTGTTTAAATTATATTTAACGAATACGAACACACCATTTCGGAACGGAATAAAATCCTTATTTAGAGGGAAGTTTACGGAAAAGGGGCGTTGTGGTGCAATATTACACGAATGGGAATAGAAATCCTGATTCAGAGGGAAGTTTACGGAAACGAGGCTTATTGTGGAACATTACACAAGAGTACTGCATATATAGAGGAATAAATTTCTTTTGTAAGAAGAGTATTCTTATGCTACAATTCATAAAACTGCGAAAGAGGTAACCTGATAGGTAAATGCATGCATTTTACTTGAAAAAATAGTGTGCAATTTATTCACTAACTAATTATTCTAATACTCAAGAAGAAGAAAGAGTTGTTTTTAAATGTAGATTTTGACCAGAAAGTTTTTAAATGCCAAGCAGGTTTTTTTTATTTTTATATCAAACTTTTAAAATTAAGTAATCTAGTGACGGAAGTATGATAAAGTGTGTTTTAGATAGTGACTGATTGTTACCAATTTGCAAAGAATAGTGTGGTGTATAGGTTTTCATGGGTTAAAGTCGGTTCTCTATATAAAGCAATAAAATTTAAAGTTCAAATCTTCTAGATTTCTTAGAATGAATAAATATGCTTCAATCTTAGAACTATTAACACCTTTTCTTATTTATCAAGAACTTTTTGCTTGTTATGTAGCATATTTCCAAGCGCTATAATAGATTTTATTTCTGGAGATTTTCATTATGAGAAAGGAAATCAAGTTGGGGGGGGGGGATTACTTCTTTGCTTTGTCCAAGAAATCTTAAAAGTAATTACTCACTAATTTGTTCATAGTGATCTAAATTAATAAACGTTTTTTACTTCTTGCAATACAGCATAAACTACATTTTATAACAGATTTTATTTTTGCATACGGGAATTTCGCATGATTTGTGATATTTCCGGTTCATGACAATCCATTTTTGCTAATACATTTACATGTACTATACGATTTAGAGGAATATAAAGTTATGTAAATGTGTATATATTTCCTTATAAGTCTCCCAAAGCACAAAAGGTTTTATTGATAATAAAGTTCACCTTAACACGAAAGTTGAGATTTTTATCACATTTTTCCTTGTTATGGGATCACAAATAGTACATTCATATTTTCAGAAACACTTCAATTAAGTAATGTCCAAACACAAATTTATATACTTTTAAAATTGCTTGTCATCATGCTTTGTTAAATCATAAATTTAATTTGTCTAATGCATTTAAAAAAAAAATTTCTGGTGAAAATTTAATGAAATGTAATGTTTTCACAAAATGTCACAAACAGTTTAGTTTTTTCAAAATCTATCTAAAAAGAAAGCATATTTTAAGAAACAATAGGGTGTTTTGGAAATATGAATTATAGTTAGTTTTTCATCTATTCAAACACAATATTCAAATTATCTCTTTATAATAATTTATTTAAGTGATTGATAAAAATTAATGACATTGTATTCTTGTACTGAAACAATTTTAAACAGAATTAAATAGTTTTTAATTTCTAAAATTCGATTGTTAACTGAAAAATTACAGAAAATTATTTTCTCAGACGCTCAACTTAAAATTTCGCTCCATAATTACATAAATTCTTGACCGCTCAAATTAAAGATTTCTAACTTTCAAAGACAAACCAATGTTTTAGCTTTTTTTCCCGCTATCTTCTTAAATAGTTAAACTGGCATGTGTGATTCGGTGCACTTTTTTGAGTGGGAGGATTTTTTTTTATTCATTTATGTGAGCAAAACGATAAAGAGTTCCGAGATTCCACGGAATGCAGCCAATGAAATTCATCGGTAGTTGTTATCATTTTCTTTCAAAAAAGCTTACTTTTTCTTTTTCTCTACTTTCCCTTCAATCTTTGGAGGTTGGCCAAAGCATGGATTTCAAAGCAGATGGTCTTTATCTTAGCGCTTCTCAAGATAAACCAGCTCTCTTGTTGCTTGGGTTGGCATTTTTTTTCTACATTTTCTTTTACGTCACTGCCCCTACTACCGCTACTACACGATTATGATATATTGTTTCTGTTTGAGAGATTACTTTTCCAGCATTCCTGCGATGACTTGTGAAATGTATACTCACTGATTAGGGGAGGAAATGCGTGAATTGTGAGTGATTTGTTACCAATTTGCTGCGAACTTTCTTCATTTCGCAACATCATGTGCACAGAGATTTCGAGGTCGAGGTTGTTTCAGCAGCAGTACATAACCTCAAGTCCTACCAAAAGACAGATGCATGTTCAATTTATGTAAAACCTCAAATTTTTCAACACCAGTAAACTGTACAGTAACACCCAAATTATTTAAAACCTAGTTTGTTGTTGGAGAAGTAAAATACCGACAAAATAAAATTACAATTTCAACTTTCCAAATGGTTTCGACAAGAATCTTATGCATCAAGATCTGAGCAAGTTTGATGATATTGCCGATTTGTTTCAAGACGACATTAAGATTTCGTTAATTTTATACTACTGACGAGATATATCGTCCTTCAAAATCTGGTCAGTTTTTCTGAAGTGACGAGATATCTCGTCAAGACAACCAACAGAAGAGTTTATGTTATTTGGAGCAGAAGTATACATGGTAACTAGAATTACAAGATCACCACCATACGATTATATCTTGTTTCAGTTTTAAGATTATTTTTCCAGTACATTGCAATCACTTGTGAAATGTATATCGACTAATTAGGAAAGAAAATGCGCGAATTGTGAGTGATTTGTTGTTAATTTCCAACGAAATCTCTTCATTTCGCAACAGCCACTAAAGACTTTGAGGTTGAGGTTATTTCATTCACATTGCATAACCTCAAGTTTACATTATGCAAAAGCTCAAATAAATCAACACGGATAAACCGAACATGAACAGATAAGTTTTCTCACAGTCCAGTTTGTTGCTGGTTACCACCTCAATATATACATGCATGATATGTCCTCTGCCACAAGATTGTGAAAGAATTTTTTGTTTACTTGATAGATTGCTTTCCGTTTTTACTGGAAGAAGAAAATGCGTGGCCGATTTGTTGCCAATTTGCAACGAATCTTCTTTATTTTGCAACAGCCTTTGAAGAGGGGTTTCGAGACCGAGATTATTTTATCCACAGAGTAAAATCTCAATATTTTCCAAATATTGGTGCATGTTCTGCAATATTATGTTGAACCTCAAATAAACCACGGTTAAACTGAACTAGAAAAGACAAATTTCGTCATCAAGATATTGCCGATTTTTTTTTTATGATGACGACATCAAGATCAGGTCAATTCATTCTTATGACGAGTTATCTCGTCTTTCAAGATATGGACAGTTTTTCCAATACGACGAGATACCCCTTTGAGACAACCACAAGGACAGTTAATAGGAGCATAAGTATGCTTGGTAACTGTAACTTCACAATCGCTTCTACACTTCTATATCTTGTTTCTGTTTGATAGGTTACATTTCCAGTATATCTACAATGACTTGTGAAATGTATAGTCACTGATTAGGGGAGGAAAATGCGTGAATTATGAGTGATTGTAGCCAATTTGCAATAAAATCTCTTCATTTCACAACAACCACTGAAGAGAGACTTGGAGGACGAGGTTATTTTATCCACATTGCATAATCTTTTCACCAAATATCGATGCATGTTCTGCTATAGTATGCAAACGTCAAACAAACCAACGCTGATAAACTGAACAGAAGTAGTCAAAATTCTTCTAAGCCCAGTTTGTTTCTGGAGGTGTAAAATACATACAAATAATACATTTATCATCTTATATATATGCATGGTACACAAACTATACCATTGCTACTACAGGATTGTGAAAGATTTTTCTGTTTGATATTTAGTATACCTACAACTGACTCGTAAAATGTACTGACTTGTAAATTCTGACAGGTTAGGTGAAGAATGGCTGGTGAATGATTTGCTATCAATTTGCAAAATCTGTAACGAACTTTCTGTACTTTGAAACAGCCACTGAGGAGAGATTTTGAGATCTAGGTTTCATCCATAATACAAAACCTCAAATCTACACCAAATATCGGTGTCGTTTCACCAAAAATTTAGCTGTATGGTCTAAAATAAGGATTTTATATTAAGACCAAATACTAGGGTGTCAATGGTAACTGAACATTTTCCCATATTTGCCGAATGGTTTCACTTGGGTGCAACATTTCCTACATGTGTTTAAGCACAAGGTGTTCTAACTAGGTCAGTTTGCTTTGATACAGGTTTTTAAAAGTTAGAGTACATATATGATTGAAGAAGATAAAATAAAAACTACTGAATGGTCTGAATTTGCTCCAAACAAGAGAATAAATTCAGAAAAGTTACGTCGACTGAATCTAATATCTTGGTTCGTCCAAACAAGATTTATAAACACAAAATACAAACCAAGACTGATAATTTCAAAACACAAAATCCTAGACTATCAACTCAAACCAACCAACGAGGGTTCAACAATTCTGTAAAGCCTAGTTTGCCATCGGCGTTGCAAAATACAATTTTTTTTACTCCTTATTTTGGAATGTGATTAGATTAAGACCAAATAAAATTTCCATGTTTATGTATAATAATTAATTTTAGACAAAATTTCTTAAATCAGTTTTTCGACTTGATTTGATTTACCCTCTTACTTATTGAACCATTATTGCTACTTTTGGAAAAATTTTCTTTAGTTTCTATCATTCTAATTAAGTGATCTCATAGCGAATCACAGATACACATGCAGTGAGACTTTTATTTAATGAAATACAGTTGACATTTTAAATTTTTTGGTTTTATAAAAACCATAATAATATGGCTTGCGTTTTTGTGTGTCTAATTCATTATTTCCTTTATCAAGTCCTTGCTCAATCTAACAGTATTAATGACATCGATAATAGGTTTATCATTGTGTTTGTCAATGAATTACTAAAAACAATTTCAATGTTTAGGTTGACATTGTCCTTAGAAAACGTATCAACGAACCTTGATAAATGTATTTTCAATCAAGCTAATACTTTAAGTTATATTTATATTTTTCGAATAACTAGAACCAGCCAGTTAATTTTATGTTTTTATTGATATTTACTTTCGTTGTAAACAAGAAATAAAACAGCAATCAGTATTACGATGTCTCAATCAGTAGCTCAAACATTTAAACCTTTTTGGTGGTTGTCTCTACGAGGTCATTGGCTATACTGACCAGATCTTGATGGACGAGATATCTCGTCATTAGAAAAAAACTAACCAGAACTTGATCTCGTCATTATTAAAATACTGTCAATATCTCGATGACGACATATTCCATCATAGGAAAAATTGGGCAGATCTTGATGGACGGAATATCTCGTCGAAACTACTTAGAGGGTTAACACAAATTAGAAATAAAAAATACACATAGGATTGAATATTATACTAATTGATTACGTTTCGTGTTGTAAAAGTTGAAACATTGACGAGTTACACCGGAAAGTGTGGATTCAAAGTTCTAGTTATAAACATTTTGTGAAGGTTTTAGCATATCTCAAAATACATTCATAATATCTATCCCGGACTGGACGTCTTCCATAATGGCCTGTTGATTTATCTGCCCCGTACCCGATTTAATCACAGACAATGTTCAACTGCTAAATTACTTATGCATCTGTTTTATTTAGACTTCATCACAACAGATTTCTAATTTGTGTGAATTTCTCCATCGGGCTGATTTTACTGTACTGCCAGGCCTCGTTGGAGAGATTTTACTGCTTCAGACGAACCAAGTCGCTCCCATGTTACCTCGGCAGTTTAGTTGCGCTATCGAACAGCTTTTTGAGCTTCGTTCGCTTCACGTACTTGTGTTCTTTACTTTTTTGATTTCTCGACTGATAGCTGCTTCTGACGTTTTGTATTGATTCGAGTTTGATTAAGAATGAAACTGCTCAGGTCTTTTAAAATTTTTTCTTAATTTAAGGGAAAGATGTAGCGAACTGAAAACAATTGCATTGACCTAGAAATTAGACAGAATAAGCTGTACGAATTTCATGACGCCAGAGCTCGGTGTTGTGGTTTTTGCTGTTCAGACAGATTTGTACTTTATATGGAGGATCTTATATTAAAATGGAAAATGTATTTATGATTCGAAAAAGTCACATTTTACAGTTCTTAATCTTACGACTCTAGACTTCCGAGCCTATTTGGAAGTACGACAGTGAACCAAATACTAGTACCATGTGATAGTTTGGGGCAGGGACTGAAAGAATAAAAAAAAGGACAGAGAGTGTCACTTTTTGCGAAAGGAAAATTATTTCGTGTGCCCATTCCCCCACAAATAAAAAACTACAGCTTACGAAAATCCAAAATTAAATTTTGAATGATTTTTCAAACAATTGCAGTCAAATTTGTGAGAGGGAGAAAGAATACCTGCTAAAATCAGCTAATAAAACTTAAATGATCAACCATAAGCCATTTACTGCAAAAAGTTCCAGTTTCAAACAGCAGAGATGTCACTGGAATATTTGCGTGGATATTTGGCAAGTGGGCTACCAGCTCATTTGTTGTCTTCATCTAAACCGTGGTTCAAAATTGCGAAGTAATCTCTTCCGGCATTGATCCCTGACCGTTGTTAAAGCCCGTTGTGTTTATACAGTGAGACGTCAATGCAACTTCTTAGCTACTATCACAGTTGAATATGACTATGACCAGTATAAATCTGTTTGCTTTTTTAAGCTTTTAAAAGTTATTACCAGATATTTCATAAATCCTGCAAATTCCACGATCAAGACAATCTGGCAAAAGGGGCTTATTCGACCTAAAATGAAAAGGGACATGAAGTTGACCTCCTGTACCTCTAAACCTCTTCACGGTTCTGCCCAGTAACATAAATTCACGAAAGCTTTTAACCCTCCATGTGGTTTTGACAAGATATCCAAGAAAAGATCGATTTTGCAATGGATGATAGATCTTGTCCATCAGTTTTACTCTAATGACGAGATACCTTCAAAACTAAACTACCCTATTACTTAAAGGGGAAATGAAAACACAAGCACGAAAAACAAAAAGTCATAGGACCAGAATTAGTGTCAGTTTGGAACAGGTTTTTCTATCAGAGGCCGGCCTTCACCAGGCAGTTTTCACCTCGAAGATAAACCTCCAGGAGGGTTAATGAACCAAAGACCACCAAAATTTAAGTTCATTGTATCATTATCTTCTTGGAGTTTTCAGAACACATGTGCGATCACCGTTGGAAAATAAAATGTCAACCACGCGATGTTCAACAGAATATTTAGAACCAAAGCACGGGTGAAAGTTCGGTTATAAAATTGCCCTATAAACATTCAGAAGCCGTCGAGTATAGACAAATCAATGTAAATCTCCCTCTCTAAACACCCAATGAATAATTCAACTCATCTCGACTCTCTCGTGGTTTAAGTGTGCTCTCCCTGCTGCGTTCGCTCCTTTAATATTGCTTTCTCTTTCCCATAGGCATCCCCTGTTCCCTCTACTGGCGCTGATCTTCGAAAAGTGCGAATTGGCCACATGCACCCCCAGGGAGCCTGGAATCGCAGGGGGTGACGTCTGCTCGTCGGAGTCTTTCAACGAAGACATCACCGTCTTCGCTAAACAGGTAAGACTATTCACTTAAGCTGTGTCTTCAGGCAAGCTAACAAGCCCAGCCTACATTAACCTCTTTTTTGTGTGCACCGACGGGTTAAGCGGGACGATTCTGCCTAATTTATGGGCCGAAGCGTAAGAGGAGTTGAAAGATAGTTTTTCTACTGCGTGGAAGTAAATCATTGCCAGGATTAAGTCAGGCAATTTGGACACAGACACTGAAGTTGAAAGAGTTGGGATGAGCTGCATTGCTCCATGCGAACAACCTGAACCTCTGATGGATTATACAATGCATGGTAATGCTGAGCGGTACACTTATGCTTGACTTATCGTAAACAACACGTGACGATTAGCACGGCTTTAGAACTAAATCTGTAACCTGTACCCTAAATCTGATGGATTATACAATGTGTGCAACATTGAGAGGCACATATACTTTACTCATCGAAAACAAGTGACGAGCTGCTTCAGATGTATATTTGTAACCTGTACCATAAACCTCTGATGGATTATACAATGTGTGCAACATTGAGAGGCACATATACTTTACTCATCGAAAACAAGTGACGAGCTGCTTCAGATGTATATTTGTAACCTGTACCATAAACCTCTGATGGATTATACAATGTGTTCAACATTGAGAGGCACATATACTTTACTCATCGAAAAGAAGCGACAAGATGTGTGGCTTCAATATTTTAGTGTAATCTGTACCATAAACATTTGATGAATAATAGAATGTATGCAACATAGAGATACATTTAAGCTTGACTAAAAAGAAGCGACAAGATGTGTGGCTTCAATATTTTAGAGTAATCTGTACCATAAACATTTGATGAATAATAGAATGTATGCAACATAGAGATACATTTAAGCTTGGCTTATCAAAAACATGTGACGAGATACGTGTCTTTAGATATTTTAGTGTAACCTGTACCATAAACCTTTGATGAATAATAGAATGTATGCAACATAGAGATACATACTTCTCTTTGAGGGATCAAAAGTAACATTTTTGATTCCAGTTCTTCATTTCACCCTCTGAGGGGTTTGCACGAACATATAAGTTTTACAATCTGCAGTCTTTCCTGCATGACAACCTCTTTTGACTTTTCTAGATTAATAAATATATTTTCTATAATTCTTTTAACTAATATTAATGTGGCCATTTAGTCATTATATATGATATTGGGTATAAACAAGACTTATTCGGTGTCGTTATGTCGTTACTCTGAGATAGTTACAAATATTTATAATTTTGTCAACAAAGAGAAAAAAAAGTACTTCGGCTCAATCAATAATCTACCAAAACAATTATGCAATCTAAAGAGTTAATGGGTTTTCGAAAAATAAAATCTTATGCAAAGTTATGTATAATATACCAGACACTATATTTAGATGTACAATTTTCTCAGTGTAATAATCTATATAAAAAATGATAGAAATTTTTGTTTCCGTTTATAATTTATTTTGATGTTCCCGAATCTCCGTCAAGCAATCATCAAATAGATTAAAATCTTCACCTTAAAGTGTCGAATCACTGTATCCTAATTTTCAGATTGAAAGTTAAAAGATGAATATATTAAAAGTCTATAATCTAAAATAATGCTAATCAATGAAAAGGGTAAGAATTTTCACTTTACACGTTTCTTTTCGTACTGTCCCTCTATGAATTTTTTGATTTCCTACAAAGGATTTGTATGTTCTTATATCATTTATTAACTTTATTTAATAAACTAATTTTTTTAGAGTTTGGTTCAGTGTCAACCTTAGTTTCTTTTGAACGAGCATTGTAATTTTTTTCCTGCTAACTATAATTTCAACCGGTTTCACCTATTTTTCTTGCATTTGAATCTGTTTGTCCACTGCGATAGCAAGCTGTGTGGTGTGAGCGAGACAGGTTCGATTCTTATAACTTACCCTGAGTGTATTCTTGTCAATACAATTTTCCATGTGTATACATTTCCGCTACTTGACGTTTTCTATCTTGTGCCTTGTGCAGCTTTACCAAATATGGCCCTTGCACCACAAAATCCAATCAACTTTCAAATGAATCGCTTAAAACGATTACATAAAATGAATGGAAGTATATTTCAGACTTTCACTCCCTCCCTTACCCCGAAAAAATTGTCTATTAAAAAAATTATTTCAACTAAAAATTAAAAATTCCTGTAATAGTTTTAATCATGTACAACAGTTTGAAACTATACAATAATTTTTCCAAGTTTACGTAATTCTCTATTTTACTAAAAAATAAAATAGAAATAGTAATTGGTAATTTTTAACAATAAAAGGCGTTTTTGTGATATAGCGTATGCTATTTTAATTTAATTATTGATATTAAGGTAAGGTAATTTTAACTAACGTCATACCAGATCAACACAACGGGCTATTGACGACGGTCCGGGATCAATCCCCTAAGAAAAAGATCCGAGGACAACACCGCGTAATTTTGAACCACGGTCAGATGACGAGGCAACACCTTAGCTGGCACCCTACTCTTCAAACATCCACAACAACCCAACGTGAGGACTTTCGGCCACGACAGATTTTAAGGTGCACCAGGCGCCTCTACACCATACGCTCAGCCATGCGCTGACCCGGATTCGAACCAGGAACAAAATAGAAATAGAAAGAAAAGTCTCAATTTAATAAGCCCCTGTTTGTTTTCAGTATTTTCTCTTCCGAACTTTTCAATTCTTGACCAAAGACAGATTTGAAACAAAACAGACAGTTAATAAATACATCCGTAATTTCTACACTCTCACGAATATTCTGAACCTGCGAATAAGGACCAAAAAAGTTACCATAAATAGATTTGAATTTGTTTTCATCTTTTTTCCCCTGTATCGTAATTTTTTTTATCTCGTTCTCATTTTCAGCATTGTTCCATAAAAGCCTAAATCGCCTAAAAGGTTATTGTCTCTATTTATATTCAAGCAGCTGTTTCCAAGTAATTCCCATGAATCCTCTCGTAGCTTTCTGCAACCTCAGGGCGATCAATGTATTGACATTTTATTATGTTTAATACGCAATAAAACGACAAATCGCTGTTGACTTTAAACGAAATATTGGTATTTATAATTGGAATACGACTACTCTCATTTCGATTGCATTCTTTGGTGTAGTATCAGCTTTTTGAACAGCTGTCGGTTGTTTCGTGTTGCTGTTGGAAGCGCTTATTCTTGGTTGAAGTTGCCGATTGGAAGCGTAATTTTTTCTTCATCGATTCATGGATGTCTGCCTTAGTCTATTAGTAAAAAACACCGGTAAGAAGCTTTTTTATGTTAAAATAACAGGAATAAGTAGATAACCAAAATATTTCGACTTTCTTCACATGCTTGTTTAATACCTGTGTTTAAATATCTTTCAAACAACGAACCAACGATTGGATTAAATGCTGCTCGTGGATTTTAAGTTTCCTAAAAATGGCAAGGTGTTAGTTAATTTTTTAGTGAGTTCAGGAATAGTTTTAGCTACGTTTGTGCAGAGATACTTCAAACTGCTAGGGTTTCCAAAATTGACAAAGCAGTTCATGCTTTATACCAATAAAATTACGCTGATGCTTGAGTTTTATCTCTTTGAAGTAAGTACATTTTGCGTTATTTATTGCCCATAACAATAAGTAATGTACTTACTATTGTAGGTGAAAAATTAATACCAAGTATATTTTGATATTGGCGTCTTGAAGTTTTATTGAGATAAGAACGTAACAAATGAGTTCAATATGTATTGGAACACTGGTAAAAACCAATCAGTTTTAGAAAAAAAATTGTGCGTTTGTCTTGTATATTCAGTTCTGTACATTTCCAAAATATTTAGAATAAATTCAAATTTTAATTCAAAAATGTTTCTTTCATTGAGAATTTTTATAGCAATACTGTTTTTGTAGTTTCTAAAACATTTATTCCCTTTTTGCTCCGTTACTTCATCACCCCATGGAAAGGCAAATTTTAATTTCTTCGATCGATTTGCTAATCAGAATTATTAAAACAAAAGTGCAAAAGTGTTCGGAAAATGCAACTATTTTGTTTTGAGATTGATCAAATGGAATATTGTCCCCGACACAAAATAATAGCCTCAAATTGAACAAGCTGCTATGAAAACTATTTATTATGAAGTGGATATATTAAGGTGATTTATGATGCACAGTCCTCTATCCAGATCTCAGTCAGCATAACCGTTAAGGTCACAGATGCTAATAGCACATCTTAACTAAGCTACTGAAAAGCACAACGCGCACATGCTCTTGTGTTTGATAACCCTGGACGAATCTTTCATCAGACTTACTTGGAAAGACGATATAAAACAAGCCCTTATCGTACATTATACTCGAATATAAACATTTATACTTCCAGCAAATCTAATCAGATCACCCTGCTAGCTTTTAAAAGAGATTCAGTTTGATTCACAAGCAAAATAGTCTAATAATTAGAGAGGTCAAAATTCAAGTTTGTGTCCTTCAAATCTATCTGGATTTCTGGCAGATGATTCTCTCTTCATAGGCAGTAAAATATGTTTTTTTTTTTTGTACTTCATCATTCTTTTACTACGTACTTATTAAATCACATTTTATAGTCTTAAAAAAAGTGATTTAATGAAAGCCGGCATGCGTTTTGCTGATATAAGTAACATAAACGATGGGTATAAATGTAACCGATATAATCATAAGTGAAAATAATCGATGAAAGATTAACTCTATCCATATAGATTTGTCATCGAAAAGCAGACTAGCTGATTCACGCATCACAAGTGTAATGTTCTGTAGCTGATTCTGTTTTGATCTTTGTGTTTACGCATTTGTTTCGTCATAGATCTCGTAAGCGTTGCTCAGTGGGTTTGACCACTGATCTTGCACTCTTTAAATAAAATTTGGGTTTGTCCACTTTGCCTGCAAATTTCAGAAAGCGCGGGTTAGATTCCTTCCTGGGTGTAATGCTCTATTCAGTCTCAGTAAACTTTATTTGTGTGTTTGTCCATATGCTTGAAGTTGTTTGGTGCAGTTTGGTCAAAAATGACCTCAATGCCACAAAACCACACGAACCTTTGTCATAGAAAACAGTTTTAAATGAAAATATGTATCATTTAGTGCAAATCCAAGACAGAGAACATCATACATTGCAAATCAAACTAGAATGAAATTTTGCAAATAGAAATCTGATTGAAAATTTATATTTCTTCGTGGTGATCCCTTAATTTTTCATATTTGATCACTTTGCTTATAATTTAAATTCATTTTTTTATTTATTTAAGTTTGTTGTTATTTGTATTGCTTTCTTTTGATTCGAATTCTGAATCCGGTGCTCAGATCATGATTTTATTAACGAGAGATATTCAAATGATCATTCATAATAACCAAACAATAAAATTATACCAGAACAAATTATATATTTGAAACGAAATAGAGTGAACAAAAACCTATGTTTAAATTTTCTCCCCTTTCAAATATTTCTAATTAAAAATACTGAAAAGTGAACCGTGAAATCCATACCAATTCCCATTGTTAATAGGTGATGATAAAATTCGAAAACCGATTTCAAGTCAACGTGTCAACCTGCACACATTTACTAATATCTTAATTTCATTTTTAATCCCTTTGTACTGTGACAGAAAGCAATCTCTAAGGAATCTTCCCCTCCATTTTAAAACTATCTTTTCAGTCAGTTGAATATGCAAGAAGATGCTTCCTTGGAATCCACGTCCTAATTAAGTCTTTTATCTATTCTTTGCGCGTTGTCCATTAGTATCTTTAATGAATGGCCTGCCGATGAAAATGAAGCGTGCTTTTAACAACATGAAATGGATATGCCCCTAGCCTGCATAATGAGATGATTTGATACATTAAGAGCCCTAATTCATTTTTAAGACCATCAAGGCCTTTGTGTAGAGACAGAGTATGCAGTGACATCATTTTTTGAAATCCTATTTGCATGTTCTTGAAAGAGATAATTTATTTAAAACGTGTGGCTGACGTAACGTTATGCGTTTAATCATTTAGTGAATAGTGAACGCAATAGAACAATGAGCTGGCAGGTGATTGATTGTTGTTATTTTCTAATATTTTGGTATTGTGGATGCTTTCTTGTTTGGTATATTCAAATATGATTACTTAATGTTCTTTTCTATATCATTGTTCCATTGGATTTCAGAAACGTTTTGAAATCAAGAGGTTTTTGTTTGTTTTTCGGGATAAATCTCGAAGAAATACACTACAATTTAAGCCGAAAAAATTAAAATTCTGAAATGGATTAATGGAAATCGCGTATGATTACTTTCAGTTTTTATTTTTCCTTAAACAAATTTCATTGTACATCTCTATAAAAAATTCTTTCGTATTTTTACTAGTTTAAATTGCTGAGGCAGTCTTTTTTGAATAAAACTGAAATTAAAAATGTATTTAACTCAGTAATTTAAGAGAACAAAACGTCGTTACAAATGACAGAAAGTTGAGGATTTTGTCTGGCATTTGAAGATATATATTATTGAAAAGATTTATTTTCCATCAGTGCATGATATTCATCAACAACTGATAAGCCCATTTATTTAAAAACAGATTTTTTTTTATAAAAGTTAATGTTTTAATTTAAGAAAAATATTTTTTCTGTAAATATATTTTTAGAACAATGCATCTACATTTCATCAGGTGTAATTTTTTTACTGCTTGGTGAATCTACTTGTCAATTGCACTCTTGAAAATTTTATAATTAAAGAAAGCTTGTTCAACCTGCTATTGGATCATCTCTACATTGTCCTTGAGACACTTAAATATTATTTCCAATATTAGTTTGTATTAAAACATAATTGTTACAAATGAACTCTATATGAGACAAAATCTCTTATCTATATTGTTGGACATTTTAAACTTTCTTTTCTCAATGTATTCCGAAAGCAAATGAAACTCTGCTTCTAACAAATAAATTTTTAATACCCACGGAGTATCGTATTTTCTATATTTTTCTTTGGAAAAGCATTATAATACCTTAATATTTTATCACGACACGATATAACCAGTGGCCAGTTCTATTTTGTGTTTTGGTAACCAAAGCATCTTTATGGCAAAGGCATTTTCTGTTAGTCTGTAACGCGGTTTTAAAATTTAGGAAAGTATATTTGTTTTACTATTGAACGAAAAGCGGAACTCATGACCCTTAAAAGCATATTATAGAAAGGTTCTAACTAGTATTTGAAAATTAACAACCTTCCCATCACCTGTAAATTATTTACTGTAATTGTCAATACTTGTTTTTGACAAATTTTAGTTCTAGTTTTTCAATAATTATTGGGAGGCGCGCATTTTCATATGACACACTAGGTAACACTACACGTAATGGAAGAAATTTTTGCACATGAGTTAGTACGAAAAACGAGTACCGATATTTAGCAAGTTATAGGCACTATGGTAGAAAAATACACTCATCATAATGACCAAATATTCAGGCTCAAAGGCAAGTTTTGAAGATATTTTTAATCGAGGACACCAAAACAAATCCTGCCATGATTTTGCTCACACAATAGCAAAAAATGTAAAGGTTTTGAATTTGACAAATCTATCGAAAATATTATTTAGAAAGATGGGAATTTGATAAAAGTTTTCAATTTTTTTTTAATGATTAGTAACTTGTAAGCATACTTTGTTGTAATAAGAGAAAAAGTCAAAAGGAGACTTTCACTTTAGGTGTATTTTTACCTCAGTGAAACAGTATTGCTTGCTCAAATTCAAAATCGGTATTCAATCATATGTTCCAGACCCTAGTCCCAAGCCATAAATCTTCTCCGTCTTGCAAAAGCAGCTCGATCTTTTGCACCAGTCGAAGTCGACAGAGCACACAAATCCACCCCTATACTTGACACAACCCCAGCTGCAAGAAAGGCAATCTACAGGCTGCTCACATAAACGCAGAAGCACCAGAGAAAGGAGGGGAAGAGATGTGTTTGGTCAAACAACGGTGCTTGACCGCTGTCCCTGGGGCCCATCCGAAAGGTGCTGGGGCCCGGTAGTAAACAGCTTAATACCTACTCTTAGAGATTACTACCGGAATAGGAGGAAGGGGCAGCGAGGTAAATACAGAGAGCCGTAAAACTGGGTGTTCTGAGGGGAACTGAGACCAACTTTCATTTAAAGGCGAGGTAGAAGCCTATTTAAAGAACATTTTCTCTTGCCTGTTGGAAATGATACCTCTGTATTACTCCATTAACTGCGGTGTACTTGGATTGCTCTCGTAAGGTGTTAAAAGCTTTGCAGTTGTTTTTTGTTCTTCTTCTTCTTTCTACTCACTATCACGTTTAGGTTCTTACGTTCCCATTTTGGAAGAATTTTTTTGGTTCCGGAACTCCAGGTTAAATTTGTATGTGTGTGGTTGCTTAGAGTTGGGTAAATATTGTATTTCATAAAACATATTTTTTTTTCATGTTTGTTAGGGAGTTGAATTGGCGTTGCACTGGAGCAAAAACACGAATCTCATTTGAAGACATCTATTTCCCTATTCTTTCAAAGTTTATTCTGGTTGGTCCGATTAGGTTGGATTTTATGGAGCAAAGGCAAAACCTTTGCAGGTTTTTTGTCTCTTCTTTCTTCTTACTATCACGATTAGGTTCTTACGATCCCATTTTGGAAGAATGTTTTGGTTCCAAAACTCCAGGTGAAATTTCTATGTGTGTGGTTGCTTAGAGTAGGGTTTTTATTTCCCGCGGTAGGAGTTAGGTAAATATTGTATTTCATAAAACATAATTTTTTTTATGTTTGTTAAGGAGTTGAATTGGCGTTGCACTGGAGCGAAAACATGAATCCCATTAGAAAACAAATTTATTTCCCTATTCTTTCAAAATTTATTATCTTTGGTCCGATTAGGTTGGGTTTTGAGCAAGGGCCATATGTTGCCAAGCTGCAGCAAACACTTCAAGCAATGGACACAAATGCAAGGTTGGTCAGTAGTTGAATGTATGTCACACTGGAGCAACAAGCCGGGCTGTTAGCCAGCCTGCAATAAATCCCGAAGTGAAAAATCAGAGGACAACACCTCGTCATGTTAAACATAATGTCAGATGACAAGGTCACCATCTTTGCTCTCACCCCCACACTCCAAACCTTCCACACCGCGCCAACGCTAGGACATTTGAGGATACGACTGATTAAACATGCACCAGCCCCTACGTACACGACGGTCTTTGGTTGAATCTGGTTTTTTAATTGGCAACCCTCTGGTTACGAATCTTCCAAGCGGGCTAATGTGGCCACTTTTTCAAATTTTCAAATAAGGAAGGTTCTAACTGCATTTAAATATGGGAATTTCTTCTTACTGACAGAAAATAGCTCTGTTTATAAAACCAAGAAAACTGTAATGGTGTGATTTTTATTATAATCAGTTTGCCTCAATGGATTTACCCAGTGAGCTAGCAACCTGTAGTTTGAAACGGATTCCTGCAACTTATTTTGGTTGTATTTCTCTGTTCTGTGTCAGAAAATCTTTGTGTATGCATGTCCATTTACTTGGTAGTCTTGAAGTTGGCATATTTTAGCCAAATATGGTCCGTGCGCCAAGAAAACCAGCCTATATTAAAATCGGTGCACCAGTACCTTATATTTTAGTATATTATTTTATTATTACTTAGACAAGGGTAAAAATCTCTTTAGAATTAAAAGTAATTCATTTTTAAGTAACGTTATTGATACGTTAACCACTTGCTGTAACTAATTTTGATGGAAGCTAATAATTTAGAAAATATGTTTGAATGTACAAAATTTAGACAGCTGTTTCCCCAACATAAAATTTCTAAATGCTTCAAGAATAACTGAATGGATCCTTTTCTACATGTTGTTTACCTCTTTATAGTAGGTCTAAAAGATCATAAATCACTTTTTGTGTGTTTGAAAACATTATTCAATATTGGAAGATGGATGCATAGTCACATTTCTCACTAATTTCAATATGATGTATGTCTTGTGTGTCCCCACCCCCAAGCCTTTATAATCTCAGTGCCATAATTTATTTTAGTATTTGAAGCATTTTTTTACAAATATTAAAGCATTATAATAAGGACATTAGTTTTTATTCACTCTTGATAATGTTTCTCAAAATTTTGAAATTTTAATTTTGACTTATGAGTGTCCCTAGGGTAACGCAATTTCACCAATTGGTACTTTGATGGGTTAAGATCCATTACGTTGCCATTGAGAAAAAAAATCTTGATTTATGAGAATATATCTGGCTTTATTGATGCGCAAATTAAATAATAATGCTGATTTTAAATTGTAAGTGCATTTTTTTATGTACCAGAAAGGTTTAAAAGAAACCAACAACAAGCATGAGAACCTATCCTGTATTTACAAGCCATGACATATACGAATACCTGTACAAGAGATTCCAGCCATAACAGACAGGATCATTCCCATTCTCTTTCCCCTCATCCACCTCCCTCATTCCCATGTATTATAATCATTCAATTTGTTTTGACAAGCAATACGTTAGCCATTCCGACACTAAATATCCCAAACGTCACTGGCGTTTCCTCAATTTCAAACATTCAAACGAAACCAGCCACACCCTCCGTTTAGGTACTCCACCCCTTGCTCTGGACATACATACAACAATGAAAACTCGTGTTCGATACCCCCTCCCTGTTTCGACGCATGCCCTCCAGAACTAAAAATCAAAACGCGAAGCCAAAAACAAGAAAGCCTTATTTATTACGACAGGGAGACGTACCAAATTTACTACTCTTTGGGACTCTTATCTGACTGTCCGTCCGTAACCCGGCACACAACGTTGCGCTCGTAATTTATTACCTTATTCATATTTTGAAGGGACAAAATGACGGTCTTTGCGACCAGCCATACCGAAGGCTCGTAAATTCAGCCATTCCTGGTTTGTTTATTTTTTGGGTCACTTCTGTCTTCTTTTAATGGTTAAGGTGGGGGAGGATGGTAGGATTAAAATGTGGGCTTTTGCGTGATGGGTTCGTTTTTGTCGTGAGCGGTAGCGTGCGAAAAATGCTTCCTTCGTGACGTGAGGCCATATCTCGATTTGAAAAGAAAAGGGAAATAATAATAATTCTGCTCGATAACGTTGCTGGTTAATGTGTTGGGATACGTGTTGGAAATGGCTGTAGGGTTTAATTGGTGGATTCAGAAATGAGTAAGACTCACGAGGCTTTAAGGTATTTGAGACTACGATATGCTTTTCGTCTGTATATCCACCTTATATGAGATTTTGTGTAGTCATTCAGTACCGTTGCTGGTTAATATATTGGTATACGTGTTATAAATTGCTGTTGGGTTTAATTGGTGGATTCAGGAATGGGTAAGATTCACGAGGTCTTCAGGTATTGAGACTAGATGATACTTTTCATCTGTATCTACACTATATGAGTTTTTGTGGAGTGATTCAATAGATAATATTTTATCTTGAAGGTTGAATCTTCTATCGAAAATGTCTTGGAATTCATGTGTTGTTTTATTAAGTCTCATTATCCCTGGTGTAGAAACATTACCACAGAGTGACAAGGCAAACCAAACATGTTGTGTCCAAAGCTTTAGAGCATGTCCTCAGAAACCCAGATAGTAAACTAACGAATTAGCAATAGAAGGGCCATGAGTACGAGATTCGATCCAACTAAAGACCGTTGAGAACGTGGGGCTAGTGCTTTGATTTCTCGGATGGTTTATTTTCGTACCGGGCTTTTACTATTTATCCCAAAAAGGATTGTAGCTCAGTTGTGAGAGCAACGGATTAGCTAAGGGTTGCGAGTTCGAAACACGGTCCAACCAAAGACCGTCGTGTATACAGGAGCTGTTACTCGTTCAATATGTCGTGACTTCTCCTCATGGGTGTGAAAGTTTGGAGAGTAGGATGCCATCTCAGGTGTTGTTTTAGTCATCTGACTGTGGTTCAAAATTATGAGGCGTTGTCTTTGAATCTTCCCCTTGAGGATCGATCCCGGGTCGTCATCAATAGCTCGTAGCGTTGCTCCAGTGCAACACAAATTCAACCATCGACCACAAAATAAAGCTTTAGAGGATTGAGGATAGGCTATCGAAAAACTTATTTTAAAATTAAATAAAATATTCCTTCTTGTTTTATTATGCACCTTACAATTATGTTCGTATTTTTGTACACATATTCAGGGGAATTATTTTACCTCAAAACACGGATACAGTAATAATTAAGTTTATAGTTCATATTATGAAACCATTTTATAAGTATTCTACATTGCAGTGCACTACTTTGTAATTGCTCACTCATAACTCCTTAGGGTTTTTAATGTTGTACATTTGTTTTGGTACAGTCATTCGTCTTCAGTATGAGAGGTATCGAATCCAAATTAGTTTAAAGAAATTATAACATTATTCATTGGCTCCATAACTCATTGTGGGCCTTGACCTTCTTGATTATTTTGATCCATGTTTTCTATTATTGGGTATAAATATCAAGTTCTTAGTTTTTCAAAAGCCAAAGTTCTCTTCTACCCAATAAATCTATTAAAGCTCTGGTCTTCCACTAGGCGTAATTCGAATTGGCCTGCGTAGATTTGTTTTAGTACTCATTTCATCACGCATTCGATTATGCCCAACCCTTCTCATTCTCTGAATTTTTTGATACTAGAAAACAAACCTTCTTTATCACTTTCCATTTGCATTAACGTCACCAAATATGCTTCTTAAAATCTTTCCCTCAGAGATCTGTAAGTGTATTTTCGACACTAACGGTCGTAGTCCAAGTTTATAAAGCAAAGAAGAACACATATATAATTAAAACGGACAAAACTGGCTACACCATAACTTTGATGACATCGTCTTCAAAAGTTATTTCTCAATAGTTTTATAGAGAGCTTTGTCTCAATGAGAGAAACAATGAGCAACAATGTTTCGATATGTCTCCCCAATCAAGCATTCTCTCCATACTGCCAGCATCTCCACATACCTGGGATGCCTTTCTCGATGGTCGACCCTGCTACGAAAAATGTCGTCTGCCTCATGTCTAGAACGGATCGTTTTTCATACCGCCATTAATGGCACCTGTCCAGAAAAACAGCGATAAAATAATAATAAAGGACTCGTTAATTATTATCACCTTCGGCTCAATACACCGACGATAACCTCCACTTCCACCAAATCAATTAAATCTAGTTTGATAATCAGTAGTGAAAGACATAGATATTGACCTGCTACTGGTATATTGGCAATGTTTTTTATCTGTTCCTACTGTCAAACGCTGCAGCGGCGAATATTAATGACTTCGAACAGTGATGACTTGAATCACGCGACACAACTAACTTTTGAGTCTCCCTGATTGCCGAGTGCACAGTAGCTGCTCTAAGTGAAGACAAGCCCTGTGCAATTATGTAGAGGAGATTTAATTTTGTATGAGCACATAGTAACAGTTTAGAAATAAGTAACTAAGTTCTTTGTATGCAAGTTACTGCATCCGAGTAGCAAATCCCACGTGTGTGTGTAGAAGTATTTTTGATTTCTAATGCGTGACGAAAAATAGTTTCATTATGTGTAGGGGGAATGGTTATTTTTATACGCTAGCAATTGTATTTTCGCCATTGAAATTATGACGAGTGTTAATTTTGCTGAAGTAACGTTTATGAAAGTCTTGTTTCAATCGCATTTGAGCATAGTTATCTTTTTCGAATACTTCGTAAAATCTTCATTCAGTTAAAATAATATAAAATGTAAAGTCTACCTGAAGAAAGGCGTAATGCGTTGTTTTTAAAGCTTCAAATTTTGGTAGTTTAGTTGAATTTTGTAGTGTCAAAGTTAAATAAAAATAATATTTTTTTTTTACTATTTTATGATGAAAACTGATAGTTTACTTTCATGTTGCTATTAAGGATTTTTTGAAAGCTTCATACATGCAAATTTTCAAAACTTGTTGACAATAATAAGTTAGCGCCATAACACATGAAAAGCACTCAACTCTATGTATAATTGATGATCAAATTTCTTAACAATTTCATCATTAGAGTATGGTACAGATTACATTCATCTTTTGCTTGTGGTATTTCTACCCAATTTATTGCAGCATACATAAGTATCTATTATTGATTGTTTGTGAATGGTTGTTGTAATGAATTACAGACAAATCGCTTCTATATTTGAATTGGACAACAAGAAGAAAAGGCTTTATGCTATTTAACTCGAAATCTGAAGAATATTGCAAAATTAATTAAGACGTTAAAAAAACGACTAATCGCCGAAAACAAAAATAGTTGCTGTACAAAATCAATTTAATTCTATTGAGTGATGCATAAATTATTTTTCTATTCCAGTCTTAAAGACACTAACAACTTAAATGATATGTGTTGGTGATAATAACCGAATCTTTCGTTAGCATATTTTCTCGTCTAATTTTGGCATCCCCTGGGCATGAATGTTGGTCACACCCTAACCAAAAATTGAAGGTAGTGCACAGATCCACAAAGAAGAATGTTATCCTGAATGATTAATGTTCAAATATTAATGGCTCTTGATGATCCAGTTGCCATTGCCATTTTTGTGAATACTCTAATTGGATAATATAACAACATAATACGCACCCATGTAATTGAAAGAGAGTGACAATCTTCAAACTCCATAATTAAGGTTTGCATCTGAGAAGAAGGTTCTGATGCCCAATTTAAATGTCCATTCACATTTCAAAGCATGGAGAACCAAGTTAATACCGTATCGTCTCGAAATTCGTTTGCAGTCCAGGCACAGAATTTGTAAGCAGCTACACATCATGCATTGCCTCCTCTTCTTGGAATCTGCAGACATCAGACAAGGCACGACTGATTTTGCATTGCAGGCACGTCCGAACTTGTTTCTTGAATATACGCACCAGTCCGAGTGGAAATTGGTTTTCGGATTTCGTCGAATTTCGTATATGGAGCTCTGAGCAGTCAGACGATGGAGATCTGACATTGGAAGAAGAATCGTGCAACTTTTAAAATATTTCATTAACTCTTTTTTTTTTCCTCTCTGAAATTGGTGAAACGTACGTTATCAAGATGGTTCTTTACTAACTATGGTGAAAAGTTTGAGAAAAGAAAATTTATTTGTAGTCCGTCACTTGTAATGAAGATTTAAAAATAAAATTAGTGTGTCATTGAAGATAAAGATTTCAATTAAATGATCTGAAGTTCTGAACAGCATCCCAATATCATGTCAGTTTGTGTAAGATTTTGAATATGTTCACACACATTGCATGATATTTTTATTGAAACTCATGAAGATATTTACATACAAATATATAGCATCAAAACGATATTAGAAATTTTAATATGTGATAGAAATGAAGATTGTATTACATGAAAGGCCATGACATTTAGGTTTCAAGGTAGAACAGGTGGTTTAGAAATGAAAAAGCAGCTGTAGATATGAAACAAAAAGTAACAAAAGTTTTCTTTCACATGAATTGACAAAATCTGATACCAAGTTTTTTGTAGCAAAGGTGTTAGTAAAATTACGAACATTATTTGTACAAACTTTTGTTTTGAATAGGTAAGTAAGATATTTAGGTAAAACAGAAAAACATATCTCTTCATAAAATCACTGTGAAAGATATTTTAAGAGCTGAAATATTTCTGCATGTTTTTATTTGCTATCAAATTCATATGTATTACCATTTGTATTGTACCTTTTGTGTTAATTTAATTGGTGAATATATTTTTCTACGGTTCTTATATAAGAGAACTAAGCTTTGTACCCCAGTTTATAACTATAAAATAGTGAAAAATGAAGTTAAACTTCATCGGCCCTCATTTTAATTATTTTTATTTCTTAATAACTTTTCTAAATTTTTAAATAAAAATTTCAATTTAAAATTAAACTTAAAAGACCTGAGGTAATATCGAAGCCAAAACCCTCTTTTCAACTCTCTACTTTATAATTTTCTATTTTAAATAAATTCATAATAAAGTATTCCATCTTGAAGTTAGAAAATTCAAAAGCAGATCCTTTCAAATAATCTCAATATATCTAGAATTGTAGTTTTTTAATATTTTATTCATGCTACATTTGTTGCTGAAGAAAAATAAAAATTTGTCTACTCGTCTTTTAAAATTTTCTTGGTGATTTTAATAAGTAACATAAAAGTCAAGTGTGTTCGTTAGAATGAATTTTCACGTATATTCTAATATTTAGAAATTTATTAAAGCAAAGTTCAATTTCTCAAAATGTATCAGTTTCATGAATATTTTACAAAAATGTATATTTATCATATACCTTTTCTCAAAAATCTGCCAAATAGTCTTTGAAATAATAAGAAATAGATGGAATGCTTTTGGTATTCAAATAATTCGCTAATTTTTCGTGTCTTTCACATATCTCTTCTTTTCTACCTTAACAATGGTTCCCAGTATGAGCGGAGTTAGGTATTTTTGTACCATATATATTTTATTTAATTATTAGTTGCACTCAGTTTGAAATTACATCTCGACTTCAGGAATATATCAATCAAAATCCACCACACACACACACAAAAAAAAAATGCATTGATAAAAAAATGATTTAAGAGAGTAAAATAGGGAGGGGGGGGGGGGTGGAATCAAGTTGTGAGAAAAAGTTTAAAGTGAGAATAAAACCAAAAAATTATGCTTATAGAAAAAAAGCTATTTCTGAATTGCACAGAAACACGTTAAAACTTTTTCGTCAAAATAGCATTAATCTAATTTATTGTCATTGGTTTATGTGTGCCAGATATATCAAACCATAAAATTGTTAATCACATCTTATGGGTGAAGTTTTGAGATTTAAAAAATAATATTTTATTTAAATGACCGGGTTTTTGAATAGAATTTTTTATTTTTTTTACTTCCACAATTGAACTCTGTATTTAAAAATTGAGTGGTCGTTTATTTTAAAATAACGGTTTTTTAAAACAAAGCCTTTTCATTTTTGTAGTTGAGAGCATATTTCGAAATAATAATTAAATTTTATGTATATGAATAAACGTAAAAATCTAATGTAACCAAGGAAATCAAATAATATAATTTATATATATACAAAAATCAATAATATTGATTAGATTTTTTTTAAACCATTAATCAGTTTTTAATAGTATGCATTTATAAAGTACTTTTAATGGAACCTTTTCAACACCCTTTATTGAATGATGTTTTAAGTAACCCATAAAATCGTGAATGGAAACACTTGAAATTCTTACGTTTATCCCGAGCTTTTTATGAACATTTAAGTATATAAGACATATAAAACGTTAAAAAAATTGAAGAATTTAATTTTTAAAACATTTAGTAGTTTGTAAGACGTATTAATTAGGTCAGCAGAAAAAAAGTGTTCACAGAATAGTGGCTGATTAAAATATCAACAATAATCCAATGAAAAAAATGGTTAAAAAAAGTACCCATGATAGTTTGAAAAAAGATTTATTATTCATTTTAACATGGGAATGTCGGCAAAACTCAGGGTAACTTTAAGCATATTTCTTAAATGATACTTAAGTTCCAGGTATGTTAAAAAAATAAAAATAATTTCCAAGTAAATCAGCCTAATCCAATTTCTTTGTAAATTGAAGAGGCACTCTCTGTCATGTATGAAACGATTGGGAACCATTGATTGAATAAAAAAAAATTATCGCGTTTTTTACTACTCTCTCTCTCGCGGTTTTTTTATTCTATCTCCTCACCTTTCAGATATTGGCTGAAAACCCTCAGTACTCTTCCGACGACGAGTTAGATACTCTTGTAAGTATTCAACATCAATCCTTGCTTCTTTTGCAGTTTCTTAATGGCTCTTTTTCATGTTGCTTTACAGATTAGGCAAGAAAAACCATATTACTCTCCCAACCCCGAGTTAGACAGTCTTGTAAGTATGCAATTATTTTGTGTTGTTGTATCAAACCTCGGACTGCTGTACTTTACAAATCGCCGAGACGGTTGTTTTTCTACCTTTTCTTGTTGTATTTTGAGTGCTTTAACCCTCTGAGTGTCCTGCGATTTCTGAACAGTGAGAGGTTTTTATTCCACAACAAACTTTCAGACTAAAGAACCACACCTTGTGATTAAAGGAATCCATGGATTTTTTCAAACTTAGGAAATGTTGTATTAGTCACTAGCTGAACAACCTGGAGTTGCTCGTGGTATCAAATATGACCACGGCAGCCAAAATACGACCGCGACATCTCCCTGTGTTAACTCAAACACACAAACCCTGTAGAACGTGTTTCCTTGTCCATTTCCATTTATTGCTGGAAAACAAACTTTAGGTTGTAAAATTGGGGCTTCGAGAGTCACTTTTAGGAATACGTATATTCCAATTTTCATGGCTCCAGATTGGTCTGGAGACAGGAAAGAAATAGCCTTTGTTCTCCGCAGTGTTCTAAAGTGTACTGCACGTAATGTTCTAAGTAGTTCGCAGTGTACCAAATTTCGTGTGGATTGGTCAAACGGTGTAGATTTGTATAGGTAATATATATAAATTATATACGTATATATAGATTTCCTTAGAAAAGCTTTCTAGCATAAGAGCTAGAATTATTTGGACGCGGATAATGTTGTTCCTTTCATTAAAAAAAAAATTATTTTGAAGATACTATTGGTCCTTGTATTAAAATGGAATCCTTGGAGTTGAAACTTCGGACTTGTGTACATTGCAAATCACCGAGATTATTTATTTTATATCCCTTCGCTTTTTACAGTTGTATTTTGAGTATTTTAATTTCTTGAGTGGTTGCGATTTCTGAATTTTATCCCACAGCGTACTTACTGACTAAAGAACTGCACCTATCCGTTAGAAGAATCCATGAGTTATTTCAACCTTAGGAAATATTATATTGGTCCTTTCCTTAGAATAGAGTTTTTTAGACATATTTTATTGGTCATTTGATTAGAAAAGAATCCTCTGGAAAGACACTACTGGTCCCTTCCTTAGAAAGAAATCATCGGGAAAGATACTAATGGTCCTTTTCTTAGAAAGAAATCCTTTGGAAATATTTTGTTGCTGTGTTGTTTAGAAAATAATCCTTTGGTTCTGTTGGTCATTTCCTTCTCTAATAGAATCTTTCGGAGCGTTTCTGTTGGTACTTTCCCTAAAATAGAATACTTTTGAAAGATCCCATTGCTCATTTCCTTCACCTGAACTCTTTCGAAAGATTGTATTGCTAATTTCCTTTGAATAGAATCCTCTGGAAAGATTCTATTGGTAAAGACGGTCTAAATTTGTTAGAAATCATACGCGGACGACTGCAGGTTAAAAGGTGGAATTATGCGTGGAAACCCCTCAGAGGGTTAAGAGACATTTTCATTGAATAGTTTTCTCTGCTGCAACATTCATTGATTGTAAAAGCTCTTTTTTTGTGCCAATGTATCTGGTAAATGCTGAAGTATTTCTGTTGTAAATTTCAATCAAGTAATTATATTTTTTTAAATGTATATTGGATTTATTGTATATTGTGAACATTTATATTCTTTCAAAAACATGCTAACAGTTACTTATCACAAGTAATCAATTTATTTGGCTTTATTGGCAGATTAAATATTTATAAAAAATGTATTAATTTTCTATTACTTAGAAATAATTTTACTCACAACAAATAACACTTTATAACTGCTCTAATTATGTCATATAAAATATTTCAATACCTTTTTCTTACGAAGCCAAATGAAGTGGAAACGTGTTTTCTAAATCCCTACCAAAAATCAGAGTAATAATTGAGAAATGAAACTCATAGTTTAAGGATCATAAATTGAAATATAGCTAGGAAAACTTGCTAGACATCCTATACAAATATTTTAAGGTTGGATGATATTGAAATTTCAAAAACACATTAGAAATATGTGGGCATATAAATTTAAAATCGGGTTTGCTTAAAGCGAAAACTGACTGTGTTACATTTTAAATGTAAAAAATAGCCCTTATTTAAATGCAATAACTTTTTAGACGTCAAAAATATCATATCGTCTTTGAAGAATTCAATGGGATGGCAATTCAAGTCAATGTTCTGAATGCAATTGTAATAAAACGACAAAGGTGTGAATTTTTTCAATACAAATATTAGAAATATGATAATCAACACCAGTAAGAAGTATACAATTTTTTGAATACTTTTATTTCATTTGGAGGAACGAAATGAGGTTATATAGTTTGATTGTTTGGGGGCCATATTGTACAAGGGCCATATTTGGCCAAGTTCCGCAAACCACAACGTCAAGTTAAAATTATGAAAGTAAAAAAAAAAAGGACTGGAAACTGAGTACTGGAATGAAAGAAGGGAAGATAGCTTGTGGGGATTATTCCGGGAGCACGACCTTGTTTAGTCAAGACCCATAAACCCTGTAGGAAAAGAAATGATCACTCAAGTAACTTAGGTCTGTGAAGCCCGTACACACCTGAATGAGATGTGTTCCTAAGTGGCACAGCTACAGTCTACGTTTATAGCGGTAGCAACTCATTGGCGCTTTTTTTTTTTGGCGCACTTCTAGTAGCGACTTATGGCAGGTTAAGGCAACCCATCTGTTTTTTCGTTTATTGCTGTTCTTATGGCAACCTAGGCAAGCGGAAGTTTTAAATTTTCATTTTGAATGTTCTAGAAAGTTCTTATAAAATCCGTTAAACTGTCGTTTGATTCCATTGGTTCTTTTGAAATAATTATTTCCTTGGCGACTTTAGAATTGCGCCAATAAAAGCGCCAAGGCCGTTGCCACCGCTATAAACATAGTCTGCAGCTGTACCTCCTAAGTATTCATGTTAAAATTGAAAAAGTGGATGTAAATAGATTATCAAATAGATTAACAGATTGGACCATCACAATACAAACAATTTAGAAATTCCCAGGTCTACTAGTGTATGTAAATTTGAAAACTGGAGTGCTGAAAATTAGAGCGTTCCGTTTTTATTGAAAAAGAAAGACCCTCTGATTTGTTTATAATAACTCTTATCCCAGGTAGAAAGGATGCACTTATGTATGCGTTACACAATAAAGAGAATACAATTAAACTAAGGGGGAAAAAAAAAGAAATTAATTGGGAAGAGGAGGGAAAAAAATCGAAGTTTAAATAGGATGTTGGTACACAACCACACGTTCCATCTGTGGAACCGGTAATGTTTTCGTGTCTTTGCGGGACCACTCCGCCTTTTGCTTTTAATTATCCAATCCCCAGGACGGTCTCTCCGTGCCAAACATTAAGAACAAAGAAACATTCGAAACCGAGCGGCCTCCCAACGAAATGTGCTCTCCTATTTGTTAATTAAACAAGGCCGCTGGGTTTCGGGAGAGATGTAAAAATGGATAATTGAAAGCATAATTTGCTCTTTTCTGATGAGTTTTCATTTCCGAGGATATTGCTTTTAGGGGATCACGGAAGAGAAGCCGCCTCGCAACTCAACTCGATTATCATGGCCGTTTCCAGGTCTTTTTTGGACGTTCCGTTCCGCGATTATGGGCGGATAATGAGCTTTGGCGGGCTTCTCTCTCGCGCGATCGTTTACGAGGTGCTTATTATTTAAACTGCTTGTAATTCTTCTCGCGTGAGCGCCGATGAAACGAATTCGTTTTCGAAAAGAGAAGGGTATTTCTTAGTATCTAATTAGCGGAGTTTCCGTCCTGCCGAGTGGGAAGATCCGAAGTTTTTAAAACTTTCGCATTCCCCTGGTAAATTAGTCCTCCATTTTTGTTACGCGCACGATCGAGTCTCGCGATCAGGAGCAGAAGATGCAGGTTTGTTGTACGCGAACTCGTATTGGTGAGCAATGTGTAGCGTTAGGTGATCGCAGTTGGAAGGGTTTTACTTTCTAATGACTAGAGGATTTTGTTCTTAGTTACAGAGAGCAAGATTGCACGCCATCCTAACACACGTGAAAGTTTCGTAAACTTTCGAATAGTTTGAGTTCTGTAATATTAATTGCAGAGATTCCATCTGATTTTGAAATTAAGTTTGTAATACTGATTCCCGGCTTTTGAATACCTAAGCTTGCCTTGTGAAACACTTTCCCTTCCTTTTGTCAAAAAAAAGAAGTTTATATTTTTCTTAAGTTTGAAACACTGAAGGAAGCTTTTATTTAATTTCACCCATCCTTTTCCCAAAAAGTTGTTTGGAAGTACATGTATTGCACAAGTTTGAAACACTGATTTAAACACTTTTGCTACCTTTTAAAATAACTTCCCTTCCTCTTGAAAGCAAAGTATCTACATTGTACCAAATTTTAAATGCTTATTTCTAGCTTTTGAACATCTTTGGTAACAATTTTCCTATAAGAAAGTTCGAATGCTACATCAAAGCTCAGTAAAGCCGGGAATCAGTATTGCAAACGTAATTTCAAAATCAAATGCAATATCTGCGATTAATATTATAGAACTCAAACTATTCGAAAGCTTAAGAAACTTTCACGTGTGTCAGTATGGCATGCAATCTCGCTCACCGTAACAAAGAACAAAACCCTCTCGTCATTAGAAAGTAAGACCCCTCCAACTGCGATCACCTAACGTTACCCTTTGCTCACCAGTCCGAATTCGCGTACAACAAACCTGCATCTTCTCCTGATCGAAAGACTCGATCGTGCGGGTAACAAAAATGGAGGACAAAGCTTTTCCTATTTTTAAAATTGTGCAACTTGTCCATTTTTTGACCTTGTGCTCTAAAACCCTAAATCTCCAATCCAATCCTGTATTAAAAAAGTTAGAAAGCCAATAAAGTAAAACGGCATATGTTTTTATCAATGTTAAAAAGTTGGAATAGGGGACAATTAGAAGGTCTGATTAGATACATTCACACTTAAGTTTTCTTTCACTACTCATAAAAGTTGTGATATGCTTACTTTTGGTCCATTAAAATGTAGTTGGGGGTTACATTACATTCTTCTTCAGTCTACATGGTCTAAATTTAAAATTAAAACTCAATGTGCACGCTAGAGGCTATGAATATTTTCTGAGACAGAATAAGAAAAATCGTTTATCCCATGAATAAATTCTGAACTTATTTCAACAGTCAAAAGATGAATTTCAATGAAAATATTTTGAGTCATCATCGATCTCCAATCGATCATCGGAAAAATCCATTTGAAGATCAATTGAAACGTGTGTTATAAAGAAAGAACTCAGAACCTTTTATACGAAACAATGACATAATTTCAGCGTTCAATGATTGTCACGTCCTTAGAATAAAAAAGCATTTTAATAACAAATGATCAATATTCTAAAAAAGGAATGTTCAGCAACTCCCCTTTATGTTATAAAATCACTCCGCATTTTATGATTAAGTAATAAAAGTCACATCTAAGATCACTAGTAAACCTAATGGCATATTTATTATTTTTCAGATGGTACAGGCGATTCAAGTGCTGAGGTTCCATTTATTAGAGCTGGAAAAGGTAAGTTCCATTCTAATTCATTCATATTTAATTCAATTTTAATGCTCTTTTGAAGCGCTTTTGGTTTATGGACTTCAATAGCGATGTGACTCAGTAGCTTTAAATCAATATGATGTTGAGTTAAAAGGCAGGTTAAAAACTCTTATATTATTTTTTAAATAAATATTTTTTTGAGTAAACGAATTCTTGATTAGATGTGTTTGTTGAAGCTGTGTTGACAATTTCAAAAAAGATAATTTTGATATCAATAAAAAAAAGATTACATTACTTCTAGATATAAAATAATGCATTAGAAATTATTCAAACATGTAACAATTCTAAGCTTATTCAAGGCAGTATATCTGTAAAACTAAAGGAAGTTTGATAAGGTTTTTTTAAAAGGCTGGAGACACCATAGGAAAGTTTTTGAAGCGGGCGCCAAGAGCGTTAAGCTTTATTAACTCAGAAAATCTCCTTGGTACCTTAAGGAAATTACAATTAAGTATGATGACAAAATCAGTGTGATTACGTTTTTTCGTGATTCTCCATTAAATTTTAAATAAATACCCATTTTAAATCTTAAAAATAAATACAAAGGAGACGTTTTGTTTGATATTTTCGAAACAAGAGTATTCTCCACTAATGTAATTTTTCAAATTCATTTCATATCATTCCCAACCTCTCAATCGATATTATCGTTTTCATTTTTGAAATATACTTTATTCTTCAATGCAAAGATTACTTTATTTAGAAACGCCATTTGGAACTGTTTGCTAACCTTTTGACCTATTTGCGTTTAAAAAAAACTCCACTGTTTACATAGGAATCCGAAAAATAGAATTTCAAAACCTCAACCCTAATTTTCAAAGTTGAAAAAACTGAAATTGCAAACAAAAAAGGCTTCTCTAGCGATTTTTGCGTCACTCACAGGAGGATAAACTCGATTAGAATATGTGCACTTCCTCGTTTGAAAAATTTCCTTTTGACATTGATTGAAGACTTAATGCTTGAGTATGTGGACAATGAAATGCATGAACGATGTCGTCAACTAAAGAGAAAAAATAGGAGTTTAAATAGATTCTTGAGAGAATCTTCTGACCTTCCGCCAAGATTTGGCGAGGTCACTCTAGTAGGAAATCGGTTAGAAGTCCGGTAAACTTTTGTCACTGGTTTGACTTGATTAAAACCCAATAGCAGAAACCATACAAGATTAATGGTGGTGTTAGATTCTCGTCTCTTTTTCTTCAAAGGCTTGCATCATATTAACATTTCACTTGAGTTGTACGTGTTATTTGAAGCAGAGTTCATATACCTCCAGTGAGAAAGGCACTGCTTTTTCAAGGGAAAATTTACTTTCCTGGAAAACTTGAATTTATTTAAGAAGTTCCCTAAATAATTGAAAACTTTTAGAAATACAAAATTTTAATTGTAATTATATATATATATATATATATATATGCTGCTGATGTAGCACAATAAATGTAGTTTCATTAATTTTTCGATCCTTTCGGGGGGGGGGGGAATTAAAATTACTTCTGGATGAACCCTTGCTAACTCCAGAACTTAGCTTTTCTAAGAAATTGCGAATATTTTAAGCGCCATTATTAAGAAAACAATTATGTGAAAATGCAAAGTCACTTGCATTGGTCTAAAAATAGTAAAATAAACTATGCATAGTGGAGAAATCCTATCGATTTCTGATTCAAAAGTTTCATCATTATTCACATAAATGTTTATCCGTCTTGCCTAACGCTTAAAAGATGAATAAAATTTACCTTTTTACTTACTTGGTATTGAAAATGATATTTTTTGCCATAATTATAGATATCGAGACCATTTGACGCACCATTTGGCAAATATTACGTGGAATACACTGGGAATCACTACATCTACTTTCTAGTAAAATAGCAGAGCATGTGAACGGAGTTGCTGTCCTGTCCTAGAAGGGTGTCACGTGAACTTACGAATCGTTTTAGGCCGATTGGCTTTCATTTGACTAATGTTTTTTAACATTCAGGATAATCACTTCAAACAATCAATAATTTGTCCCACATCGGGATTCATACTCTTTCTTACAAGCACATGACAGATCTTCAAACCAAGCGATCGGCCAAAGTAATATGAAACTGCGTGGACACGCTCCGTCTATTTCATTGGAAAATCGATGTATTGAAAACTTTGTAGCGGTTATCTCTAATTTCGTGAACTAGTTAAATCTTGGGATTCCTCTTGATTAATTCGGTATTTATCTTATTGCCACAGATGTCAAAAGTAACTTTGAGGGTGGGCGTTGGAATCTAAATTCGCTGGTATATAATTTAAACCATACTGTCCACTAACCGACCAATCGGGTCTTGTCGTTAGGGTGCTGAATTATGGATCTAAAGGTGCCTAGATTGAATCCGGCGTATTTCATTCAATCATTCATATTGATTGGGGAGGTCAGGAAAGCCCTAGGTGTTGATTCCACTAGGGAATATTGAACCAAACCCCATTGTTTTTCGACACTCCTGTCAAAGAAAGCCAAATTCCTTAAGAAAGGCCAAATGACTTTTGACAGGTTCTTCGTGAATTGTATCAAGTTCTGTTCCAAGACCTAGACTTGAGTGCCTTATGTGAAGCAAAGCTTCGCATTCAAAAAGTATATGGTGGGCAGTTTCCTCCACCATTTTGCATTTCATGCATAGAGGTTCGTCTTTAAAGATTCCCATCCTATGAAGGTGTTTTCTTAGGTGATAGTGGCCTGTGAGAAATCCAACTATCACCCTCATCTTATCCCTGCTAAGACGAAGGATCTGAGATGATATTTTCATGGAAGGTTCTTGAATCATAAGCCTCGCATGTTTTTGATCGGAATCCGGCGTAAGGTATGGATGTTTGCCCTTCTGGAATGAATGTGTGGCCCCCCTCTATAAATGGATCGTCCTTAGAATGTGTGGTATGCAAGTGATGAGTAACGTGAATCCACCTTCCACCAAGTCCGAAAACTGGTACACAAATCCCCCTTGCAATGCAACGATGAGCAATGTCCACTCGAGCACTGGAGCCACACAACGGGCTGTTGCCAACGATCCGAGAGCAATCCAGAAGGAGAAAGACCCGAGGACAGCACCTCGTCGTTTTGAACCACAGTCAAATGACGAGGTCACCTTACCTGAGCTGGCAACTCACTCTCCAAACTTCCACACCACACCAATGATTATCAACTTCAGATTAAAGCGTAATTAAGGGAATGGTAATGCTAATGGTAATTTTAGTTAACGTCGTACCAGGGCAACACAACAGGCTATTGACGACGGTCCGGGATCAGTCCTATTAAGGTAAAGATCCGATGCGTAATTGAAGAAAGAAAAAGCAAGTACTTTTGTGAAGATGTAAGAAATAAAGTGACTGAAACGTTCACTCAATACCCGATCTTTCAGATCGGATATGCATTGCTGATTTTATAAAACACGTTGAGATAAGGCACTTTCTATCATGACCCGTTTAGAATTCAATCGCCGAAGCTAAAGTGATTAGTTAATGCGTTAATGACAGGAAGTGTCATTACCCCTTCGTAGTTTCTTGACAGGAAAAGCCATCGTTTAGATCACGTTTTTCCTTCAGCACTTATCACTATTAAGATTATATCGTCATTCGCACTGTCCCTCTGTCATATTACACACACACCTGCTCCTTGATACAAAATAATACTTGAGATTCATGTTGTATTCTGTGCATCTTTTATTAATAGTTTGTCTGTCATTGGTCATTAATCTAGAGAAAAAGAGGAAACTGAAAACAGTTGAGAACTTTTCTCTTAACTTTCCTGAATTCTTGCCTGATGATCTGGCGTGGAAGGGTTGAAAGTTATTTGAATTAATGTTTTTTTATTCCGTTTGAAACTTTTGGTCTTTTGTCACACAAGTTTATGCATCTTGTGACAAAAACTCTTTAATTTAAGGGAAGCGATATTTTTTACTTCTTATTAATTCAGTGTTTTTCTATTGACATAATGAATTAAAAAAAAACAGAGAGACAAATTTAAAAGTTTAAAAAGGGTTGTATAATAATTAATTTAAGGCTTTTCTCTTAACTTTCCTGAATTCTTGCCCGTTGATCTGGCGTGGAAGGGTTGAAAGTTATTTTAATTAATGTTTTTTATTCCGTTTGAAACTTTTGGTCTTTTGTCACACAAGTTTATGCATCTTGTGACAAAAAACTCTTTAATTTAAGAGAAGCGACATTTTTTACTTCTTAGTAATTCAGTGTTTTTCTATTGACATAATGAATAACAAAAACAAAGAGACAAATTTAAAAGTTTAAAAAGGGTTGTATAATAATTAATTTAAGGCTTTTCTCTTAACTTTCCTGAATTCTTGCCCGTTGATCTGGCGTGGAAGGGTTGAAAGTTATTGTGATTAATGTTTGTTATTCCGTTTGAAACTTTTGGTCTTTTGTCACACAAGTTTATGCATCTTGTGACAAAAAACTCTTTAATTTAAGAGAAGCGACATTTTTTACTTCTTATTAATTCAGTGTGTTTATATTGACATAATGAATAACAAAAGCAGACAAATTTAAAAGTTTAAAAAGGGTTGTATAATAATTAATTTAAGGCAGCTTTATCCACTTTAACACAACCACAACTGCATTTCTAAGGTCTGTATAGCTAATTTCGTCTGTTTCGTGAACAAGAAGGTTTTAAACTGTCAACCCTCTGAGAGTCTCTAGATTTCTGTGTTGTCTTGTTTGCTTGTACCCCACCAAATAACCACAGCTGTTGATTGAAAGATTTTCGGGAAGCATTCTGTTCATCAAGTTCAACACTGACTAGATGTTAAGCAAAGATGATGCTATATGTAGAATGGATACTTGTGAACCCTTCAGGTGATTAAAACAATACCGAACAAAATAAATTGAAAAACAATAACAGAAATCATCTGTGTGTGGGAATCAATCATCAGAATTTTTTTCAAATTTGTAATTCGCTTATGTTATTAACCAAGGAAACACTCTCAGATTCATTTAAGATGAACTTAAGAAAAGTTTACTGAGGTCCAGTTTGAAATGGTGGTTGATTTGTAGGTAGTGCATATATCGCACCCTGCAAAAGAAAAGTGACAGTGAAAAGTCAAAAAATAAAAATGTTAATGTTATGTCATTGAAAAATATGTATGAGGTGTCGCAGCTTGTTATATTTCTATTCTATAGAATATAATTGAAGTTACCACCATAAATACTTACCTAAAATTTTAAAAAGCTAAAACTATTTCAATATAAATTTTATAGTATCCTTTAATTTGATGTTTCACAAAATCACTGTGTCACTTTTCTTGCCTCTGTGCGATACGATCTGAGATCTATCACTCTAAAGATGAATATGAGTTCTTCCAAGAAGCCCTTTGCTGTATATTTCTTTTAATATAAATTTTTCAAAGCGGTAAAAAAGAAGATTATTCCGAATTACAAAAGTTGAATATTTTTTCGTCAAATATAAATTTAGAAAAATTTTGCCTGGACAAGTAATAAAATAAAAATTATTGAGCTTATAGAAAGAAATGGGTTAGGGAAATAATATTTGTTCATTTATTTTGAATGTTGGGATATATGCAATTGCAGTTGGTAATACAATTTTCGGAACTTTCATATCGTAATTTCCGATACAAAACTAAAACTGTCATATCTATATCTCATTAGTATTAGTTTTTAATTTTGAAAATATCGCAGTATACCTCAGAATGTACTCTTTCTTACGGTATAATTTTTTTGAACTTGGTTAATAAATAAATTTGATGCAATCAAATGTTGGTCACACAAATTTCGTATTTTTTATAGCTCGCAGCATGTTCCTCACGCAGATGAGAGTTACATTTTTGACTATCGGGTTTGCCAGCTATCAAATTTATCGTAGCAGCAATTATTTTTATTTGGCGAGGAAAACGATATCTTTATATTAGGCGAGGAAAAAGGCTCGCTTTTTTCACTCTGTTCTCAGACGGTTTACCGAGAAAGTACGAAGTACAGATCGTAAAGGTAGGAGATTAACGCGGTTTACTTAAAATTGTATAGGGAACAAGATACAGAAGGTTTTTTACTGATGCGGCTATTAGTTTGGGGTGCATTAAGTGTTAAAGTAAAAAAAAAAGTGAAATCACTTGAGAAAGGATTATTGGTTTGCGAAGCAAACGGGATTGCGTAGCAATTCCCCGTGAGTCGGCGAGAAGGGGGCGAAGCCCTCGCTGTGACGTCATAGACCGGAAAGTCAAATCAGGATTATACGAATTATTCAGATAGTTTCGCTGTCCAGGAGATTCACTCTGCGAAAGGAATGTTGGTTTGCGAAGCAAAATGGGATTGCGTAGCAATCCCCGGTGGATTGGCGAGCGTAAGCGAACAGGGGGCGGAGCCCCGTAGTGTGAGAAAAAAGTTCAAAACGTGCAATGTAGTCTCATCATAGCCCCTGATAGATAGCTCGAAACACAGTTCCATATTCCCTCCCCATCTCCCATTGTGATACTAAAAGCAATATTTCCTTCGACAACAATTGTTTGTGGCTTGCTTTCACGTAGCTACAGCAACCTGTAGAATCGATTAGTAGAAATTGTTTCTTCCTTTGAACAAGCCTCGCTATAATCGTTGGAATGAAGTACTATTCCCTGCCCAATGTTTGTTCGGAGTTCACACGCTGGTAATCAATTGAGGTGGAAAAAGAAGAAAGATCTTTACTTTGCGGGCGATTTGTTGAACACCAGCGATATCCCTAATGGTTGGCTGGTTGTTATTTTTCCTTTCGACCAAAATATTGCTGTTTTCATTTGACTTCACGCGATGTTTTCCTTGCAACTGAACAATCAATTACGGTTCTTTTAGTCTCGCTTATTTGTTTTCATTGTACATTTCAGCTTTTAGCAGTGTTTGCATTATCGTAATAAAATGCGAAAGATTCGTCTTTGAAACTTCAGTAACTATTTCTGCTGTTAGCAGTACAGGATGTCAAATATATTTTTTTTCCTTAGCAGAAACCGATGTGCTGTTATTGCAATGTAAACATGCGAACTTCTAATCACGAGAGACACACGCGTTGTCTATTCAGTGATTTGTTATTAAAGGTGTTTTTACATAAATTTAGGCCCCGTTGCTTAATATCTTTGTCCGCTGTGTAAGGCACCTACTAGTTGTATACGGTGCATGTTCAATTCATCACCGGGTGTATTTCTTATCTGGGAAGGTAAACTTTCCTTGTGTGTGTATGTATATTGCTTAAAGTTGACTATCTTAAGTATGGCGCAGCTTGGACAAATACAAAACTACAGTATGCTACAAAAGCCCAATCAAACATCAAATTGTGTTCCTTATGGAGCTATCAGCGGAGACTATTTCTCATATAACTTCTGAATATCAAAAAAATGTGGTTTGCAAAGACAAGTTTGAATAATGTACTTTTTTGTAATGTTACAAGGTTTTTAATTTGTTTATCGTTTTATCCACCAACTATATAAGACATCTATCAAATACCTCTTTTTATAAATGCTTACCGTTTCTACTTAAAATAAAGACAATCCTCTTTTATTCACACATATTTCTGCTGAGAACTACAATTTCGAATGTTTCTGTTCCTATGCCAATTTTCCTTATACGCATTCTAATACTTGCACCAACATCAATAATTTAGAGCTTCTAAGCACAAGTGCTCCAATCAGTATTATTCCCCTGTTTAGCTCGGTTGGAGATCACTTTGTATAAAAATATTAATTTTATTTGGTCGTTTTTGACATCAAAGTTCACCTTATCTCAGACTGGGCCACATTTCATCCGCTGTTGAATTATCTATTTGATATCGTATCCAAATTATTTCAACAAGTTGTAGCTATTTATGCAAATCATTATCTACGAAAGAAAATAATCTAAATTATATACAAAACTTATAATTAAAAAATATTACAGGAATGCACGCAATAAAGAGAACCAATAGGATCCTAGATATCTTCAACGCCCCTTGAAGTCCAAACAATGGTAAAAGTGTTTTCGATTTTACTTAGTTAAGCTAATTTGGACATTATATATATTTAGCAACAATTTTTTTTATTTGGCCGTTGAAACTAGCTGTGATGTTTTGGCCCGAAAAGTCCAAAAGGTTCAACTCTCTTTTTTCGCTCAATTCTCAGACGGTTTCCCGTGACAGTACAGATCAATATATTACGAGATTAACTTGGTTTATTCAAAATTTATATAGGGAACAAGATGGAGAAGGTTTTTTACTAATGCGGCTATTAGTTTGGGTGAATTTAGTGTGAATGTAAAAAAAAGGCGAAATCACTTACGAAAGGAGTGTTGGTTTTGCGAAGAAAACCAAATGGGATTGCGTAGCAATCACCGGGGTTTGGCGAGCGTTAGCAAGCAGGGGGCGGAGCCTAAGCTGTGACATCATGATCCGAAAGCCTAATCAATAATATACGAATTGTTAAGATAGTATCGCCGCCTCAGGAGATTGAAAACTCTGCGAAAGGAGTTGGTTTGAGAAAAAAGCCAAATGGGATTGCGTAGCAATCACCGCGGGTTGACGAGCGTAAGCGAGCAGTGGGGGGGGGGGAGCCCCCTAGTTGTGTATATTTAAATCAAAATGCTCAAGTAGATTACTCAAAGTGCAATAGATTCAAAGTGCAATAAAACATTACAGGTGCGCATTTAAGTTCTTAGAAATGGTCAATCGTGTGTTCTTTTTGAAGACAAATAAACATAAGCATGAAATTCAACCAATCATAATTGCAAGAAAGAACATTCACCTATGACATTTCAGTCTTTTGCCCCCCCCCCCCTCAAGAAAATTGTCCTTTCATTTTTCTCTCCACTTGGTGCGTGTGTTCCCCAACCAGAATTCGTGCCTTGTGTAATGCTACAGCTGTTTTAAGGACTGGAAGAGGCCGAACCGCTAGCATGACGTGTGATTGACAGCAGGGAAAATTAACATTTAGTTCTGGATTCACAAACTCGCAACCGTCATTCCGAATAAAGATGGAGGGTAGCGGGGGAAAAAAAACGAAAGAAAAAAGCATATCTAATACCCCATTCGTCTGTACTGGAAATAATAGTAATGAAAATGATTTTGAAAAAAAACCGAGGAGGCTGGAACTGCCGAATGAGGAGTGAATGTCTGACAGGTACTTATTAGAAGCATTGTACATGGGATGCTGCTTTTTATTTTCTCCTTCCTTTATATTACATGTATACCGTAGCATCAGGCCTTCGTAGGGGTGTGTTGTCGAGTTAACATTTTGTGCCGACGTTAAAAAGGCCTCCATTACGGTGCGTCAGTACTCCCTCCTTTACTGGCATTGTGTAATATGTAACGATGCCTTTTTCCGAAGCCTGTTGTGTAAGATTTTCCCTTCTAGTTCTTTTATTCTTTGCGGAACTTGTTTTGGGTACACGGTACAAAAAAGCTGTTGTGATTCCGATGTGTTTTTCTCGGGGAAATTTTTAAAAATGCGACTTAATTTGTGGTCAATCAGACAAAGCAGGTTGTTAGAGTCTTTCAAAACTTCTATAATTTGTGTTATTTGAGTAATATTGGGAACTGCGTGTTCCACTTTTGGGAGGAAATTGGATTCGGAAAACCTAATCTAACTACATTCGTTTTCGTGTTTAATTCTTTTTAATTAACAATCTGGGCGTCATGAGATTTCTGAGTAGAGTAGTAGTGGTGCTTCTCTACAACCCACGTAATTACTGAACGGCTGCTAGTTGAAAGAATCCTAGTAAAGATTCTACTGACAAAAAGATCAAACTGAGTTAGAAGTGACAAAGGGAAGAATACAGGTCACAAAACGAATATATGAGAGTGTGCCCTTAGCTGGTTAAACAGTTGTATTGCAAAAAGAATGTCTTGGAATTAACGGGTTCGTTATAGTGGTTTTATTTCTAATGGTTCGATATTTAAAAAATATACTAAAAGAAAATAATTACTAATTTGGTACCTTGGTTTACTATAACCGAGTTAGATGTCTGATGAAAGTACCATTTACCCTCGTCGCATTTATTATTAGACATCTGCTCGTTTTTAAGTATGCTGTGTAACTAAAAGCGACCATATATAGAGCGACAAACCAAATTTACTTCTGTACGAACCAAAATGATGCAATGTTGAATGAATCTCAGATTTTCTTGCACTTGACGAACTTTTCAATCAATCTATGTATCATAGATCACAAGCCGATCTTTTAAAACAATCCACGTAGGCTGCATGCTTCTGTATGAATCAAAGTTTTGCAATTTCTCAATAGATCTCAGATCTAATTCATTCACTTGCCGAACGTTTCAAGCAATCTACATATCATGCACTAAGCGATCTTTTCAAACAATTTATGTGTGCTGTATGCTTCTGTATGAACCGAAATGCTGCAATTTTGTATAACTATCAGTTGTACTTCATACACTTGCCAAACTTTTCAAACAATCTACGTATCATAGATCACTGATCTTTTTAAACAATCCACGTAGGCTGCATGCTTCTGTAAGAATCAAAGTTTTGAAATTTCTCAATAGATCTCAGATCTTCTTCATTCACTTGCCGGACTTTTCAAGCAATCTACATATCATGCACTAAGCGATCTTTTCAAACAATTTATGTGTGCTGTATGCTTCTGTATGAACCGAAATGCTGCAATTTTGTATTACTATCAGTTGTACTTCATACACATGCCAAACTTTTCAAACAATCTACGTATCATAGATCACTGATCTTTTTAAACAATCCACGTAGGCTGCATGCTTCTGTAAGAATCAAAGTTTTGAAATTTCTCAATAGATCTCAGATCTACTTCATTCACTTGCCGGACTTTTCAAGCAATCTACATATCATGTACTTAGCGATCTTTTCAAACAATTTATGTAAGCTGAATGCTTCTGTATGAACCGAAATGTTGCAATTTTGCATAAATCTCAGATGTACTTCATACACTTGCCAAACTTTTCAAACAATCCACGTATGCTACGCGGACGAAAAAAACATCCCCTTCTATTTTATTCATGGCCTCCCCCTTAACGCACGGAGACATTTGATTTATAGATTTTGCCTCAGCATCGAATTAGTCTCTCTATTTATGCAGACATCTCTGCAGGAGTTATTCTGTCGTTTTTTCTCTCTTGTAACCTCATTTTTCTTTCGTTTTTCTTTCTTAGCGATAGGCGAAGAGTCGTCGATTGTGAAAAGGCCCGTTCGCATGCAAAACAGTTCCCAACCGCGCCTTCTTTTCTGACTGTTTCTCAGCGCACCATCTACTATCATATGCAAAATGCGTTTTTCCCCCTTCTTTTCCTTCTTCCTGAATTCGTCTTTCTTAACGTCAGCCACACGACATACGCTTGCTGTGTGTTTAAGGTAAAGGTTCCCCCCATGCCTTTTGTCATTGCCTTCGAGAATCGAGTTATCTTTCTTTTTTTTTGGTTTCGTTTGTGGCTCTTTTTTTTATTTTTGATATTTTAGATGTAAATTTTGCTTAATGTCGTCGTGCGCAAGGAACGAAGAATTTTTGACAGTTGATTTGAAGATTTTATTTCTAATATTCGAGTTTATTTTTTCTTTCGCTTTCTTTGAGCTCCAGCGAAAGTTTGGAGATGGTAAAAACCAGGAAATATTTTTAGACGTAGTGCTTTAATAAATGGTATTTGTTATTCATTTTGGCAATAATTGTGTTTGAATTTACGAGGCAGAAAACTCAAAAGGTGTACTATCCCCATTTTTCATTAAATATTTTTAAAAACCTACAACAGTTGGGGAAATGTATGAACTAATACTTTTTTGCTTCCACAAAATCTTTTCCTAATTCGTTATGACCAGGATATAATTTTTGGATTATTCAGTTGCTCTGTTCAACTTTAAACTAATGTACAGAATCTTATTAATACACTCATTATCTTATTACTCCTGTATAATATTCAACGCCCCAACCTCGTTTCCATATATTTGGTTAAAATGAGGCATGATCAACAGGTACTTTAGAGACCAGTATGTTAATTAATTGACAGCTAAATTTGACGGCTGGAAGGAGTAGTAATCTATATTAAAGTTGACTGACACAAAAAGGAAGTGAAATAAAAAGCACTTACATCGCCATTTTTTATCAAGATTATTAGGGTATTCAAGACTAAAGAAATTGCAATGGAAGTTCACTTCAAACAGATAACGTTCTTTATAATTACAATTATATTTATTTATTTCAACAAATCTTGATTTGTGTCTCTACAAATATTTCAACTGGATTTAGCGAATAAGCTTTTGATATATTCGGGGAAAAAAAGTGAGATAAACTAAATTCGGAAATTTTACCATTAAACGTAATGGTGACTTACGCTTGCTAGGGAACATTCCTTAGTAAAGTTTGTAGTAATCAAAACCAACTTCAAGGTTATTTTCTACCTCAAATTATTTCGCAAGAACTTCGCTATCACTTATAGCCATTTTATTTCAACCAGTTTTTTTTTTTTTTTTAATTAATTCAAATTCCACACAGAGATTGTGGTCGTCGGTTTCCCCAAATTATATGATCCAGCAAGGCGTTCAATTTACGGTTATTAAAGTATTCAAAATAAGGTTTTAACCCTTCTAGTGGTCATTTCGATTAGGTTATCAGCAAAACTAACAAGATCTCGATGGACGAGATATCTCGTCTTTAGAAGAAAATAACTACATCTTGATGGACGAGACAAGTCGTCTTTAGAAAAAACTAACAAGATCTCGATGGACGAGATATATCGTCTTTATAAGAAACTAACTCGATCTCGATGGACGGGATATCTCGTCTTTTGAACAAATTAACAAGATCTCAATGGATGAGACATCTCGTCTTTCGAAGAAACTAACAAGATCTCGATGAACGAGATATATCGTCTTTAGAAGAAATCGCCAGATCTTAACCTCGTCATCATAAATAAAAGTAGCCAATATCTTAAAGACGAGATATCTCGTCTTTAGAAGAAAATAACTACATCTTGATGTACGAGACAAGTCGTCTTTAGAAAAAAATAACAAGATCTCGATGGACGAGATATATCGTCTTTAGAAGAAACTAACTCGATCTCGATGGACGGGATATCTCGTCTTTGGAAGAAATTAACTAGATCTCAATGTATGAGACATCTCGTCTTTCGAAGAAACTAACAAGATCTCGATGAACGAGATATATTCTCTTTAGAAGAAACTAACCAGATCTTAACCTCGTCAACATAAATAAAATAAGGCAAAATCTTAAAGACGAGATATCTCGTCGAAACCACTTGGATGGTTAATTTACGAAAATCTGCCATTAATCACCCTATCCAAACAATTTAAACGAAAAGCTCTTGGGGTCGCGTATCTCCACAAGGAAGGCTCCCTCGAAATTCTTTCGATCCGGAACATGGCAGTAATTCTTCCCGGATAAATCGACACATTCTGATTGCTCTGATCTCAGGGCTCGAAGCAGTCCCCCGCTAGCCAACAAAGAGTCACCCTCTTTTCCCCTATGTCATGTCAAATAACAGACGACCAGACGTTATTGCATTCCGACAAGGACTATCCTGTCGCAGTGGCACTTGTAGTGACAAGCTTCGTCAACGAGGAGACAATTACTACCAGCTGGCCGCCTTTGGAGTGTGACGTCATATGATGTCGTAGAACTGCGTATAGCACTGCTCCGAGTTCTGTGAGAGGGAAAAAAATTAAAATCGTGACGTTCTACTTTTCCGTTGTATGCGTACAACAGATGTAAACGATGGTACTATTTATACCAGCTGAGAAGAAATTAGATTCACTGGGATTTACGAATATAGCTTGTGTTATTTGTCCCAATTCAATTCCGTAGCAGCGAATTTGTTTGTAAAGTATGAATTACGTGTTATATGATCCACCTCCAAAATCATCCCGATACTCAACGTAATTAATTGGATTGTGTGTCCACTGAACAAGTCCCCGAGGCAGAAGATGGGAAATGTTAAAAAAAACTTCTAGGGAAATGTTAAAAAAAAACTTTTAGGGAAATGTTAAAAAAAAACTTTTAGGGAAATGTTAAAAAAAAACTTCTAGGGAAATTAAAAAAAAAAACTTCTAGGGAAATGTTATAAAAAAACTTCTAAGCAAATGTTATTAAAAAACTTCTAGGGAAATGTTAAAAAAACTTCTAGGGAAATGTTGAAAAAAACTTCTAGGGAAATGTTAAAAAAAACTTCTAGGGAAATGTTAAAAAAAACTTTTAGGGAAATGTTAAAAAAAACTTCTGGGGAAATATTAAAAAAAACTTCTAGGGAAATGTTAAAAAAAACTTGTAAGGCTCCCTAAAGATCTTTACTATTGAGAAAATAACAACACACTTTATTAATAGGTACTCTTGATAGGGGTCATCATGTTAGTGTGGTATGGTAGTTTGACGTGTGGGGGTATCAGCTAAGGTGTGACTTCGTCATCTGGCCGTCGTTCAAAAATACGTGGCGTCCTCGGATATTACCTTTTGGGTTTTGATCCATCACCGTCGCCAATAGCATTGTGTTACTCCAGTGCTACGTTAATTAAAATACCTACCTACCTTGTTAGGGGTTGAGTTTCGTTGCTGATCACTATGAGGTGCCCGTATGTTGCACATAATTCTGCCGTTTGTTCTGTTACTCTATTCATATTTTAAATTGCTAAGTTAAATACATTGGCTTTTAGATCCTGGTTAGTTTGTATCCTACACATAGCTTACAAGCTTGTTGTTTTGTGTAAAATATCTGTTTGTGCAAGTCATTTTGTGTAACCTATCGCAAAATCGGTTTCGTCGAATTGGAATTGCTGACCAAGCAAATATCAGTACCTAGATGGGAACAAGGCTATCACTTCTGTTTTGTATTGCTGTTTATAATCCTAATTTGGCTCAATTATCGCTAATTTAACGATTTTAATTACTTTTTATTTCAGTAGTACTTTTTAGGCATTTTTCATTTGTGATTTATGGGCCGTGGTTCTTATTCACAAAATATCACCCAGGTCTTTTTCACGGAGATTATTAAATATGCACCATGGATAATTCACATACAATTTTCTCACGAAACCTCTTCACAAATGGAAATATCTATAAAATTCCAATCGTGTTTTAATGTCTTTAAACTTGTCATGTATTGAATCAATTTTTCCCCCCCAGGTCCACGAGCTGTGTGACAACTTCTGCCAGCGATACATTAGCTGCCTGAAGGGTAAAATGCCGATTGATCTGGTCATAGATGAACGCGACAGTAAACCTGGTGACCTGGGTGACAACAATAACAACAGCAGCAACGGCGGTGGCGGTGCTGGGGGTGGCAACAGTGGCGCCGGTGGAGGCCGGGGCAACCCCGATACAACTGGTCACAGTTCTGACAACTCATCCACACCAGATCAAGTAGGTATCTTTTCCGATATCTCTCCTTAAACTGTTTTCACGATATGTGTGACTTGGTTTAGATAAATGAAACACAGAACCACTCTAACGTAAATAGTTTACCACAAATTGTGAATTATTCTGTCATTCACAATAGTATCGTAACCCCTTGTAAGGTGTCCAATGTGTTCCTTGGATGGTTTCCACGTAAGCCTCCAATTTCGACGAGGTATCTCGTCCATCAAGGTATGTCCAATTATGCTAATGACCAGTTAAAAGATCTGGCAATTTTCCTTCTAATGACGAGATATGTCGTCAATCAAGATCTAGCCAGTTTTTGCTAATGGCGAGTTGTTGTTGTTGTTTCTCATGCCTACACTGGCAGACCAGAGGAGTGCCAGGCCCGTTGAAGACGGCAAGAGGCGAGGGGGTGAGCCTTCCATGTTATTGAGCCCCATTGGGAGGAAGTCCGATTTTGCTCTACATACATGACACATCCGTTTTACAGGAAGGTCCCTTTTACACATCCATTCACTCACACATATCGTAATTTAGATCCCAATCAGAGGCCGATAACCCCCTGATCAGGTACCCCCAGAGGTATTGATTTGGTATGGGAACACGGGGGACTTAGTGACCACGACCTATTTAACGTGCCCCAGTCACCATTAGTGAACACGACGGTCTTTAGCCAGGTCGAAGCGCCGATCTCGCAATCATCAGAATTGCAGGCTCCGCCAAGGATAGAACCCACAACCCTTCTGATGCGAGCCCGACGCTCTACTGATTGAGCTACCGCGCCTCGCAAATGACAAGGTACCTCGTCGAGCGACAACCACCGTTTGGGTTAATAATTTCCAACCCAGCTTTAAATTGAAAGTATTATCTACTGGTTTGTTTACTTCAATGTAAAGAAAAACCGTTAAGACATTTTGAATACGTAAATTAGGTGGTACTAATTGGGACCTTCGTACAACATGACTGAAATGATAAGGATAAAATCATCTATCTGTGGACAGAAACGTTGTTTATTAAAAAGTATTCTTTCTTAAAGAAGATAGTAGAAAAAAAGAAAGATTAATTCCTGCTCTTCCGCAATTTTCAAAGTCTGTTTTTCCAGCCATGATATTGTGATGCCAGGTCGATATTATTATTAAAAAGTCTTTCCCAAAAAGGATCTTTGGCTTTGTAAACGGATAAACACAATTTTTTTTTCACAACGGAATTAAGATTGTTCCAGATTGAGGCTTCGAGGTCTAAAGAGGTTAAGATACAACAGTTCACAACAATTGAGTGCGTCACGAATAGTTTAATGCTCAAGAGTATACTTACGAACACTAAAAATTTGTGAAAATAAAAAATGAGAGTTATTTCCATGAGAAAGAAGCTAAAAGATATATATATATATATATATATATATATATATATATATATATATATATATATATATATATATATTGTGTAGAGTTGTATAGTTCCGGAAACTACTCTACCGTGTTCTGAACAGGATTCGGAAAAGTCACCAAGGATCAAAGTTCGCTTATTCGTAATCTTGTGGAAGCAAAATCCACACCTTCCTAATCGATGACAGTTCCTCAAATATTATTTTGCCAGCTGATAAGCACCGTTCAGATATACGTAAGCAACTATCGGAGTGCTAAATTGATAACAGTGTATTCAGATAGGATCTGTGTTGTTTGTCCACTCTTCCATCGCCTGATTAGAAGTAGCGGCCTCTTTTTGAATACCTCATTTCCCTTCCACCAAAAGACGTGTTTTCTTGAAAGCCTCAACGCGTAATATCCTACTTTAGTTGAAAATGTCATTTAAACAGCTCATTGAAAAATGAATCCGCGAATGTTCTAACATGCTCAGTGGAAACAAAGGCAATGGTTATGAGAACATTCACGTGACTTGACAGTGACAAAAACACAATACAGCCTTCAAAATTCTTGCTTTATATTTTTTAATTTCCTCGACAATTCCAAAACTTTATGTTATTTAAATATCTCCTTTCCAAATTAAAAAGATAAGTACTTGTTAAGACAGCATGTGTTTATTAAAATTGTTATTTATAACATACGTATTAAAAGTTTTAAAAAAAAGCTGTTTTGTTTAAATTTATAAATGAGTAATTCAGAACAAATTTCACGCCTGACTAAATCTGATAAGTATTTTGGAATGAAAGATGAAAACCCTTCGTACTTGAAAAATTAATAAATTCGAAGGATAACTTTAAGTTTCAATCCCAGAGAGTAAACTGCTGTTGAGTAATTTTATTCTGAGTGAAAATTCTCAACTTTTATGGTGTCATGTCGTTCACCTACTGAAATAATAAAAGCGTTTTTTGCAAATAGCTCTCTATGATCAAATATTATTTCTGAGCACATGGATTGTTTTTAGAATACAAGGTTTTCCTTCTTTTTGCTTAATATGCTGGGTTGACTTATTTTTAGCTCCTATCTTTAATTTCCTGTTAAGTTATGCTGCTATGGCCAAGTGACATTATATTGGAAACTTAAGATTTCTCTGTTTTTTTTGCATAGCTCATCCAATAAGGAGATTCGGTGGCACACAATCCTCATTCTTCTCCATTTACCTTTGCTTTCTAACCTGATTTATGTATTCCTTTTTGTTCTAACTTACTATCCTCAAATTAGTGTGGTAAGTTCATGATAAAAAAACTGAAACCTATTAATGACGTTTTATTTCTTTTCCTAATTACTACCTGAAAAGTTTCCAAATTATCATAGTTTGGCTTGCACTTTCAACTCTTGTACATTGGAAACACCTCAGCAAACTTTTACAGTTTAAAATTTTAAAAATAAATTAAGGTACTTATTTCTGAATTAAAAACGCTTACAAATCCCTTTTAATAATAAAATGCTTAAAACTTTGGGTCCCACCAGTGGCCGAGCAGCAAAGGCCGTTGCTCTTATTCCTCCTGGCCGTTGTTTCTAAGAGGTATCTCGTCATTAACAAAGCTCACCAGCGCTTTGTTGAAGATATATGTATCTTGTCATTTGAAGAAGCAGATATTGATCTCGTCATCAACAAAAAAATTGGCTATATATAGATGACGATGTATCTCGTTATTAGTAAAATTCAAAGATACCTCGTCGAAACAACTTGGTAGGTTAAAAAAACTGTTGTTGGTAAGGGGGGAAATCATCTATTGCGATAGTCGCACATGTTTCTTTGACTTCAGCACATGCAACCCTTACCTGAGACGACTTTTCGTGTACCTATTCAGATATTAATCTTTAGACTACGGCTAGTATAGCAGTTGTACCTTTATCATGCCAAGAAAGAATTTAGCCTACGGCCAGTACGGCAATTGTACCTTGAAAGTTATCAGAATTATGCCAAGAAAAATCGCCTCAGTTATATCTATTGCCGTAGTCAAAAGCTTAACTGAACCAAGGTCGATCACCGTATCGCAGGAGCAGTGATATAACTTACATTCTTGTTTTTACTATTCATATCAGTTTCATCATTGGCCAACCTGTTGAAGGCGAAGCTGGTAGGCTAAAGTACTTGGTTAGTAGTTCGAATCTCGTATATGCAGTAGTATTGGCTGCTTTAAGATTCGTGGATTTTTTCAATGCATGTTAGTCGGCCTACTTCTCCAAAGTCTTCCAGAAAAGCATACACTTCCTCAATAGATCAAGGTGAGTGAGATTTAACAGCACCTGGGTAACGTAGATATTGTCATGGTCGCAACCCCCATAATGGCCCTTTGTCTACTCACTGACTTTACAGGTAGGTAGGTATTTGAATTAACTTCGCATTGGAGCATTACAATGGGCTATTGGCGACGGTCCGGGATCAAACTTCTACGCCACAACCATCGTGAGGATATTTGAAACTAGTATTTAACGTGCACCACTCTTTGTACGCGACCGTCTTTGACTGGATTCGTACTCTCAACTCTCTGGTTGCTAATCCAGACTCACTTGCAAACGGGCTACCTCGGGCCCTTGGTTTACAGACAGTTTTATTTAGTGTACGTATTGGATAAACTTATAGTGGGAACACAACTTATTATCTATCTTGTAAAAGAAATTGCAAACTTTCCAAATACTTTCAAGCCCCTTACTCCAAGGAATTCATGAAGTATTTACAAAACTCGAGTGCTCCAAGAGTTCAAACCCATCTCCATGCATGTGCAAGAGCGTAAAGGGGAGGATAGAAAGGCAAGGATTAACAAGCAGTTTATGTAGTACCATCAAAGAAGTTATCTTGTTTGTTTTTTATCTTTTCCCCTCGCCGACAGGCAGCTGTGAAAAACTGTTCTAAGTTGCATCCTGCTGCTCGTAATTAGCGAATAATACGAAAGAGGCCCCATCACAATATAAAAACCCATATTTGCATTCACGGAGCCTCATTGAAGAGTGCTTTATAATCAATGGCTACCGGATGCAAGGGCCACCTCATTAGTTATGCAAGGAGGGGCAACTCGTAAAATGACTCATTTGAGTCCATAAAACCTTAATCAATGAAGAGGCAGCGTCGTAAAACTTCCCCCCACTTCTTCACGAGGTCGGAATTATTTTTTATAATTGCTGAAGTATGCTTTTTTGGAAAAAACAAAAATAAACTGTTACAGCCCTGAAGGGTGCAACAAAAATAAACGGGGGCAGCCCTAGAGAGTGCTGTGCTTCTGTTTACTTCAAAACTTTATAAGATATTAGAAATTTATAACCGCAGAGGATAGGTGAAATGAATAGATGCTCATGACAGCGGTTGTTTGGTTGGTAGTTGGATTTGCGTTCCCCTGGAGCAACACAGTGGACTGCTGGTGATCAATTCCTAAGAGAAATATCCGAGGATAGCACCTCTTAATTTTGAAAAACGGTCAGATGACGAGGTCAACACCAGAGATGGCACCCAGTCCACCAAATTTCCACACTACGCCTACGTGAGAACATTTGAGGCTAAGACGGATCCAAAGTACACTAGCTCCCCTCGTACACGACGGTCTATGGTTGTCACAAGTTTCGAACAAGTAACCATCCAGTTGTTAATCCGTGATATCTATGAGCTTAAACCGAGATTCGGTCCCGGATCCTACTGTGTGATAATATCAGTACTGGTTATGTCACATAACAATACACTCAGCATATATTTAAGTAGTGTAAATTGGACTGCAAATTATATAATACAGACATAAAGCAGGTAGTGCTAAGCCAATAGCAAAAAAAATTATAAAGCGGTGTTATGTTTGGGTAATGGTAATTTTCACCAATCTCCAAAACTGGTTCTTACCTGAATTTCATTACGCGTGTTACATTGAACCCATATAAATGACTCGACCCATACAGTACTCATTTTTAGTTCTTGATTGTAAAAGTAGTGAAGGAATTACATTCAAATAAACCTTTGAACATCAGTATTCAGTAACTGGATCGAAAACTTGAACTTTCGAAGGTCGGATGTTTTGAATAATTTTTAGTTTGCTCGGACATTTAAAAATTATTCTTTCTTAACGCTATTATAGTTATGAATTTCCTATTACTTATCAATCCCGTACATCCTGTTGCTAGGGCAACACGAAATTTCCTTCCAGTTAGCTTGCAGAAATTGCGTTTGCACACACTACATGAATGACGCTACGTCACAGAAATTTCCAAAGCGTCATGCACAATGATTCGGCAAGTTTAGAAATGGTGACACCGTTTTCTCCAAAATATGAAGCTTTGGTGCGTTTTTATGAGAGAGAGAGAAAGATGATATGCATAATCAACAAAACAATGAGCCTATCACTTTATTTGAATTATGAGAAACAAAAATATTTTACGACCGAATCAATGCTATTCATTGAAAGACGTGATTGACAATGACATTTATTTTCTTAGCATCTTTGATGCCCATTGTATAATCTTTTATTTGGTTGTCAACATTTGGTCTTTGACTTTGAAAAACACTCGAAACCCATTGATGTTGGTAGAGTTGTTGAAGTAAAATACGCTCTGTTGACCATCGAAAGAAGCTGTGCAGCTATTAAAGTCCAATCAATCTTGCGGTCAGTCAATCGTGGATACTTGATTTGTAGGTAGATAAAACGAGGTGGAATAAACAGGATATGAACAACAGATCGAAATATGAGATAAGGCGAAACAAAGCAAGACCATTCAACAAATGCTCTAAAGCGGTGTTTTAAAATCTTAACTCACTTAGAGAAAAATAAATTAAGATAGTATTGAGCCACCAAGTTGGCTTAGTGCGTGTCTGCCACCTAGTAAGGTTCGTCATCAAAATTAGGTCGCAGCAGGTTCGTGGTTTAAAATTACGAGGTGTTGTCCTCGGATCTATCTACATTCGGGATTGATCCCAGACCACCGCCAATAAATAGCCCATTGCGTTGTTTCACTGCGACGTCATTTCAACTACCTACCATCCAGTAACTCACGGGTTCGAATCACTATTTGTAAGTGCACAGATATTAGTAATTGCGTTTGTTAGAAATAGCGTTGGCTCACCCATTGGATGCTCCTTTAGTAGCGGTCCGCAGTAATCCAGTTATAAGAGCAACGATTTAGTAACCGGACAGTTCGAATCCAACCAAAGACTGTCGTGTGCAAAGAGAGGATGGGGTACATTAAATCTGTCGTGGCCTCAAATGTCCTCATCGCCATGGTGTGGAAATTTGGAGAGTAGGGATTCACAACTAAGTGGATCTTCGAATATAGTGTAGTCTTCGGATCTTTCTCTTTGGCTTGGTTCCCGGACCGTCGCCAGTAGGCCCTTGTGGTGCTCCAGTTTGATGTTAATTAAATACCTACCTACCTTTACATGTAATTGTCATTTTGACTCTTATAGTGTCATATCCTGAGTGAAAAAATATTTAATTTATGTTAAATGTAACGATAAACGCCTGAAGTTTGGTATATTTTTATTGTAATTGGAAAGAGAGAGAGATTCAAGTTCTCTCGCCACTTTTTAATCCTTTTTTTTCATCAAAATATTCAAAAAAAAAATAGCATTGGATCCGGACAAACTAAACAGCACAGAATCTGTCTTGTTGAGTCCTTTTGTTTAGCATTTCAGATGATGATGGTTCTAGAAACTGTTTGATCACAACAAAAACTATTTATTTATGCATATTTAGTTTCAGAAATAAAGTGAGAAAAAATCTTTCATATGCTAAATAACATTATCCCAAAAATACCCAAGTTTTTAATTTCTTTCGAGAGCCACACTATTCATGATGATGTGGGCATTTAAATGATTTGCATGGAGACAGTAATTTTTGAATTAAACATCCCAGACGATGAAAATGTGAAAACAAGTAAAGAGGGACACCAACAGAACCGACATAATTTGCCGTGAGTCAAATTATCCACCCGAAATCAATTTTAAATGCAACCCCCAAAAGTCATCGATACAAGCACTGAATCGAAAATTCAACAGATCGGATTCACATCTTTATTTTCCAAACATAAAATCTCGTGTTTTCGTAAAACGTACTGTGCTTTTCACTATTGAAGTTCCTTGTCACATCACGAAGTAGTCGGTAATGATTTTCGTCTTCTAACCGACTACCGTACACAACCCGTTTATTAATAATGCAAAAACTCGTTACTATCCTGAAAAATAAGATACATAAAGTGAAAGAGAAAGAAGTAAGGAAAATAGAAGGAACTCTCATTCACTAACGGATAATTTTCCCGGTCAATGTGTCGGCTCATGTTGCGTGCTAAACTCATTTTCATTCCTATGAAAATCAATTCGTGCCTACCTACATACCTCTACCATTCATACTTCTCATAATAATGGCTTATAATCCAAGCCATATTATATTAAATTTGCTGTAATGGCTGTTATTATCCCATGGACTTATATAAATTGGTATGCTATTAGTTCTTGCTGTTTGAACAACTGGATTATTCTTGAATATGCTTTATTTTTTATTTTGATACATTGTGCTAAACAAATCAAAATATAACGCTACAAAAATTTCAATAACATATTAATTTTAAAGGTTCTGTATATGGGGGGGGGGTATATTTCTTGATAACACAAATTCCGAATAGTATAAAAACCATAAACACGTTTATTGCGTGTTTGCCCTGAAAGTTTGCAATTTTTTCACGATAAATAAATTTTTGATTCGTATGTTTATTTTATGACAGAAAATAATGTGTTTGTGATGTGTTTGTTCATCATATTTTAACTTAATATTAAAATTTGCAAAATTGCCATTTTAATGTGGAATCTTGGTGCAAGAGGCTTTCTATGGGAATTTTCCTTGCATTAAAAAAAGTTGGTGCTTAATAGTCTGTTAACATCCAGTAATATGTTATTCACTAGTGCTTCACTTTTGCAAACAATGTCAGTCATAATATTCCACTTTAAATGTTATATGACCCAAAAATTAAAATGTAATTAGGCTTCTTTTTCAATGACATAACATTTCTTGAAAAGTCATCTTAAATTGTGAATTGGATATGAACAATTTCAATAAAAGTTCCCATTACACGAAAACAAGTTTGACAAAAACAAGCTAATAAACCTGTTTATTAAAATTAATTCAGGGAAACGATGTTTACTTTGTCGAAACAACTCCGTCAACTCCTACTCAAAAAATTTTTCATTACACAGAATAAGCTTCCATTCACTCGACTACACATCTAACAGATTAAAATAAAGAACAAAAACCAAAACACAAAAAATGTGAGAAACGTCAATTCAAGTAGCGTGACCAACAATATATGCTTATCGGACCTTTCGGAACGAAGTCTAGCTGAAAAGGGGAAAAAAAGAAGAGAAAAATAAAAAGAAAAGCAACCAAAAAACAGAAAAGTGGAAGCAAAATTGTAAGCGTGATGTCTAATGAACTACTTAGTACGACAAGCACATATACAGGTATGTCCGAAATTGACTGCGTTGCCGGGCGTAGCCGGTTTTGCCCGTGGCCACAACATATCGAAACATGAGGGAAGATCCTCTAATTAAATCGTTTAATTTTTTTAATGACTGGAGCTTTGTCTTGGCTGGGATGTGCACTGCACAGGGGGATCCTTGCATGACCTTTGTATGGAAAGAAGGAAAAAATGCCTCGTTCTTCATCGGTAAAGAAAGGTTCTGTCGCTCAGTTGCTGATTTGTATTCCATTGCTGTTTCATAATCGCTTCCCTCCCGCTGAATAAAGTGATTGTGTGCAGCACTTTTTCTTGCGTTATTTCCTTTTCTTTTTGTAGTACTTCAGGTACACGACGCTGTTATCGACGCAATCTCATTTAACGTTTTTTCGTTTCTAAACAATCAAGCATAATTTTGAGCGTTGCTGTTCTTGTAATCTGCTGAAGATGACTTGAAAGGTACACCATCAACAAAAAAAAGGCTTAGGGAAATAAGATGGTGGGCTTTACTGGCATCATTGCTGTCATTTGTCTTCATGCAAATAAATAATACCATCACCTTTTGGTTTGAGTAACTGTTGCTATCCTTTATCTATTACGTCGAATTGTCTTAATGCGGTAGAACGGTGTTTTATTAGTGCTGATGGAGTTCTTTATTATTTTAAGCTTTGTACTGTTGATGAAATCGACTCTTTTCACTGTTGTTTCAAGAGGATAGAATGATTTCACTCTCTTTGGAGCAAAAGTAGGGTCCTTTCTACAGCTCGGGTTCTTTGAAAGTCTAGATGTTTCATGTGTTCTGTGATGGATATCTATAAAGTGAGCCGTCATTGGCACTTGATACATGAAAAACATGTATAGATAGTTCAGTTCTTATAAATTTTTTAGAATTATAACTTTTTGATACAGATGATTCATGAAAAATGGAGCTATTTATTTTATCAAATAAAATAATATTTCAACACAGGCAAATTCCATCGTGATCCATTTTGAGCCAAGGAATGTGTTTCATGAAACCAGTCTCAAGTTTGAATCTCAGAATTTCCTAACTGGATTTGAAATACGGGTTTTAATCTATCCGTTACAAAGCTCTTTTATACCTGCAATTGATTTAAAACTTGCATTTTACCCTCTATGGTTTATACTCTTATATCAGCTATGAAACCTGTAGTTGTCCTGCATGACTTCAAAACTGGTTTTAATCGTTTTGACCAATAGAATATTTCTCAGAATTCTTTCAACCAATAGTTGTGGGGTTTTAGTCATTAAGTATGTGATTCAGTGTAAAAGCAATACTTTAAAACTAGGAAAAATCTATTTTGACTCGTAGCGTAAATAATTCGATTCAATGCAATGAATAAAGTGAGTTGCGTATTCTTTTGGAGAGAGATAAACCACTGATGGATGTAAAAAGCCTTTATTTTACCATCACTATCTTTCGCCGGTTTTACTTATTATTCAATAACAATTCTTTTCAGTATACAAGGTCAATAATACAAGGTTAGATTATACAAGGTTAGGTTATACAAGGACAGGCCCCCTAAACCCTCCTAATGGTTGTCACGACGATGTATCTCGTCCCTAGCAAACTGACAAGATCTTTATGGAAGCGATATCTTGTCATTACCGACCATATTATGATCTCGTCATAAAAAAAATAGCAATATCTTGATGACGATATAACTCGTCATTCTGACACAGGTTTTGGAACTTTATCAAACCTGATCGTATCTTAATGGACGCGGTATCTCGTCGAAACCACTTGTAGGAATTACAGACATATGGTAAGGACTTTGTTTTGAATATCGCTCTCCTGCAAAAGACGAGTGCACAGTTTGAAACCAAACCTGAAAAGGGTCCTCGGAGCGTGAATCATCGCCCCTTTTTTTCTGGTGAAGAATTCAACACCAGGCTGCATCCGGGGGAGGACGACCCCACGAGGTTAGAGTTTGACTTTCCACCCTGGGATCAAACAATCCGAAATAGAAAGAAAAACACTCAGCATCCGCTATCTTTCCGCTTTCGGTTAAGCCTGCATCCTCTCACTCTCGAGGGGGGGGGAGTCGGGAAAGTTTATGTCGTTTAAGTTGGGGACATATTTCTGGCTCCCTCGCACTGTTAGGATTTCGATTTCGATGACAGTTATGTGGCCCGAAATGTAGCAGTTTAGAAAACAGGCGTAATTTAAGCCATGAGATTATTATGGGTTTGCTTCAGCGCAATGTACAGGACTTTACTATAAGAGCCACCCTTAGCAACTACCATAAAATTTCTTAGTTGCTTATATCTCTAGACGGAAGTCTTACTCCTATTTCAAGTATTATTTCTGTCTGTTCATAATGAATGTAGCATCCATAATCGCGCATAAAGGTGGTGGTAGCGTATCTCAAGCGATATGAGTTCCCTGTGCATATTGTGAACATGCGGGAACTAGGATTGTTTTTCCAGCACGATTTCAGCACTCAGTTTTTGAAAAAATGAATTCCAAGCTAATTTGATACTTAATTTGTCAACAATTTGTGTAGACGCCAAACATACCAAAGCGGTAAAAAGCAATACTTTAAGAAAACCCCAATATGTAACATGCGAAAGCATTTTGATATCAAAAGTAAAATCTGCAAATCCCTCTGGCAGAACAATTTTAAACTTTTCGAATTTACACTTCAACTGATAAGTAACACAAAAAACTCGACAAAAATTCAAACTGTATGGAATCTGTAGGGAGAAGATATATTCTACCGGAAGGACAGAGTTCATTGCACATCCGACACCTAATCCTTACCCAATATCATAAAGAAGACGGGAAAAAAGCGTTATCTGACTTCCACACTCTCCCCCGCGTTCTGACCTACCGGAACCACCCCCAACTTAGCAGATACCGTTAGGGTTCCGCGATCCGCCCTTCACTGGGGCAGACTTACATTTATATATGTGCACATATTTACACATAACCCCCGGCTGGTCCTTTATCACTTCTATCGAGATCCCTGAGCAGCTAAATCTTGGAAGTCGTTTTTTGCATTCAGAGACGCGTCTAAACACCCTAGCAAGTCCTTGGAAAGATTGGCCAAAAATCGTGTTTTCAAGGGACCGTTGGCAAAATTTGCGAGCGAAAAGTTTTAGATCTGAGTTTTATTTGTTCCAGTTTTGAAATGTCGATTCTAGAGCAGGAATGCACAGACCACGGGCTGAAAACGGCCCTCCGTTGACTTTTTTCTTAGGCTCAACTAGCTTTAACTTGAACAAGTTGCACGATAGTCAATTTTTAAAAATTGAACATGCGCACAGCCAAGTAGCTGTGGCGCCAGGCGTGTAGAACATGCATCTTCAATCAAATTTTTTCGTTATGAACATTAACAAATCGAAAAATAGGAAATGCTTGAACTGATCAATTTGCATTTGGCTACTGCAAAAAATCGAAACAGATATTGAAACAATTTAATTGGATGCGTGACATTGCATTGATTTTGCAATTGTTAAATCACTACAATGCCACGCTTCAAATTAAATTGTTTTAATATTTGGTTCGATTTCATTGCATTAGTTTTATTATGGTTAAATCAATGCAATGTCATGCATAAAATTAATTTTTTTATTTGTTTTTATTATCTTTGAAACAATATATGACAAATATAAAAATAACTAATATATGACAGATAACTTTCACATTTTTTGGCAGCCCTCCCATAATCAATACAGCACTTGGTCTTAACAAATTTGGGCATCCCTGGTCCAGAGAAAGAGAGTACTAAAAATTTATTATCGATGTCCTACATAAAAAGAAGGATTTCAAACCATCAATGGCGTGAAAAGCAATTTATTGAGCATTATACCTATAATTACTCTTCCATGACACTCTTTATATTTTGAATATTCAAATACTCTTCAATCTGTGATATATACAATGAAATGATACTGTCTGGATGATACCATGCTGTGAAATACTATTGGTCGGTATTGATCCCGACTCATTGCCAATTGTCCGTTGTGTTTCTTCAGTGCGACGTTGATTCAGCTATCTCTTACCTCTGAATGTTAAGTTGCCGTAAAATCCATCAAATATTTAAAGAGGATATCAAGCCATGTTATGTTTGTGTGAAGTTTCCAATTTCAACGATGAACTTATAAATTCTAAACATCTCATTTTGATCATTAAAATGTACACAATAGGCTGCGTACGAAGTATAAAAGCCTCGTGTGGGTGAGACAGATATAAGTTTCAGAAGCGCGTCCACGAATCGGATCGTGCCATTTTCCTCTCAATGGCTTTCTTTCCCGTGAAAGGACTTGTTATCTGGGCGCCAGCTTCATAAATTATGGATGTTCGGCCAAAAGAGGCCCGATAAATCTCTTAAGCCATCGACAACTCATCTAGTATGATTTTCATTCCAACCCTCCATCATCCTCTTTTCAGACGATATCATTCCCGCTCTCCACCCCACTGCACTGGTAACGTCCTCAGAGGGCCAATCCTTTTGTGTGTCACTTTAACGAAACTCGAGAGCAAAAGTTTAATATGAAAACGCTTCTTGGGTAGAGCATCATTGATGGCAGGATATTCGCCGATCACGTTACGGAATATTTTTTTACTCTCTTTCCAACGAATGGTAGTTGATAGGTTGAATATACGTCAAACTGGAGAAAAACGAAGGGCTATTGACGATCCCCGAAAGAAACTTCCACACCACGCCAACATGAAGACATTTGAGGCCACGACAGATTCAACTCGCACCACCCTACATGACGGTCTTTGATTAGATCCAGTTTCGAATTCCTCAGGTTCAAAGCGCAACTCTACTAATTGGGCTACCACGGCCCCCTGGTAGAATGAAAATTTAATCTTTGTATCACTTGGAACGATGACTTAGAGCAGTAAGAAGGTGTTTTTCGAAATGTAATCTTTAATTCACTGCTAAGACTTTCTTACACTTCCTGTTTTAATAATTCCTTTTACTTGCTCTATTATAATGTGTTTAGCTAACGTTGTCAAATATCCGAGTTCTATTATCGAATTTCACTTGCTGCTGTATATAGTAGGTTCTCAGCACACTGCAATATTTTGATTTTTAATCTCACTCGAACCAATAGTAACTTGACTCTTACCTGTTCTTGTAGACTAACTCCCTCTAAAGTGAGGTAGAGGCAATTAAAACTCACTGAACTGAGTGCTCAACACGCTAACTAAAGACAGACTCAAATTCTGACGTTTGCTTTTTTGAACATACACATTGTATATGGTTGCAGATATTTCACAGCATTCATCCAAGTGCGCAATATGTTGATCCTACCTTACCAGCAGTAACTTGTCTCTCATCTGTTTGTGTAATCTAACTCCCTCGACAGTCTGGTTGAGGTTGGCGAAAGGTACTAAACTACTTACTGTAGTAAATCCTCCACAGGCTAACTGAAGACAAACTCAAAATATGACGTAAACTTTTAACCCTCCTGGTGGTTTAGCTTGGCGTCCAAAACTGCCATGTAGTGGAAGACTTCTGGAGCAAAATCCTGTTCCATACTGTCACAAGTTCTGGGCAAGGGACAGTTTGTTTATCCTACTTGGATCCCCATTCCCTTTGGAATGATAGGCCATTTTTATCTTGATGAGATACCTCGTCCTTAGCACAAAATTGACTAGATCTTCAATGAAATACCTCGTCCTTAGCACAAAATTGACTAGATCTTCAATGAGATACCTCGTCCTTAGCACAAATTTCACCAGATCTTCGATGAGATACCTCTTCGAAACACTTGGAGGGATAGATAATATGCTCATCGCATATGGTTGGAAAAGGTTTCGCCGCATTTATCCAAACACGAATCGTAATATTTTGATCCCACCCAAACCAACAGTAACGTGCCGCTTATCTGCTCATGTAATCTAACCCCCTACAGTGGGGTAGAGCCAGGCAAAACGGAAAAAAATGTATACATATTTTCCCTCCTTTAATCGTATGAGGGATCTGGAAAAGGAGTCCCGCCTGGAGCTAAACTGCAACTGTGGTGCCCGTACTGCAAATAAGCGCATTTAACAAGGACCATTAGATCTTCACAGCTGTTCCCCCTAAAATAGGATGCCGCTTCGCCCCCTCCTGATTCCCCTGAGAGAGGGAGGCAAGATTTTCCTGTCCTCTCTTTTTAAGTGCGCGCTCGCTCTTCTTTTTTTCTTCCTGTCCTGTTGGAGGTCCTAATTGGGACTCTCGCGACACTCTTAATCAGGATATATGGCCGGTGTAAGTGACGTATAAGGAATTAGGGCTCTGCTTCGACTGCGGTAAGAAAAATGGGACCTAATTTCCGATATTCCGAGCCCGATTTTAATCAGCTAAAAATATTACCTCTGTGTGGAAGATTTCATTAGTATAATGTATGACAGGGGTTTGAGTTTGGAGCAGAAAGTCGGACGTCAACTGAATATTTTCCTTTTCACATGCGCGAATTTTTCACTTGGGAGCAACTTTACATTTGTTTTGTTTTCATGTATGTCTTTAACCTTCCTGATGGGTTATCTTCGTGTTGATAGCTGCCTTGTAGTGGCCATACTGTGGTGCAAAAGCCTATTCCAAACTGTCACCTGTTCTGGACAAGTGGCAATTTAGGATTCCTATTTCGAATAATTGGGCAGTTTTGCTTCGAGGAGGTGGTTATCTCTTAGCTAAGCTGATCAGATCTTGATGGACGAGATGCCCGTCATTAGCAAAATCCATCATATCTTAATGGACGTTATATCTCGTATAAACCACTTGAAGGGTTGAGCAGAATATAATGACTTGGACCTGGACTTCGATATGTCTATTTAAAAGTATAAGTATTGATTGTTGGAAGAAAAGAGGGTTGATGGGTCAGTATTTGCACCAGATAAACGAAATAATTCAGAGAAGTTTTGTGTCAAAAATGAAGACTGGATGCAAAAACTCAAGTGTCAAAGCAAAATTAAAAATTGTAAAATATGACTAGTGACCACTAATTTTGAACTCTGATTTCCTCCCTTCTGTATACAACTTGTCCAGCCTTAAGACATTGTTAGTAAGCTTAAGTGTGGTCTGTGTCATAAGAAAAACCCTGATTTGAGGAAATTGTACGATGCTCTATTATATTTTGTTTTGATTCCTTTCCGTAGCGAGTAACAAAATAAAGCTGCTTGTTAACCCAGAAAAGTTTTGAGTGCATAAACATCTTAGATTTAGTTATCGATTTAACTTTACATTATTTTGTTGTTTGATCCATACAATGTTACATATTTTCAGCTTATAGGAAACTTGCATGTTTTAAGAACAAAATTAAGATGGATGAAAAAGACATAATTCAATAAATTATATAAATACCCTCTGATGTAAGCTACTTACTACAACAGCCTTTACAACAAATTGATCTAATTTGCTCAGGTATTGAAAGCTGTATTTAAAACGATTTCCTCATATCGAGATACTGTAGATTTTTAACTATCAAAATGTGATATATTCTAAATTTTTCCACAAAATTAACTTATCTATTGAATTTACAACTACAACAGTCGAATATTAAAAAGATTTCCTCAGATCGAGATACGGTAGATTTGTAACTATCAAAATGTGATATATTCTAAATTTTGCCACAAAATTAACTTATCTATTGAATTTACAGCAGTCGAATATGTCTGTTTAAAATACTATACTGTTAATATACTGACAGCAAGTAAAACTTCTGTTATTATCTCCATAATAAATTTATTTGATAACTTTTATTGACCCACGAAAAAAGTTGCAATATTACTTTTATCATGATTAAACGACATAGTTTAAACTGCCCAAAGAATAACTACTTTAAAAGTATTTACAAATGCAATAGAATGCAATCGGCCTATTAGAATTTGTGACAATTTTCTCTACGCGTAGTTAGATGTATTGCTGCCTTTGAATGCTGCAATTTTCCATCATCCCCTTAGGAAAAGTTGTTTCAAAATCAGATTGAGGCTTATTGGGTAAGGCGAGTGCAGTGTGGGTGAGAATCGATAATGGAAAGTCAATTCTAATCTAATGGCTCAGAAGAACAAATGTATAACGAGCTTTTCTCCTCCCTACTTTTCATCTTATCTTATTTTATTCCTCTGAGAAATCGCCAATTACTTAGAACACGTCTTGGCAACTGAGCAGATTTTTAGAGAAAGGGAATTTAGTAAAATAAACAATTCAAGTTTCGAGAAATTGGTTGGATGGAAAACAAAGAACATAATGTTCTCGTACTCTTTCTTTAGCTATATACTAGTTATATTTCCTGTCAAATTTGATCTAATACCAAAAACGTATCATTTAAATTATTGCTTTTTAATTGATTCAAATGAAAAAAATTAGTTTTTTATTTGTCTTTGACACTTGTAAACGTGATATAGCACTTTCCTTATATCCCTGGTATTGGTCATAATTTTTTTTCCATAAATAATTTATTGACTAATTCTAGTTCATTTATATATCTAATTTTAATTTAAAGCTCTAGTTAATTCATATTTTTAAATTTTAAAGAAAGTTCTAGTTAATTTATATTTCTAATTTTAATTTAAAGTTCTAGCTAATTTATATTTTTAATTTAAATTTAAAGTTCTTGTTAATTTATCTTTCTAATTTTATTTTAAAGTTCCAATCAATTTATATTGATAATTTTTATTTAAAGATCTAGTTAATTTGTATTTTTTATTATAAATGTAAAATTTATAAAATTTAAACAAATTTATCAAACGATTGTGTTGTAAACAATCGGTAAAATTGTAAATATTTACACTTTTTCATTTAGATCCATTTTATTCCTTCCTGAGTGTATTTCTCTCTTTTGTGTTAGTATAACTTCCATTGCGTTTGGGTCCATCTTATAACATTATCTGGTGCAGCTTGGCCAAATATGGTTCATGCACCATAAAACTCCAAATGGACCAAACAACGAAACATTTAGATATTTTTCAACTTGTCTCCCTGTAGTTTCTTAATGTTTCGTACAAACTACTTGCCAAAATAAATGAAGACTACATCAACTATTTCTTTACAAGTGTCAAAGGATGTGATCAAAATTCGTGCAAATATTGCAAGTGCTTATCAATAATTAATTAGGAAAAATTAAAACATCATTCTGAAATAAAATTATTCACACTTCATTTTAGAAGACCTTTTGTAAACGATTTCGCATAAAATCATACATTCTAGAATGCAAACAAAAAATAACACAATAAACAAAAAATGTTCACAGTTCTAAGAGGTTTAAAAAAGTGTTAAGACAAATTCCATTATCTCATTTGGTTGGACTCAGTAGGTCAGGCGGTAAAACGGTCGGATGGACTTTTGTTTTCCCTTCCCTAAAAAAAGGAATATGACTTTATATGAAGTTTATGGCCGACCACGAAGTCGTTCGTCCCTAACGACATCCTATGACGTCACATGTCGTGAATTGCGTGAGTTCTTGGACGAAAAAGGACGAAAAGAACGCAACAATAAAAAGAACAGCTTATTTTCTGAACGGCAATTTTTATTTCATCTTGCGCCGCCTAAGTGGCAAATAAGTTGTTCCTTTTACAAATGACTGAATTTATTCTCTCTGGCTTCTCCTACTAAAAAAGCACTACTGTGGAATCCAGTCGCCTACGTCAGAGGAGGAATATTATTTATGCGCATCGACGGGAATGAACGTCGATTAGAATCATCGGTATCGTTTATCTTGGCTCTTTTTTGGAGTCATTTATCACTTCCGATATGTTTTTAAGCTTATTCTGTTCCTCATTTGTTTTCAGTGGTGAAAGAGTGTGAAATATAAACGTTAATTTAACAAGTCCGCTTAAAAATTGTTTTTTTCTGGGGTACAGGGTATAGCGACCATTGTTGAACTTGAACCCGCATTTTAGAATCACGCGTCAGACATTTTAAATGAGCTGCCACTTTCTGTTTCATTGCACCTTTGTAAGCTGCACCTATACACACAGATTGTTTATAAACCATTTCGGATTTTACGGTCGGAATAATGAATCAGAAAGCAATATCAAAAGCCTAGCAATTTTTCAATATTAACCCTTAACTGTTGTGTCACAAACTGTCACGTAACTAGTGTGGAGGGGACTCTCAGACTTCGCTCACTAAAGTGCGAATAAAGTTGATTAATATAATATATTAATGAAAGATTCTTAAGATCATTATTATTTATACATTTTAAATTTAGGTAATTCAATTCTTAATACAAAATATATTTTATATTACTATATTTGTTAAGTAGATTCTATGTCTCTTCAGCCTCAGCTTACGTACCTAATTTTGCAGGACGTTTCAATCCTGGTAACTGTAAAACTATATTGTGTTTTGGTGTTCAAACGTTGTGTTTTCGTATTTTTCCATAGAAATATTCTTCTTGTGAAGACGCACTTGAAATGTCTTCATCTTCATCTGCATAAATTTCCGAATCCGTTTCAAGTTCGCTTTCAATAATATTATCCGAAATTTCACTGTCCCAGTACTCTATTTCCGACAAATTATCAACAATATCCTGAATTTCTTTTTGTGTAAGATACACAGGTCATTTTTTAATAAAGTTTGTTGCCATTTGAGGCTTTCTGCCGAAATTCTCTACTCCAATTTAGACGATTTCATTCAACAAGAATGTTAACGCAAATGCCGTGAAGGGGTCTAAGAGACCACGTGGGAAATGCAAATAGTGCAAAACAGAAAATATTTGGGGCAGCCAAACCAGTCTTGGAATGTGGCTTCTGTTGGAAGGTACTGAATTGGACAGGGACCAATGTTCACTTTCAGGGGTGGAAACGACCTGTCAAAAATTATTCGGGGCCTGTGAGACCCATGACAGCAGTTAAAGGTTGAAAATTGTTGGTCTTTTGCATTAACCCTCCAAGTCTTACGACAGGATGTCTCGTTCAAGATCTTGTCAATTTTGCTAAAGACGAGGTATCTCATCTAAAGCAAAAAATGCCCAATTGTTCCAAAGGGAATGAAGATCCAAGTAGGAAAAACAAATTGAATTGTCCGTTGTCAGGAACTGGTGACAGTTTGGAGAAACTTTTTGAAGCATAGGCTGGCCACTACAGAACAGTTTTTATCACGGGGATAAACCATTAGGAGTGTAAATTGCATAATTATATCGTTAATGGAAGCCGATACGTTAAAAGAGTTCAGCAAATTTTTTTATTTATTTAAAAGTATGAGCATATGTCTGTTCATATTTGCATGGTAATCTTCCTTATCGTTATCTTCGGTACTCGGCTTCCTAAATACATATACAACGGGTTATAAGTATAACAAGCCCCACCAGCGACCTAGTGGTTAAATGTGTCGCTGTTAACAAACTGGTTGACTGCAGAGCTAGGTTTCGAGTTGTTCCTGGTTTCTTCATGGCGACAGGTAAATGCGGGTTAACTTCAACCAAGTCCTCCAGGAAGGCATGCCTCTCCACAGAAACAGTTCAAAAGCATTACGTGATGTACCCCATACTCGATCATGGGGCTCGGGGAACATTGGGTCTGCCATTCGCCAAATTATGCTTGGAGGATAATAGGATCCATAAGTTGGCATTGGAAAAAATAAGTTTTACAAAACCTGAGAAGTTTTAGATTCATGTTCGAAGAATTGTTTTTCTGTTAGAATGAATACCTCGAACTACTTCCACCATCTCTTTTTAGCAACAGCACACACTGTCATAGGAGCAAAAGAAAAAGGATTGAACCAAACATTTCCTTTTTAGTTGCTTTTCCGGAAATACCTAGTTCCAGCCTGGAATTACTTTTCTCGGTGTTTTGAAATTTGCGATTCATCAGAACCTGACTCTAGAGTAAGGCAGGCATCTTGGAAATCCGCTTCACCTTCGTTTCCACGAACATTGAAAATGCAACGACGTTGAGAGGAAAAAAGTGGAAATGATTCGAAAACGATTCGAATGGAACGCTGTCTCTGGTGGAAAAACCTCAGAACACTTATAGGCTCCTGATGATCAGCAAGGAAGTGCAAACGAGTTCTTTCTCCATAGAAGCGTAAATTGAAGGAATTTACCAAGTGTCGTCGGAGTCGAGTGTTTTTACGCAGAAGACACACACGGCTGGGTCTAAGCGACTTTTAAAAACACTTGCTGTCTCAGCAGAAATGGTTTACCTCGAGCTTCTTTTCTCTCTGCCGGTTCTGAAAAGAGCCCCAATTACGTTTGTTTCGAGATTTGCTAGAATGCTTGAATAGTATAAACTCGTTTAGGTTCTCAATTTCCATTTGGTCGTTATCATGATTTCCTTCTCTTGTCTAAACGATTTGTAGTGCTTGGCGAAGATAAATGCTAAAATCTTGAAAGTTGATGATGACATACGTTTGTAGGAGGTTATGTTGATGTTCAAAGTCTTGAGTTAATTCCTACTTTCTTATGTAGTTCATGCGATATTGCAACCGATGGTACGCATTTTAGTTCATAATTCATAACTGTAGTGCGATCGTAGTTATTTTTTTTATTAACTTTGTACTTTCATTTCGACAAATTCCACCAGGAAGTTAAACTTTGGGCTAAATTCAGACTTTTCTCAAACCGTAGATGGTAAAAGACACAAGAAACTTAAGGGTCTTCACGGGCCTCAGATAGGCCTTATTTTTTCTTTTTAAGAGTCTTTAAACCTTCTGGTGACTCTCCTCTCTCGTCATTGCCGAGATGTATCTTATTATCAGCAAAACTTATCAGATCTTGATGGACGAGATATCTATTCAAAACCACCTGGAGGGTTATGAAGACTACATTTCCTAAAAGCTCTTAAAAATTTAGAAGCCTTAGTTTTTACAAAAATATTGCATGTTTCATTTCAACTGCCTTCCAAAACCCAGATAAATGAACGCACAAATCTCAACCTTCAGTCGAAGCACTCTGAAAATAGCCTTTCCAAAGTGTGAGGTTTAATCTTAGTCGCTGCATTTATAATCATCTCATGTTGTCTAAGATTAATTCCATTAATCTTAATTTGAACATATCGTACACCGGCTAGAAAAATGACACAATTCAAAATTGCAGAATTTGATAAACATCAATTTTAAGGATACTATAAAACTTATATTGAAATAGTATAAGCTTCTTTTTAATTTTAGGTAAGTATTTATGGTGGTAACTTCGATTATATTCTATAGAATAGTAATATAACATGCTGGGGCACCTCACAATATTTTTCAATTACATAGCATCAAAATTTTAATTTTTGACCTGTGCCACTTTTATTGCCGGGGTGCGATATTTGCTTTAAAAAACATACAAAATTTAGAGGTCAGATCACCGTTGGAGATGATTTTCGGAAGTTTTTATATTACTTCGTTTGTTTAACCTCTTCGACGTGCTTCAACTAGTGATATTCTTTTTTCAGAGGTTAGTACGATTCCTAAAACATAAAAAGAAAATGTCAATGCTTTTTCTCTAAAATGGACAGTTATTTTAGAAGCATTGTACTCTCCAGTGCAGAAATAATCTAAAAGAAACGAAAGCTTCCTCAAATCCGCATGCGGTACACTTCGATATTCATTCCGCACACAAACTCTCCTGCCCACCCTATTATCACTAGAACAAGTGGTGCGATCAGGGATTAAGTAGCTGAGGAAGACGAGGGAAGGACTTAGAGAAAAACAAACTCATTTTCTCTTTTCATACTTTTATAAACGTTTCTTTTGTTATAAATCCCTAAGAAGGGGAGGGTATAAGAAATTTCATAGGTGGCGGGGATCGGGTAAGGAAGAAAGGGGGAGAAAGTTGAAGAAGAGAGGAGCTCTATCGGCAGCGGTGACAGTGAAGCAGAACAATTTCTTTTGAATCTTTTCTTTGAATTCCGATCCTTTTTTCTCTCGCTCCCTGTTATTAACGATATTAGTCAATCGTGATGAACGAGCTTAAAAAGTCTTGTTTCCTCTTCAATAGCTCGTTGAAAAAAATTAAAGGACATCCATCCTTTAAAATAGTCGAATGGTTTCTGGCTTTGTGAATGAGGCGTTGTAAAAGAGGGGAAAAAAATCTTTTTTTCCTTCTTGTCTACAAATTGGAGGTGGTGGGAGGATTCAGAAATAAGCCCGGTTCGTAATTGAATCTCGAGTTAAAAGAATTAAAGAGCATGCTGTTCTTTCAAACGTGAGTGAAGATAACATTCCAGAGATTTCTGTGTTGAAAGGCGTTGGTGGAAGAGAGAAAAAATGAGGTATAATTTCCCTATTATTCAATTGATTATTTCGGTTGGTATTATTTCCCTTTTCTTTTCCAGTTTCCGAAGGGAGAATGCAGTTTTGTCATTATTTTATTTGTGTCTTCGGCGCTTGAGCGTTTGACAGTCTTGATGTGTATTAAAACGGGGTATTAGTTTTTCTAGGTAATTGAGAATATTTTTTCGCGCTGCTATGCAATCTTTGTTTTGCTTCACTGCAGTAAAATAATTTGAGAAATAGAATTGTTTCGTAAAAAATGTAACAATTTAAAGCTTCTTCGGTTTCTGCTTTTTGAACCACCGTTATAAAATGCCCGTTGTTTTAACCAAATGATAATCTGGTTTGTTTGCTTGTTTGAGCAAATGCTTTAGAAATATTACGATGTTTTCCTTCATTGAATTCGTTGACTATTTCAAATCGGAGTTTTACTATAATACTCTAACTTATAAGCTTTATTTTATAATTCCGTTTATTTACTTTTACTACCATTATCTGAGTTCGATCTTTTCTATTGAGTTTACATTTCTCTATTCCTCCACTTTTCATACAAAATAGCCAAACCCCGCTCACTACCACCTATTCTCCAAGGTCCAATAAAATCTCTAAAACGCTCTAACAGACTCAAATCTCTTCTGTCCAACTACAATCAACTTCACAGTAGATTGACGACCTACGGGCCAGGTTCTCCCTGAACGACCACCACTCTCTCACTCTCCACTCCCAAAACGTTCTTGGCAAAATATAACAAGATTAATAAAAGTAGACTATTCTTTACCTAATGCTTATTTCTCATTTCCAAAACTTGTTTTCATTATAAATACACGATTCTCAATTCGCAAAAGTTTGTAAGAGATGAAGAAAGCAAATATTCGCTCAGTTAAAAAAATATTCAGACTCAACGAAGCGTCTTAAACTGTTACAGAATGAGTGAGTGACAACTCCAACTGTCACACTCCGTTTGATCGTTTTATTCAAGCCAGAAAACGTAATAAACTCCCTATGTGAAGTATTCACTGTGCATTCAGAAAGTCAAACTGTGCATCTCCTTTCATGAGTTCCATTACATAGGAACAAATATCGCAAACTTACACTACGTCGACTCGTAAGACAACACCGAGTTTTTCAACGTCAAAAAAAATTAAGCACACATTAGACTTTAAATTTCAATCGTATAAAATATCATGTTTGATGTCATGGGTTTTGCTGTCATCTCGCAAACAACAATCCAAACACACAGCCACCTTCCGAAAGAAAACACCATCACCCAGCTTTCTAAAATGAATAAATCCCATTAAACAACATGGCCGCCCTTTTATATTCTCCGCATTCCAAAGACATTAAGCCAATGACTGAGGGAGATTTTTAATCAAGTTGATAGGGATAGAAAGGAGAGGGGGCTTCCAGAAGAAGGGCGCCCTCTTTCTCTCATCCCCGCAACTCTCATTTATCAGGAACCCCCCAACGCGGGTGATACACGATGACAGGTCCGAAGCCCGAAGCCGAGTGGGGAAAGCAAATCTGAACAACGGGACGAAAAATAGATATGGGCACGCTCTTCCTTTTCCTACGCCCCTTGGTTGCATGTAATGCAATTAAGCGACGCCGGGCATTCGTCATGACTTAATCTAAGTAACAATAATCAATTAAATAATGAAAGTTTCGGGATTTTTCTCTTCCCGTTTCTCTTTAGAGTCTAAGTGCGTTTTGATTCGATCCCAAACACGCAATCTAAAGGCCGTGTTAATCCATTTTGTGCTTGGGGTTCGATGTTCTCTCTCGCTTCAAACAAGCGCTGTAATTTTTCTTTTAAATCTGCGATGTGGTACTGGAGGCTCACGCCATGGGTTGGTATATACGAATCCGAAATTCTTTTGTAGCGCATCGCATGTAAGTTTTCCGATGAGCGATTAATTTCCGTTCTGTCATGAATAAGTATTCTTATTGTGTCTGAAGGTGCAATTCCTATAGCATGTCTCAAGCATAGTAGAATGGGATGTTACGGATACATTGGGGTCAATTACATCATTCCTCAACCGATTTTTACAGGTAAATACATCACATAAAACAAAACGAACTGTTCCTTAAAATGAGCTATAACACATGAAAATCCGTTGTGTAATGAAAGTGCTGTTATATGTTTAAGTCGGGACGACTATGGAACTGTTTTCTACAATGCGTCAGCTACGGAAGCGGCAACTATGCGCAGGCCGTACAGCAATAGACGCACTGTGTCAGCCGCACTATAGGAATTGCACCTTTAGGTTGTAAGACTCGTTGTTTCAACCATCCAGTGTTTGTAGTTCAACTCCTCCCTAATTATTTAACTATCTCGACGTGATATCTCCTCACTAGCAGAACTAACCAGATCTTGTTGACAAGATGTCTCGTCAATGAAAAACCTCGAAAACTGGCCAGATCTTGATTTTATCACAAAAAAAAATATCGGTAATCTTGATGACGAGATATCTCGTCCTGTGTATCGTCTCATTCATCCTCTAATCCCATCCATTCATTCATCATCTGATTGATCTGCAATGCATAGTAGCAGACTAAGGCGATTTTGCCATTTTTGTCGCCACTCTATAGACATTTCCAAACGAGGCGATAAGATGACGTATCGGTTAGTCATGTCAGTTTTTCACGGATCAATCACGTGACTACTAGTACACTCTCAATAACAATGGTCAGTTTATATTTCACGCCTAATTTGCTCTTCTTTGGCAAAGAACAAGCTTAGAGCGACAAACCAATTATGTACAAAAATATTAGCACGAATGAAGCTGCTTTTGAGGGAATATTTTAAAATATGTTTATTTATAGATCGATATCAACAACTCACAAATAAGATTGGTGCTCTAAGAAGCGAAAATAGCAAACTTAAATGGTTTCCACTTGAGAAAAAGGGGGAAAGCGAAGTGGAAAAAAATCAAAAACTACGCGTTGAAAAGAAAAGAAGCCACCACCACCCGTACTCACCGACCAGAAATATAATGAATGGAAAATGCCTCAAGTTCGGTGGGAAATGAAAGAATGACGCAAAAATCGAAATCCCGAGTCCTGTTGATAAAAGGATTTTCGTACGACTCCAAAGGCAATAAAATCATCACACGAAAGGGAATGTAACACTGTATAATGCGACTGTGATGGAGGATGGGGAACCCTGGGTATTTTTAAAACCCTGTGCTGTTTATAGGATTGATAGAAGATACTCCCAAATATCGAGGGTTTGTTACGGTATTATCCGGTGTTACTCTCTGATCGAGTTCCTTGGGTTGAAATAGGACGCTCAAAATTGAAAGTGCAACTCATTAGTGTTGCTGCACGCATATTCCTACCGTCAGGGCCCTGGACAATAGAGAAAAAGTTACCGGAATATGTTCCGTAAAAAAGCAAATTGGAAACAAAATATTTCAGAGGATGAATGCGTAGTCCTTGAAAGTTTAAGATAACTTGACGCCTTCAACAATGGATAAACCATTATATGATTGCAAAAGTTTTTTAAACTTGAAAATTGTTTGCCTGAAAAATTTGAAAAGTGGTTTATCTTGTTACCCCCGAAACCCGTCAATTTTTCAAATTAAGTCAAAATAAAAGCTTGTTTTCTATTGTTATCGGTTGATTTGAGCAGTACTGTGTACTTACATGTTTATGCAAACTGACGAATAACTATGAAGTGGTTACATTAATTGTTATCATATTTAACTAAGAAGTTTCTCAACTCTCCGAGGGTTTCACCCGTTCTTCAGCTTGTAGTTTTCTCTGCATGGCTTCTAAAGAGTTTTGACCTTCTTGGTCAATAGAATCATGCCCAGGATTCTTCCAACTAATGAATGTGGTTATTTAGACATTATATGTGCTATGGTTAAAAGCAATACTGCGCTATTTGAATATCAGTGGGTTAATATTCATTTATCTTTCGGCTCCATTATTTCTCCATATTTACGCAATGGGGATTTGAAGTTTTTTCGGCTCTGACCTAAGGTTTCCTGTTGATTATTACAGTTATTTTATCAACATTTTATTGCCTGAAATACTGAAAACTCTCTTAATACTAAAAGGTAAATGCTTGACATGAAAATCTCGCAATCTCTTAGTGTTTCTCGATGAAAAAGAATTTATATTCAAAGTCAGAATTCGTAAAGATTTCTAAAATATTTCTTTCTGGTTTTTGAGATGGCAATTAAAATCCACCCCTTATAGAGCCAATACCATTCAGCACATTGAAAATTTAGAATATAATTCATTCCAGATTTACCAGATTAATTGGAGAATAATGTTAAATTTCCTAAAAAAGTAAATAAGAAACATCAAAATTAATGTATAAGAAACATCAAAATTAATGTATAAAAAACTTCAACATTAATGTATAAGAAACATCAAAATTAATGTATAAGAAGCATCAAAATTATTACATAAGAAACATTAAACTTAATGTATAAGAAACATCAAAATGAATGTATAAAAAGCATCAAAATTAATGTATAAGAAACATCAAAATTAATGCATAAGAAGCATCAAAATTAATGTATAAGAAACATCAAAATTAATGCATAAGAAACATCAAAATTAATGTATAAGAAACATCAAAATTAATGTATAAGAAACATCAAAATTAATGTACAACCATCAAAATTAATGAACAACCATCAAATAAATGTATTTTGAATAACGAATTAAATTTCCAAGACCAATCTAGGCAATTTTCTATTGTTCTTAGCGCAGTTTTAGACTGAACTGATTTTCCCTTTTCCGTTGAAAAATATGTACTCCTGCCCTCTTTAAGCTTAGTTTCTCCGCTGATGATTTTCGCAACTTCCCCCATTGAAGTTGCTAAATTCTTTTATCAGTGTTGTTTCAAATCAGATGAAAAGGGCGCCCGGAACGCGGTAAAAATCTTTGTCACGTTTTCCAACCTAATCCTATTGACGACTTCCGCGGTAAGCACCCCAAAGGGCCAACTCGGTTCTGCCCCTTCCCGTTGACGAGTGTGCCCGATGAAATTTCTCTCTCCCAAGGTATTCCACATCCATGATCATGTGCGTCGTTTGGAGAACCTTTTTTTCTTTTCTGTTTATATCCCTTGTTCTCTTATATTTTCTTTGATCCTTGGCCTATTTTTCGCCACAGCTAAGTAAATGACTTAGAGCCGTTTGGCGTTCGTGAGATTCGAAATCTGTTCTGCTGTTTCGTAGCTAAGCAATAAACTGACTGTGTATTTGCATGTGCTAAGCTTACGTATTTTGAAACACGAAAGGGTTTACTGGTGGTAGTTATTCAATCAAGTACTGCACAGAAAAGCGATTTAATGTTCTTAAAGTTCTGTTTTCATTCACTGTCAAACAAGCATAAATGGCATAAACAAAACTTAGATAGTCGCATGATATTTACTTGCAAATACTGATATAAAAATGCATCTTCCTTGTTATGTACAATCGAAAGCTCCGTTTTTCACATCTAGAAAGTTCTAACCTTTAAAAGAATAACTCTTTTTGATCCACAATTACAATAATTTATTACGACCTATAAGCTCCGATTTCATGGTATCTACTATACAATGCAAAAGCGATGGACAACAAATAAACACTAGAAAAGAGCAATGAAAATCGACTGGGTGGTACACAATCTTGTTTCGGAAGTTTTCTGGTACAGAAAATTAAGATATGTTTCCATGTCTCCTCTTGTTGGTCCAAACAAATAAGGCATCTTCCCGATTCCACGAAATTAAACTTGTACAGATACACTTGAACAACAATTTAAAAATTTATGAGGTCACTGCCTAAAATCGTGTTTCTCAAAAATATCACACCACTTTTATCTGATTTCAACATAGGCCAAATACTGGTGGTTATTTAGTAAAATGAAAACGTGACAACATTTAACAGAAGAACTTAACAAATATGCAAAAATATAATTAACTTAAGAAAATGGTCATCTATTAGAGTTTTCACTTTTCTTCAAACAAATACTATTAAAACAAATAAAAATGAAATATTTATTCAACTATGCCATTCAGTGAACGAAAAAAAATTTTAACCTTATAAATATCCTTTTTACTATTTACAATATATTTTACGTACTATATCGGATTTACAATAAATGTTCGTAAGGCTCACTTTAGTAGAACTTATCCTAGTTAGGTTTTTCTAATAGTTAGATGTTAGGCATCAAAGTACCTTGAATATTACTTACATTGAATATACAGGCAACTCCCATTGCTTTATTTTCAACAATATCATTCTAGTTCGCTGGACATTAAGTTAACGAAGAGATAAAATATTTAATCATCTAAATATGTCTGCTATTTATTAAGTATGTTTACAATAAATGTTTGCGAGTAACTTAGGTTGAATATTACTTACATTGAATATACAGGAAACTCTCGTTGGTTTATTTTCAACAATATCATTCTAGTTCGCTGGACATTAAGTTAACGAAAAGATAAAATCTTTAATCACCTAAATATCTCTCTGCTATTTATTAAGCATATTTACAATAAATGTTTGCGAGTAACTTGGGTTTTAGGTACAAAGATACCTTGAATATCACATAAATGAGATAGGCACAGGCAACTCATTGGTTTATTTTCAACCATGTCATTCCAGTTTATAGGTTTACTTACTCACGCTGAAATACCTTAATTATTTTCCTAATGTTGTCCCTCTCTTAATGCATTCAAAGCAACCCATTAATACCGATAATTTTACCCTTCGACAACTCCACTCTGCTCACATGTGCTGGGACAGACAGAACCAAAAAGCCAAAGCAGAGCTGGATGGGAAAAAGCATTGACAAAGCACTTTCAGCCGAAGTAAGAGGATAGATGGAGAATATTGGATGCGGAGATCCCGTTGCCCGGAGGACCCCTTGTCGCATCTTATTAGGGTCAGTGAAGATTCCACCTGACATTTCGTCGCTGCGACATTTATTTTCTCTGTCCTCTTTTCTCTTAACAGCTATTGTAGGTGCCATCTCCCTGTAGTCGAAGCTTCTCCTTTTATTACGAATCTAATTCCTTTCGCTTAAATATGTATGCAGGATAGAGCAGTTCTGGAGACTGACAGTGTCTGCTCTTTGTTTTGGTATCCCTATGTTTATTTGGCTTTGAATTGAATTTGAGATTATCTTAAACCATTTGTTTCAATCCACTGTAGGTTAATATGTTAGCGCAAACTTAAAGTTTCTTCATTTATACCTATGATTTGTTTGGATGATGTCAATCTGTTCAAATTTAATTTGTCGGATTATGTAAACATTCAATCCTTAAAAATATTTTAGGTTGTTTTTCCTTTGAAAATCTTTTATTGAGTGGCAATGAAGACCTTAACATAGATAAAGTTTAATAACTTCAGAATATCTGTCAGTTTACAATGTCTTCGACATGCAAGTTTAATACACTTCGTCAAAAAATGGTTTTAGAAAACAAAGGGATAAAATCCATTGATTCGGATTTCCTCATCTGTTTCTCAAGAAGAAATTTACAGTCCATAAGAAATGACTTTGTCGACACACAGCCACCAATTTAAAGATCACTAGATTCTGATCTTTAAAAGCTAAAACTGCTTGCGAATGTCTATTTCATTAACTATTTTTTCTTAAAGAATGTAATGCTTTCATAAATTTAAGTATCGATGAGGTAGGTATATATTTAACTAACATCGCACTGGAACAACACAATGGGCTTTATAAGTATCGATGGGAAAATTCTAAGTAAGAAATGAAATTGCCTTTCATGGTTCGTCAACATTTCCAAAAATCAGATTATCGTTAAATTCACTTTTACAATGCTCTTAAAATGCTTTTACAATGCTCAAGATAAAATTCGTTGTATGAGAAATAGTTAAGAAAATTAAAGATAGATTTATTTTTAAACGAAAACTCAGGAAGTTTGATAGATTTTACTGCGATGAATTCAAATTGAAATTCACCGAGGCTTGTACAACTAAATATAAAGCAATTGTGTGTTCCCCATGTTCGTATCTCGACACATTCACTTACATAATAATCATTTGTTACAGTATTGATAGTGTAATTCTGCAAAACTATTGGAAGACGGATCTTCATTTTTTGAGCTGTTTGAATTAACTTTAATTAACAGCTCTTATTCTATAATTAAATAGTTAGTCCCGTTTGTACTCTTTCCTATAAGGTGAACAAGGTAGATCCATTTTTCTGAAATCAAAGATGGATTGTTTGATTTTGGTATGTTGCAAGGACCAAACTGAGCCCAGAAAAGTTTTCTGTTCCAAGTAAATGGACCCCCATAGTAAAAATTTACTGGTACAGAAGAGAGAAATAAACCCAGGGTAGTCCCAGGAATCGAACCTACAGCTTGCCGGCTAATTGTGTAGTGATGCACAATGTAATACACTAATTGTGTAGTAATACACTAATTGTGTAGTGATGCCTCAAACAAAGAAACTAAAACCCATAGTTACTTTGATAGCCAATGAAATTGACACGATTTTCCGTTCAAATTTGTTCTGATCGTGGCTCAAAATTTCGAGCTGTTATCGTCTTGTCTTTCCCTTCAGAATTGATCCCGAACAGTTGCCAAAAACCTATTGTGTTGCTCGTGTGAAGTTAATTCAACTATCCCCCCATTCAAATCTGTGTAATGTAATCAATAAAAAGAAAAGTTCTCCCACTCTTAATATATGTTGATAAATATTTTCTCATTTTAAACCTTTTCCCAAAATATCTCTCAGCACTTCCCAAAATGGGAATCCTTAATATCAAAATCTAAGTCTGGTATCAAGAAAAACATACTCTCACGCGCGTCCTGACAAACCGAATTAACACGGAAGTCTCGAAATCAAATTTATCAGCCTTCGTAAATAAATAACTTCCTCAACGTCTCTCCCATTCCACCTACTCGTAATCCATAGCTCCGAAAGAAGTAAAAAAAAACCCGCATAGGGCCTCTTCATTGCTATGTCCCTTCAAAACCGAAAAAGAAAGTTCCTCAGTACAAACTTTCACCGACCTTGTCTGACTTGGTAATGCGGGACGAAACTTAGTTTCGAATACAGGATGGGATGTAAAAGAAGCAAAGCAAAAATGGAAAGGACATCGAATGTCGTCGAATCTTGTCAACCGATCCCCGTATCCCTTTTAGTCGGATGGGCTGCAGAGGAGGGGTGGTATCTGTCTGGAAAACGTCAGCCACCCGCATCCCTAATGCTGTTTGTGGGGCTTTTTGCCCATCCCTTTGTTGATAAAAATACATATATACCCCGAAGTACATGTACTTTTCCAATGGCGGAGGGATGGTCCATAGCTGGAAGAGATGCTGCAAATTGAATTGGCTATGAACCCTCTCTCCAACGTCAATCTTCTTTTCCTTCCATCCAAGTTTTTTTTCTATCTTTCTGCTCCGTGCCCAAAATGGCAAAATCTAATAAAGAACCCCTTGCTATTTAGATCCATATTTTTCTTGGTGTTTTTTTTAAATAAAGAATTCGGTTGTACACCAGTTGCACGTGCATTAGAAAACGCAGCAAAAATTGTTTGGGTGAACTAATGCATTTAGATCGATTCAGCTAACATAATCTGATTTATAATAATAATATGCAATATTACAGCCGTCTCTGTTTTTCTCGTACTCGAAATTCACTTATGATGTGCTTTTCGATGTAAAACAGATTGCTTTCCGACTGGCTCCGAGGGAGTATTTTTATTCACTTATAGAAGAGTGCGCTTTCAACTTGGCCTAAAATTGTTGAGCACGAAGGATTTCAAAAGGAAAAGGAAATTAATTTAAAACATTCGCATATCTTTTGCAGTTTACAGTAAAACGAGTAATGTAGATCTTTGTGGTGTCATTTACAGTTTAAAGACCTCTGCAGATATCACTGTGTAAAATTGCATTTATTTTCTCAAATGTTCCAAATTCCTGAAAGCCAAATGTCTTCTGAATTGACCATTACAAAGGAACTTCATTGTTTAAAATTCTGTTTTTTTTCTAAGCATCTAGAAATAAGTATTTTCTATGTAATTTGAAAGAAAATGTTGCGAGTGAATAATGCAATCGGAGATTAATCCCTTGGCAAGTACCTCAACTGAAATACATCAAATGACAAAGGAGTATTCGACAAAACTAAGTAGAGTAAAATGATAACACTCACACGCCTTGTTGTACAACTGGGAAATAAAATAAATGAAAAAAAAAAATGCTTAGGTGAACACATTTTATGTTTTAGTCATAGCGAAAGAAAAAAGTTTTCTGTTCTAATAAAAGCATCAAAAAGTAAAGTGCTTGATTTCGGATCCTAATTCAAGCCTATCAACTTTGTTCAGACATGCTTCGACCATACTATCGTAGAGTTCATGTGGCAAAGCGACTAGAACGCTGTTGCGTATCTTTGTACTTGTGCTGTCCTTGGTGTTGTTGCGTAGACTACAATATGCTAAGTCCGAAAGCATCCCGAGAAGGCTCTATTGGATTGAGATCAGGTGACTTTGCTTGCTACAAATTTGGTATTACCTTTAAGTTTTGGACTTGTGTGTACTTATTTCAACAACTAAGTCATTAAAACAAGCATCCTACTATAAGTATTTTCCCTTGCAAAACTCTCATTAATCGTAACCAAGATCATATGAGCATTAAACCAAATATATTTCCGTGTGCCCTTTTTTATAACGCCTATAATTTTACTAATATATTTGCAATGCAACTACTATTGTTAAAATTAATTTTACTCCGAAATTTTTGATTGTAGAATTAGTTCTAAAAATGCTGAAGTATGGTATCCTTTACTTCGAACTACACTCCATTTTGTCTCCTGGCTTGGCGAGTTTCTCTTCGCTTTCGAAAAGGGACACACGGATAAATAAGGGAAATTTGTCTTCCCTCTTTCTCGTCGTTAGTGTCGCCGATCATTGTCATTTATCTTCACCACTAGATGTCTCTCACTCGAGCGAAAACGGTTGCCAGATGCCTGAGAGCTCATTAATATTAGTTTCTTTCCTGTGTGCACTGTTCGGCTCGATAACTAGATAATGAAGAATAATAAAAATTCGTGAGAAATGAATTTTACCTCGCTCCGCAAAAATCTTTGACACGTGACATTTTTAAAGTCACTAATTTTGTTGCCGGTTATTGATTGAGGAAATTATCTTTGTCCCCTGGTTTGTGTTCGCGTTTGTGAATCAATTTCAATGGTGTGTAGTTCGTGATCAATATATGTTGGCTTATTGAACTCCAGTGTGTAATGGGTGTTTGTTTCAACCAATCAGAGAGGGAGAATGCGTGTCATAATGGCGAGATTTGATTCCAGATGGACATTAATCTATGACTTCTTGTTTAAAACAAATAAAAAAGAACTTATAAATATTTGCTGTTATAGGAGAATGACTGTTGTGACATCAAATCAGCGGTCTATGTCTGTAGAAGCTTAAATTAATTCAAAAGTATGAGTCAAATTTTCGAAATAAATTAATTTACCCTATTACAAAAAATACAGCAAAATTATGCTAAATAATCATTCACCGTGCTGACGATAAATTCTAAGAAAAAAAGGCCAGTGCAGTTGCTTAGCAACGGGAAAGAGTTTTGTTATTATGTGGTCGCGCGGTTTGTAACTGTACACTACTAGTTCGAGCGCTCACCGTTGATAACTTTCCAAAATACAAAGTAGGTGTGTCTCCTAACAATGTGTTCCCTTAAACATCAAAGGAATTACAATAAAATTTTTATGAAATGTTGAGGTAATTTGCGACTGCTTAATTAGTTCATTAGAAATTTCAAATTAAATTAATTTGCAAATGTGAAAGATTTGCATTCCTTCTTTAGATTTCCCTTTTTGGAAATGAATATTTTGAAACTTGTATTAATTGTTTATGGGAGATTTTCAGTGTGAGCAAACAAACCTCAAGAAAAGCCAAGACTGCTGCCGGTACCCATTATATTCTAATATGATACATATCGTAGTTACTTTAAAAACTTAGTTTATCACCGTTTTGGCGACATTTTAAGTTTAACATAACTTGCATTGAGCTATAAACTATGTCATATCAATTATAAATTCATTCTTTGTAATTTCAATTAGCAACATGTATTTTAAAAACAAGCTAAATATTGCCACGTTCGAAATTCGTACAGGAAACATGTTTCACCGCAGAAACACTACATCCACCAACATTTAGTGTGATACAAAATGTTAATTAAAACCAGCAATAGTTTTACATTGGTTGTGTACCAATGCTTCCAGCGTCTATCTTTATGTCTATGCACACATTTATCTTTATTTCATGCATGCATCTAGATCACAAAGCCCGGAGTCACTATACTTGGTCAAATTCTTACGGTTTCAACAAAACAAAATGCTATAAAACATTCTGTATGAATATTTTATAGCATACAGACATTACAATTACCATAAAACATTCATACAGGATGTTTTATAGTAACTTTATACGCTCTCCAATTATGTGGTAGGAAATATTCACTAAAAATCTTCCCGGAAAACACTTACTTAATTATTAATAACAAAAATAACTGGTTTCGGTCTAGAACGAAAAAAATAAACATTCAGCATTGTCTATTTCTAACGTTTTTAACAAGTAACGATATCTTACTTTCATGTAAATTTTTAAACATTTCCACCATAAGGTCTATTTATAAGCGCAAGGATGCAATCTTCATGGATTAAATTAATCTATTAATGTGCCCATCTATACAATAACAAGAAATACAACATCGAAGGTTAATTTTCACGATCTATAAAGTTTGATACTATCGCTCTATGATCAGATGTTTAAATACTTTAATTAGCTCTATGGTGCTTTTAGTTTTGTTTACAAGACGCAATTTTTTGTCAAAATCATAAAAAGGAGTGAATGATATCAAATCCATTTGTGTGTGTGTGTGTGTGATCGGAACATAAAAGTACGTTATGGTTCAAACTAAAGCGATGAAGCACTAAAGTGTTTCCGAGTTTATGATTATTTATAAAAGGGAGGAGATGGTATATCGAAACTAAACGAAAAACATCACCAAAATGTTTTTGAGATGCGTGCAACACTTGCTTTTTTCTGAGCGTTGAGTATTCACTTACCCAAATATTATCAATAACGAACCCAAACTTTCGACAAGTTGACTAAATAAACATCGCATGCTTAAGTAAGTGGGTCATAAAGAAAATTCTGCATTAATAGTCAGCAGGAAAAGATAATGAAGGTCGTCAAATAGTCGCTAAATCCTGCGGATAAGAGTGCTATAAATCATTCTCAAAAATCTGGTGACTCGCAACTTTTCTTTGTGCGCCCCTTTTGGGCAGAACATTCAGGTTCTATCCTTGGCGGTAGGAAGGGTGATAGAATGCCCCGTGCTTGCGGGCAAACAGTTTGGTTATCTTTTGATATGAAAATGATTCTCAGTGTCTGCTATACGTGACAAATAGCGGCAGAAGTCGTAAAATTGTCTCTCCGCGCCTGGTTTTATGAGGTGTTTACGACACCTTATGTTTGAGCGTGCTTCTTGTCTTTCAAAGCAGTTTTGCAACTAGGGAAAGGTTCAACAAAATCCAGAGCTCTTTAACCCTCTTTGTAGTTTTAATGAGATATTTCGTTCATCAAGATTTGACCAATTTTGCAAATGTTGAGTTGAACTCGTCATCAAGATAGCGACGTTTTTCTTATGATAGCGAGATCAAGTATTTGGACAGTTTTCTTCTAATAACGAGATAACGCGTCCATCAAGATCTGGTCAGTTTTGCTTATGACGAGATTTCTCGTCGAGGTAACCACCTAGTAGTTCCAACGAGATATTTCATCCATAAGGATTTGAATAATTTTGCAAATGATGAATTATCTCGTCATCAAGATAGCGACGTTTTTCTGATGATGACCATCAATCAGCATCAATTTTCAAAATACCTAGGACTTGAAAGAGAGTTAAACTTACATGGATTTTTATATCTCAATATCGCAATTAATACGTGAAAGAGAGAACATTGTGAAAAAGATTCATTTGTTGCATAAGAACAATACTGTAGATTGAAAACGATTTGCTAAAAGTGATTTGCAATGATCACTGGATGGGCTAAGATTTAATACACTGTTTGGTAAAAATAACGTATCACAAACACTTATTCATTGACATTTAAGGAAACATTGGAATAAATAAGCTCTTAACTTTATTAATCAAAATTTATATTTCTACCCCAATGACTGCGGATTTTTATCTGAAACTATTAAAATGGATAATTACATTAAACCGGGCATATATGTTGACAAATTATCCCTGTTGCAGCTCTGATTATCAATTTCTCGACACATAAGATAAAAATGCTAAGCTATTATTTTGTCTCGTTTTACAATAGTGGTTGCATATAGAGGTGAGTAGTCATGTTTGTACTGACAGCAGCTGTTTTCCTCCCCTCTGAATAAACAGCTGCGAAAGTTCCTCTATTTTTATGCCAGTTCCCTGTGCTGTTCTTTGGAATCGAGAAGCTAAATCAACACGCAGTCACGCAGATAGTATTCAATTTTCTGAAACAGTATACAACAAAAAGTTGTTCCTGATGAATTTCGTGGGTTTGCTTTAAATTCATACAAAGCAAGTGTGCGTTGGGATTATTTTATGAATTTCCAAAACTGTGATGGTGTGATCAACTTTCATCAACAACTCCCCCCCCCCCCCCCAGTCAATAACAAAACACTTTCCATTTTTTTACTTTTGTTTGTCCATAGTTTACAGTTTAAAGGTAAATACGTCTAATCTAGGGTTGGTTGCTTCAGTGTTTTATTGAGCTGGGGCCATTCCGCCAAGCACAAGACAAACCTTCAAGTGAAAAAAGGGATTGTGTAATAGAATAATGGGATGCAAGCAAAAAAGATTTCTTGGGTATCGCGAAAGCCCTAGGTCACTCATCCCTTTTCACAACAGTCTTGTTCTCCGCTCTATGTCTCCCCGTTCATTCCTTCCAAAGGACGAGGCAAAAATACCCCTTGCCGTAACGACCATAATTTAAAACTCTGTTGTCTATGCTACTGCTGCGCACAGAAGAAACTATTTTTATATTTATGGCCGGCCAACACCTGCTCGTTTACTTATTAGCAGCAAATAAACGTATCTCCGGAAAAAGTCCGTTGATACAACCATAAAACATATGAAACTGTAGAAAAGTTCAGCATCAAATCGAAATTTACAGATATAATGTACAACAAACCACTATAACTTCGAACCCTGCTGGTAACGGTACTGCCTACCTACAGCGCGGAAACTATCTCCATTTTAATGGCCAACCAAAACTTAGTCCTTTACTTACCGGCACCAAATAAACTTGTCTCGTGGAACTGGAGCGCTGACATAGCCATAAGAAGTATGTGCACCTCTCCGAGAGTAAGAAAATAGATTGTTATAGAAAGAAGATGATAAGGTTGGTAAGTTGAAATTTGTGCCAGGCAACCTAAAAGTTAGGCGTCGAAAGGAAATTTACAGGTACGACAAACGACCATAATTTCAACCCCACCCGGCTACGCCACTGCTACCCACAGCGGAAACTATCTCCATTTTAATGGCCAGGCCACACTTAATCCTTTACTTATCGGCAGCAAATAAACCTGTCTCGGAGAACAGGAGCACTGACACCACCATAAGGCACGCGGCGTCTTCGGCAGTTGTTGGTCTCTTAATTGGCACAACAACGTGCGGCTCTTCGGTCAGATAATTGAGCACATATATTTTAATGAAAGAGCGGCAGAGAGGGTCCTCGTAACGATCGCAAGAAAGTATCATTTTACGAAAATTATTCCGCGTGGGTAAAGGCAGGGAAAAGGACGGGGAGTGGCCGAATAATTGTCTCCCCAGGGACACCAATCCATGAGATACTGGATATCCATTCACCATTAAATGGTGAAGGATGCGGGCCCACTCTCCACAGGATACTCTATAAGCTCCGAGGATATTATATCTTCTGGAGACGATTAATGTGTTTTGTAGGCATTGTGCGAGATACGTTTTTTCGCTTTGAGGATGGACGATTACAATTTCGGGGTTCGTTCGTTCAATGGATTTGTGGTGGGTGGGTGTTTCTATAGAAACACTGAAGGAAGAATTTTGGAATATAATCTTTTTTCAAACTTCCCAACAAGCAAAACTTTTCACATGTCGACTTCACTAATTGATCTTAACTGTTGGTTTGATGTTACTTTTGTAGTATCTTGATTTTTAAATATGGTGGACTTATGTATTTAGCGTTGTTTTGAACGTTTGATTTTTTTTTTGCTTTCTTTAAGTAAATGAACTATTTTTATTTTGTGTTTACACAAATACAAAGACTTATCTGTGTCATCATTTTTTGTATGTTATCTCGTTTAACCCTCCTAGTGGTTGTATTGACGAGATATCTAGACGAGGTCGTGTCTTGATGAGGTAATTATCTGATCAGATACTGATGGATGATGTATTTCGTCATTAAAATAAACGGACCGTATCTTATCTCGTGATACCTTGTCATTAGCAAAATTGGTCAGATCTTGATGGACGAGATATCTCGTCGAAACCACTTGGAGGGGTAAATTATTTTCTAACGGCATTATCTTGATTTATTTTTTAAAAAACGTTGGAGTGCCAGTTTACTTTGTGCGTGAAACTCTGCCTTTTTGTTTTTCATATCAAAGAGCAGGACATGAATGTTATAAAAGCCTAACTAATATTTGACAATTAATGAGACCCAGGTTTCATGGTCCTACTTGGAATTTGTTGGTATCATGCACAGATATTGTCGGTATCAACACACATTATTACATCAATATCAAAATTATCAACAAGAAAAAGGCAAAGATTTGTAAGTGATCTATGCTGGAGTCCTGTAGTGATAAAGCTGTACCAGAAAGCATGCCATGCATGAATGGCAAATGAAGTATTATGAATAAACTTCACTGAAGTTTCAGCGAAGTTATTATCACTCAAGACATGGAGTGGAACATCCTCACTCTTCAACTTAATAGCCTACATTTAGGACAAGGAAATCCCTCTTCTCTTTGTGTCCTTCGCATTTGACTGTCAAAGCCTCCGTCTTGCCAAGTCAACGAGTTTTAATTATGGAAATGGACTTCCCTGCGGAGTTTCTTAATGGACCCCCTAAACAAAGCTTGTCTACAGGCCTGACTGATGTCCATCGCCTTTTTGAATTCGTCATTTGGAACACCTTTCATCCCCGAGGCACGCGACCACTGGTCCACTAGCTAGGCGAGTGGGACACGGAATGTTGTGTGCATTGCAAAATTCTGGACGTTTCACCAAGCCAGGAAATTAAAAGGATGGCAGTGCTTCAGAGCTGTTGCCGTGGGATTGTTTCTGAGTGCGGAACATTTGCTTTATGCTTTTGAGCTAGATGGTTTCAGTGGAGCCTGAGTTGATTCTTTGAATTCTCTGAAATGCATTATATTGTAGCAGGATGTGTAAAGATAATGCGGCTTCAGTTAACCAAATAGTACTTCGTTGTTGCGATTCATTTCACTGCCTTGTAACAATGGATTTTTGAGGTGATAGCTAAAATATCAACGCAGCATCCTATCGATTCCGCTTTTGGGGTTGTTAAAATCACTTCCTTCAATTATTCGAGATTTTTGATTCACCAGGTACAACTACGACTTTAAGATTACAACATTTATAAATTAAGTTTTGTTTGTCTCGATGTTGTAATGATTTATAAGTCGACATATCATATCTGCAATTCGAAACCTGAAAGCATTTTTAAAACATTCTATTTTTTATGTAAATAGTAAAGCAAATGTAATAACGATTTTTGCAGTGGTGGCTAAGTTCACCTCATTATCTTATTAATTCTTCATTTTTGGATGCTAAAATCACTGTTGGTAGGAATTTAATTAACGCCGTACTGGTAGCAATACAACGGGCTTTGGCGACGGTCCAGGATTGATCGCGAAGTGAAATATCTGAAAAATTACAGTTGGATTTGGAGTTAAAGCAGTTACAACTACGAATCTAATAGTACCTCATAATAAATTACCATTGTGAGCTGTACACGTATTTACTAAAAATCGATATTTAATGTTTGCAATCAAAAACCCAAATTCACAAATTTGTTTGTATCAATTGAAGAGTAAATTCAATAAACTCGTGAGATGTTTGATTCCATATCGTTTATACATATCTAACGAATCTAAAAGCTTTTCACAAAACAGTTCTCTTGAAATACTACAACAAAAGAAAACACTTCTCAACCCGACAGTGGCTTCAAAACGGAGGAACAATAAAAGTGGATTTTTGTTTTAAGATCCTGCGTTTAACTTTTATAGCTATCATGGTGAGTTATACGCCCTTAAAAATCGCAGTTTATTTCAATATCGTTTCAATATTTCAGTTGGTGGTCAGTCTTTCTCCCAAATGTTTATGTTTACAATCCAAACCTTTTAGCAGCAGCTGTATTCTCGGTCGGTCATATTTATGTGTCATTTTAGAGCAACTGGAATCCATATCTTAGCTCACAGGACCATTGTTCCTATTATTTGGCCCCATTCAAAAAAGAGGGAATTCTCGCTTTTTCTTGACACTATTTCTTATGGTAGGCCATAGCGGAAGTACAGAGTCGTTGGCGAACGTCTATTGGTGGGTCCAGGAGCTATAAAATAGACGTCCCGTTTGATTTACGGCCACGAGGGATTTTTTATGTCTATTCCATGACACCCATCATGGGCCACCCTTGTATTCTTTTATTCTTTTTCCCTCTCTGTCTCCTGTTTTCCCCTCCTTCAGGAATTGTGTGTCTCTTAAACAATCTTGAGGTGTTTGGAGGGAGAAGGAGCAAATTACGATAAAAAGCCCAAACTATAAAAGGCTCGAATATTTGTTTTTGCGAAGCCACTACAAAAAGCTGTTATTGAAGTTGAAAGTATTGTTGAAGGGGTGTAAAATGCTCGTGGGGGGGGGAGGGGCTTCATGTGTAAGTTTTAGCTACAGCCAAAAAATTCACAATCTTTTTCTCAATTTTCAAAAGAAAAAAAAAATGTTGCTTTAAAATCATACATTCTAAAAGCTAATTTTATTGATAATAATAACACGGAAACAATCTTATCTTTTGTCATCGCTCTCTAACAGAAAAAATTGAAATGGAAGATTTTATTAAGAATTTCTTTTGGAACATAGATATTTAGTTTATAGGACAAATCAGCTGTCGAGTTTTTAATTTTCACAGACCAGAATGTAGTGATCTTTAGACTGGTGAAGAGAGCGATTTTTCAAGTCCTTTTTTCTTTTCATGAAGGTTGGATTTCTTGAGAAAAGCATTTGGTGAGCATTGTATACTGAGTTATTTTTTTTTAATCTTCCTTTTACCAGAACAGTGTTTTTAGACAAAATGTGTTTCATTTGTATGTCGACGACATAAACCATAAAGAAATTTATCTGGATCAATCGTCGGATACTTGTTTGCTATAAAACATTTGAACTTCTAAATATGTGAGTAATATGTTCAGAATCCAATCCATCAAATGAATAATTGTAGGTGATATTACTGTAGAAAAAGGCTGAAACTAAAAAAGCTTGCTAAAATATTCGCATTACAATTTAATTACACTTAATATCTTGATTAATTTCAACTCTTAAGCTGCCCCTTTATATCAATATAAGAAGCACACTCTTCTAGTAAAACGAAAACTTCTCATTTAAAATGTAATCCTTTCATTAATAAAGAGATCCAAAAAAATAAATAGTAGTAGTCTACGTTATTGTCGAACAAAAAAACATTCTGTCATATTGTAGGAGTCAATTAAATATTAAGGGTTCTTTACACAAGCTTGACGAAAATTGAATTGCTTTTGAACAACTAAAGGATATATAAATTTAATCGATTATCCTGGGGAGACCCCTGGGTGGCCATTTTTATAGGCGGTCGGACATTTTTATGATCCTTTTTAGAGAACAAATTGGGTGACCTTTTTAAAGAAAGGTTTCACTTTTCAGCGTCAGAACTCTTACGTTTCAGAAATGGCCTCTAAACTCGCACCTCCCACCCTCGTGGGCGCTACTTTGATGTCCGTATTATATTTTATTTCCTCTTTGAGCGACACTTCGTTACTTGCGAAGTTAGACGCGTGAATCTGGGCCAGAACTACTTTGGAATCGTAGAACTTCACACGTTGGTGAAGGATCTTGTTACCAAATGTTTGTATGCTTCCGTAGATTTTGAAGAAACCTTTATTGCAATTGAATCCATTACACTCCATAAGTGTTTTTACCCACAATAAATAGTTATTTTTGTCAGAATGTTAGACGTTAAGGTTAAGAGAATAAAATGGCAGTTAAAAAGCAAAAGTACGTGTAAAACCCATTTTCAATGAGTTTTTTTTAATTTCTCAATCATGTAATACTAGCTACCATCTGAAACCTAAGGATTAGTGTATGTGTATTACCTTTTAATGTTTTAAATCTAATAAGAATCTTACTTTCAACGAAGATTATTTGAGTTATTGCGTTTCTTTTCTACAACTCTGTACTTGCTAAATCCTATAGTTCTAGCTCCCGTGAGAAGGCAATCGTGTCAAGTGGGTTTAAGCGAGGCTATTCTTTAAATAAGATAAGTTGGAACGTAAACAAATCGCTTCCATAATTTGCTTCTTTAGCCCGGATTCTAGTTCTTCGTTTATCGTTCGGTTCCGTTATCGATAGCAACGATAGTGGAGAACACACACGGCCATTTCCATTCATGCTTTTGCGTATGGCTGCTCTCCTCCTAGCGACCTTTCACACCTTTTCTTGAATCGAATGAACCAAGGTCGACTACCGTCTCGTCGGAGCTGAACTATGCTAAAATTGTTTCAAAACAAATTTTATTTCCGTGACAATTCTCAATTATGTCATTCAATGGTCGACATCCGTGAAATGAAATAGTGATACTTTTACTCGCTTTGATACATTTATTCAGTGTAGACTCATTATAAATGCTTTTTTTAATGCCTATAAAATATGTAAACTTTAAATTAGATGCATTCAGTTATGTGAGTAGTTTTCATAGAATTTTGAAACGCACATGTAATCACATATTACATATCTGTAATTCGATTTGAACTCATTTTCCACATTTTATAATACGATTTTGCAGATGGTTTTCACTTGGTTCGTTAACGCTAGAATTTATTTTATGTCTGAAACATTTTTATAATTTATTCATAGCATATGTACCTTATAGTGTTTAAATGCTTTAGATCAGTGGTTCTCAAACTGTGGGGAAGGCCTTCTAGAAAGGGGAGTGACAATGTTTGAAGTATTAAAATATTTCAATATAACGTCTCTGATAAAGATGTTAACCCAACAAATAAGAATTTTTTCTTAGATTTGTATTTGATAAATTGATTCATTCTTTTAGAATCTTCGATCAGTTATCTACAGCTACTCTTATTTCAAATGTATTTTTTTTATTTTAACCCTTCTGGTGGTTGCCTCGACGAGGTATCTCATCGTTATAAAAATCGAGATAACTCTAATAAAAGGCTGACCTTATTATGGTCTTGTCATCATAAACGAAACTGACCAGAACTTGATGGACGAGATATCTCTTCATTAGAAAAACCCGACCAGATCTTGACCTTGTCATCCTAAAAAAATCAGCAATATCTTGATGACAAGATATCTCGTCATTAGCAAAATTGGTCAAATCTTGATGAAAGAGATATTTCGTAGATGTCATTTGGACTGTTAGGAATCTCTTTGAAGAAGTTATCCTGCATATTAAAAGCTCTAAGTTACTGTAGATTTGTAAGGGGGCTTAGAAGTGATGTATCATGTATTGTTTTGCGTTATTTTTTGAATGTGTGTATGTAATGTGTCTATCGAGAAAGCATACTAATTGTAAGTAGTCTTTCTTACCCTACCAGCGACCTCCATCACAGTCCCTGAACTCCTACAGTACGGGCCCAGACGACGCACGGTCTCCTTCGGGTTCTACGGGCACTCCTGGTCCCATATCCCAACAGCCCAGCTCCCAACTGAGCACAGATAACAACAGTGAAGCCGGTAAGTCTTTTTACTTTTTCAGGCTGTTACTTAACCGTCCTAGTGGTTGCCTCGGCGAAATATTTCGTCATCAACAAAATTGGCTAGATCTTGATGCATGAGATATCTCGTTCATCGAAGAAACCTGACAACATCTTGATCTCTTCATTGTAAAATATTGACAATACCTTGATGACGAGGTATCTTATGAGCAAAATTGGTCAGATCTTGATGGACGAGATATCTCGTCGAAACCACTTGGAGGGGTAATTTATGTGTGGACTGTCTACTATCTACAAGTAACTGGCACCATGGTTCTGGCCCTACCTGGTACTTTATAAGACTTTTGGTATAGGAGTTGGTGCTGGTGTTAGTTGGCAAGGCTGCACGAAATAATTATTTTGTGGATAAAGATTGCTTTTGCAAAATATTGTTCCGAAATCTTATCCGCAGAATTATCCTTTAAATTTACTGTCTTAAGTCATATGCCATTTCAAAAAAAAAATCGGTACAATTTTGTGTTTTGTTACAGAAATATGAATTTTTTTTAACAATCTAATCTAAAGAAAAATCTAACAACTTAAAGTCCAAAGTTATGTTCGATTGTGATATAGATTAGAAGTTGTAAATTAACCTTGGTAGAAATGCAAAGGTTAAAATAATTTAAGTATCCATCCATGAGGATTTTGTCAAACAAAATTTCACTTATAATGTATGAACATCATTTGCAATAATTCATTTTCTCTGCTGTAGAAACATATCATTTTTAGTTTTGAATACTATTTTGTCTTACTCGAATTTATTGAATTCTGATGTTCTATTATTCATCTCTGTTCTTCCATAAATAAGATGGAATGGATATAAATAAGAAAATAATACATCCTTTGGATATATAAGGATTATTTTATACCTACAATAAATTGTAGTTGCTTCAAAAAGTGGTATTTACTGAAATCCTAGAAAGTTCTCAGCACAAAGAAATATAACTGCGGAAAATTCTTCCTTTCTCTTTATTCCTACCATAGATTGTACATTATTTGTTGGATTTTGTTGAAAACTTTTCACTACAAATCCGCTTTTAGAATATAATTCCCACTTTTTCCACAAATACGCTCTGAAAAGTGTCCTCTAACCACTCCTGTTTTTCCTGAAAGGACCAGGGGAGAGGGTGGTCGGACTCCCAAGTCAGAGAGCGAGACACGAGACTTGACAAGTACAATCTTCTTGTCAGATAAGACTGCAGACGTTCATTAGGGACCGCGCTCTTCGCCGCCCCGGATTAGGTGCCGGGGCTTGTCCGGGTCAAACTGGTCACAAGGGTTTCCATGTATCTTTGGCGATCGCCAAACTCTAATCTGATTCAAGTGATTGCCTTTTATTCCTTTGATAAACTCTGAGCTTGAATCCGGGTAGACCAAAAGACAAATGCATTTCTGGCAAAAACACAAGATAATCATGTTATGACATTAATTCAATCGAGTTCGAGACACAAATTTTTAAACATTTAAAAAAAAATTAATTGAATACAGATACATTTTCAAACAATTTGAATAGTATGAAGATGTTGCTTTTACGTACTTTCTTGGACAATCAATCATAGTGTGAGATGGAGCAAATGCGTTCACTGAGTAAAGGCTTCTAATGAATACAAAGCGGGTCTGTGTTTAAAGAACGTGAGAGCTTATGCACGTTAAATCTATCGTGGCCACAAATGTCTTAACTGTTGGAGTGGAAGTTTGAAAAGTGGGGTGCCAGTTGAGGTGTTGACCTCGTCATCTGACAGTAGTTCAAAATGACGAGGGCTTTTCTTCGAATTTTTTCCGTCGGGGCTGTTCCCGAGCAGTTTCCATGAGTCAATTGTGTGGCTCCAGTGCGAAGTTAATTCATTTACTAGCGTGTGTATGTGTATCACTAGATGTATATCACGTATGCATACACCTAAGCCCGTACACATCCAAATAAGATGTGCCCATAGGGTGATTATGATTTAGACATATCGACAGTGGTTTTTCTAAACAATATTACTTTTAATAGCATCTTGAAATTCATCAATTCTGAAGAAACAAAAAGACTGTTTGTAAAAAATTTCTTATAAAAAGTGTAACAACTGTTTTAAATTCATTTGTCATGAAAGAAATAGAGTAATGAAACAAAACAGTTTTTGAAAAGAGGGAACAATAAGCAATTCAATACTTGAAGTGAATACATCGTCTTTTTACCACCAAACCTTAGTAAGTCTGAAAATATAAAAAATTTCAGGGATGATAAAAACTTTATACCATATTGCAATTACGATGTATGAGTTTTAAAAATGGTCGATAGAGGACTTTTGTTACTGATTAAACTTATGAGCAATTGAAACAAGGTAAGTAAGCATAATTGCAACCAAATAATTTTAAACCCTCATATACCAAAAGAAAATTAGGCTTAAAATTTTTTTTGTTAGTAAAAGGTAGAAATTACCTTTTAATAAACCTGGCTTCAGAAACTAAATTATAAACCAAATATCTCTGTAAATGAAAAGCACACTAAGAATTGCATTGTTCGTTTCTTCTCATCTCGTTAAACTGAAATTCTTTGCAAAGTCGAGCAGGCTTTATCAACGTCCACATTTGTTCGCACGCGTAGAGGACAGGATATTCGCCATTCTCTACAGTTTTGTCATCGCTGATAGCAAACCCTGTTTGTCTTCCAGTGAAACTAGTTCCGTGAATAGAGACCTACAACAATACCGCCAGTAAACAAAACAAAACTAAACCGAACCACTAAATGAAACGTGAAAAATCCCAGCTTCATTTACTCACTGAATGCCATTCCAAGCCAAACTTCCGCCGTTTCCTCAACTCTTTGTGCCCCAGCTGGCATTAGAGGTCGTTTCATTTGACACGTCCCTTTAATTGAATTATGTAATGGAACGCTGCATTGGGGATATGCGCTGCTCCTACACGCACAAAACGCTTCGCTAATGAGCCAAATGTGGTGTACTGCAACATGCTGCCAAGTGTCTCATTATCCATTGCAGTCGCTTGTTAACATCGCGGTCGACAATGTCGGGAGGCCGCATTTATGATGTACACTCTCAATCTGGACTTGCTACAGTCCACTACACCAATGTCGGGGCTCCTATAATTCCTGTCAATGACAGATATATGTGGTCCTAACATACCTTTATGAATTTGGTAATTAATAGCTAGCGGTGGGTGCAGAGGGTAATTTGCAGTAGTTAGTGTAATGAGGGATGTTCATGATGGGTGTGCTGTGAATAGACTAGCTCTCCTAGTTCATAAAAAAAGGGGGTGGCCTGCCTAAAAGTAAAACACTCTATTAAAAGCATAAATGAGTCCACGGAATGCAGCCCCACTCTAAATAAAGTGATAAACTCAGGTATAATACCTATCAGGATAAGCAATATGAAGAATGTATAGATTCCTGTCAGTATTTTTAGGGTTGTCTGTGCGCTGTGATTATTATACTCCCGTGAGCAGAAAGTGCGTAAAACTGCAACGTAAGTCGCAGAAAAAACAGTCTTTGCAGAACAATTTTTCCTTAATTTTATTAAAATTTTGGCCGATTTTTTTTCAATCATAAGTTACAATGTTCTGCAGTGCAAAGCGCGCTACTTGCCGCACCTTTTTTCTTTTCTAGCTACGGAACAACATCCCTATACCACTAAAATTACCACGAACTTTTTATAAATAACACATCTTCTATGCATGACAAATTATTTAACTTCGGAAGTTATCGACAAAATTGCAAATTCTGAAAGTATGCCTTGGTTTTAAATAAAGTCTTAATTAATTTTGATGTTTCATTACAAATATGGAATTCATATTTAGCCGATAATTGTGTTTTACGTCTGGTTTTGATTTTACTGCAATTTTTAAAATTTCGACAAAATGCCTCCAGAACAATTTCAATTGCTTGGAGTTGAGTAGCAGAACGCTGAATATAATTCTGCACCTGGGGGCCTGCCTAAAAGTGAAACATTCGGTAAGCATAAATGAGTCCACAAAATGCTGCCCCGCTCTAAGTAAAATGATATACTTAGGTAGTAATGCATTAATAGCTATAAGGATAGGCAATATGAAAGATGTATAGACTCTTGTCAGTATTTTTAGGGGGGTTGTCTACGCGCTGGGACTCATTATACTTATGCATTCGTGTGTGAATAGTTTGCTCTTAATTTACGCTCAGAAAAAATTCGTGGCCGATGTATATGGAGGGTTGGTCGGTCCATATTAGGTCAATCTGTGTCAAACTCAAGGTAACACAACGTCAAGTAAATAAAAAACACGCACAAAGAAAGTTTACTGACACAGAATAGAGAAATATACTCGAGTATTTAATGAAATTATTTTACTTTATCTGACACAGTTCTTTTTTAAAATTATTTTTTACTATCATCTGTGATAATGCGCTTAAGATAACCACACTTTTAAAATTTATTTTAATTGTACTCTGGCTATCGAAGATTCATCTCTTTAAAAACTTCATATGTATTTCGATTTTCAGTTTATTTAAAGAATACTGATTACAACTCTTTTTCGTTTTGATTACTGTCCTATAAATCACAAAAGGAGAAGAAAAATTTAATTCTAAAGAACATATCCTGTAACTACGCATAATTTCGATCGATCGAAATAGCGATAAATTTTAATGAAAAATGCAGCAACAAAATTAAATTATTCTGGAACACAACTGCAATGCTTTTTTGAGACTTGAATAGAATTTAAGGACAAAAAAGAAACCACAAAACAATGCTGGAAATAGTGGCAAATCCCTAAAACAAAGAAAGAAAATAGAAGAAAAGGTACAGGAATTCTTTCTCAGTTTGAATGATGAGCCTCAAGAAAAAGGAAGTTTTTGGCTCCCAGTTTCCTACTCAACCAATCGACTGGCTCTTCCTCCTTATTTCCTTGAAGAAGGGTCTACAGTCTTCTTCAGTTATCTGCCATTTGGTGAATTATTTCATGAACGCAGAAAACTTTTTTGCTGTTCATACTTCAGACGAATGTTCCCCGAACTTAAACTCTCCTTTGGGATGTGTGTATACTGCATTTTATTCTCTGCAAAATCAATGTGTTTATAGGAAAAAAGCATAATAAAAGCATTATTCTGGAAAATTAAAATGTATTGTTTGATGCAAAAAAAGTAATGCAGTAGTTTGTTTTCCTATTCATTATGACATGACAAAACATAACGATTCCGTCCACTTTTTAAGACGATTAGGAATACCTCTACATGTTATTCAGATTTAATACAATTTATGTGAGCATTTTTAAAGATTGCCTTACATTGTCACCAAATTTTTAGACACATAATAATCTCAGATTCACCCAAAGATGTCTTAATGAATTAATTCAGAGAGAGAATCATCATTTGAGTTGTCGAAGCATGATGGAGACAGCACAAAAACTTCTCAACTTCATATTTTGAAATTTAAAAAATTTCATCATAAAATTATATTAATTATTTGTAAACAAAAAGTAGAACTAACTGTTCCCAAAATTAGTATACATGAGAATGTTTACAAAATTTTACTGTTAAGAAATGTTTTGTAATTAACTTAAACTCAAAAATTTTTCGAATACACTTTTTTTCCGTTCTTCTCCTGCTTTCCAAGACAGAATCACTCAGAAGGTTTTTTTTTCCTAGGTGAATAGGAATAGCAAAACAAAAGAATTGCTTCAGTCAACAGGAATGCAAACGATTATTTTTTTATTATTATCATCATCAAATTATACTGATTATCTCACAAAATAATACCAATGAGATCCACTTAAAATGAGGGGCTCTGGCCAACTTTCAAGTGGGTAAATGTATTATGGCATTTTTAAAAATAGCATTAATTAAGCATAAAATACATATTTAGATCTCCACGCGTTATTTTATATATACAGAGTGAAATGAACTTTCCATTGCCCCTTTCGACAAAACTCGGCCATGTACCAATCGAAATGAAATCCTGATGCCCAGTTTCCTGTTACCCAAACGCAAAAAGCAGAAGAAACTCGCCAACTGCCTTTCGGCAACCCTCACTGCGCGACGGCTACTCGGCAATACATCACTTCGGACATCCCGGCCAGGATATTTCTAAGGGGTTGGAGCGAGGCTTCTCCGCAGCACCCCCCTCGGCTACCCCATCTCTTCGGATTCCTTTCAGTCGCATCTCGTAATTAAGATTTCCGCGGGAGACTTTTGTACTCGTGCCGATTCGTTTCTTTCTTCTCGAGATTAGATTCCTTTCCCCCGGAACACGAGTTCGAATCGAATCCACAATTTTCGGTTCCATTACCCCCTCCCTGCTTTGCTGTTGTGATCTCCTTTCCTCCATGGTCTCCAACCTGACCCTCTTTCATCCTTGGATGAATGGGGAAATCAGTGTCTTTGCCTGATGGTAACTCCTGAATCCCCTTCAACGAAATATGGGTTAGCTAGTAGAATCTACATCGCACTGGAGCAAAACAAGGACTATTGGCGACAGTTCGAGGTTAATCCCCCAATAAAGATCCTAAGACAGCACCTTGAAATTTTTGAACCACGGTCAGACAAGGACATTGGAAGGAGATATGATTAATGAGTAGGTAGTTGAATTTACGTCTAGTTGGAGCAACATAATGGACTACTGACGATGGTGAGAGATCAATCGCGAAGGGAAATATACGTGAACAGCACCTCGTAATTTTAAACCACTGTCAGGTGATGAGGTCAACACCTGAGCTGCCACCCTACTCTCCAAACAACGTTTGAGACCGCGAGAAATTTAATGTGTACCAACCACCAAGTACGCGACAGTCTTTGGTTAGATAGAGTTTCAAACTCGCAACCCTCCTAAACTCTAACTACTTGGGCTACCACTAACCACTCTCTTTTCTTTGGTGAAATAAAAATGGATCTGATTAAATTAACAGTATTCGAAACAGTTAATAAACATTAACAATACAAAACAACAACATGACATATTTTTTCCCTCAGTATGGTATTAACAGTTGAAAAATATATTGCTTCGTAGCTAACATGACATACAACTGAATTTCGAAAGAAGTTCAAAACAATTAATGGAGGAATCAATGCACGATTAGAAAAGAACTGTAAATGTTCCATTAATTTGTAATGTAACATTTAAATACTATCAATTTCAAATTTAAAGAAATAAATTTGTTAAAATAAATTTAATGGTATTCAAAATGGATGAATGAAGATGTGTTTATAGGTTTAACTTAATTTTTTATACAATTGCATAAAAATGTGTTGATTTTGAATCGATCTATCCGTGCTATTTTGATTAATACAAGTTTAAAAGTATAAACAGAGAAGTGTTCTTTATATTTTTAACAAAATATTTTTATCGTTTGATCCTATAGACAAAATTTGACTCAAGACGACAAAAGTAACTTTCAAACAGATAAAAGTCGATTCTGAACCTTTCCATTTCAGACCGCCATTAATTAAGAAGCTTTTTATCCTATAATTTTCTCTATATAAACGACAATTTCTTTTCCACGTTCTCTTCTCGAATACCATCTATCATCAGTTAATCCCTAGTATCCTTAATCAGTTTTAATGTTCGCTGAAATTTCCATTTATTACTTCTTTTAGCCTTCCTTTTTTAATCCTTTCTTTTTTTTTAATTAATAAACGCAGCGTTCTGTAAAATTCAAGTATCTGTTTCAAACCAGAAGTATTAGAATTTTCATATATTCTTTCGTACCTTTTTTTTAATGAAGAATATATCGACGATGGGGAAAGACGTTTTTTGGAGGAAAAAAATGTGACAGCCCTTTCGTGAGATAAGGTATTCCATCGAAATTTTAACGAACCCTTTTCAATATTTTCTTTTTTCATTGCAAAGGGGGTCATTAAAAAATTACAATCAATTGATTTTCGGTTCAACCTCGATCTTCCAGAGCTCGTATGTCAAGGAGAAATTTAAGTAAAGGTTTTTAAGAACTCTCGTTGCATTGTAAAATCGTACTTTTTTTTTTTTTTGTAAATGAATATTTATATTGCGTGCTTTAAAACCATTCTGGTGGTTTATCTTCACTACGAAAACTGAATTGTAGTGGCCAGCTACTGACACAAAAACTTTTCTTATTTGGATCTTCATTCCCCTTGGCAATAGCAGGGCAGTTTTGTCTGGACAGTATATTTTGTCATTTTCTTTACTGACCAGATCGTAATAGACGAGATATTTCATCATTCAAAAACTTAACCATATCTTGATTGACGAGGTATCTCATCATTGATAAACTTGACCGTATCTTTGATTGACTAGATATCTCGTCATTTATCACTTAACCATATTTTTATGGACCCAATATCTGGTCGAAACCACTTGGACGGTTAAAATATGTGATACAGTATATTAATATGTATTGATCTACGAATTTCCCTTACAATTATGCTTCGCCTGTGTTCAGTTCTTTATTTTGGAATAATAAGGATTGAAATAATTTAAAAAATTTATTTAGTGATAGTTTATTAATCAAGATATATTCAAGATATATTGAGTAAAAAATTAAGGTTTAATCTTATCAATAAGTCAATAATTCTCTACCTTAAGAGTAATGAAATAAGTTCAAAGGCAAAAAAGAAGCTTTTCTGAATGCAGTTATAATGTTTGGTTTTAAGGCATTAAATTCAGAAACCAGAAGATAGATGGCTCACAGGTTCAAAGAATGTCAAAATTAGATTTTGTTCGTGTCGTTTTATTATAGTTTTCTGTGATGAAATAATGAGGCACAAAGAAAATTTAAAAAGTTCTACTATTCCACAATTTTAAGCTTTTAGCACCCACATCGTAAAAGCGTTTCCATTCAAATTATGCACCTAATTTTAGAAAATTGCATAAAAAGAGTGTATCGGAAAGAAAATGAAACTTTTATTGCTCATATTTAACATACTTTCATCACTTAAGTGTCTGAAAGCTTGCTGAGAAGAATTGTTTGGCGTAATTTTTTTATTTTTTCAGCACACTAAAAATCGGATTGAAGGAAGAACTCGTAAAATTAAGCTACTTTCGGAACAATCCCTCGTTGGAATTTTTTTTCTCCGGTTTTTCCTTCTTTCACCGGAATTAATCCTGGATAGACTTTTGACATTAAAACTCGGGATTAAATTTCATTTCATGAAGAGCGACTTTATAATTAGCTATTCTCTCTCTCTTATACACAGTGCAATTAAGGGCGCTACGCAAGAAATTTGACTTTTGCATAGCATCATTTTTTTAAACTCGTTTCCTTAAATATTCTATGTATTTTTTTATAAGCATTATTCCTTTCTTTTTAAGTCTGCATTTTTAAAATTTATTTTTCGATTGGTTGTTGCGCTTTTTAATAGTTTCGGAGATTTTTGTTTTTAATGAGTTTTAATCTTGCATTGATGGTTTAAAAGCTCAACTCTTGATTCTTTCCTTTTAATCCGTAAGTCCTCGGTGTCTATCGTGAAATGATTACTCATTAATTACACTCCGCGGAGTAATTAATTGAAGCGAAAATAGAAATTACAGCCACTGTATTAAAAAAGTTCCATTTTTTTCTGTGTCTAGTTGATCTTAATTAGCAGCATTACTTGAATCTGTGAGAGCTCTATCCGAGGATTATTTGCGATAAATCAGTCGATAAACAAAAACCTACCTTTTTTAATTGTCTATATAAAAGTAAAAAGTGTTTTACAAACCATTTATAATTCTGATCACAATTTAATGACGCATTTTGTAGTGCCAATCAATGCAGTCCCATTCATTTCATACAAATACAAATACTGACGTCCAGCTACAGGCTCAAGCCCAACAAGGCTGGTCCTTTGTTTATGAATTCCCCAATTCCCACTGACTATCCAATAGTATCTTAAATTCGTACACTCCCTTTGAATTAACTATATTTTCTGGCAACGCGTTCCAACTGTCTATTACCCTATTAAAGTAGTAGTTTTTCCTTAAATCCCGATTAAAATGTGTCTTACTCAATTTATACCCATGGCCCCTTGTTCTGTTATCCCTATTAAAATTTAAGCCCTCTGTGTCCCCTTGTTTTACCAACTTGAAAAGCTGAATCAAATCCCCCTCCTTCTGTTTCTTTGAAGTGTATACATGTTTAGCTTACTTAAAAGTTTATTGTAGTCGAGATTTGCTATATTACACTATATTACACCCATTAGATCCCAAACAAACAAACAGCTACTTGTAAAGAGAATCGACTATATAATGGGTATAATATAAATTCAACCTATAAATTTATCTATCCATTTATGACTACAATTACCCAAAAGTTATTCAAAATTAATGTATAATTTCAGCGCTAAACTGGGTGCTATGGTCAATGCGTTTGTCCGCCACACAGTAGGTACTGGGTTCTAATCTCTGTTCGAAGCGCATGTATATTTCTGATTGTCCCTGTTAAGGAAAACGGTGGCGTACCCACTGGATTCTCGATCACAAATCGCCAGCAGTCGGCCCCTTATATTGGCGAAGGTGGTAAAGATCAGTGTTTAAGGGGAAATTAATTAGGAGTGTAGGGCGTACATCTACGCTCGCCTTTGTTACGCAGAAAAATGTAAACCACCCAATCCTGGATTATACAACACCGAAAGATCACAAAGATCCTCATACGGCAGGACAAACAGAAAGCACGAAGAACGCACCTATTTTTCATTTATGATCTAAATCGCATCTTAAGCGCACGGTAGGTAGTTGAATCAACGTCGCACTGGAGCAACATAATGTGCTATTCGTGACGGTTGGGGATCATTCCAGAAGGTAAAGATCCCAGGACAGTACCTAGTTATTTTGAACCACGGTCAGATGATGTGGGGTTAAACTAGCACCCCCACTCTCAAAACTTCCACACCACGCCAACGTGAGGACATTGTGAGCCATGACAGTTTTAACATACGGCAGATTTAACATACAGCAGTCTCACATAAACGAAGGCTCTTGTTTGGACCTAGTCTCGAACTCGTTAATCTTCGCATGCCAATTCCCTACTCTCCCAACCAAGCTACCGCGACCCCACCCAATGCTGGATTATACTACACCGGAAGGCCACAAAGACCCTGATAAGCGACAGGATAAACAGGAAAGTACCTAGCGCGCACCTATTTTTTATTTGTGATCCAAATCGCATCTTAAGCGTCTGGATTTAGAGGTCAAGGAAAATCGATGAAAGGAAGCAGAACGACTCAAAACGTTGTATAGAATAATAAAAAGCCTTAATAGTCGATTGAATTTTCGGAAAAAGTGGCGGCACAATAACACTGATCTATTTGACGTCTCAGGATAAGAGTCACCCTTTCCAAGTCATCACACCCCACAAAGGGATTGGAGCAAATCTGTTCTCGCCTTTTGGGGACTCCCGATTTTTCATTGAATCCAAACCATTTGACGATTACTTGACACCAGAAGTTTGAGGGATCAGGGGGAGAGAAGAAGAACCCTCGTCCTTGCTCCAGCATGGTTGTCAAGGTGAATGATTTATCACTTATTTGGGGCGGGTTTTCTTGGGATGGTGTGCAGTAGTTGTTCTGGCGATAACGGCATATTAAAACACATTGAGAGGTGCTTGGTTTGATGTATTTCTTTGGAAGTCATCGATGGGCGTCGCTTGGGGTTTTGGAGATCGCGTGCCTGTAGGAAAAAAAGTGGTTGTTGATGTGTTTGATGAGGTTCGAGGGAAGTTTTAAATCTTCGGCTGGGTAATGGGTGGAACTTCCTCAAAACGAATCGAAACGTGGTATTTCTTTTAAAATTGTTATTAAGTTTCAAGATTGATTCGTCAAATGAGAGGAACAGGTGAATCCAAAAGCAAAAGGAGATGATGGATTGAGAAGATTGGATTTGGAGTCATAGATTGATCACGCTTGGTTGATGATTCGTGATGAAAACAACTAAACTGGGTGTTAACGTTCCCGATAATTTTTTGTTTAAATTTGAAACACGTCTTAATCTTATCGGTTGGGTATTAGTGTTTACTGAAACTTATCATCCTTTTATCCTAATTCTCTAAATAAATATTTAAGTCATCAAAACAACTAATACTTTAGAATATATAGCATTGTTTAAGATGCTTAATATAGATGGGTAGATAAACAGATAAAAACTTTAATCAAACTGGCAGTAAAATAAACTTTAAAAGGCATAAAAATAAACACCCTATGGGAAAACTCTAAATTAGCATATTCGTAAATTCGCGTATTGCTGTCAATGCTTAACCCTGTTCTAATGATGTTTAATGTTCTAAGAACGTTTTGCTCCTCTGAAATGATCCTTGATAATTTTTTCATGGGGTTTTAATTTTTACTACTCATTTTTTTAAGTTTTACTTTTTTATTTTCATAGAAAAATGTGGTACAGTTAGTAAAATTTCGTATGAGCCGTGCACATTTTACAGACACTTATTGCTCTGAGAGCCTTTTCCATTGTGGCCAACTTGATTTTATCATTTCATTTGAAGTCATTTTATTGTTGTACTTCATTCAAAGTCATTTTATTGTTGTACGAATTTTAACTGAATGTCAAGTTTTTAATAATCATAGTACAAGACCGGTTTGGTGTTTCAAATCTTAAGACTTCCTTAGAGATTTTTTGGCAACAAAAACTTTTCCATTCGCTGCTGACATCCTTTTTATAAACTTAATAAAGACTTCATACCTTGATTCATTCCAATTTGAAAAAAATAAATGGCCGAGTCTTGTGTTAGTTTTTTTTATTTTGTTCAAAATACTTTGTCTTGTCCATGACGTGGAGCCTCCAAGGCTCAGTGGGTTTGTCCACTACTAGAAACCTGTGAGTTGTAGGCGGTAAAGATTCATTTCCTCAATGAATGTATTTCTGGCTTCTGTGTCAGTGAAACTTTCAGTGTGTGTTTTGATCCATTACTTAACGTTGTCTTGTGTTTGGAGCATCATCGCTATATTTGGTTCTTGCACCATAAAAACTCAGCCAACCATGTTTGGCGAAACTTGGCCAGATAGGCACCTTTACTCCATAAAACTCAACCAACCAACACCTTTTGCTCGCCAACCCTCACCCGAGACATTTCAACAACCCCTCGATTAACAAAACGAAGCGATCGAGCTCGCAATACATTGTGTACAATCTCCTGAATATATTTTGTCTCACATCCATTGAATAGGAGGAATGAACGGGCAGAGGGGGACTTGAGAGATTATGGCTTTTACTTCTCAAAAGCCACAACTAAATCCCCGCCTAAATCCGACATTCAAGCGGGTTCTAATCCGGTTCAGGGAGAGCCCGATTTGCCACCAGAATACAATGGCGGAACACAAACTTTTTCCAAGGTTCGTTTTGTCTGAGAAATTCTGAAGGGATTTGGGTTTTCTTTTTCTTTTTTGCCTTCGCCGTCCCCCTTATGGTGACGAGGCAGGGAACTAAAACGATGGCACGTGTGTGAGACGTTGACGAACATTCACCCAAATATACCCTCGTAAGGGAAAAAAAGTGGCTGGAATGAATGATGCTCATTGATTTCTATGAAATGCATTTGGATTCGTGTAAGAACCACAGAAAAAAAGAAGAGAAATACCGTCAGCTGAATGCATGAACTAGGTAATTCACTTTTTGGGTTCTTGAGATTAAAGAGAGGTAGTTGAATTTACGTGGCACTGGCACATTGCAGGGTATTACAAATGACGATTCGGGATCATTCCCGAAAGTAAACCTCCTCGTAATTTTAAACCACTGTCAGATGACGTGGTAAGCACCCGAGCTGGACCCCACTCTCCAATTTTCAAACCAAACCAACCAATAATGAAAGGATCCTTGGGACTCAAACAAAAGGCCTGTGCCTACTGTTTATCAAACAGTCTGCTTGTTCGAGAATTTGTTTTATTTTGTTTGGTGTGTGGGGGGGGGGAGAAAGCTCTACAGGTTCATAAATCCTTTGAGGACATGACAAATTTAACATGCACCAGCCCTACGAGCCAGTCTTTGATAAAATCCTGTTGCTAAGTCGTGATTCTACCAATTGTATGGCAGAGATTCGATTCCTCTGTGGCAGTAGACATTTTGTCCATTACTAGATGTTGTATTTTGTGTTTGGCCCAGCATGGAAGAAAGTTGGCGTGTGCGCCATAAACCCAGGCAACTGATTCCCATTATCTATTTAAATTGCGAATACGTGAGTCTTTTGAGTAATAGATTTAGCTGTCTGCTATGGACGAAATTTTAAGATTTCCTACTTGTAGAAAAACTTTTGTATTCCATTAAAACGTTTCAACTCCAAAGTAAAAACAGTAAATTATTTTCCACTGAGCTATTCAGACCACAAACTAGTTTACATCTGATCTATCTCTCATGCCAAAATGAAATTCTCAATCGTAAATATGGTGGTGATCGCTAAAAATAACACCTGCACACCACTTACTCCAAGCACGTTTCGACCTCTGAACGAAAACTGGTGCTCTTATTCTCTCCCAACGCAAAAGTTGTTACTTGTTGCAAGGAAGGAAAAAATCGCCCTTAATAATAGCTCATCTCAAAAGGTGAGAAACTTAGCGAGGGACCTTTACAGGCTCCCGTCGTACCCCATACACAGAACCTCGGAAGGGGGAACCATTCGGGGGTCACGGGAAGCCATTCCAGCGTTGTTGTATTTTTTCTGCCCCATTTCATACTCCCAAAAGACCTATGCTTCCCAGAAATATGAAAAGTACTCCCCATACACACATCCGAGTCCTTGCTGTTGTCCACGGTTCCTCCTCCTCCCTCGTGGGGCGCATGAATGAATAAAAGCTGTTCACTTTTCAGCCCGACCCCAGAGCGGCCCTTTATTATTATTTTTCGGTAGATGGAAGATTTTTTTTCATTAGTTTTTTGTTACGAGCGTCCAAAGGGAAGCGAGACCTTAGGTAGTTTGAGGGCGATGTTGCTCGTTATCCTACGGAGACAACGCCCTGAATTGAGTCCGTAATCGATCTTTCAATGTGCTGTTTACCATCTTTCGTTCCTTGGGTTCTAAAGACTTCTCGGAAAGGTACGACGCGTTCTGAATGTGTAATTATTATCTCTTTCAATTTTTTTTTCTGGGCTTTTTTTCCATAACATACAAGACGTATCCCACATGAAATAGACATTCAAGGATCCTTCTAAAACAATGCCCTTGCGCCTAAAATCCAAGCTCAAACCTGAGCTGCTGATCCTGCTGATTTGGAGCGGACGCGAAGTTTAGAAAGAGCTCAACAGAGCTGCGGATTCCACTCAACCGAGCGGTCATCGAATTTTTCAAGCTCATCTGAGCTACGGACCTTAATCGACCAAAGAGTTGTTGTAGAAGGGCTCACCCGAGCAGGATAATCAGCCTCGAGAGTTCTGGATAGATCCCGTGGATTTCCAAGACTAAGGACCCTTACTGTACAAAACAGTAACTCCAACTCTGTTTTTTTTTCTTCTTCAAATATTATTCAATAAATTATTTAGTCCAGAGCCACCTGCGAGTTGTTCCTTCTGAGAGGCTCGTAACAAATACCACTTCAAAACGTCACAATATCTATGATAGCCCAAAATGTGTCCAGCGCAGAGGAATATCTTACATGAAGTTCGACCACCTTCTGGAATGTTCGGCATTTACAGGGAACGTTATTTGAAGGACAGAGAACGTTTGAAGCAGCCTATTTTCTGAATCCAGTTCTACTTTCTTTTTTTTTCTTCTATGCTCTAACTTCGTGTGGCACATAGCGATACATGGGAGTTAATAGAAGTATTTGTCTAAGAGCCTTTGAAATGAGAAAATTTTTCCTTTGGTTACGAAAAGAAAGCCTGGGCTTGATGTAGCTCCAACAACAAATTGCCCAATTCGAGATATTTTTTAGGGGGGGGGAGTCTTACGAAGTTTATAAATTTTGGCAAAAGATAAACTGAAAATTCTAATTTTCCACCCTGTTATTCACAGTTTCACACTTAACTAAAAAGAATGCTAACAAAATATGGAAAATTGCAAAAAAATAGGAAGCAGGGTTTAAAGTGTTTTTCTTATCGAGACGGACTTTTAGGAGATTAGTAATCTTGTTGGGAAGGTATCTCCTATTCCAAAAATATTCTTAAGTGTTCGAAAACATGGAATATAAATTGTTACCTTAACTATTTACATTTTGCAATAAGATAGTTATCTTATGACTTTGAGACACCTATGTACCATTTTGGCCTCCTTTTTTTTTACTGCACAACTAAATCCCCCCTTAGTCCAACCTTGCTTTAAAAACTTGATTTAAATCGCGTGTTTGCAAAAATGAGTTTCTTCAGCATCAAAATCATGATTGTGATTTATTATGGCATTACTTCAAAACAAAGAGCACATTTTAAAGTTTACGAAATAGATCACAATGAAAAAAAAAGCTATTTCAACAAATCATTTTCTTGATTCAACATTCAATTTAAGTTATAGCTAAATTAATGATGTTACATCGCATATAAAAATCACACACTTGCACGTTATACATAAAATCAAGATAGCTTTCGTAATCGGTTACAAATTAGAGTTTCCTATATCTCTATAATCAGACTTGCGAGGTTTTCCACAAATCATCTGTTTTGACTTTTCCTGTGTTTCAAGCAAAAGCATCAACATCAACAATAATTGATACCTTGTATAACCCAAGGACATCCCTCTAGTATTTACGTTAATCGCCAACTTTAGCCCAAAAGACTGAAATCTGGTAATCTTCTTCAAGTGCACTTCTGTCTTTTGCTAGATTGACCTCAGTTACCGCTCCACCTTTCCCTGGTCGACCCCTGAACACCTCCTCGTACTTAGCCCTCCCTTTTCACTGCCCCTGTGCACCCCTCTGATTTAGCTTTTCCCCGTCTCTTTAACTTTTCATTTTTTTTCCCTCTCTCCCTCTTTTTTTTTCCTTTCTTTTTTTTTCATACCCCGGGGGCGTTCGTGGAAAGATGGGATATCCAGAACCTTGTTGATTTGTCTTGCTTCTTGCCCAGTTTTCCCCAGCTGCAACGAAATCGGTGTGTACCGAGCCACTGCCTGTCTCAAGGAGATCCCAAAACTGTTTTTTCAAACTAGTTCCTCTTATGCTCCCTTTATTTGCTTGTAGATTATAGTTCCATCTTGGAACTTCCCTCATATAGTCCTGTTCCAGTGCGTTGGCTGTTGGGTCACGAGGTTTTGGATAAGTCTATTCTTTAAAAAAGGTAATAACTTGGAAGGTAAACAAAGTGCTTCGCTTCCACGAATGGCGTGTTTAGCACGGATATTCTGGGGTCTGAGTTCATCATCCGATGACGAAAGCAAATAGCAGTGTAACGAGTTGGCGAGAGGAAAATTATCCACACAGATTCCCATTTAGGCCTTTGATATGACAACCCTTCTCCTAACGAGCTTTCAGGCCTATTCAAAAATCGACTGGCCCAAGGTCGATTGCCTCTTCATTGGCGTTGCACTATACCAGCCAGAAGACTAAATGAAGTCGCACTGATGTAACATTACGGGTTATTTCGCCTGGGTTATTCAAAATCGAAAATCAATGTTTGAACCAGTTTGTAAGAAATTGTACAAAATAATTAACAAATTTAACACCTCTAATTGTTTAGTAGCAGTGCGCTGTATATTTATTTTGCAGTTCAATTAAATTAATTCTTAAAATGTAAAAATATGATCTTTTAAAATTTTAGTTTTAAGTTGTCATTTGGGTCATCCGATTTATCTTCATAGAATAAACCGTGCAGAAGAAATTGGCCAACTAAATCAAGGAAACAAGCCCTAAATGATGGGGAAAATACCGCTCATTGTGACAGTACTTTTTGAGACACTTGAATATGAGTTTTGTATACACGCTATTTGTCAATAAAACTTATTCTCCCCGGAATCCATGTTTTCGTAGACATTTAGTCGTCTTATAACAAAAAGTTGTCGGATTTTCAGAGTATTTAGGTCAAAATGCTTTCCTCTTTTTGTGTGTCTGCACAGACTGTTCTAACAAAATTTCCTAGAGTAAAAACTGAGATTAAAATTTCGTCTACAAAAAATAAAATACGAATTCTAGTCTGCTACCATGAAGAAAAGTTTAAGAGCCAAAAATTTTGCTTCCTCTCTGTTTGTATTTCTTCTGTGTTAATAAACAAGCAATAGTTAAAACATGGACACGCGTATGTACACAATGAAATAAGAAAAAAATTACAAAATTTGTAAAATTTACAGAGTAGGAAAAATAATTTCAAATACAAACTATACCGTCACTGAAAGAGCAAAAAAGGCATATGTCTAAAAGCTGCTTTTTTCTGAAGAGCAAAAAGCAAATAGGTTTCCTTGTGATATGTCTCTATTACTATTGTATACATATGGTTGTTACTTTTTTTTATTGGATCAGCTGATGACAAGAGATTTTGCAACCAGGTGAAAATCATAAAATGTCATATATAACAATTTTGAAAGAAAAAATAGAATTTTTGATATGATCTTTTACACTTTGAGTGACGATATTGCGAACAAAAATACGTGGTGAGCAAAAATGCATGTAAAAAAAGAGTTCTAAAGTCAAATCGTCTTTAAAGATAGTAAGACCTGAACAAATATAAATTCGACTTTAAAGATAGTTGTAAAATCTGAACAAATATAAATTACGAAGAAACGCTCGAGTCATTTTGAAGAAAACTTCCGCGATTACTGAAATCCAACACCTATAACCAATGCTGAAGTTGAACTCATCACTTTGAGAATAGTATGGTGACAATTCCTGTGCCTACGATCTACGAAGTACACACTCACAGAAAGAATTTTAAAGGTTCCCTCGGCCGTTACGTCGCTTTCCGATTAAGTCCGAGCTAACACTCCTAAATGGGAAACACTAATTCGAGACTGTGTTTCAGCAAGTCTTAGGCAAACCCTCCCCTTCTTAAATAGTATTCCCTCTCCCGCTCTCTTTACACATACTGACTCCTTTCTTAATGAAAGAGAAATGACGAAGGCAAGGGAGTTGGTTGCCTATGGCAACAGTTGAAACAAGAGGGCCTCAGCATTTGGGATGTGTCATGTTGCCGTGTTTCTTGTTGGCGCCTTTTAGCCTCTGCGCGTCGATTGCAATTTAAGTGATTTTGAGCCCCCTTCCGACAAATCCCGAAGCAGTCATTCAGCGCGGTTCCCGCAACGACCCCTTGGGCTTCCTCCTCGTCTCGACTGCGACGAAATTCATATTTAAGTCGGTGGAAAACGACTGCGGCGTGATTTGAGGCTTTCCGATGAAATACGCTGTGGCACATTTAAACGTAAGTAGCGGGAAAATGCGAGTTCTGGATCAGCGGTGGAGAATTAGAGTTGATTTGAATTGTACCGGAAGTCATTACCAGAAGTTGAGTTGTTTCATCATGCTGTCAGGACTGCTGGTAGAAGTGACGTCATAACCTGAAGTGGATTTGCGTTGTACCGGAAGTGCTGACACACAGCAGTAGTAGATAACTCAGCTTTTGGTTATGACGTCTTCCTATTCCGTCACTTCCGGTACAACTCAACTCCATTCGATTTCTCGCACCTCCTCTACCAAAGACAGAGAACACGCATTTCCCTCTACTAACGTATGAAAAAACCAACATATACGTTATGAAAGGGATGAGTCGTAGGATGCTTAATATTAATTTCTGTCTGAAGCAGCGATTTTCAACTTTTTTCATTACCATGGCACACATAATTGATTACTAAATTTCTCCGAGAACTATTCCCACAGTTAACAATTCTTTGACAAAATATTACTCTCTAAAGCATGTAGCTATTCCTTAGTAGAAAAAGAGCCAATGTTCATTTTGCAAGTTTCTGATAACACCCCCGATTCATTACCGGAGTTCGAATCCATCCAAAGACCATCGGGTACAGGAGGTGTGCGGTAAACCTGTCGTGGCCTCACGTTTGCGTGGAGTGAATGTTTGGAGAGTGGGGTGTCTAATCAAATGTGACAGCTAAAGCTATCGACTACCATAAATGCTTTACTGTACTCTCGTCTCTCCAACTCCCCAGAGGTTTAAAAGTTTTAATCTGAGGTACGGGTAGAGGGAAAACGAAACAACAACAATTTCAAGTGCATTATAACATTTGGACATTTGCAAGTGCACAAATGGGAAAATATGCACCGATGGACAAAGTTCAATAATAGCAAAAACAAAGACAGAATATAAAAATTACCTAACTTGCCAATAACCCATAAAAATTACCAACACACACAAGCAACACATCACGAGGAACCTAATTCAGGGGCTGAGGGGGGGGGGGCAAAAGGAGGCACACAGCTCGACGTGATTTTTTTTCTCGTCGTTTCTTAAAATTTATGATATGGAGATTTGCAAATGATAGGAATTCATGATGGTAAAGATTTCAACGGGGCAATTACACCCCAATTTAATGGCTAAAATTACACCATAACTGAAAGAATGCTATAATATTTAATTTATTTTTTCACATTGACCTCAACAATGACGCCGTTTTATAAATTATTTTTAAGTTGACCACCATATTGTTTCTTCTTTACAAAGAGGCGCACGCCACCATTCATGAACAGTCCTCAGCCAAGATCACCATTTGCAAAATGCGATTAGTCGTATTCCACTGTTAGCAGCGTTCGAAGACTAACTTTTAAAAATCCCATCCCAAACAAAAGTGATCCTTCCACGCCGTATCTCCGTGGGAGATTTCCCATTTTCTGCCGTCAAAGGAAAACGTTACGTCTACCCCAGAATACGACATTCATGAAATAATCTCGGATCTACGACTGGAACGCGCGTTTGGGAAGTGGGCAAGATACATCGCGTATTTCTTCCCCGTATCTCTGAAGGATACGTCGGAAACAAATGATCTCTTTTACGGTGAGGAGCCCCTTGGATTCTAAGCTATGTGGGGAATTTTTCCATTTTCCGGCCGAGCAGTATCAAGAACTTCAGGAAGCGGGCAGACTTCGCACGAAAAGAGAAAAATTCCAAGACGCGCAATTTGTGCGTGATTTTAACCCAGGACATATTCTGAATTATTTCGGGCATTTCTATTCCTCCTTTTCGGTGACAGTTTTTAATTTGTGCAGCCTCGAGTATTCAGCGTGTTGAGACTAACGTTTCAAATGGATTGCTGTGTCGATCCTGCTTGAAAATATTTTGCTATTATTTCATTGGGAATCGTAAATTATTCATTCTTTTCCTTCAGAGAATGTTTACCGCTTACTAAGTTGATATTGGTTGGGTAATATGGCGCAAGGGTCATAGTTGCATCGAACGCAAGACAGACATAAAACTTTTGACGTACACGCGTAAGGTAGGTTGGAAGATGATTAACGTTGCACTGAAGCAACATAGAGGGCTATTGGTAATGGTACGGGATGGATACCAAAGGGAAAGAACCGAGGGCAACACCGCGTAATTTTGAACCACGTTTAATGTATAGGTCTACACCAGAGCCGACAACCCACTCTCCAAACTTCCACGCCACCCCAGCGTAAGGACATTCGAAGCCACGGCTTGAACAAGCCCCTATGAACAAAATGGTGTTTGGTTGGACTGAGTTTCGAACTTGCAACACTCCGGTTTCTTATCCGCAACTCTTCCAACAGGGCTGCCCCCCTCCAAAAAAAATATAAGTTTTACTGACTCAGTATAAAAAGTACACCCAAAGTATGCTATAAGAATGAAACATGTGCCAACTAAACCTCACAAGTTTCTGGCACCGCGGGGAAACCCTAGGAGAGATGATGGCATCAGTAAGAACTGGGTGAGAAAATTAAGGATCTTCCCTATAAGCTGTAGATGGAGTTGACTTTCCTCAATAGGAATTATTCAGCAAGCAGTTGAGAATGGAAAGAAAGTGTTCATGTAGTGAAGCAAAATTAGTGCATAGCAAAATTAAAAAGAAAAGTTAATATTAGTAAAATTAAAAAGTAAATATTAGTACTTAAAAATTTTTGGAAAATTGTATAATAAAATATAATGTTTACAAGAATTGCGAATGTCATAACACTTGCAGTGCTCCCTTAGCACAATTACTGTAAAAGAGTATAAATTAACTCAAATTTTGAGCGATGAAATAATGGATGGTCATAAGATCAGCCTGGAAAATGACCTGACGATGCTTTGTATTAAGTATTTGTTTTCTAAACCTGACCTTCAACACGCTATTTTCATTTTAGTTTTTTGGTGTTAGGTAATAAAATCCAACCTACGATTGCATCTCGAAAACTAAAAAAAAAATGGCGCATAGAATCAAAACAGTTACATAAAGATATCGGCATCGCGGATGAAAAGCAGTCTAAAATAGGCGTATCGAAACAACGGACTTCATTCACCGCGGTCCCTTTCTGCATGTCGGAGGCATCTTAAAACCGAAGGTCGAAATCGACGGACAAAACAATGGGGCGAGAGCTCAAACGGGCGAAATCTCATCTTCTTGACGTGCAGCCAGTTGCTTGTCTGCCTGTGTAACATCGCATCTCGGCTACATTTGCGAGTAACAGCTTCCGAACAAAGGGGGGGCCCCGAGTTTAGTTTCCATTATCTCTTCGATCCTCAACCCCCCTGTTCCACTCTACCCTCCCCCTCTTTAATCGAGATCATCAAAAGGAGATAAGGAACTACCCCGCCTTTCGCATTTCTGGAACACTAACCATTGTGACGCCTTGTGTTGTATTTATATTTAAATGAAGTTTGGATGCTTGTGGGTGAGCTTCGCAGAGAGTTTTGAGGAAAAAAAGTCAGATGTTTGGTGATAGGCACTGGGGAAACGGGGTCCTTGGCGATTGGGGTTCATTGGAGTGTAGTCCTCCTGATACGGCTGCTCGGTTTGTATGTGCCTCCCTTATGGTTTGACGTTTAAGTGACAAGCAAGAGAGCCAGAAGCGTCACTTTATCTTCCAACTCATGTAAATGAGTGTCTACAAGCAGACATAATCGTGTTTGGGTTGAAAAACTGTCTCGATAGAGTTGCAATTCGTTCTTTTGGAGGCATTCGTGTGAGCACCGCTCATTGTTCCTGGTGACCATAAAAGTAATTAAAGCATGTCAAGATATCCCATGATAAACGTTTCTCAATCCCATGTCGTAGAGTTTGAAATGAAGGCATTTTTGCGGAAATCTTGTTTAGATAAGCATTTCTCGGGCTCCTAACATGTTTAATATTCTTTAGAATGTGTTGAAAGGGATCTGTATTTCGAGGCTTAAAAGCGTGTCGTAAACGCATTTTTAAGTCAACTCTGTGATTAAGAATATGATACTCATAACTGAATATCAGATTTTTTTTTGTTTTAAACCTCTATCTGAATTAATATTACGTGCGTGAATTAATCAAAAAATGTCATTATTTATGACCCATGTAAGAGCATTTGTTATATTAATTACACTCGTTTGGACAAGTGTTTTGAACATTTTAAATGATTTATTCAATTCTCAAAATTTAAACATTGTGTATTAATTATATCGTCGACTTACAAGTGAAACACACTAAGTCAAAATTTTCGAGGTTTGAGATTTTTAGCTGGTAGGCCAGAATGTGGTGATATTTAGACTCGTAAAGATTGTGTGAGCACTAAGTCATTTTTTATTTTTATTACCTCCCTCCTCTGAAAAACGCACTTCATGAGTGTACCTTAGTGAGTATAATTTTTACCCCTTCGCTTTCTTAGAACTTAAGTTTTTTACTTAGTGTGTCCCACTAGTATGCCGACTGTATATACGAAGACAAATATAGTTTTGACTAGAAGGGGATTTTATTACAACCGAAACAACTGCAGTTAACCTTATTCGTGGCATGACTAATAGTCATTGAAGACTGTTTAAGTCGGACCTCTATGCCATACTTTTCATCTCGTCATCGAAGAAATTCATGAGTAATTTTTACCCCTTCGCTTTCTTAGAGCTTATTTTTTTATACTTAGTGCGTTCCACTAGTATGCCGATTGTATATACGAAGACAAATATAGTTTTGAACGTATGGGGATTCTATTAAAACCGAAACAACTCCAGTTAACCTTATTCATGACATGACTAGTCATTGAAGACTATTTAAAACGGACCGCTATGCCATACTTTGTCATCGCGTCATGATTCTCTCTGAATCGAAGCAATCCAAAGAACCAATAAAGCAGGAATAAGTACATGAGTTTAAAATGTGGCAGTTTTGGAAGAAGCTTTTTGTCCTCTCTTCAACTGTTTATCAGGAAACAGTTTGACGCACAAAGGAACATGGTCGTGACATGACAGGACCCTGAGTAGTAGAGCAAAAACTCTCCCGAAGCATTCGAGAGGTCAAATAACTGTTGATAACCTCCCCGCGCCTTTGCGAGGGTCGCGGGTTCAAGTACTGGTAGACGGACAAAGTGCTAGGAGTAGCTGCAACACTCACCGACGTCTCCGTCGAGCAGAAAGAAAGCGCTCATTCTCTCAGAGACAGATTCGGTGCAAAAGTCGTAAACAAGTTGCGAATAAACGGAAACTTCGTGGTGTCGTAAAAGAAGCTCGTGAATTTGAAGCTTTTGCAACCGTTCTGTGAATTCCTAGATTTATTCAGAAGGAAGAATAAACCTTTTGTATTATGCTCATTTAATTTTTGTAAACATGGATATTTGGAAGTAAAATACACTTCATCGTCTTAACAGTGTGTAAAGATAGTGTTACTTCAGTCAACCGGAAAGTTATTCATTGTTTCGGTTCATTCGATTGCTTTATATACCACTAGTGTGAGTTAATTTTTGTAGTGGTGGATATATTTTCCACATAGCCTATATCTTCTCCCCAATTTTGAATGTTAAAACCACTGTCTTCGAAGATTTGGGTAATGAAATATTTAATTCCATGGATGCAACTACGACCCCAAATTTACTTCAATACAACTTAACAGTTTCGTTTTTTTTTAATGTTATATACAGTACTTCTATTAATCTTTATATCGTCGTTTTTTTGTTTTTTTGTGAAACACAACAAGTCAAAAATTATAGTTTTGAGAAAACGAAGGGAGATTCTACCTACTATGCAATACATACTAAGAGTGTTTCTTAATAAATATAATCTTTATGCAAAGAAAAAAATGACCTACTGGACTTCACCTGTGTACAGAACCATCACAATTTGGTTTAGAAAAGGTAACAAAACTCATCTCGAAATTTTGGGATCAGTGTGTTTCACCTATAAGCCGACTATTTGTTCAATGTTCTTTATTCATTACTCCTCCCGATTAAAACTATTTAGGTCACGAAGTCAGAAATGCATTGCAATGTTTATATATATTTAATACGGCTTCAAAAGTGTAAAAAGGAACATTTTAAATTTGATAACAAAAATTGTACTGGGCTCTTTTCTGTTCAGTTTTCCGAGAAATAGGCTTTGGGGTTTGAGAATTATTTTTAGTCATAAACCTATGGGTACTTTGGACAACTTCTTAGAAGAAGCTTCTTAAATTTGGTTCCTCATAGGGTGATAATTCCATGAATTTCAACGTTAATCCGAAGACGCTAAGAATTTTGGAGTTGTTGAGCTGGTTTCTTTTTTTTAGTGGTGGAAGCCATTACTCATTCTTCAGAGAAAGAAATTTCCAAAGGACGTTAGTTGGGGGTTGGCTGTGGCAACCATCAAAGGAAAACATCGAAATCTGTGGTTGCCAGACTGTAATGAAAACCCTATCAAAAAAATATTTAGTTTTTTAATGTGTATATTTTTTGGCGTGCCGCGGTAACCCAGTTGAAAGAGCACCGATTTAGCAAACAGTGGATTTTTAGTTTGAATCCAATCAAATACCGTCGTGAATATAGAGGCTGGTACACGTTAATTCGGTCGTGGCCTCAAATCTCCACACGTTGGCGTGGTGTGAAAGTTTTGAGAGCGGGGTGCCAGGTGAGGTGTTACCTCGTCATCTGACCGTGGTTCAAAATTACGTGGTGTTGTACTCGGGATCCCCTGGGGGTTTATCCCAAACCGTGGCCAATAGCCCGTCGTGTTGTTCCAGTGCGACGTTAATTGAAATACCTACCAACCTATATTTCTTGGCAAGATCTTTAACGTCGGTTTGATACCAACCTGGCACATTTTTTTGCTTCAATCGACTTACTTTGTACCTGACCAAACAAAAAGTAAGGTTTAACAGGAGTTGTTACTATTTTTACTTTTGTGCTATTTCACAAGTGTTTTGTCTGGCTGCATTATCACAGCTTAGCGTGTTAACATAGGATGAAAGCTCACACATGCTATTCCGAGTGTGGCGAACAAAACACTCTTCTTTTCCATCCACTATCATCAGATGTCCATCCACAAAAGAAGCGTCAGGAAAAGGTTACGGTTGCTAAGTTTGGGCGTACTCGGAGAATGGAAACATTGTGATTGTCTCGCCTCTACAATTACAGGTGTAAAAACTAAAAGGAGAAAATCGAAACAACCACGGAGAACATCTTCGAATCTTGTTCTCTTTGGGGAATTTCTTTTTTTTTTCTCCTTCCCTGTCTTCCCTCTGGCCTTATTACCATTACATCGAGCTTTGGTCTTTCCGTTGAAGGTCAAGAAAGGAGACGTATCCGCCAGTGCAGCTTCTTTTGATATGTTAATGAGATGAAGAAAAAAAAATGATGAAAATGAAATAAATGAAAAAAAAATTGCTTTAAAGAAAAAGGTCCTCGGAGAACTTTGTTAAGAACCGGCTTCGGATCCTTTGGTAGTAATGAGGGAGTGGTGTAAGAATTAAGGATTGGTTTAATGAAGATCATGTCAATGAATCTTGATTGCTTTGTTCGGTAAACGTGTTTAAGGTTGATTAAGGGAAATTAATTGAAACGATGGAGATGCAATGCTTTGTTCCCGTCTTGGGTATTTTCTACGACAGTGTTCAGATATGTGTCCATTTGACAGAAAATAAGTGCATTTTTTTTCAGACTACAATAGTGACGAATTCCAATCATACGTTATTCGCAGTATTAGAATAGACTAGTTTAATAAGCGAAATTTTACATTTGCATAAAAAAAAATTCATAATTTTAATTTGATGTGCTATTATAAAATATTCACTGTAAAATAAAATTGTATTTTTTCTCTTTAAATTTTTTAGGGGTAGTATTGGAAAAGTTATCGCATACATAGCGGAACTTCGGTGAAAAATACATTTTAGTTAACTATTCCACATAAAAAAAATTCATTTCATGTTTAAGCCCAAAATTGATTAATATTTATAAAAAGACTGTCGTATTTGTTTTACAATAGTTAATAGTTATTGTCAGTAACATACATGATAAATGCTCTTTGAAGACAGCGATGTTCTGCTGAGTGTTCAAATACTTGCTTAAGTAGTACAGTAAATATCAGGTATCCTCATTGGTAGAAAAAGAACCGATGTGCAAATTCGATTATTCGAAGTTATTTTCACAAAGTAATGAAAGCTATTATAGAAAAGGGCCAATATTTTCCTAATTATGTGTCGTAACAGTATTAAAGAATAAAAGAATTGAAAAATAATTTTTGTGGGGACAATTGAAAATAATAAATACTGAATAAATTGTCATCAAAAAATTGAAAAATGGAAAGAGCCCTTTTTTATCATGGCAAGGTGTATGGGACGAGGGATTTTGTTCAAGTGACAGATTATCGCAACAAACAAAAAATTTATTTGTAACACTTACCGAATGTAATTACTGCGAAGTTGGTTTTTCGACTGCGTCGCCACTGGAGTTTTTAGAAACTATTGCATTTTACAGATCTCTTGACATAAATTATGAACGTTACACAGACTCACTCCAAGTGTTGCGACGAGATATCTCGTCCAAGATCTGGTCAATTTTTCAAAGGACGAGATATATTGCCGAGACAAAACCGACCCGTTACTCTAAGGGGAATGAAAATCCAGATAGCAAACACAAATTTCCACTTGAATAGAACTGGAAACAGTTTGGGACAGCTTTTTGCTTCAGAGGTTGAACACAACAAGACAGTTTGCGATGCAAAGATAAACTGGTGTAGTTTAAGAATTTTATAACCAAGTTCGGATCACACACACACACACACAATACGTCTTGTGAGATATTGTCTAATGCTCCAACCTAGATAAAGATACTTTATTGATCTCGAATGCATCATTAGCGAATCTGCAGATTCACACATTTTTTTTTTTCACCAGCGTACAGCCCCTTCTGTTAAAAAATACTTCCAGGTGTTACGCCTCAGGCCGAGCTCTCCGATTTGCACCGTAGATATTTCTATTGCCGCTTCGAAAAGTATATGCAGAGCAAAAAAAAACGAGAGGAACACACTGACCTTTCACTTGCCAGAAACCGAAGCCTCAGAAAATGTTTTGGCCCCCAGGCCCCGAAATGAGAGAAAAAAAATATTTGCCAGGCAAGGGGGAGACAGCACTTCATCCCTGAACTATGACCCTGATCCAATTTCAGCTCAGTAGGGATTCCAGGAGTCAGAAGGTCTGCTCTGCAAAAATTCGTGATGAAATTTTTAAGCTCTGAGCGAGAGCCCCGAGGTTGTTTTGTAGCAGGATTTCGCTAACGAATATTCGCATTCGATTTGCTTCTCTTTTCTTTTACTCTGCCTATAAATCCAAAGGAAATGCTTTGTAAGCTGTGTTCTAATGTTCTCTGGCGATTATTTTCATCCTGGGGTAGTTCGCTTTGTGTATGTTTTCTGTCGATATCGTGGCCGGAAAGCCATTTCTGAAAGAACCCAAATTGGAAATTCAATTTTGAAAGGGAATGAAGATTTGGACCTTTTTTCCAAATGCTTATCATAATAAATAATATCATATGAGTAAGATTTAAAAACCTTTATTTTCCTCGAAATTTATTTTTATCTCTAACATATGTGCTCATATGTGGCATTTTGTTGCCCCCCCCCCCATCAGTGGATTAAACAAACTCTTTATCGTCGTTTTTTATTTTTAAATTAATTATTAACTTAATAAACTTTTATTCCATTTAATAGCTGTTGAAAAGCGTTGCAGAAGTAGTCTGTGCATTTATATAACCTTAATACGTAATGAAGGAATACACTTTAGGGTCGGTCTCTGAAAAGTCTTCCGAAAACATTCGAAAATTGTTTTTTTTCTCAATAAATAAAAATATTTTAAATTGTGTTTGTAAAGCATCTGAAAAATCGTTCCTTTACACAAGTACTTTTCAAATAAAAAGAAGATTTTTAGAAAATTGTTTTTCAGCAGCTTCTAACTTAAATCGTAAATAAAGGTTAGGAGACATTTTTAATACCTGTCCTTCTTGTCAGTAATTTGAACTAGTGCTTCATTTTATTGTTGAGTTCGTACATTATGTGTTCTACTTCAGTATGACTATCCATTATATATGCAATTTTCATTCGAACAGAAATCTGGTCACCTCTGTACATATAGTACGGACAAATTTCGAATCAAACATTCAGTCATCAATCTCACATAAAATTTTCTCTATACTATGTATCAGAAAAGAAAGTTGCAACTCTCGTTATCGATGCTTTTAAATCTTAAGGAACCCTTCACACTTTCAGAGCTCAGATGAAATGAAAGCAAAAAGTACATAACGTCCATCCCTTCATGGTATATTTTTGTCCAAGTTGCATCGTTGCTGTCCATCGATTTCCTAGCCTCTCGATACCTTTCGCCGTAACACTGATCTAAATGAAATCTAAAGCTTGTGTTTCAATTTTAAAAGCAATGCCTAGTCGAATTAGTCGCCTGCTGCGATCTCTTTGGGCTAAACTCCCGACGCTTCCAATGAACTTCGTTCCTTTTAAAACAATTATCATCTCGAACTGACTGCCACTTTTTCGTCCCACTCCTTGCTATTCCCCATACACCTACAGCACACAACCACCGACTTCAGGGGGCGATCCTCAAGTTCCAAAACTGACTCTCTATGTTACGAAATGTGATGATATTTCAAAGAAATTTACTATTTGGCCATGTCATCGAAGGATATTTAGTTTTTGTGCGATGCTTTTCAATAATATATGTGGAATTAGCATTGAAGAAACACACACCGGGGAATTGTGACGAAAGTCCAGGATCAATCTAAAAGGGAAAGATCTGAAAACAACATCTCGTAATTTCAAACTACGGTCATATATCGAGAACAACACCTGAGCTGCCACTCCTCTCTCCAAACTTACACACTACACCGACGTGAGTACTATTAAGATCACAATTTTTTACGTGCACCAGCCAAGTACACAAAGTACACGAAAGTCTTAGGTTGGATCGTTTCGAACTTTGCAACTCTCCTGATGCTATTCAGTTACTCTTTCATCCGGGCTACCACATCCCACTTTTCATTAAGAAAAGGACTGAAACGATACATATTGAGTCAATACAGTATAAGCTAAAACATGTTGCTCTCCAAACTTCCACACTACGCAGTATTTAAAACCATGACAGATTTAACATGCATCAGTCCACGCGTACACAAAGATCTTTGGTTGGATTGAGTTTCGATCTCTGGATAGAATTGCTAATCTGTTCGTTTCCAACCACTCTTAAAAGGTCCTCCTCGACCGTGGTTCAAAATTACATAGTGTTAACCTCCAATCTTTCCCTTGAGGATTGATCCAGGACCGTCACCAAAAGTCCGTTGTGTTGCTCCAGTGCGACTTTAATTACAAATTACGTTAATACAATATACTGGACCAAGTTTTGAACTATGGATTGAATTGCTAATCTGTTCTTTTCCAACCGCTCTTAAAATGCCAAGTACTAGCAACAGGAGAGTTGCAAGTTCGAAACGATCCAACCTAACTCTTTCGTGTACCTTGTGTACTTGGCTGGTGCTTGGCTTGGCCTCGACCGTGGTTCAAAATTACTTAGTGTTATCCTCGAATCTTTCGTTGAGGATTGATCCAGGACCGTCACCAATAGCCCGTTGTGTTGCCCTAGTGTGACGTTAATTACAAATTACGTTAATACAATATTCTGGACCAAGTACCGAATTATGGATTGAATTGCTAATCTGTTCTTTTCCAACCACTCTTAAAATGCCAAGTACTAGCAACAGGAGAGTTGCAAGTTCGAAACGATCCAACCTAAGACTTTAGTGTACCTTGTGTACTTGGCTGGTGCTTGGCTTGGCCTCGACCGTGGTTCAAAATTACATAGTGTTATCCTCGAATCTTTCCCTTGATGATTGATCCAGGACCGTCACCAACAGCCCGTTGTGTTGCTCCAGTGCGACGTTAATTACAAATTGCGTTAATACAATATTCTGGACCAAGTACCGAATTATGGATTGAATTGCTAATCTGTTCTTTTCCAACCACTCTTAAAATGCCAAGTACTAGCAACAGGAGAGTTGCAAGTTCGAAACGATCCAACCTAAGACTTTCGTGTACCTTGTGTACTTGGCTGGTGCTTAGCTTGGCCTCGACCGTGGTTCAAAATTACATAGTGTTATCCTCGAATCTTTCCCTTGATGATTGATACAGGACCGTCACCAATAGCCCGTTGTGTTGCCCTAGTGCGACGTTAATTACAAATTACGTTAATACGAAATACTGGACCAAGTTTCGAACTCGCAACCCTCTGGTTGCGAATCGATTGCTCTTCCATCCGGGATCTAAAAATCGCGATCAGTAAACCAATACAAATCCCCTCTTCATTTTATCTACGAGCTCAAGCCGGTTCCTTTTCTTAATTGTTTCGCTAAATGTGATTTTTTGCGCGTGTTTTTCTTCCTCCGTCTACGTGGGTCACCGTCACCTTTTAACGTTTTTCTCTCTTCCTTTTTAGGGTATAAAACCCCATCCAAATACTTTCTCACATATGCAAAGGATTAAAAGAACTTCAGAAAGAAGGAATTAGATTTTTATGTGTAATGCATTTTTTTCGCTATCTTGTGTCTCTTTCTTTTCCTGGGCTTCCAAAGGCGCTAATTCGGAACCTGTACACACAGAGAGGGTGCAATTGCAGCGTCGTGCGTTACTTTGTACAGAGAAGGAACTAATTGAAAAGGAAAAGTTTTTTCAGAAATGGGAGTGTGTTGGCTGTTCAGCGATAACTCGATTATAACATTCTAGAGCTAAAATGTAAAAGCTCTTTTACTTTGATGAGTCCCGGCGCTCTTCTTTTGTTCTTCTCTGGAAAAGCAAGGGACAAAGCAGGGGGGTCGTTGAAAGTGTTCTAATTTTTGCGGCGCCTTTCTTCGATTTGTTTTGCTACTTGTCTTATTCGCTTATCATTCCAGAACCGATCGATTGGTTTTAGTATTTTCCGAGAGTATCCTTTAATCTGAAAGCAGCCTTGATAAGAAAGGGATTGAATTGCATTGTAACCAAAAACGTGATCCAAGTAGTTAATAAAAATAATTATTTGTAACTCGTTTCAAGGAAATACATTATAAATTCATGTAACTTTCTAAGCGTTGAGAGAATTCCGAGCAGTATGAAGTTGCTTCTACCCCACAACTTATGACTAAATAACATCTTCATAAATAATCAATGGATTATTTCAACTTTTGGAAATATTTATTGGTCCTTTCTTTGATTGAATTTTCCTTTGGAACGATTCTATTAATCCTTTTATTTGAATAGCATATTTTGGAACGTTTCTATCCATTCTGAAGAATAGAATCACTGGGTTGGTTCTTTCCAAAGAAAAGAATGCTTTTGAAATGTTCTATTGCTCTTTTCCGTATAATAGAACATTCGCGAAAAACAAAACAAATATAAGTCGTCTCTGAGAGTCGCCCCTACTCAAAATCAAACAAACCCTGTTTCCATAGCGACTGCCACCGCACAGACTTGGTGTCAGGAGCAGTTCTCGTGGTAGAGACAGCACCCATTTGAAACTGTTTGAACAATGGGATGTTTATTTGCGGTTTCTAATTAAACTTCCCGTTTTGCATTAATATTATTACAAATATGTAATACATTTTATTTCTTAATTTAACGAAATGTCTGTCACATTAAACTAATATTCCATCATAGACACTTTAATAGTGCCATAGCGCGTGTCATTTCTTCGGAAATCTGAAATCCACCTTAAGTGGATTTTCACATATTGGGCCCCCACATCGAATTCGGAAACAGTTCCCCTATGTAATCAAGTACGCACTTTCCCTCAACTATTATACTCATCACTTTGTTCCATTCCTTTACAGTACGCTCTGTTATTAACAGATTTGCGTCTACTTCCCTTCTATCAATCCTTATTTCATTGTCAGGTGGACCTTATCTCTTGATTTAACATCTTTCTAGTTGCGATTAGGGACGCGACATCCATGTATTGGAGCCGATGTTTTTTTTAACATCGATGTTTATGCTTATTTTTAAATAAAAAAAATACCGTTTTAAAAATTAAAAAAATAACCAAGTAGCATAATTTTCATAATCAGTAAATTTGACATACTTTTAGACCAAAGTGGCCAATTAAATGTTAGTTGTTTCGATTAATTATTTTGCCTTTGTTTTGACAGTTAAAAAAAAAGTCTTAGTCATAAATTAATAAACAAGGCAAATGACAAATAAAATCCCCCCCCCTGACAAACATTAATGTTTGAGGTTGCTAAACCGGTTTTAAGAAACAGGGAAGAAAAGTTTTAAATACAATTATTTTTTAAAACACCGATGGTTTTGGGGCGATGTATTATCAACATCGATTCTTTAAATTTGGACATCGATATTTCTAAACATCAATGGTTTTGGGGCGATGTATTATCAGCATCGATGTTTTAATTTTGAACATCGATGTTTTGCTGTTCAAGTCGCATCCCTAGTTGTGATATTAGTTGGGCTGTTTCCTTCTAAAGATCAATACTTGGTGATTTGAAAATTTATTTATTTTCTTACACAAGTTTATGTTGATAACGAGAGATCTGGTCAATTTTCATCTATTGACGAGATATCTCGTTCATTGAAATGTGCTTATGGTTTTGTTAATGACGAGATAACTCGTCAAGACAACCACCAGGAGGTTTATGTAATTTCATTGGCAGTGTTTTGAAAAACAGTTTCATGATCAAACGATTCAAGATGATAAAATACCAATCTACTAACGAAACAAAGTTGCGAAATAGAGTCAAGCTAAAATTCCCCATTCCTTAGAAACAGTTAGTTTTGAAATAGTTACAAAATAGTCTTAAGTGAAACATGATCGATATAACTCAGGTTTGGAAAGTAATTATTATTTGGAACAAAAGAAAAAAATGTTTGAAACAAACATTCTTTTTTGAAGCGATTTCAAAGCAACGCCTGTGGGCTTTTTGAAACCTCAACTCTACGCTTGTTTTTAAAATGTCGAAAAAAATCTGAGATTTATTTATGAATTAATATGGCCTACATGCGCTCATTTTCTACCACGCAATTATTCTTAACAAGCCAAAGAATAAATAATGTCCCGGTCCTGATTAGTATCGCTGGCATTAAAAAGCATGTCTTAAAATAGAACGAGGGGGGGGGGACAATCCTGCAGAAAAAAATATTTACTGAAAGCATCACACATTCTTAATGACCGTTAAACTGTAACTGTCACAAGATACGCAGTCGCGACTTAAAGGATAAAAATTGCTCGTGGTGAATTGGACAAAAAAATAAGAGAGAGAGAAACTTCTTTTCCAAGGCTTCTCACATCAAAGGCTTCTCTGTTTTAGGCTTCTCAGTGAGTTCCCGTTTCAGCATTTGAGTAGCAACAGATTTCAAAATGGCCGACTGAGCTATATTTGAGATCATGAGTCGCCAAATCTGAAGACTTTTTTGCTTCTTTCGCTTTCTTTTTCCCCATGGAGACGTCATTTACCGTGAACACTCGGTTGACAGGAATTGCTAATTGTGTACAATTACTTTTTGGGATAAACTTCCTCTCTGTATTAATAAAGTTTCACGTTTAACTATACCGCATGGATTTTCTTTTTGTGTGCGCGTGTTATGTATGGAGTTGACAGAAACCAGTCAGTGTTGTGTTAACATGTTTCATGAATAGCGTTTTGTTCTTATTCTGATTCTGAGTTTATTTCAGTTTACTCGTTCTCAAATTAATGGGGGGAAAGAAGGATTCTAATGACAAATGTGATTTTGATTTGATTTCGAAGTGGCATTATATTTTGAGGATTCAACCTATTATCGATTTTATTTGAAAGCTGACTGGATAGCTTTAATACAATAGCAAAATATTATTTTGTCATCAAATATGTTTTCAACTATAATTTATACACACGATTCAATAGCAAATTCAACCTTTAATTTATTATTAACTCTAAATTGTTACCTGAAATGAATCCATACTTAATTTAAACTATAAAAAATAATACAAACTCAAAAAAGTAATATCTTATGAATTGTATCTTTGCTTTATCTCCTATTTTAAGTTTACGTTTGCGAATAATATATTTTTTCTCCTTGAAAATTAGCGATAGATTAAATAAAATTCCCTGATTTTCTTATTATATTTTGAGGATTCAACCTATTATCGATTTTATTTGAAAGCTGACTGGATAGATTTAATACAATTGGCAAAATATTATTTTGTCATCAAATATGTTTTCAATTATAATTTATACACACGATTCAATAGCAAATTCACACCAAACACATGTTATACTAAAAACTTTTCACGTATTTGATTTATTGATGACAGCTTTTTTATACAGAGATATATTGCAATAAATAATTATGTAGATATCTTCCCATTGATTTAAAAAGAATGGAATTCCATTGTTTATCATTTTATTTCTCCTTTAATAAATATTAATTATCTCTCAATTGAACAAAACCGCACTGAATTGAAAATGAAAAATAATTCGAATTCACCAAAGTTATGGGCATCGTTTATTTATATCAACCTTTAATTTATTATTAATTCTAAATTGTTACCTGAAATGAATCCATACTTAATTTAAACTAGAAAAGATAATACAAACTCAAAAAAGTAATATCTTATGAATTGTATCTTTGCTTTATCTCCTATTTTAAGTTCACGTTTGCGAACAAGATATTTTTTCTCCTTTAAAATGAACGATAGATTAAATAAAATTCCCTGATTTTCTTTATCTTTACAAAGAAAAGCAATTATTGTGGAAGGGGAAAAGAATGATCACACAAAAACTCATTCCCTTTAATTAATTATTTAAAATAAATTTCATTTAATAATTATAAATTACTTCATAAAATTACATACAGTGCTAAAAGTGGGGGGAAAAATAGGAACTCAAAAAGCTATATTTCATAGAAAATATATCTCCATTTGCATCTCCTATTTTAAGTATACATTTGCGAATAAAATATTTTTTTCCTTGAAAACTCATGATCGATTAAATAGAATTCCTCTAATTCTCTGTATCTATTTTATATTAAGAGCTATTATTACGGTTCACGATAAGAATAACAAGACAAAAGGATGCTAGAAATAATTTCGCTTCTAAAGTTGTTTCAAACCACCTCACGTCACATGAGAAACCCCTAATCGAAGTTTGTGAACTAAACTTCACGGCTTTTATCCGTGAATGCCACATTGTCATTTGAGAAGCTAAATTAAAACGAATGAGTAGGAGCGGTCAAGAAAATGAGCAGTTTAACAGAACTTCGCAATTAGGTTCTAGTTATTATGCCGCTCATGCAACCTGATCACGTTTGGCTTTTTAATATAACGATGACGGATCTATCCTTCTTAAGAACCATCTGCAGATAAAAAATAGTTTTATTATTATTTCTTGTAGTAAAAAAGAAGTTCTCATATTTGCATTTACTTTCTTAGCTTACATTTGTGTTCAAACTCATTTCTAACAAAATACAATTTTTAACTTATATTCAAAATAATATTTTTTCCAAAGGACTCAATCATATGGTATTATAAAATTCGTATATTATTAATAATTTAATTTTTTAAAGTTTATTTTAATAATATATCTGTTAAGGTGAATAATTATCCGATATAAAAAATTGCATTCGTAATTTTCCAAGTTTTGGAAGAAGACTGAAATATAGAAAAGAATGATCATGCGTGTAAATTCTAAATGACGAAAAGAACAATGAATGAATCTATTTTGAATTGGTCACGAAATTTAATATTGTCTGCTACCTACAAAAGATTTTAATGCGGTAAACTATAAAAACCCACATGGAAAAGAAATTTTCAGATAAAAAAATTACTTCCTAAATTAAAATAAAAAAATATATATTTGTTCTAAAATCTCATTACGTTTCAAAATGTTAAAGAAAATACCAAAAACCAAATGATTCGCATTCTGTTATCTTATATATATATATATATATATATAAATCAAGTTATAATAAAGAAAGAATCCACACACACACTTAAATATTTTCAAGAAAAAATTACATACATTGGACCTAGTTAATTAACGTAATTTCTACAAACGTTTTATTTTCCTATCTTCCCTAGATTGAAACCTTTTAACCGAATTTTATTTAACTGAATACCGTATTTGGAGAGACAGAAAAAACTGCATTTAATGAGTTCAAGATCTTTTTCTTAGCGTTGAATATAAATGAATTTTTCTTCTTCCTTTTAATCTAGTTTTGGATGAAAATTTAACTAATAAATCAGCAGAATCCCAGGTCTCAGATTAAAAAGTTACTTATGTAAATGTTCTTTATCTGCATGATGTCATTTCTCGAAGTTTCTTCTTTTTGTATTTTTTTTTTGTCGTTATGCCAATCCAATGAAATTTCATGAAGTTTTTTTCAAGGGTAATGAATTAAATGGTGAATAGAATTCCCATAACAAAATAGGGATGTTAGCATTAATAACTCAAATGGTTGAATTTAATCTCCAGTCTGGATTTTCTACTGCAAGTTTAAGAGCATTCTGTGGATAAAACTATTGCATCATACTCAAAATGGCAAAAAAAGAATAAATCAGCACGCATACTGACACAAAATCCAATTACTTTTAGCTTATAGCACACTATTTATTGGCAATTGTTCTGTGTGAATATGGGAGACACGTTAAGGAAACTTTTCTCTTAACTCTTCGACCAACAAACTTATGTTAGTTTCTAGTGGTTGTGTAGACGAGGTATCTCGTCAAAACAGCAAAACTGACCAGATCTCGATGGACAAAATACCTTGTCATTAGCAAAACTGACCAGATTGTGATGTACGAGATATCTCGTCAATGGAAGTAAACTGAATATATCGTGGTGCAAGAAAAGCGACTAGATCTTCTGTGATATCGTGATGGAGGAGATATCTCGTCATTAGAAGAAAACTGATCAGATATTGTTCTCGTCATCATAAAAAAATCGGCAATATCTTCATTGCGAGATATCTCGTCATTTGCAAAATTGGTCAGATCTTGATGGAAGAGATATCTTGTTGAAACCACTTGGATGGTAAAAAGAGCTTTCCAGCACTCTTTTGCTATAATGTGTCCAAAAAGTCCCCACATTATAAAGGCCTCAGAAAACGGAACTGTTATTAAATGGGCTAAGAATCGAAGCAAAGGTGCGAAGTGCAGGATGCACAGTTTAAATATAGACTGCCAAGGTGAGACTTAAAAGTTTATTACAATGTAAACTTTGCTGTAAAACAGCAACTCTTAAAAGAACATACAAATATCCAGTATTTGGATCCGGGAGATCATAATATAAACTAACTTCGCTTATATATATAGCTCTGAAAATCAAATTAAATGGGCGTGCCATATGCCAATCAAGCCATATTTGCATATGAAATATTTGCTACATTTAAGAAGTTGGAAAAACAGGAGAATATCCAACAGGAACGATTAAACACTTATTGATCAGAGAGAAATAAAAATATGTCCCTCACATATTAGCTCCATACGAAAGCGTCCTCTCAACGAAAAGAGGGAAAATCGTCGTTTTCTGCGAGGCTTTCGGACATTCTCAAGACGTGGCAGCATCCCAAACCTCGTGAGCACGAAGGCCCAAATCCGATCTATCGAGCAATATAGCAGATTGGAACACGGAGGTGTGTAGCTGTAGGAAGGGAAAGGGTCGGTCGTCCCACCCTCACCTCTGCCTTGCAAAGATACTTGCATCTTCGTACTATTTATATCCTGGGGAGAGAGAGGAGGTGGAGGGGAAGATCGCTTGGGAAATATGGAGGATGTGCCCAAATCAACAAACAACTCTTCATACCTCTGATGTTTATATATAGGGGCAGAGGCAGCAGAAGTCCCATAGATATGAATATTTCACTCGTCGAGGATCTTATTTCGGAATGACGGTTGACGTGCAAGAGCTGCCTGGTGATTTCGAAAATTGAGCTTTCGATTTGGAGATTTATTTCTAGAGTGAGGGAAGTTATTGTGTGCTGACTTACTTGTACAGCGTTTACTTGACAATTATCTAATGCAGTATGATTGCAAATAGGATATCCAGTGAACCGTCATTAACCCTCCAAGTTGTTTCGATGAGATATATCGTCCTTAAAGATCTGACCAGTAGCTGATGACGAGATATCTCGTTCACCAAGATGTGGTCAGTTTTGCTAATGATGAGATACCTCATTCAAACACCCACACCAGGAGGGTTGAGGCAATGTTGGGCACTTTGACATCTGAAACTTGACGCTGATAACTTGTAGCTGGGATTTGTGACATAGCTGGAGGATTTATGACGCTAAGTACGGAAATGGTAGGTAGGTATTTTAATTAACATGCACTGTATAAACACAACGGGCTATTGAAGACGGTCCGAATTTAAACCCGAAGTGAAACATCCAAGGACAACACCAAGTAATTTGGACCATGGTCAGATGACGAGTGGAAATGGACTGTGGTTACACCAACAGGCATCTGTATCAGTATAAATGATATTACAGCCAAGCAAAACGGCGTTGATTTATATTGCCGTTTGCAATTGCAGATTTTGCGGAGTTTCAATTGCAGAGTTCTATTGCCGTTGCAATTTTGTTTCATATAGATGATACTTCAAACTTAATCGATATAGGTCTAGTCGCAGCTAGTAGTTTGGTTTGGTTTTATGGCGCAAGGCCATGTTTGGCCAAGTTGTACCAAGCATAAGACCATAAATGTCAAGTAATGGACATACACATTAGGAAGGTTTTACTAGAGTGGGAAATATAACTGAGCCCCAAACTATTAGTACAGCTCATCCAGATGTTGAGATACACAAACTATGTACTTTTGAGTTGAGAATAATACACAAAATTACATCTCAATTATGCCTTTTTGGATTCAGAAGTCCTCGAATTATGTAGTGTTTGTTTTGTTTTTATCGTGGAATTCAGCTCCATCGGCCTAATAGAAGTTTGAGAAGTAGACGTACCTCATAGAAGTGTTGTTAAATTTGTCTCCACATCTATTTATCTGAGGCAATTTAATTCAATTCGAGGGACTAATCTTTCGTCCAACATGAACTGACACTCCCGTATCGCTAATCACAGGAACAGTACGCACCGCATCCCCGAATATAATTGGCGGAATTAACCGTCTCGGTTTTCTTAAATTTTAAACTCGTCGCGTTCCCGGCGCGTCTTATGTCACGAGATTCATCCCTTCCTGGTTCGGCAATTGGATCGAACTCCCCCCTTTCTTGAGAAGCAGAAAAGACAAGGGGGCGGCAGCGGCGGTTTTAATCGGGTTTTCCACCGGGTGCCTTGACAGCAACTGTCAAAACTCAGCCCCGGGCGCCCCTGCACAAAAGATGTCGCCCGCTTCACGAGACAAATTAAACGTTGGACAGGAATGGGAGGCATTCGCTCCGAGTGTTCCAGGGGAAAATTGCATTTCCAGGGAAAGAGAAACGGTTTAAAAGGATCCGGTGAGGAAACCTTCAGCCCCGGCAGCCCTGAGACACGACGCCCCAAGTCTTGTGAGGAAGTTCCTCGGGAAGGGGGAGGAAATCGAACTTTAGGGTCGAGAAATTCGGGGCAGCTTCCAGAAACGCTTCGTTGGAAGTGAATGTGATCCTTAGACTGAAAGTTTTAATGCTGGTAACGTATTGAGCGTGCCATCAGTAGAGGATCATTGTTTTGACAGTCTTTTAAATAGCAATGCAGCTTAATTTAGTCAGTTGAGTCTACGTACATATACTAAATAATACATTGTGTGAAAAATGTACGAAAAAAATTGCCCTGCAAATAAATGTTTACGTACAACTTTTTTATAAAAACAGAACTAATAATATTATTCAAAGAAAATAATTACATTCGACTTTTTGGTACAACTATTTGTTTCATTTATTATTCTACCATAATAATTCAGCTGTGCCAATGGTTGAAAGATCACTTTTAAAAAATTCCTTTCTGTCGTACTGTTTTAAAATGTGTAAGGGAGTTAATTTAAGAATTGTATTGAGCAAATCTGGCACACAACGGGCTATTAGCGACGATCCGAAACCAATCCAGAAGGACAACACCTCATAACCTTGAACCTCGTTAATTTATAAATGTAACAATTTTCCAGATATGTTCTTATGTTATCTTAACAACAGATATTTTCTGCTAATCAAAAATTGAATCCGAGTTAATAAAATGTTTGGTACCAATTTCATATGAACTAGCCGTTTGATTCAGTCTTTGCTATTCATGGTTTTAATTACATTTTAAGGGCCATACATAAGACTGTGGTCCTTAACTAATATTTCATCAGGTTATGGGTTTGAATCTACTTTGAGCCGTAGGTCCCTTTTAATCGGACATCAGGTAACAAAAATGGTCCTAGAATCAAAAACCAAACTTAATTTATGATACCTTTGCTTCCAAATTGTTCTGTCGCTTATCGAACATTTATTTTATAATTTGTTATCGCTTCAATTAAAGATGTCAATAGAAATTCTTACTTGCTCTCTTCAGTTTCAATCTGCATAGTATTATCGTGCATAAAGCAAAATTGAACCACCAGCAAAATAGTATATTCATTTTAATAAACCCTTTTAATATATTCTTCACGCTTCCCAAACTCCTCGGTCAATAAATCAAGCGAATTGAAAACCTCGAATGCATAGGAGAGAACGCAAGTTTTCATAATTCAAACGTTTTCGATCTTTCGGAAAAAGGAAAAAAAGCAGCAGAGTTAGACAAGGGGCTATTAATCACCCGCGGTTTGGCAACGGCTCAAGATTCCCTTTCGATGCAAATGGCCAATTTTTGAGTTTTTTAAAAAGCGAGTCTTGTGCCTTTTTTAAACTGTCGGAAACAAGGAGAATCGCGTAAGGCATCTTTGGAATGTTCCAGACGACTTGAACTTAGCGACGTCATAACGCATGGAAATTCGTAAAAATTGAATTGGGGGATCTTATTCCTCGTCTGATGAAATAATGTTTTCCCGTTATGGTATGTTTTCGTTCAACTCATTTTTGATCAAGTTTCTTCTTGGAAAATGGCAGCTTTCCATTTCGATTTTTGCTTTCAGCACAGTTAGATTTTTTTTTCACAGCTAGATTTAGTAGACCTCGACTTAACTCCATTAAAATTTTAATAAACTCTGTTTTAAAATCTCCACTTAAGTGATTTAAAACTTTTTTTTGTATGTAAAATGATTGCAAAACAATCTTAATAAAGTTTCGATTGTGTTTTACAAACACCTTTTGCAATTTTAAGTTTGAATTCAATCAGTTTTACAATTAAATGTGAATAATAATTTGCATCGATATACGCCAAAGAAAATTTATTTCTCAACAACTAGCATGTCCGATGCCTAATTTCTAACAAAGATGCTCTCTACACGGACTACTCTTTTTAACTATTCGATGGGTTCACACGTATATATTCGTTCTGTGACCTGTTTTCCCTGCATGACTTCTAACTCGTTTTGACCTTAAACAATCTAGTTTTAGATCGAGCTTAGGATATTTTCAACCAATAGGTATGGTTATTTAGTCATTAAATGTGTTGTGGGTAAAATCAAGTCTACCTACTTTGAAGTCTCGTGACTCTCAGTAGACCGAATCGTTCTGGTGACTTATAATTGCCAGCACTATTCTAAATTCAAATTTCAAAGTACAAAATTGTGTATAATCTTCTGTTGATTGAATTTCTGTTCGTTCAGCTGCGTGTTTCAAACAGCAAACTCACAACAGATGAAGATGGAAGAACGAAGATTTTGCTTGTTGCAACTTGGTTATAGTTTTGTTTTTGTGTGTAAATGTTTAATTTTTAACTGTAAAAAGAGTTTTCTCGTAGTTCATAACCAACTAATTAATTAGAAAACTTCAGTCAGAAGAATATGTTGACCACGGAGCAACGAATAATTCGCGAAAAGGTTGATAACTGAATAAATCAAGCATCTTTTTGAGCTTATATCGTTTTGTGTGGTGAATGTCAATCCATCTTGTCATGATTGCTAACTGGATGGAATATAATAATCCTCCAATAATATTGAACACGAAGTAACGAATAACACACAAAATGGTTGCTAACTGAATAAATCAAGTATCTTTCCGAGCTCATATCATTTGGAATGGTAAATGTCAATACATCCAGTACATTCAACGACCTATTTCGTCCATCAGTATCTGATCTATTTTCCTAATGACAAGAACTATCACCAGCAAGACATAGCCGATTTTCTGACGATGACGTGATGAAGATCTGGTCAGTTGTTTCTAACGACGAGATATCTCGTCCATGTAGATCAGGTCAGTTCTGCTGGTGACGAGATACCCCGTCGAGGCAACAACCACCAATAAGGTTAAGGAATAAATTAAACGAGCACCTGCCACAAATGGGAATTAGTTATAAACTAACGACGCATCACCATCCAAACACCACCAGTTTTTGATCGAATCACACTGGCAGACACCGAACTGTCCCCGACTCTTCGAAATAATCCAATTTTTTATTCCATAATCACAAGTCACCCCTCGGCACAAAGCACTCCAAAGTGCAAATCGCTTTATTATTATTTCTAGCAACGTCCGCAGGCGGTCTTCCCAGCACAGGAACCGTTCTCGGGGTATAATTCCATCGCGGCTCTGGCATCGAGAAATTACAGATTAATTCAGCACGTGTAATAAAATACCTCACGCAACAATGTTCAGTTTCCGCCAGTGCGTTCCATCGCAGGAACCCTGTTATTAACTGCGACCGCATGTTTTCGGTATCAGCATTCGAGGTGGAGTCCTTATCTTGAGCAAACGATTATTGATAAGGTGACCGTAAATCAAAATAAGAATTAGTCCTCTTATTTCTGTAGGGGGAAGGAGTGATTTTTTTTTTGGTTCCTCTGATGACCAGTACTGCTCTGTTGATTATGGCTCCATTGATTCGATATGCAAAGAAAAATGTCCGAGTGTTCGTTGACAGAATAATGACGGGGTATTTACCTACGGTAGCAATGGCGTGGAATTCTAGTAGCCTAATCCCAGCGCAATTGTCCCATTCTGGATCTGTTATTAAGTCGTAACGATTTTCTTAGTAGCAGGATGTCAAAGCGATCTTTTGCGTGTGCATTTTTAGGGACAGAGCTTTAATTATAAAGGCTCATTAATACTTGTGCGGCTGTCGGAATCCGCTCTCCGCAATCCGCTGAACCAATGAACGACGAGAACGGATGTGATTAAACCTGTCAATCATTCCTGTTCCCGTTTTGCATTGGTTTGACGGATCCGACTGCGGAGTTCAGACAACCGCGTAAGCACGACGGAGCATTAAGAAGGAATACGATCATAGTTTTGTTTACGAAAACCTGTGTAAGGAAAGTTGGATTCTGTTGTGGAGTCTTTATAAATGCCAAATCAGGGAAAAGGAAAAGAGGAAAGGATGAAATTAAATTATTTATCATTAAATGTGTGTTTGTTGTAAATATAAATATCATGAATATATATCACCGGGTTCCAAGTTAAAAGTACCAATACAAAAAAACAGTTGAGAAAACGAAGGAGATAAAATTACAGTTTTATCATTCTAAAAAGTATTTATTAATGAAAGCAGCTTTACTAACAACTTATTAATGAAATTTGAATAACTGTTGCACATGTATTCGTTTGTTTGCTTCTCAAACGTTTTTTTCAAAATGCGTTTCCCTAGAAGAAATATTCCCTTTATTTATAGCCGACCAACCGGTATAGTGGTTAAGGTGTTAGCCTCTAGATAGGAAGGTTCCTGGTTCGAATCCGGGTTCGGGCATGGATGTTTGTAATCGTATGGTGTAGAGGCGGCTGGTGCACCTTAAATCTGTCGTGGCCGAAAGTCCTCACGTTGGGTTGGCGTGGAAGTTTGGAGAGTGGGGTGCCAGCTCAGGTGTTGCTTCGTCATCTGACCGTGGTTCAAAATTACGAGGTGTTGTCCCCGGATCTTTCCCTTAAGGGACTGATCCCGGACCGTCGTCAATAGCCCGTTGTGTTGCTCTAGTACGACGTTAACTAAAATTACCATTACCCTTTATTTATAGAAACGATAATGACGCAGACTTCACCAGTCATTATATCCCTCTATCCTGATCTGGAAAAACTAGAAAAAAAAACAATGTGCTTGTTGTTTCAAGAGGGTGTTCTTTATAAGAGTCGAGAGTCATGAAACATCCTATAAGGTTACCATAAGCCCTTATAAGGTATCTTATAAGGTTACCATTAGCCCCCCCCCAAAAAAAAAAAAAAAAGGTTTGTTTCTTGTAACATGAGCAAAAATATTAGGGTCAGTAGGTAGAAAAAAGTTTTTTTTTTTTTTTTTTGCTAAATATTTTTAGAAAATACGCAAAAGGAAATATGTATTATCTGAGTATTAATGTTGGATTTAAAATTGATCAGAGGTGTAAGCAGTAAAGTAACATACCTGGGTATATTTATTTTTGCTGGTCAATATCATGTTCGATAATATATTAATCGATTACGATCGCTGTGACATCGTAATCAATTAATCGTTTTAACAAAGGTGTTTTTTTTAATGAAATTCAGTTAAATTAAAAAAAAAAAAACTACAAAAAACTTTAGGGTCGGAATTTTTGTTTTGTATTTTCAGGGTCAATCGGGTAACGGGAAGCAAACCATTTTTTTTTTTTACTCGGTCATTGTCATTACGAAAACGAAAAAGTGCTTGTAAAACATCAAACTACCCCGAAGCCTAAAATTTGTATCGAAATTTATACCGTGTAAACAAAACACTCGAAGTGCGTGCTGTCATACTAGAAAGCCTTGCCATCAACTTTTAAATTTCACACACACACAATTCCAATTCGAACAAAAATTCTCAAAACACACGAATCCTTTATTCTACAAACTGAACTGAATTGCCTCGTTTTGTTTACAAAACTCTTTTCCTTTCGTGTCTCGTTCTGACTTATACCGAGTCAGAAGCTCTCCGTATTTACGCTACTGTACCACCACAACTTTCGAATACATTCATCCAGCAGACACTGCCGGGAGTGTTATCTCCGTCAGGGAGGAGGGAGACCAAAACGCAAACGATATCGCATTGCCGTGAAAGGGCCGCGCAACGCAAACACCCCGTGTTTCCAGCTGGCCGAGGGTTATGGCGTATATTTTAGAATCAATATTTACTAACAAACAATGAGGGAAGGCGGAATCCATTCCCCTAGAGGGATCAGGCGAGAGGATTGGGAAAAGCAGACGCATAAAATCCTTCCCTCTTGATCCCGACACCAGACAAAGACAAATTACCAGGGATTTGGGTGTATTAGGGCACCCGCCCTGGCTTCCCTCCTTCAGCCCCGAGTAATACCCAAATGTGTTGGGTACCCCTTGGCGCAATTTCCTTCCCCCCTCTGAGGGCAGCCCCTTTGCGAGGTATAAAGGCCTGATAATGTTTTTCCTAGGGCGCTGAGGAAAGTTGTGAAAAGTGCAATGATGAGTCGGTTATTTCTGGGGATAGTTGAGGACCGTTTGAAATGAATGGACGTTATCAAATTAAATCGTAGACTTCTGGCAGAAACTCGTTAACTGGGTTACTAAATGCTTGTTATTTTCGTACATATTGGTGTTGCAAAATGTTTAACCTTCAAAGGGGCTGACACGCATTTCTCCTTCCAGGAACCTTCATGAGTTTAAACCAGATTTGAATCTAAACCAGTTGACCAATACGATCTTTTCTGGGATTCTTTCAACAAAAGATGCGGCTGTTAAGTCGTATGTGTGTTGTAGTATAAAAAAGGCTTATAGTTCGTACTCTAACCTAAACAATAATAGTTAGCCTTTAACTCTGAACGTCGAGAGAGTGCAGTATTATGTGTTTTTACACCACAACATACACAATGACGAAATAGTACCACCAGTAGATTGAATGAATCCTAGGAGAGATTCTATTGGTCATGAAGTTAAAAACTGTTAGAAGTCTTGCAGGGAATACTGCAGATTGCAGAACGGATATATGCGTGCGAACCTATCCCGTGCATCTCAGGAAAGGAAATTCGTCAGTTAATTTTTGCTCCAAGTTGACAAAATGCCTTGTTCTGCTCTTATTGTGATTATTTAACATTCCGAGTTGTTATTTCCAAGACTTACTGAATCTGTAGAGTTTAGTTATAGAATTATATGCTGTTATTAAAAGATAAAATATTTATATTTTCGCTCTGATCATTAACAGTAGTCGTAATTACCAGTAAACAACAATGTTAAATCATATTACGGTTTTCAAAAATGAATGAAGGAAGGTGTCTTATTTTTAAGCCACACATACAAATTGTTCACTTATTGTTGATTCTTAGAAAGCACAAGTCTTATATCGATAGAATGGATTTCCCATTCAAAAGTATATAGATTATGATTCTGCTGAAATATACTTTTATTATTCCCAAAACTCATGATCGTGTGAAAATACTTTTTTTCTCATGACTGAATGACATAATTTCTAGATTACTTTGTAGTTTTCATTTTTGACTTTCTAATCTAAAATACACCATCGAAATAAGCGGTTAAAAGCACAACACTATAGATTTACAAATAAATTAAATAAGTATTTAGAACATACTGTAAAAATTTTATTTCAAGAAAAGTGCTTACCTTTTTAATTTGCTGTCTCATATTCTGATAATGACAGAAGCAAGCATTAGTATAAATAACAAACGCCCCCCCCCTTCCTACCCCCCCCCCCCCGAAAAAAACTCCGCTGCAACTCAATCGATTGGAACCAAACCAATCAATAAATTAAAACTCATCTTTAAACTAAGACAGTAAGCACGTATTGTCAAACGATGATAAATTGTTTGTCATCAATTTTAAGTCCCATACATGTATAGCTTTCATCTGCTTTTGTCAAGCAAGGCCATGTGATAAAATGCTGTTGATACTACGAGAATATTTAATTCTTTAAGTGGTTCCAACGCTCCAAAAACGCATCAAAAAAATCAATGGGAACCAAATCAAACAATAAATCAAAACTCATCTGAAAACTAAGACTTTAAAGCACTTACTGTTAAATGATGATGAATTGTTTATCAGTGTTTTTAAGTCCTATACATATATAGCTTTCATCTGCTTTAGTCAAGCGAGGCCATGGGATAAAACGTTGTTGATACTACGAGAATATTTAACTCTTCAAGTGATTTCGAAGAGATATATCTTGCATCAAGATCTGACTATTTTTGCAAATGACAATATCCACTAACCAATTTTGCTGACAACGAGATATTTCGTCATCAAGATATTGTCGATTTTTTTTATACTGACGAGATTAGGATATGGTTCGTTTTCTTCTAATGACTAGATACCTCGTGATCAAGGTATTGCAGACTTTTTTTATTGGACGAGATTAAGATCTGGTTCGTTTTCTTCTGATCACTAGATAGATACCTCGTGATTAAGATATTACAGATTTTTATGGGGACGAAATTAAGATCTGGTTCGTTTTCTTCTAATGACGAAATAACTCGTAGTCAAGATATTGCAGATTTTTTATGAGGACGAGATTTAGATCTGGTTCGTTTTCTTCTATAACAAGAAACCTCGTCATCAAGATATTGTAGGTTAAAAATGGGGAAGAAATTAAGATCTGGTTCGTTTTCTTCTAATGACGAAATAACTCGTAATCAAGATATTGCAGATTTTTTATGAGGACGAGATTAAGATCTGGTTCGTTTTCTTCTATAACAAGATACTTCGTCATCAAGATATTGCAGGTTTATTATGGGGACGAGATTAAGATCTGGTTCGTTTTCTTCTATAACAAGAAACCTCGTCATCAAGATATTGCAGGCTTATTTTGGGGACGAGATTAAGATCTGGTTCGTTTTCTTCTAATGACAAAAGTATTTCGTCCGTCAAGATCTCGTCAATTTTGCTCCGCCTTTCGAGACAACCACCAGGGCATCGCAAGCGAAAAACAAACCCAACTTCACAGCCTTGAAACTCATCAAGCGTGCGTACTTCTACTCCAATTCACGAACCGAAACGCCCATCACAACTCGGACGAGTCCAATCCTTCCGCTCTCGACCACGCAAGGACCCCGATCATGGAGGACCAGGTCCGAGGGAGTTCCGTCCGTCTGCTGCCGGCCCGACGAGGCTCCGGGTGCCGGATCTCCGAGAGGCCTCTCCGGCGAATTGACGCCGTTGCTTCACGAACGCCGCTCACGTGATGGGGATCACGATTCCCCCTCCCTTCCCCTCCAGATTACAATCGCAAGCATTCATTCCCGCTGGAAGGATTATTAATCGTGTGTGGATGGTAAATGCCCGGAGTTTTTGCTTTCAATTTCGTTCGGGTCTGATTTTTGCCTTTTTTTTATATCTGGGAGGTTCTGTTCGCTTTTGGGAGATTGTGGGAGTTGAAAATCGGATGTAGTTCTTCCGAAGGAACATGTTTTGAGATATTAGCATGGTTGGTAGATGTTGAGCAAAGCGGTTGAGATAGTAATAAAGTCTACGGAAACGTTGGGACACGGTGGAGTTTTTAAATCTGTAATGTGTTTTACCAGTTACTGAGTTATCATTAACGGATTTCCAAGCGAAGAAATTTTATTTTAACTATGAACACTGAGTGTCTTTTGTAGGAAATTTTATTTTAAAGAAAAACACTGAGTGTCTTTTGTATGAAGTTTTATTTTAAAGATGAACACTGAGTGTCAGTTGTAGGAAATTTTACTTTAAAGATGAACACTGAGTGTCTTTTGTTGCAAATTTTATTTCAAAAATTAATCCAGAATGTCTTTTGTAAGACATCTTATTTTGAAGATGAACACTGAGTGTCTTTTGTAGCAAATTTTATTTCGAAAATGAATCCAGAGTGTCTTTTGTAAGACATCTTATTTGAAAGATGAACACTGAGTGTCTTTTGTAGGAAATTTTATTTCGAAAATGAATCCAGAGTGTCTTTTGTAAGACATCTTATTTTGAAAATGAACACTGAGTGTCTTTTTGTAGAAAAATTTTATTTCCAAAATGAATCCTGAGTGCCTTTTGTAAGACATCTTATTTTAAAGATGAACACTGAGTGTCTTTTGTCGGAAATTTTATTTCAAAAATGAATCCTGAGTGTCTTGTCGGGACAGGATTTGATATTTTATGTCACAAGGGCTAAAACTGTCCAAGTTACGCCAAGCACTGTTTTCTTACGTCGAGTAAATGGACGTATACGCATACAATTACAGGTTATGTTGACTCAAGAGAGAAATACACCCAGGATAGGTAACTCTCCAAGTAGTTTCGACGAGATATTGCATCAAGATCCGATCAATTTCGGTAATGATAAGATATATCACCGTCAAGAAATTTCTTATATTCTTTATAATATTAAGATCTAGTCAGCATTTTTTCTTATAGTGACAATATATCTCGTTCATCGAGATCTGATAAGTTTTTCTAATGACGAACCCTGATGTGGTTGTCTCGACGAGATACAACACGTAGAAATAACCATCAGGAGGGTTAATGAAATCGAACTTGCGCTGACTATAATTCGGATAGTACAAGATTTTTTTCTCTTTCGTCTTTTATTTTTGAGATGCCTCTTTTACCTTTAGGAATCAGTTTTCCTTCGATGGTACTTATAAGTGTCATTGTATACCTGCAATGGCATGCTTTTCCAATATCCCACAGTGGCTGCTGAATAAGTTTAGGGACCCCTGGTTTATTTTATCGTTTCAACATATTCTGCTGTAGGTTTAAACTCTAATTGCTTCTATATTTCAAAGAAATATTAGGAAGGAAATAAATTGCGCAGAAAAAAAAAATTGCAATGCGTCTTGTTGACTTCACAACTTCACTTGCTGTCATTTCGGAAATCTACTTTACAATAAGTCGCTAAAAGAAAAACTGAAATTTAAATTGTTTTCAGAGCACAAAACTAAAAAAAAACGTTCAAAACCAGACAAAATGTTCTTGAGGCAATAAAATTTTTGCTTTAGGTATTTCATAAAAAATACTTGAACCAGATTTTTCCCTTCGAGATTGAACCCAATCTTCAATTCTGTTCGAATATATATATATATATATATTTTGTCATCAGAATTCAAAGAAATAATATTATAGCATTTTGTCTTAGACAAAGAATAAAAACAAATGACGACGAAAGCAGATTTTTTTGACAAATAAAAATTTAATGTCTTAAAAGTGCATATAGCATAATGAAATATGGATGAACAATAATATGAAAATGTCGTGTTTAGTGTACTCCATATTTAAAAGTATTCGTGTACTAGATTATTTCTCGTTGTATTCGATCACAATAGTATTCCAGAAAACTAAAAATTCACACGAGTAATTCAGCGTTTAAATACTACAGTATAAATGTTGCATTGAACACGAATCCACTGTCAAAAATCATCATTTGATTGAAGCATAAATAACAATACTACGATCCACTGGTTTCCTCTTGCTGTGGGTTCCAACTTTGATCAATTATGTCACCATTCCTATGCTCTAACTACACTGTTGGGGGAATCAGAACAGTTTCATGCAATTTTTATTATTTTGTCTTATATCGCTGTTGGCAAAGTCTTTCTATCGGTCCATCGTATTATTTTCATATACGTTTTCGAATGGTTATTCGATACTCGAAAACCAAGTAAACGATTCTCTTCATCTCTACTTTCGGGCGAATGCAGGTAAGAGGACGAAAAGAAATCGACCCCTTGCACCACCCCCATTGCTCGAAAGTGGCAGAGACCTGACCCCTCGGTCTCCCCCTTCTGAAACGAATCTCCCTCACCCCCCGCAAAGCCACGAGCACGGCTTGTCTGGCTGGCTGCAGATAGCCGAAAATGCGGGCTCCTCCAGTCATTTATCATGCTCAGCTTGCAGATATACAACTGCGTTGCCATAGAAACACTAACAAACTGCTCTTTTCTGTTTACCCCCCTCCCTTTTTACCCGATCCCCTTACAAGGCTCCCATCCTTATCCTGGGTATGGCTCCCACTCACATCGCAAAACTCCAGAACGCATTCAGGTTTACAAAGTTTCGCCGTTTTCTTTCTTTTTTCCTGTGCCGCTTGTTCCCTTTATTATTTTTCTTGTGTGTCCTTTTCTCTCCGTGCGGTATTTTCACCCTTCCCTCCCCCCTTTCCCGCCATAGGGCGTTGCTATTTTGTGAAAGGCAGGCTTCTGCGCATGCGTCGTGGAGGTTCGCCTCCTGCGGGTAGTGGTGCCGAGTATCAAAAAGCGAAGTTTCGGATGGTGTCGGCTCGAACTCTGATTCCCTGGTTTGTGTTGCGTTTGTCTGTTACTTCACTGCAGAGTCTTCTCCACTGAGAGGATGGCTTGCGATCAGTTTTCTTAGCTGTTAGTTAGAAATTGCTTTGATTTTGTTCAGTGGTGACTAAATTCCATTGATATTTCAGTTCTCAAAGCAAGTTAACCCTCCATGTATGTGATTAACACTGCATCCATTTGACCCTCCTGTTGGTTGTCTCGACGAGGCATCTTGAGCAAAACTGACCAGATCTTGACGGACGAGACAGCTCGTCATTAAATAAACAAAAGCAAGTTTAACCCTCCATATATGTGACTTACACTGCATCCATTTGACCCTCTTGTTGTTTGTCTCGACGTGGCATCTTGAGCAAAACTGACCAGATCTTGATGGACGAGACAATTCGTCATTAAACAAACTCCTAAAAGCAAGTTTAACCTTCCATATATGTGACTAACACTGCATCCATTTGACCCTCTTGTTGGTTGTCTCGACGAGATATATGAAGCAAAACTGACCAGATCTTTATGAACGAGACAGCTCATCATTAAAAAAAAACTCATCAAAGCAAGTTTAACCCTCCATATATGTGACTAACATTGCATCCATTTGACCCTCTTGTTGTTTGTCTCGACGTGGTATCTCGTCTTGAGTAAAATTGACCAGATCTTGATGAACTATACAGCTCGTCATTAAAAAAAAAACCAGATCTTGATCTTGTCGTCATCAAACTTTCGGTAAAATATTGGTGATCAGATATCTCGTCTTTAGTAAAGCTGAGAGGATCTCGTCAAAACCACTTGAAGGGTTAATATATCACTAACTTGCGAGGTTGGTAGTGTATAACGCGCCTGAAGGATGGATGTAAACATTTGAATGTTTCAATCCAACCTTATTTTTCTTTCATTCGATCATAGCATTCCCCTCATTTGTTTTACCAATTAAATAAATTATCTACAGTACAAATTTCGTTAATTTTTGTTAGGAAAATTTGCAGTTAAAATTAGATAGTCGAAACCACTCAGAGGGTCATCATATTTCACTAACGACACCGCATTCCCACCTACTGTTGATTACGACCACCACTTTCCCATCCTTTGTTAGCAGCGTCCAGACTTGTAGAATAAACATGTTTTCAAAGTGACACCAATACGGTCCCTTACAACCACCAACTACCCATCCATCCACTGTTGTCAGTGTCCTGGAGATATATCTCGATAAAGAATTCCAATTACCCATCCACTGTTATAATTGTCTTGGACGAAATATCTCGTCGAAACCACTTAGAGGGTCATCATGTTTTACTAACGACACCGCATTCCCATATATTTTCTTTCACGGCCACCAACTTCCCATCCTTTGTTATCAGTGTCTTGGACGAGATACCTCGTCGAGACCTGGAGGCTTAACATGTTTCACTAACGACACTTCCACCAACCAGCTTCCCACCAACGCTCGCATACGACCACAAATACACAGAACACCATCTTCCCATCCACTGTTATAAGTGTCTTGGAAGAGATATATCGTCGAAACCATATGGAGGGTCATCATTTTTCGTTAACAACACCGCATTCCCACATACTTTCGTTCGCGATCACCAACTTCCCATCCTTTGTTATCAGTGTCTTGAACGAGATATCTCGACGAAACCTGAAGAGTTATCGTGTTTCACTAACGACACCGCATTCCCACCTACGCTCGCATACGACCACCAATACACAGAACACTATCTTCCCATCCACTGTTATCAGTGTCTTGGACGAGATACCTCGTCGAAACCTGGAGGGTTAACATGTTTCACTAACGACACCGCATTCCCACCTACGATTGCTCACGAACACAAAGAACACCAACTTCCCATCCATCCACTGTTATCAGCGTCTCAACACGAGCAATCTCGTGTACCGGTCCTTCCAGCCAGCAATAGCAGATGGTTTGGCGTTTTCGGAAAAGCAACCCCTGCCGCGTCTCCTAAATTCAAATTGGACGTGAATGGGTCCCCCCTCAAGTGCGCATCACACGGACGGGGGCAACCTTCTTATGCACTGGTGCGGCTGGTTTTTGTCCAGGGACGACAAGCTTCGCTGAGCGCGTCCCATTTCGCAGCGCAGTTTTGTCACGAGTAAATGGGGTTAATTTTGTAAAGCTTTTCGGCGGGCGAATTTAAATTCGAGTTCTCTCCACCCCCCAGTGCCCCCTTCTCTCCTGAGAATTGTTTTAATGAAGAGAACTGGAGTGCGTTTTATGAAATTTGCAAACGCGCCCGCTCGGAGTGAGGTTGGTCCATTAAGGTCCAGTTGTCGACTGGAGGTAGAAGAGGTGAAGAGGACTTTTTTTTGAAGTTGGGATATGTTTAACGTTAACGCTTAATGGAACAAGAAGTGATGGAGTTGGATATCTCTCTCATCTGTATTCATTAGACTTGAGTCTTGTATCGTTACTGGGGGTTTATCATGCAGTATTTCATCAGTAGTTATATAATGATGTTTTTATTTTTGTATCGTGAATTTATCTTTTTTTTCCTTGTTTAATATTAGTGGACTTGGTATATATTTCTGTCGATAGGAAAAATAGTGTCGGTGGCAAAATAAAAAAAGAAACTTTATTGAAAATAAAATGTTGGTAGTTTATATATCTTGCTTTTGTTGTTAAATCCACTTCTTAGGTATCTTGTTTGCGAAAGAATCATAAACGATGTTCTCGTTTTCTAACTTACTCGTTACTTATCGTTAACTATAACTTACTCCTAACTTATCGTTTTACTTTCTTTTTAGTCATACTTATTAATAAATGTGTTTCGGTTCATCTCAGTTAAAGCTAGTATTACTTTTTTTCAATGCTATTTTTAATCTTTCTGGAGTTTACGCAGGACTTACAATGTAAATAACAAAAATTTTCTTCCATAAGCCCCAAAAAGAATAATTGTAAAGAATCATCTGTGGTTTTGAAGAAAATACCGAGGAAATTTAAGTTTTCTAAAAGTATTAAACCAAACTTAGCTAAACTATTTCGCATTTAAAAACATCACTGTTTCTAAACATACAAGTTAAACGCAGAACAAGCGCATATATTTTTGGTCGAGAAAGCAGCAAAATGTGTAAATTTCAAAGACAAAATGCACCGCTTGGTGATTAAAAACTTGAAGTTTAAGCTGCAAGGTAATGCAAAGTAACAAATGGCACAAGAACATACTACTTGTTATTTGAACTATTTCGTTTCTATTACTTGTTATCTTTCTCCTGTAGCTTGTTTCATGGTATTAAACCTCTGAGCGTTACTAGCTTTCCAAATAGTGTATTATTGCTATTATCCCACAATACACACAATCGCTAAATATCCACATATTTTAGTTAAAAGAATGCTAAGAAAGATTCTATTGGTTCAGGAGGTCACACAGGGAAAACTATAGATTGAATAAATGATATATACGAGTCTCTCTCTCTCTCTCTCTCTCCAACCCTACCCCCTCAGTGTGTTAATAAAAACATATGAGGAATTGTTTAAGACTTGCACTTATTCCTAATTTATACAGAATACGATTTTAAACAAGCTATTGCAACAATTAAATTGACAGCTAAAGCTTTCTTGCTTTTGAATGTATATCACTCTGTTTATACCACTGTTTGTGTTCAACGTCTATGATCGTTTCCAACCGGTCTCAGGGATAATTTGTCCCTTTTCCAAATACCCTTCCCATCGTACATTCGTAATCGGAGCACTTGTAGGCAGACTCACCCGTTTATAAACAAATCCGTCCAAAAGATACGCTACTTCATCAACAGTTCATAAATCACCCACTTAGACAGCACGCTGTTAAGTGCTCGGGATCCCACATGATCTTTATCTGTTCCACAAAAAAAGGTATGGACTAGAAGGAGGGTTAGGAACACAACCCCTCCGTTCTCTCCAAGACCCCCTGTTCCCTCCCCTGGAAGGAAAAACTTTGCAGAACGTGTTTCTTCCATCTGCTTCCCAGAAAGGAGACGAGGGGGAGGTGCTGTGGGATGTGTCTGCCCCCCTTGCAAGCGATCGTCTTTTGCAGGCGGCCGTTTCTGGCCCCGTGTTTACGAGATTTCGGGGGGTTTAGAGCTACAAATTCATCGCTGTTGACCTTTCACTCGAGGGGAGGAAGGAGGGTTTAGCTTGTGTGAGAATGTTGGGAGAGGATGGATTTGTTGATCGAAAATCGTCTCTCTGGGAAGATGTAGTTTTTGCGGATGGGTAAGCGTCTGTGTTTGTGTGCCAGGCTTGTGTTTGTAAAAGATGGACCTAAGATGTTTTTGTCTCTTACAATCTGTACCAGTGCCCTTCCAGAGAACATTTGCGTTTGAAGTAGCTTCGTAAAATGTTCCTGAACCTCTAAAAATGCTGAATATATTTAGATTGCGATAGACACAAAAATATTTTCCCTCCAACAACTGGTGTTTTTGGTACAAACAAGGTGCGAACAGATGTCTGTGTAGGTGCACCCGCAATAGGTAGTTACCGTTAGTCCTTACTGGGATATTGATTCAAAAGTTACGAGGCGTTGTCCTTGGGTCTTTCCGTTAGGGATTGATCCCGGAACGTCTCCGATAGCTTGTCGTGTTTCTCCCGTGCGACTTCAATTAATTAATTACGTACCTACCTAACAGGGACGATCACCAACATTCATTACACTTATCAACAGGGATTCAAACACTATAACCACTTTACCAGTTAAATCGAAAGACCAGAATATTTTGTCGCTCTGAGGAAAGACTCTTGATGACAAATCACTCTGGAATTCTTATAACTATGATCAGCAATTCAAGGGCATTGTAGTTGAATTATGTTTATGTAACCTTTTAAGGCTTTTGTCTGCAAAATTATCTTTCATATTTTCTGTCTTATGAGAATAGTGGTTCCAAATCCCCACTAGATATGGTTTTCCCATGAATTTCTCAATAATTTATTTCGATTTTTTCTCTTGTGTATGTTTAGGCCATGATTGGCCCTCATCGATCCGGCAAATGGCCTATATGGCCACTTGCCTATCATAACCCAACCCAACCAACCTGACATCCATTGGGTATGCAAACTGCGAGCATCATCGCAGGTTCGAGTCTTGTTTCTTTTCTTGATTGTATTTTTCTTTTCCCTATCAATATGACTTTTCTTGTATTCTTTACTTGATGGTTCCTGTCTTGTGTTTGGATCAGCCTGGCACAATTTAGCCCATGCGCTATAAAATCCAACCGCCCGATGATTTTCTAAGTATCATACCCTATGCATTAGTTGATGTTGTCTTGTGTTTGACGCAGCATGGCAAAATACGACTCTTGCAAGATAAAAACACAACTATCCAAGTGCACAAATTTTGTGAAAGGTGTTGCAGAGTTGGATATGCGAAGGAATAAGGTTGTTGTGTTATTCGAAGTTGGTAGTGATTCAATGTAAGATAGGTTTTCCATGTGAGATGTAAACACATCAGTTCTGTCTTCCTTCTATTGAACATATCGATTGATACAAAGTTATTGTTCACAAGCTCCAAATGCTAATCGCATGTTTCGCGAACTAAACTCGTGAGTGAATGCAAATCGCACTGGGGCAAAGGGGAAACACGCGAGAGGAAACATCGTTTCATTATCCGATCAATCCGAACTTGATCACGAGTCTTCGACCCAAAAGGCATCTGCGAAAAACGCAGCGAATTGATTTATTAGCAGCGGAGAGGCGAGAAAAAAAGTGGAAGTGATAGCGAATTGTCGTTCTGTCACATTTCGAGTGCACTTATGATTGTCGAACATTTTCACTCAGTTCATGAATGGCTAACAACCCGTACAATCATCGCACCCTCATAAATTACATCGTGACGTCACGCGTCCCCCGGGGGGGTGGAGAGGGCCGTTACCGTAGAGGCGTCTTGCGGGACAGGGCCATCCCCTCGAGTAATTAATATGCACCGCACTCGGTGCCAGTCATGTGACTTTTTGACCCCGTCGCCCTAAGCCACGCCTACTACCTTCACGACCCCGCCCACGGCCTCTTGCGTCAGAGGGTTCGTGGCACTCCCACGGCGAATGGGTGGCCTCCATGCCACAGGTGCTCGCTCGTGGCACTGCGCATGCGCCGCAGTGAAAGAGGAAAGCAGGCCGGGTCTGTGGAGACGATTCTCTGTTTTGCGTTGTATCTGAGAAGGAAATTTTTGGGTGAAATGAAACAAATGGCGCTTATCTTTTCTTCGCTACACAGGTCTCTTGTGATTTCAAATCTTCTGAAACTTTCCTCTTGTCTGAGTATATTGATAATTCCATTATTTAGCCATTCCATTATTACAGTACTGAATGCTTAGATTCAGAATTATTTGTTGGATATTATGAATAAGTTGATAAATTTTGAAGATAGATTCGAAAGCAATCAGGAATTAAATGTCTCGTGATGCTTTAGTCATGGCATTTTCCTCTGCAATCATTGGTTGGTTTCATTTGGTTGATTTTTATTTCGTTGTTAAGAAATATTTTTATTGGTTTGTATTGCTTAGCCATGTTAAGAATACGCTTTCCACGCTATTGTTTCAATGATGGCGTTTTTTTGCCTAGTTTACTATGGAATAATTACTAAAAATGTATCGTCCTAGAATAAGATTATTAAATATTCCCAAATCATTGCTTGTAAGGGTTCGTATTTTGTACCCATTACTCTAAATGCCATATACTTCCCACAAAGAAATCTTTTCGAAATTTTTACTTCAATTTGTAATGTTGTATCTTTTAAAAAAAATAATTTGATTAGATAATTTGTCTTAAAATATTATGAAAATATGCGATTTTGACAGACATAAATGCTTTATCCTCATGTAATGACCGAAATTTATCTTTAGATTTTTTTTTTCTTCGCTTTTATACCACTAGTGCCTTATGTTTGACCAGGTTTCGGTACATGAAAATGCAGATATTGATTGATTACGATGTAGCATATTTCTTATAAACTTTAGGTGGTAAAAAAAAATTGATGTTGATGGTTGCTTCAAGTGTCTCAACCTGGAAACAAATATATACATTTGTTAAGATTTATACAGTTGGGTTCATACGAAAGCCTACTTGCAAAATGCTTCTACTTATACTGTTTGGTGTATTTTTTTTAAGTTAAATCTAATACGCTTTTAAGTAAATAATTATTTTCACCTTCTGAACGTCATGAAATGTCAAACAAGTATTACTTTTACACAACAAGTAATGGCTAAATATCCATATCTAATGTTAAAAAAAAATCAATTGACCATCTAAAGATAAAAATTTATCAAGATATAACCCACACTAGTTAACCCTCTTGTTGGTTTACCTGCGCGTTGAAAACTAAACTATAGTGGCCAGCCTGTAGTGCTGAAACATGTTCCAAATTATCACCAGTTATGGGCAAGGGCCATTTTGCTTTTCCTAGTTGGATATTCCTTAACCTTTTTAGGCTGGGAAACCCCAAGGGAAAAATTGAAGGATCATTCCCTTGTAGTAACAGGACAGTTTGGGGTTGAGCAGGAATCAAGTCATTAGCGAAACCGACCAGATATAGATGGACGAGGTATCTCGTCAAAAATTAATTGAGTGTTAAGCCGTACAAACTGCAGGTTGCAGGGTTACCACCAGGGTTAACACTCAATTACTGTAAGCCCCTCAGAGGGTTAAAACCTAATAACCATGGCTCATCCAACGACCAGAATCGAGTAACCTTTAGACTAAGGCCGGTAAAGCAGTTTAACCATGAACGCGCAAAGAAAGAATCTCGACAATGCAGTACATCAGTTGTACCTTGAAAGTTATAAGAATCGCGCCAAGAGAGAATTTAGACTACGGCCATTACAGCAGTTGTATCTTGAAAGTTATAAGAATCGCGTTATGGTGTACGTATATACCCAAAAAGTTTTTATTTTAATTTTGACTTTAAAAATCAAGGTTTTTTTTTTTTTTTTTTTTTTTTTTTACCAGAGGTAATTGGTGTTTTCCTAAAATTATTTCAGTGAGAATAAAAATTAGATTGTGCAACTAATTAACTATCTATTTCAGATATAATTAGCATGTTTTTCAAAACATGATATCTAAAATTCTAATTTACTCAGAAAGACGATTCCCATAGGAAATTATTCCTAATATTATTTGGAATAATATTAGGAATGTTTCATGTTTTGAACCTCTATCAAGTGTCTAGAAGAAATAGTTTTTTAACAATTTTTTGATCAAGGAAGCGTAAAAAAATTAAAAATTTTCAGGAATTTCAACGTTTAAAAATCTATTAAAAATCCATTTCTGGACTTAATTCTATGATTGTGGTTCAAGGCTTTCACTGTATTATATGTATCATAATGGTGCGAAAATAATTATAATAGGTTAATTCATTGTTGAGTTATCATGTATTGAACAAAGAATCCTATTACAATAACACAGTTCTACAGAAATCGAGTTTAAAGTTTAGGAAGCATGTCGGTTCCTGGTGACAGTACCTTACAAAAATCCTAGTAACTAGAAAACTATGTCGAATATTTGCAAGATCTTGGCATCGTTTGAAAGCTAAGAAATTGAAAAATATTTTGAATTAATAAAACAAATATTGATATTTGAGTCGATTTTCGTGATTTCTAGTGTATACATACATGTGCCGTATATGCCAATCGTGCTTGTTATATCTATAGCCGTAGTCAAAAGGTTAAAAAGTAAATTATTTTTGCTTTAACCCTCTGAGTGGTTCACACGTATATATCCGAAGCCTGCAGTCCTCCCCGCATGAATTCGATCCAATTTCGACCTCAACGACCAATAGAATGTTTTCCAAGGATTTTATTCAACCACCCAATGTGGTTTAGTCATTATGTCTGTTGTGGGATAAAAACAACATTACACTGCTTGCAGATCTCGTGATGCCTAGAGGGTTAAAATTATCGAGAAATTTTCAAAAGAAACCATACCAATTCCACATCGCCGAAAAAAATCAAAAACCTAATTTATAATTACGCCATTTCATTTCAAATGAAAAAAGAAGAACAAAAATCGGAAAAAATCAGACGAAACGAAATATTAAAAAAAAAAAACGTATTCAAATCGCTCGATCGAACGTGACTATCCACTCGTTCTGGAAACATCTCCACTTCAATCCAGCTCTCCCACCCCTCCCCACTCTCCACCCTCCTTCTCTCATTTGATTGGATTATTCATGGGCAATTGATCAAGATGCAGAACACATATACACATGCATGCACCCACCGGTTTCAGGTTCTCATAAATAGCACGGAGCGGGGGGTTAGACGGGGGCCGAGCAGGGTAAGAGCGTCCATAATGCCGCAGTGAGGGGAAGGGTTCGATCCAGCCCTGCAAAATAAGTGGCCGTGCAGACTGTGGCAGTGCCTGGACGGACTTGATGCATTGACCCAATGATTCCCGACCGAAATTCGTTTATTCTGTTTAATCAAGGCAATTTCGTAGCACTCCTCTTAATTGCGGAAGATCGAGATGAAGGATGAAGGACTTTTTGGATGGGTCGGGTAGTTTTCAAATGCAAAGGGTATGGAAACGCAAGAGAGACTGATGTTTGCTTGAAAAATCGCAGTAAACAATAGAAAATGGAAAATGGCTAAGATGGTAATTATCAGTTGAGAATAATGCTGGCTGTGAGTTGGTTGGTTCCAAAAAATTTTCAGTTGAGAATCCGCTAAATCCTCAGTTGAAAACTGATAGGTTCTAGAATGTTATATTCTAGGTTGTTTTTCAACCAACCGATGTGGTTGTTAAGTCATTTTGTGTGTTGTGGTGTAAAAACAACACTACACTGCTAGGTAGTCTCGTGGCACACAGACAGTGAAGCGTATCGAGAGCCAATAAAATGTTCAGTGTTTTTCAGTTGTGAATCCTTTTAATCTTCAGTTCCGAACTGGTAGGTGCCAGAGGTTTTCAGTTGATAATTCCTTTAATCATCAGTAGAAAACTGGTACGTTTTAGGTTTTTAATACCTAATCAATTCAACCCACAGTTGAGAATTGGCAGCTGACTGGAGATTGATTGGTAGAAAGCTGTTTCGGTAAAGAATGAATTTAAGCTTTATTTGAGAATTGGTAGATTCCAGTTTTCCATTGAGAATCAGCTTAGCCCCTGTTGAAACTGTTTTTGCCGGAGGTTATCAGCTGGAAAATCAATTCAATCCTGGGTTGAGTACTGGAAGATACCAGAAATTTCTTCAAACAGCATTCTTTCAAAATTACAAATATTTTTGATTAGTTTTAAGGAAGGTTCATAAATTGTATCAACCACCAAAAATGTAAAAATGGTAACAATCTTAACTATTAACCCTCCGAGTAGTTTCGACGAGATATCTCGTCCATCGAGATCCGACCAATTTCACAAATAATGAAATAACTCGTCATCAAATATTGGAAATTTCTTTTTTGATGATGACGACATCACGATATTGGAAATTTCTTTTTTAATGTTGACGACATCAAGATTTGGTCAGTCTTCTTCTAATAACGAGCTATCTCGTCCATCAAGATATGTCCAGTTTTGCTTATGGCTAGTACATCGTGGAGACTACCATCAGGAGGGCTTGCACAGAAGCTTCACCTGCAGTAAGAGAATCTGAAGGACTATTAATAACTCATACCCGACTCGTCAAGCTTTTCCCAGGGACCAGTCGGCTCCTGTCATTGGGTCCTCTCCACCAGAGGGATGTATCCCTTTTTCTCCCGTAACGAGGCGCGTTCCCGGAAGAAAATACAAAAATAAAGCTCCTGACAATTACTCCGGGAAGCCCTGGCCACTTTTGCGAGTAACAATGGACAGGCTGACACCTCGGCACGTGCCCGTTCGGGACCCCATTAGTGGTCTGATTGACGGGTGCGGTGCTTTTTTTTTTCTTTTTCCGAGGGCGTATGGAAAGAGACGGGGAAAAAATAAGTTCTATTATTCAGCTTTTCCATTTGCGGTGGTGGGAGCTTTTTAGCTGGTTAGAGGAGGCTTGCCCTGTCTGCCACCCCCTAGCACAAGAAGGAGAGAGGATGCTGTCGCGTGGTTAGGACAACTCATTAGCGAGTTTTAATAGCTGCTGCGAAAGGAATCCTTTTCCTGGATAGGGTCAGGCATCTGACCTAGGTTTCCATAGAGATTCATAACCTTAAGATATATACCAACTTGTATATTTCAATCAATTGCGATTACAACTGTTCAGTGGATTCACACAACAATTTAACCTTTTGACTACGCTGTACATATAATTGGCTCGATTTTTTCTTGGCACGATTCTTTCTTTCCACGATTCTTTCTTGCCACGATTATTCTAACTTTCAAGGTACAACTGCTGCTCCGACCGTAGTCTAAACGCTTTTTTTCTTGGGGAGATTCTTATAATTCTTATAAGTACAACTGCTGAACTGGCCATGGTCTAAATATTTTTTTGGCGCGATCAAAGTACTATTGCAGTACCAGCCGATGTCTAAAGGTTTAGAACCTACATCGGAAAAGCAATCAGTCAATTATTTTAGTTATTAGAAAAAGACGTATTCCAAATCTTAAGGGAAAGAAACTTCCCTACCTATTTAGTAATTACTTTATTTGTTGCAGGGATCTCAGAAATTAGTCTTATCATTTTGTCAATTTTGATTTCAGTTGTTAATTGGATTCGCACTTCAATTAAAGAACTTATTTCCAAAAAGCCTTAAATTTTGTCAGTATTCAAAAGGACGTTTTAAAATTTTAATTGAAAGAAACGCTCCAATCTATTTAGTTGTTAGTTTGTTTTGCTGTAAAGAAACTTTTCTGATCAGGCATCTGATAATGTTTTACAAGATATTCACAACCTAAGATGACTTTGAACTTACAGGTATTGATCTCTTTATCTGACGATGGTGCAAAATATTGGTGACGGTCCGGAATTGATCCTAGACCGTCACCAATTGCCCTTTCTGTTGCTCCGTTACGATGTATATAAATTCAACTTGTTCATGAATTCATATGGGAAACTGCAAAACTCGCTAAAATATCTTTTGAGCAATGCTATGCCAAAAAGGAATCTTATCTAAGAAATCGTAATCACAATCATAATTTCCAGAGAAGAAGCTGCTATCCATCACATTTAAATTTAAATTAATAACAATAATACTACAAAAAAATACCATCACTTTGGAGGATTGGAAAAACGTGACGGGCTCTTAATTTAATCATGGAGAAGCGATTTCAAATAAATGGAAGAAATGCGAAAAAAAAAACTTTCCACCTACATCGTTTTAAGGATTATTTTTGCGCGGGTGATCAGCTTAAGATGTGAAAGCTATCGGAGAGGAAATGATTAAAGACAGAGAACCCAAGGGGAAGGGAAGTATAGCTTCAGAAAAAAAATCGCATTAAAAACAGCGAGCGAAAAAATCAATTTGAATCATTAACGCTTCTTAAAAGAAATCATTCTCTCAGACTAAATTAGAAGAGGAAAATACAAAAAAAAATCGCACACAAGAGGATGAGCTCTTCTAAGGAAACAGAAAAGAAAAGGGAGATGAGAAATGATAAATCCTCTCTTTACTGCGCCTTTTGATTAAAAGTAAAGGAAACGACGACGATTTAGCGCTATGTGCTATCCGTCTCTTAAGAGGATAACAGAAAACAGCAATAGAGAGAAACTAAAGACATTAGTTGATATCAAAGATGAACGAAAATTTCTCTCCTGACGATTATTTGAGCTCATCAGCATAATCGCTTGCACCTCTCGCCCCTCATCCTTTTTTGTTCTTACCTCTCTTTCCCCGTGTTCTGCAGCCGAGAGAAAAACGAGATTAGTTGAAATGTATTAAAAAGAGGAGAATAATTTTTCTCTCCTCCTTTTTGATTAGAAGATGAATAGCGCTGGAATTGATTATTGAAAAGCCCAGACACAACTAGGATAGGGAAGTTACGGTGCTTCCGAGAGGAGAAATGAAACGAAATCAATTGTTCCAGGACCCCTTTCATTTGGAGAGGGGTACATCACGCTGAGGAAAACATCTTCATTAACCTTCAGGGGTTATTAATTATTGTTTCCCAGTTATACACGATTAGTTTGAGATGAAAATAAAAACTTTCTGAATAACCGATGTAATAATGACAGCATAAAATAACTGTTATTTGGAAGAGTATTGTTTTAATTAATCAGTGATCAGGCATCATTTTAACGCTTTGTAGAACATGCTGATCGATTCAAAGGAGAATTATTGATTTTGGTAAACGATATAACCCTCGTAAATTATACTATAATTTATTTATTTACGTAATGAAGGTAGTAAAGTATATAATGTCATAGTTACCACCTTTTAAAAATTATCTTTTATTGATACCATATGTGTCTCAGGGTCAATTAAACATTCTTCACCTTGCAGTTAAACGACAAACCTTAAAAAAATTATAATAAATTTTTCAAGAATATGTCATATCGCCATAAATTTGTTAACGGGATGATAATTTTATAATTTATTTTTGTGCTTGTCGTCTCTAAGGTAAGCAACATTCTAAGCGTTGAATTAATTTTATTTTAAATCTGCTTATCAATAACAGTTGGTTTATGGTTTGATCGATTCCGACTTTACTTGAGCAATTTGTTGTTTCACTATTTCGACTGAATAATTATTTCCATTTTACAAACTTTATTTTCGTTTATATATATTTCTGCAAAATCATACCACCAAAAAAAGAAGTCCAATAAACGTCTGCAGCAGTGTTCCAACATATTGCTATGCTTCCAAAACGTCATGTTTACAGTATTTCCATACAACTATCTAAAGATAAAAGCCCAAACTACTCTCTTCCTCCACGAAAGGAAAGTTATATACAACCCAGGCCAAAGAAGACGCAAGGTAGAAAAAAAGGAAACCCCGATTGAAGAAGAAAGCTCACGTAAAAATAACGATCCACCGCGGGATTGCAACCATCACCATAGGTTGTTAATTATTCGTCGTTGGAATTATGTCCGTTTTGCCGACTTTATTTCAGTAAAAATTCCTTTCTGCACTATAATACCACTAAAAACATATCCAATAATTGTCTGCAGTAATGCACCAGCACATACGATGATTCTAAAACGTCTTGTTCGCCCTATTTCCTTTAGAACTATCGAAAGATAAAAGCCCAAACTACTCCCTTCTTCCACGAATCGGAACCCATCTACAACCCAGACAAAAAACGACGCAAGGCAGAAGAAAAGAAAGCCCCAATTGAAGAAGAAAGCTCGCGTAAAAATAACGATCCACCGCGGGATTGTAACAAGCACCATCGCTTCTCAATTTAAATATTTCTCGACCGAGCATAAAGGAGAATGTTTATGGCAGCAGGGGGGGCAAAGCCGCACTACAAAACCGAATCACACCCCGCGGAATACTTAGTAGGAGACCTTCCGCACCTCCCACCTCCTTTTCCGAAGGGAGGCGATCCTCCTTTATGCAATCATTAGACAGTCGGAAATGAACATAGACTACAGTGATAATCGTCCTGGTAAAGGGGTGGCAGGGGCATCTGCGCCCAGGGATGCATTTGCCGTGCGAGTCGAGTTTCGATTTTGATAATTTCGTCGGCGATGGATTGCGGTTTGGAATGGCTCCCCAGCCGAGTGTCGTTTGTTGCGGTATTAATTAATAGCCTGGAGGGGTGGTTGCTTGGTCGCGAATGACAATGGGCATCGGGTGTGCTGTTTGGTTTTTTTATCCTTCTCAGATATGCAACACTGCAGTAGGATCGTTTGAGAGAGAGATGACAGCCATTTCCATATTTTGAGTATTGATTGGGTTGGAAAGGAATTACGCGTTCGAATTTCAAGGCCCCAAGCTTGGCTAGTAAACGGGATATACCAACACAGGATTCGTTGAAACAGAATGAAGACGAATCGAAAACTCACTCAGGAGGGACATTTGAAAATCTTGTATAAGGTCACCGAATCGTGTAATCCAGCTCGATAATCTTATATGCATTTTCATGTTTAAAGGTTAATGAATATCACTAAGGTCAAATTAAAAATGTGACGACCACTTATTTAAAATTTGTAAAATATAAAAGCAAATGTAAAAAAAAAAAAAAAATTCCAGTGATTATTTGAATTGTGAATCTGGAATGCGAAAAGTTTTATATGTTTTTAACTGACTTAGTTTCTTTGCATAGAAAGTGATTTCAGTGTTGAAAAAAATTTACTTTCGTTGAATGAATTCTGTTGTTGTTTCTTATGCCTACACTGGCAGACCGGAGGAGTGCCAGGCACGTCAAAGACGGCAAGAGGCGAGGGAGGTGCGCCTTCCATGTTATTGAGCCCCATCGGGAGGAAGTCCGATTTAGCTCGACATACATGACACTTCCGTTTTACAGGAAGGTCCTTTTCATACATCCATTCACTCACACATATCGTAATTTAGATCCTAATCAGAGGCCGATAACCCACTGGTCAGGTACCCCCAGAGGTATTGATTTGGTATGGGAACATGGGGGACTTTGTGACCAATTTAACGTGCCCCAGTCACCATTAGTGAACACGACGGTCTTTAGCCAGGTCGAAGCGCCTATCTTGCAATCATCAGAATTGCAGGCTCCGCCGAGAAAAGAATCCACAACCCTTCTTATGCGAGCCCGACGCTCTACTGACTGAGCTACCGCGGCTCTGAATGAATTCTTGCGGGCATTTATAAAACAAAAGTGAGTTCATTTTGCCTGTCTCTTGGAGCTTATTCAGCTCGGTGTATTTGTCCTCTTAGCTAGCAACCTGCAAGTTGTAGGCTGCGTAGGTTTGATTCCTGTAACTACCCTGTGTTAGTTATCGCTTCTGTATCAGTGAAATGTTTACTAGTGTGTTACTTGTCTGTCTTGTGTTTGGCAAAGCTTCACCAAATATGGCCATTGCTCCTTAAAACCAAATCAACCAATCGTTATTTCATGTGATGATTTATGTCATTTAAGCATTTATTTACTCATCTCTCCGAGTAGTTTCAAGAAGATATCTCGTCCATCAAAATCCAGTTAATTTTGCCTTAGATGAGATACCTCGTCTACCAAGATCTGGTCAAACTTACTGATGGCAAGATACCTCGAAGAGACGAAACTGCCCAATCTTTCCAAGGGTAATGGAGATCCAAGTAGAAAAACCTTGCCCAGAACGTGACAATTTGGACATTTTTTTATGAGGCCACCACAAGGATGTTTCCGACACGGATATAAGCCACCAAGAAGGCTAAGCTTATTTGGATATTTTTACCTCGATTTCCAGTGTGTAGACATATGGTCGTGAATCGAGCATAAAAACTGAAACCCCTTCTCGCATGAACTGTTCTTCGCGATCGCTCCCTAAACGCACCCTGTCAACCCTGCAACCAGCAATTTTTAGAAACTTGAAGTGGGAGGCGGTATGCAAAGACAGAAAGTGCTGAACCGAATCGTACCAGGGATCGGAAACGTCCTCCCTCCTCGTGTCCTCGAGGAGAATCTCCTACTTATCTATCTTGGAGGGAGGAGAGAGGAAGAAAACCCAAGCCGAATTTGCTTTGAAATTGGAGGACAGGAGACAATACATTTCTCGAGTGAAATTATACCCTCCATAGATATGATATATCCTAGACTAGACTAATCCAACCTCTACCCGTATACATAGAAGTAAAAACCCGTTCTGTCTAATACAGCCAAATTCTCCCGTCTTAGTTAACAGATAGAAAATGGGCACAATTGTATACATGATGAGATACTTATAAAACCTGTGTAAAAATATTTAAAAATAAGTATTCACTGAAGAGATCATCTGTGATTCTAAAGTCTCCATAGGATAGCGTTAAAATCGTTGAACAATTTCCAAAATAAAATCAGCTGAATGACGATTCCGAAATTCTAACCTCCAGAGATGTGATGTGCCCTAGACTAGACAAACCCACCCTCTACCAGTTTACAAATATACGAAAGGTAAAAACTCTATTTCCATTGGAATAGCGTTGGGAATCATTTGGCAGTGTTCCAAAGATAAAAGCGATTGAATGAAGATTTCTAAAGGGTTTTAATGGTTTATTTGAAAAAAAAAACCTATTTAAGTCCCGTTATAAAGAGTGTGTATTCAAATTGCTTGGCAAGAGATTAAATAAAAGTATCTCAAACAACAAGCCTAGTTCCTAGATAATAAAGTTCTCATAATCTTTCGTGGTTCATTTCTGTAAACCAGTTACTCTCAAAGTACTGTGTTGATTAATGCTTGAGTGCTTAATTTGCTTAACAAGAATTTAAATAAGTGCTTTACAAATAAACTATGCATAAAAATATTTCCCAAATGAATTCAATTATGAAATATTGAATTTAAGATAGATTGTTGGACATTGGATTTGCGCTAATATCTCACCGCGAAAGCTTAAGGCAAGGTGGTTTTAAGTTTTCAGAAAGTATTAAACTCAATGCAAAAAATGTAAGGCTGTGGATTGTAACTAATGCTACAAAAAATATTCTCTTTGAAAACATCTGACGATTCTTCACGCCTTATCAACTTCTACGATGCACAAGTATTCTTTTAGGAAAACTAATCCCTAATCAAATCACTTTTCCCAGAAGAGAAAAATTAGTTTCTAATTTATAAGCTCAATTTATTAGGGAAAGTGTTTTTTCATCCTAGCCTTCTAGTGCAGAATAAAAAGTACTTGAGAGGTATTAAGCTCCAATTAGGCGGTACTTCTGTCCTTATTAAGCTTTATTAACGTAATTATACTACCATCAGATTCAAAAAGGTGTACAAAATTAATTTTGCAGAAACTACAAGCTACATAATATATTCTTTTACCGAATGCTAATGTTGAAATATGTATGAACAAAGCGCAAATCAATAACTTTTTATTGCTCATCCTTTTTTTTAATTAAAATTGCTTTTTCCAATAAATTAGTAGTACTATATAATAATTCATATTCCAGCTTTTAGTAAACGTGTAGATAGTTGGTTGGCTGTGGGTTCTTATGGCGCAAGAAATTTAACCACAATAAACGTGTAATTTTTCTATACAGTTTTCTTTGCATGATTTCGGAATGGTTTTCTTTTCGCAAACACTCGGGGCACATCCTCTTAAGGTGTATACAGGCTTCCTGAACCGGAAGGAAGTGATTCTCATGCGGCTTATTGCCTCTGATGAACAGAGGAATCGCGAATCCAGGATGCCTTAACCATCTTTCTCTATAATTTCTCCTCTCCATATATACTCGCAATTATTTGACATTGTCTGATTTGTGTTTGGTGGCCAAATATGGCTCTTGCGTCATAAAACCCCCCCAAAAATCACTATTTCTCGCGATGTTTCGCCACATCAGGTACATCTACGCCTAAAACAGTGCAACCCTTACAAGGCACCATTATACTGCGGATTTAGTTCAATTTTTCGCCCTTTTCCTCTCTGAAAGTGAAGAACCCGAGGGAACGCAGTTTTGCTTTTAAAAATTGACACCTCGAACCGGGAAGCCAACAAAATGGCGAGCAAAATAAAATAAAAGTTATTCTTTATGAAAAATGTACCCCTTAGGCTGAGCATCTGTTAGGACGGGACAAGTTTTCCTAGGGCCACGGAGTTATTCTTTTCCCTTTCGTTTTGAAGAGGGGAGCTCTCTACCTTTCAATTTATTGAATACACGACACATGGTATCTGCAAGGAATGGATAAAGTTGGAAAGTTTCTGTTTTAGGTTAAAATGCATTTTTTATCTGTTCTATGGTTATTCTGGGGTTCCTAGTAAATTGATAAAGAAAATAATAGTGTTCAGAAGATCAGTTTCCTTCTTCTTTGCTTAAAGTTGTGTTTTCTATAGGCGTTAAATTTACTGAATACACGACAAATAGTATCTACAAAGAATGGATAAAGTAGGAAAGTTTCTGTTTTGGTTTTAAAATGCATTTTTATCTATTGTATGTGATTATTCTATTGTTTTATTCTATGGATTTCAGTACAAAGATACGAAATTAGAAATGAATTGTAGCCTTAAGATCAATTTCACTCTATTTCGCTTTAAGTTGTTGTGCCTTGTATAAACTGTTACAAAGCTCTAAATCTTTAAGTACAACTGTGTAGTAGGGGTGTTTTATACATCGATGTTTTTTTTGAAAAAACATCGATGTATTGGAGTCGATGTTTTTATAACATCAATGTTTATACTTATCGATGTTTTTACGTTGTTGATGTTTTATTTTTAAATGAAAAGAGTACCGTTATAAAAATTTTAAAAATAACCAAGTAGCATAATTTTCATAATCAGCAAATAGAACATATTTTTAGACCAAAGAGGCCAACGGTGAAGGGTCTGAAAAGTAGGGATGCGACATCTATGTCGATGTTTTCACAACATTGATGTTTTATAAAAAAACATCGATGTATTGGAGACGATGTCGCATCACTAGTTGCTAAACAAGTTTTTAGAAATATGTGGAAAAAAGTTAAAATACGCTGAATTTTAAAAACATCGAGGGTTTTGGGGCGATGTATTATCAACATCGATGTTTTAATTTTGAGCATCGATGTTTTGCTGTCGATGTCGCATCAATAGTAGCTAAACCAGTTTTAAGAAATGGGGAAAAAAAGTTTAAATACAACGAATTTTAAAAACATCTATAGTTTTGGGGCGATGTATTTATTATCAACATCGATGTTTTAATTTTGAACATCGATGTTTTGCTGTCGATGTCGCATCCCTACTGTGTAGTACGTAATGTATTTGATTGGCACCGCGAAATAAGGCAAAAAAAACACAGAAATATGTATCGCAAAACAAATTATTCAATATGATCAAAAGAATTTCGGACGGTTTGAATGCGTGCGTTATATTTGAAAGTTTAAGGTAACACGACCTCTTGGCTAGAGGATAGATCATCATAATTATGGAATTTCTTGAAATTTGAAAAATAGCGTATCGTTACGTTGCTTTATGTCCTTTATTTATATTTTGACTCGGTAACTGATCAAAATTTCATTAAAAATTCAACCTTTCACATCTGCTTCAGCTTACGGCCATAAAAATTACTAAACAAAACAAATATACAAAATGCAAATAAGGCATAACTGCTATAATCCTCACAAGCTATCACCATGATTATATAGTTAGCTAGACTTAGGTGATAGCTTAATGATGAACTATGGTAATAATAAAACTTCTTGCTTATGTTCAAAAATAAAACAATATTCCGAGATTAAAATAAGATAATGTAACAATATTCCGAGAGGTAAGATAAGATAATGTTTTTTTAATGATTTTTTAAAACACAAAATTTTAATGTGAGGTTTTTGTTTTCAGTAACAAACACTTTAATTGAGAATTTCTTCATTGCTACAATTCAGTATCGTATTGAAATCCTGGAGCTCTGAAACAAAAAAACGCTACTCACAAAATAATTTAAAAAACTACTAATGATCTACACTTCAAAGTGATAAATACTTAGCTGATCCTAAAATAATCTCTATTTTCCTTCCTACAGTTGAACCTAATTGGAAATAAAAGTTTTCAATTTATCAAGCGCCATAAAAGTATATATTTTACAGCAAAAATTCCTAAGGAAAAGAACGCAATATAAAAAATAAAAAAAAACTTACTCATTTCTTGGGCAATTTTTGTTTTTAGTGATTAACACTTTAGTTGCGAATTTTCTCCATTGCTACGATTCAATATCTAATTAAAACCCAAAAGCCATGAAAAAACAGTCTCAACTCTCAAAAAAATGCCTAAACTATTGTAGTCGGCGTTTTTGAGTGATCAATACTTCATAAACTAGTCGATTATTACCATTCTGCAGCTGTACGCAAAAACTAAAAACACAAATTTAATTAAAAAGCTTCAAATTTCTTAAACACCACAAAAGTTGGATGAAAAAGAACCAACCCAATCACGTCAACAAATACACTTCTTGACCAAAGAAGAGTTTAACAAAGCCATTCTCTCTGGCCACATTCCTAACTCTTCCCAAGCACTCAGCGCTTGGAATTTCCAAGTTTTCCAAATCCATTTCCCCTCATCGAGAAGGCGAGTAAACAAGCCTCCCCCTTCCACTACTGGACAATCGAATTCCGGCTTAAACGAGGAGCTTTCCAAGCTGACACTCGGGTATTGTCCACTAATTAATTGATGCCATTAATTACACGAAAGGGAAGCTTCAGTGTCAAATGGCCAGGAATGCGTCTGTCGTCAACTCCATTGCTTGCCCTGGACACATTACTACAGGCCGTAGCGTACTTGACTGAAGACGGGATAGTGTACTATGGCCTTTTCAGCTTTAATTCGTAATTGTTTTCGGAGAGATAGGTCATAATTTTTATTCATAATTTGCCCCTTCAAAAATTATTCAGATTTGTTACTGGGTATTTAGCTGATGACCATCGCCTTTTCAGCTTTAGTTTGCAGTTGAGGAGACAATCGTTTCATATTTGACTTCTGAGATATACGGTCCAATTTTTATCCACATATTTAATTTTAACATTCAAAATCATCTTTCTGCTTTGGTACTTGTTTCTCTTCTGTGGACGAGATGGTGTACAATCGCCTTTTCAGCGATAATTTGTGATTGTTTTGAAGGATGCCACAATTTTTATCCGCATGTTTAATTTACTCCTTCAAAATAATAATTGAACTCGTCATAGTTTTGATGAGGATTGTTTGACTGGTATGCCTTCCTTTCAGCTTTAGTTTTCAATTGATGAGATATAATCCTTTTTTATTGTACTTCTGAGAGAATGTCACTATTTTTATACATATATTTAATTTACACATTCAAAATAATAATTCAGCCTTGGTACAAGTTGTTTGACTGAATTGCGGATAGATTATTGCTTTATAGGCAGTTTGGAATCAATGTGATAGTCATTTTTATGACTTCTGAGAGTTATGTCGCACACACAATGACCACAAAAGGACAAATTAATCTACAATAGAAAAATAATTAAAAATGAAACAAAGTTTCGATAAACTAGAATATTTTATTTTTACTTTTTTACTGTTTCTGACAACTTAATACCGAATTGCGACTTCATACTCTTCCGTTTTTTTTACCTCAGCTTGACTGAGGACAGATAGATTTTCCTCTCATCTAATTCCAGCTGCTTGTAAACAAAATGAATTATTCACCACCACCATCCAGAAAACATCATCCAAACATGAAATATTTAATGGGATCATTGCATTGAATACATTCCACCCATTTCCACGCTTCGGCAATGGAATTCTCTGCACGATTTGTGACATCTCCCAAAATACTCGCCATCTTTCCTAAGGCATGGGGAGGAGGTTTCCGGGATAAAAAAAAATCCCGGAGCTGTGAAAACCGAGACGGCATTTCGACCCGGAGCACGTCCCGAGACCTTTCAGAGCCTTAAAACGTCGGCGGTCCCTGCCTCAACCTAATTATTGGTGTCGTGGCATGTCCGAATCGTGTTCCCTCACTTTTCTGAAGAATCCTATCCCGACCGTGACGTCACTTACCCTTTGGGCTCCGGGAAAACGTCTCCTGGAGCCGTCCCAGGGGAGCGACACTCGATGCATGCGACAAGGAGAGCAATTCGGGGGAGACTCCTAAAATGCGGAATTTTCCGAATGTGTCTACCCCTGAAACCATGGATTCTTTGGTATGGTCGCGACTAAAGTCTACATCACCAATAAGACTCCATAATTGCATTCAATTATTAACTGTCTCACTAATACGGTTCCATAATTGCATGTAGTATAAAGTTAATTGATATACATTGCAATTTGTATCGACCTTCATGGTGGTTTGCTTCTCGCCGAGTTATCTCGTCATTACCAAAACTGTCCAGATCTTGAGGGATAAGATACCTCGTCAGAAGAAAACTGACCAGATATTCATGTCGCTATATGGTATGGTTGTTTCTCTACGAGTTATCTCGTAATTACCAAAACTGTCCAGATCTTGAGGAATAAGATACATCTCCAGAAGAAAACTGACCGAATCTTCATGTCGCCATATGGTATGGTTGTTTCTCTACGAGTTATCTCGTCATTACCTAAACTGTCCGGATCTTGAGGTATAAGATAACTCATCAGAAGAGAACTGACCAAATCTTCATACCGCCATATGGTATGGTTGTTTCTCTATGAGTTATCTCGTCATTACCAAAGCTGTCCAGATCTTGAGGGACAAGTTACCTCGTCAGAAGAAAACTGACCAGATCTTCATGTTGCCATATGATAAGGTTTTTCTCTACGAGTTATCTCGTCATTACCTAAACTGTCCGGATCTTGAGGTATAAGATAACTCATCAGAAGAGAATTGACCAAATCTTCATATCGCCATATGGTATGGTTGTTTCTCTATAAGTTATCTCGTCATTACCAAAGCTGTCCAGATCTTGAGGGACAAGATACCTCGTCAGAAGAAAACTGACCAGATCTTCATGTTGCCATATGATAAGGTTTTTCTCTACGAGTTATCTCGTCATAACCAAAACTGTCCAAATCTTGATGGACGAGATACATCGACATTAGAAGAAAACTGACCAGATTTTGATGTCACCATAAAAAATCGACACTATTCTGCTGACGAGATATCTCGTCATTAACATAATTAATCAGATCTTGATGGATGATACCTCGTAAATAGAATAATTGGTGAGATCTTTGTGGACAAGATATCTCGTCGAAACCACTTGGAGGGTTAATACTACCAAAATTGAAATGTTAGGTGTGGTATTTTTTGGGGAGGGGGTCTAAGACTACCTCTCTCCTTAAGGTCCTCTCGACTACCATCTTCATTATCAAAACCATTAGTAGATCTTGATGGACGAGGTATCTTGTTAGTAAAAGAAGACTGACCAGATCTGTATCTCGTCAAAAAAAGAATCGGCACCATGTTGCTGAGTGGTATTTTGTAATTATAAAAAAATCGGTGTATGGACGAGAAATCTCGTCGAAATCATCTGGAAGGTAAAAAAATGTGATCCAATTTTGTATTTGCCTTTGTTTTGGTATCCTAATCTTTCCCCCATGGTCTTCTGTTCTATACAGATTACCATCAACTCGTCACTGTTGCCCTTAGGAACCATTAGCGATCCGTTTTGTTGACGCCCCCCTTAAGGCAGATTTTATCGTATCGTGGGCGAGGGAAAGGATCAGGGTGTCGTACCCAGAGTGGTGTCCGGTGTCCCCCTCTCCCTTAAAAGCAGCGGCGTATCTCGCTGTTGTAGATCATCGTCCTTTTGTTGCTTGTGCCAAAAACGAAGTGTGGGGGATGAGGTGGGAGAGTGTTTATTAGATTTTGGATACACGTCCTGGCTTTTATCAGTTGCGAAACAATGGACGGATCCGACGTTTGGTCGAACGGTGGTGGGGTTATTTCGGGCTGCTTGACGAAACACGGGAACGTGGAGAAACGGTGGAAGGTTTTTTTATGTGAATAGATTTGATTTGGTCAGTACCACTTTGTCTGAGTTTGTTTTTCGGCAGTTAAATACTTTTTGGCTGGTTATCGGTGCAGTGATTTACGAAAACTGGAACAGAGTGAAATATTTCAATCAGAAACAGAAATGTTTGTTCATTTCTCTGACGGCAGAGACCATAAAACTTCCTTGGACTCATACACCTTTCAGTTGATTTGAGTAAATTGCAGCGTTTTAGAATTAGATGTTCATAAAGCACCGGATTTTGTTTCATATATGTAAATTTAATATAGGTTTCGGAATCAGAACACGTATAATCCGCTCGTTCTTAATTGTACGTTCGAATCGATTAATTCAGTTTATTGAAATTCTGAATTTCTGTTAGAAGTTATTCGAATATCGTGTAAGGGAAATTTATATCAAGAGTTTTTGGATCTAGCTTCAAACAAAAGTTTATTATTTTCTAGGATTCGTTAATTAGTATATGGGATTTTTCAGTTATAATGGTGAGTTCTGAGGAAAAACCAATGCTACCCCACTTGGAAATATAGTGACGCTAAGAGGATTAAATTGATAGTTTGACATGTAACACTACTCAGTAGTTTGCTGCGTTTTAGGATTAAACAATGCGCGGTGTTTTCATAAGATGCTTTGTAATCAGCACACGTGTAATGTTCTGTTAGTTCACGATTGTACGTTTGAATCGATTAACTAGTAAGCTGAAAAGTTGAATATCTTTTACTACTTAATTTTGGTTATAAATTCTTCGAATGTTTTGGTTGGTAAAAGTTAAATTAGTAAATATTTCTAGATCAGCAGCGTGAATGTTTCGAATATATAATTTCTCTTCCCTACTTCTTTGTATGAAAAATTCTAAAACCTGTATTAGATTTTAAGCAATAACTCTAACTGTGAAATGTTGCTTGGAGAAGCATAATTTTGGCATTATTTTTAAAAGTTATACATTTTGTCTTCGAAAATAGACAATTATTCTCATTTTTATAGTTATTGTATCTCTATTTTTGTCCTAAATCTTCCATTTTGTATTTTCCAGGTGACGCCAGTATTGGATCCGGTGACGGAACTGGTGAAGATGACGATGATGACAGGAGTAAAAAACGTCAAAAGAAAAGGGGAATCTTCCCTAAAGTGGCTACAAACATCATGAGAGCATGGCTCTTTCAACACCTCACGGTAAGCTCATTTTCATGCTAAAATTTCGATAAAATGGGTGTAAAATAATTGGAAGTATTTCAAAAGAAACTATTGGATTGACCAAAATGTAAGCTCGGTTTTAAAGTTTAATCGAAGTAGCATTTTTCATTTCCTCGAATAATTTTATTGGAAGAAGGAATTTACATTTTTTTCTTCTATTATTTGTCATCTTTCAGAGGTAACTTAAAACTTTATCCTCCCAAAACCTGGTTTTTATCTTGCTGGGCAAAGAACTTAAGTCCAGTATAAACTTGAGTTCTGATACCATAAATGTTGTTAGTGCCTTGAAATTCACTTAAATCTGTTGCCCTGGTTTGAATAGTCATTGTTTAGCAAAAACTGACAAACGAAACCCAAATCTTCAGAACGAGTTGTAAAAGTAGTTTCCCTGCGCGAATTCTTATTAGGCAGTGAAGCCATAATGTTGATATTCTCCTCCCCATTCAAATGCACTTTTGTAGATTAAAATCCGCTAAGCCGTTGTGGTACACTTTATTGTTTTCAAAAGCCATTGTTTCGATACACCTTTATTTAAAGTATATATTAAAAATTATTGTATCATTATTCAACACGATTAAACATTTTTGACGGAGAAATTATTGCAGAATCTTGAGAAACATGCAAATTTATTTTTAATCGATTACACATCTATGGATTGTACATTTTCTTAGAAACAACTTTCTCGTATAGTAATAGTTGAGTCTTTCATTTATTCCTCATTGTAACAAATATATTTACACTTAAAATTAAACTTTGTTGCAAAGTTTTATTAACTCCGAAACATTACTTCCGTCTCAATTCATAACGTTTCTATTTTAACTACGACCTTCACTAGTTCAGTTTTTCAACAGGTCTCTCTAGAAGCCTACACGTATGTTTTTCATTCCTTCTCTTCATATGACGCCCAATTTAGACTACGGCTTGCTATAAATAGTATGTGATGAATAAAAATAAAAGAAATTATCATTTTGCGAGAGAAAAGGAGTAACACTGCAATTAGAATCAACATATCAAGTACATGTTTTGTATTTAAATATAAATTTTGTGAAACCACTGAGTTTCCCTCCCATATATGCGTTCTGTAACCTGTAGACATCGAACCAATTTTAGTCTTGAACAACAGAAACTTTCCGATGATTCTTCCAATCAATTATGTGGTTACTTAGTTATTATACGTGAAGGGTAAAAAGCAATGCTCCACTACTAAGAACTGGCGTGATGTTCGGAGGGTTATCGCTCATGGTGGTTGTCTTGACAAGGTATCTCATCGTTTTCAAAACTGACCAGATCTTGATGGGCTCAATATCTCTTCATTATCTAAGTTGACCAGATCCTGATGGGCGGAATATCTCTTCATCAGAAGAAAACAGACCAGAACGTGATCTCGCTATCATCCTAAATTGGCAATCTTGATGGAAGATATATCGTCATCATCAAAACTGACCAGACCTTGATGGGAGGGATATGGCTTCATTAGAAGAAAACTGACCAGAACTTGATCTCGCCACCATCCAAAAATCGGCAATATCTTGATGAGGAGATACCTCATCATTCGCATAATTCGCCAGATCTTGATGGACGAGATATCTGGCCGAAACCACTTAAGCCCGATGCACACATCCGGTTTTTCAACGTGCGGCGCCGCTGCAGCAACACAAGTGCGGTCTGAGATGCATTATATCCAATGGAGTAGTCCACACATGCCTCCGGCGACGCACGTCCAACTTGCGTGCAATTTATACCTCAGTTCGTCACGGCGCCGCAGCTCGCCGCACACGCGTCTCCGGTCCTAAATACCTTGTTTTCGTACATAAATGGAATATAAATAATAATTAATAAATGGTTGTATCCAATAACATCTATCTTGTTTCAAAACATGCTTTTTTGTATACCAAGTAAGCGAAATAAACACGTTTTCTTCGATAGAATAACTATCGCAAATGGCGCGAAATGAGTACTTGCGTCAATTCACTGCTATGTGTGCATAGTTGGGCTTCGGTGCCGTAGCGGCGCCGCACGTTGAAAAACCGGATGTGTGCATCGGGCCTTAGAGGGCAAGAGTTTGTAACAATATATGATCCATTGCTGTGTAGTGGCATATTACCTTCAAAAGGAGGATTATTTTTCGAAATTATCTAAAAAATTCCCACAGGGAATGATTGAAAGTAATTAAAATCCACTCACACACAGAAAAGTAGCCAAATTATAAAACGTTTGAATGATTCATGCTAGACTCCAATCGATTCCATACCCTTCCCTAAATAGACCCCACGTTGTCCACAGCTGACGAGGGGGACTCCAAAGATAACAGCCAGTTTAATGGTGGACACTTGGAAAATCAGTGCTCCAACACGCAAGCATCTTTCCACCCCCGCGTCGCAAACGACCCTCCTTCGACTCTCCCCGCATCCCGAATCCGCATCAAAAGCAGCTGCCGCCCAACTTGGAAGTCAACTTCGCAGCCTTAATGAAGTAAGCCCGCGTTTATGAGGATGGGAAGAGGGGAACACGGCTCTTTTCAAAAGCGTGCTATTTCGGGTGTTGGCCCCGCCATTGTGAGGACACAGCATGGGTGAAGGAGGAGCGGACGACTATCGTTTTGTCGGCACCCCCCTCCGGGGCTGACCTGTGTCTGGTGGGAGGGCTGCCGTCAGCTGGCGAAAACAGCTTACCTTCATTGACTCCGAGGGGCTGTCCGGAGCGTTGTCTTTTGCGTTTATATAAATACGACAGCCCGCAAGATGACACTGCGTTCGGACGGAGTCTTTTAAGTCCGACCCCCGAGGCAACAGCTGACGCCTTTATGGAGTTTTGCATGGGTGATTATTTCTGATGAATCGGGAACAGATCGATGAATTTGATTCGGAAGGCGTGTGGAGAGTTGGGCGGACGATTTGGTTTTTTGCTTCTGTCGATTTTTTTATTTGGGGTGTTACTTTATGCTTTTTGGACGTAATTCTTCAATGGTGTGTTCTGTGCTCGGATGGCAAAATGTTATAAGTCACTTTTCCCAAAAAAATTGAGCAAGTCCTATTCTGGAGTCTGGTTTGTCAATGTCCAGAAAATGTCGTAAGTCTTTTTCTATCAGTTTATGAGAAAACAAAGGTGGAAAAAAATGTAATAAGTCAAAAACCACAGAACCACATGTTGAATCTTAAAATTGCTGTCACGAAAAATTAAAAAAATGACTTATAATATTTTGCCATCTGAGCACAGTGTTCATCTCTTCACTAAAGTCAACGATGGAATCATTTTTGTTTTGATTAAAGAAAAAATGGCGATTTTTTAGAATCTTCCTGGTGGTGGTCCCGACGCGGAATCTCGTCATTAGAAAAATACTGACCAGATCCTAATGGATGAGATATCTTGTCATCAGAAAAAAAATACCAGTTCTTGATTTTCATTAAAAAAATTGGCAATATCTTCAATACAAATGTAGTGTGCAACACCTGGTAAGGAAATTATTAGCTCTTTGACGGTTAATTCAACAGGCTTTAAATTTAAATCCCAGTCTTTCGCATGGATTTTCGTAGTGGTTCAGAATCCTCTTTAAGCGGGAGCTCCCATCTAATTTGTTCTCGCGTTGCATAGAAGAACCTTAGAGCGACAAACCAATTATCTCGCCATAAGAAGAACTGATCAGATCGTGAACTCGTCATCATAAAAAAATTAACTATATCTTGATGACACGGTATCTCGTCATTAGCATAATTGGTCAGATGGTGACGGACGAGGTATATCGTCAAAACCACTTGGAGAGTTGAATCCGTTGAATTTTTTACTAAAACCGTTGTGGAAAACAGTATAAAAGACTAATATATACTAATAATGCGCTGGTCTATCGAAGGACTTACTCTTCTGGAAGCCGTCATCTGGTGAAAAGATATTGCCTTCAATGACTTTGGATCCGAGGATTGTCCAGGGAGTTATTTATCTTTTACGTTTATATTTTTGATATCCCTCAAGATGACTCAAGTCAAAAGCCTTTATGAAGTTTTTCTTCACTGAATATTTCTGAATCGGGAATAGATCAATGAATGTTATTACGGAGCCGTAATAAGAGCGCGTGGGAGTTTTGTTAGCTTCTATCAAACCTCCACAAAGTGAAACATTTTACTATATCCTCTTAAATCAATTTATCACAATTGTTCCATTATCTCTTCTCGTAAGTTAAACAACGGGTTTTTTTTTTGTTTTGAGTTAGTTGACTCAGTAAAAAAGTCAATTAAATTTTCTGCTTAACGGGTATCATGAAGTAAAAATGAGAAACATGTGTTATAACTTTGAGTGCCCTCGAAAGAATGATTGTATAGTAAAAGGTGAACACTAATACCCAATATAATCCTTACAGCAATGAAAGCGGAGCTAAGAATTCATAACTTTTTACCAAAAAACAATACAACAAAGTTATTTTGAAAACATGCAGGGAACTTAGCCACCACTACAAAAATTAACTTACTATATAGTATGTATATATATTGCACTGGAAACCTTACACCTCCATGAAGTATTTTTTGGAAACAAAGCTACAGTCTTTCACACGAATTTACTAAAATGTATTGTATATTAAAAGAGTTCAATCTAAAGGTAATTTAATGTTTGAATTCGTTTTTCCAACCGCAATTTATGAAATGAAATACAAATGATCTACAGAATTAATATATCTCCGAACAAATGTTATTGATACACGTATTTGAGTCTAGAAATATAAATACACAATAAGAGATTAGTCAATAAAAAGCCATAAAAATACCCTGAGGCAGCAACATATGCCTAATTGATTTTTCACCCAGGGATCTCCAACTATTTCAACTGGTATAAATATGATGATGTCTCATTGCTTTTCATTTCTAACTCAAAATCAGCGAGAACTCGAGTGCTTGAACGAAAGGGGATGTAATAATAAGGGGGCCGCAGACCGATCATGGACACCCTCAACTTGAGTTGAAGTGAGTCGAAATGTCAACCCCCTGCGTCAACTTTGTACACATGAAGGGGTCCTGAGAGAGGGTTGGATTGTTTGAAGTGTTCGAAACCCCTTGGGCACCCACCTCACCCTCCCGGGAACCACTTCTAACTGCTGCTTTCCAATCAAATGTCGAAGTTGACACCCGTGTGGATATCTTCACACTTATTGCGCTTTCGGCGGAAGTCCCTCGCTATTATCTGCTCACGTCCACAAAAGATCGTTGAGTGGGGTTGAGCTTTTCTTGTGAGGGAAATGTTGAATTCATCTGCGAATAACATTAGAAATATTCATTTTTATGCTTTTAAATCATATGAACGAAGATGGCGTTAAGGTACAGCTACAGTCTGCGTTTATAAGCGGTGGCAAAGGGTTTGGCGATTTTTTTTGGCGCACTTCTAAAGTCGCCAAGGAAAAAATTAGTTCAAAACTCTTTTTTCTTTCAACCGTAAACACAGATGGGCTCCCTTAATCTGCCGTAACTCGCCACTAAGATTTCGCCAAAAATATCGACAAGGTCGTTGCCACCGCTCATAAACGTAGAGTGTAGCTGTACCGGCGTTGATTATTTAAAGTGATCTGACACATATCCTTAGTAACCGCCCGTGTTAAATTGAACAATTTTAGGTGTTATTTTCCCACGATCCATGTGATCCATATGTAAAAGTTTTACGTATTTTGTACTCTCAAAAAGGTTTTGAAAACGTGCATGGCGTTTCGTTTCTTTGAAAATTGTCTTATTTGTAAATTTTAGAAAAAACGCCAAAATGTATCATTCATCTTAAAAAGATCTTTAGAATTAAGTATGCAAAACTGTTATTCCTCTATTATACTATCTACACACACGAAGTATACACATGAAAATTTTTATAAACTCATAAAAGATAATCCGGGAGAACAATGAACGTTAAAAGGGAGAAATTGTAATTCGAGAACATTAGCTAAAACTTTACTTTTTAGTGCGGAAATGTACTGTAAACAAAATACTTCCAATTATTGTGGACAGCACTTAATGTATAATTCGAAAATCCAGAACATGTAAGCATGAAAGTTTTTTTTTTTTTTTGTATTTTCAAAATGCCAGATTGAATTAAAATAATTATTTGTGAACGTTTGGAATTTGCGATGTTGAAATTTTAAGATGCATATCATACAGAAGCTGATACATTTAATGAATATATATGAACCCACGATAATAGAGTAAGGTCTTATTTAAATTTTTGAAGCACTATATTTTCTTCATCTTTGTTACAAAGTTGTTATAGAAAAGGTTTTCAATTTGTATTCATTAATGATATCACTTATTTTATTTTAAGGAGAGTTTCCAGAGTTTTAAATAGAAAAACATACTTGAGTTAATTAAAATTATACACTATATTTCAAATTAACGATTAATTAAAATTAAAGACTAATTGCTGGATAGATGGAAACTATGTTTAACTAAACGCTTTCATGATTAATTATCACAACTTTGCTCTTAAACCAGAACTGAAATTCAATTGTTTCTGAGGCAGTACGGAAGTGGTAGTTTAATTTACTTCGCACTGGAACAGCATAACAACGGTCCGGGAATAGCCCGAAGATTCCTTTTAGGAATTTTAATTATAAATTAATTCGTTTGTAAATCCTTAATTTCATGTTGCGTAAATATGACGGGGCATTTTATGTGAAGATGAATATTTGGTACATATGATTCATGAAATGGAATTCACGCGATCAACATAAATCTAACCACAGACGGATTTCACGTTTTAATAATTCTTGAATTAATTTACCATACACCATTCAATACAGTATTGTAAAACTAATTGTTTCGACCCTCAAAGCCATTCGAAGACAAATCACATATCTACACATCTCTACTATAATGGAAATGTTTTCCCATTGTACGCAGTGTCCTTACGAATCTATGGCACTTATAATAATGAGATTTGGCACACTGGTAGTGCAAATGTTTTGCAATTTTTGTGCGAAGCCCAAATTTAAAAATTTAATCTTGAACTTTTTAAAATTAATTTATTGGCCGACGAAAAAAACAAATAAAGTTTTAACTGGAGTTATTATTTCTTTTTTCTATTTCCTACATCATAAGATAGAGTAAAAATTTCAACGGATTTGAAGTCTGCGGAAAAATTTCACATTAGATCAATACCTAAAAAAAAAAAAAGATTTTCTTTAAATAAATAATTTTTAAATTGTAACGGTTATATTTTTCCCATACGAATTTGACCTTTGCTGTCGAGAAATCACAGATTCTATTTCCTGCGCTCAAACGATTCCAGCGAAGGAAAGCAAAAGAAATAAAAAAATAATTTTGACTGGCATTGTTTAGTTTTTTTTTTTTGTAAAATCGGGATCGTTAAAGATAGATTGCAAATTTCAACGGATTCTGAATCTGCGGAAAATTTTACAACAGATAGAAACCTTATCCGTGTGATTTTCTTTTAATAAATAATTTTTCAATTAAATATTTATATTTTTGCAAGGGATTGGGACGTCACGCCGATTGGATCTCTTCCCAGTTCGAATTTGACTGCATTTGACAACGCCGTGATGGCTGTTATCCAATAGGCTACGAATTTCAATTTAGTGATTGCTATTCCCGCTGATTACTAATCATTCCATTTGGTTTGCTAAGCAAACCAAATGGGAATTCTTAGCAATCACCGGGGGTTAGCGATCAGTGGTAACAAATGACCCCACGGAAAGAACTGTCACGGGCAACGCCGTGCTGGCCACGCAGTGGCTGGTTCTCTAATAAATGTAATATACTCATTAGTGAACAATGTTTAACCGATCGAACTTTTTGCAATTTTAAGATAAATAGTGAGTGTTTTAAAAAATAATCTGAACGGAATTTCTAAATTTTTGTATTATAAATCAACCTTTAGAAAAACCAAATAAAACCAACTTCTTTGACATGATGAAGACACATTCATCTCGAAACCTACCCCCAGGCAACATTAGAACTTCCCTATCTAGTCAGGAAACTGTAGTATTGAACCCTTCTCCCAAGCAAAATAAATATCTGCATATTGAAGAGGAGGGTCGATGACTGGGAATTTATTACTCTTCACTCTCATGTTTGCTTCTGCTAGAAGGGTGTGAAATTGCGCCATGCGAATTTTTAATCTTGCAACCTGTCACCCTCTGAAGATCGCTTGAGGGACGACTTGAACGATGCCATATCATCCCCCGTTAATGCTTTAGTTACCTCTTTCGGCAAACTATATTTATTAAAGTTATCTTAACAGTAATAATAAATCGAATTTTTGAATAGTTTAATTTGATGTTTTCCGAACTAGCAAAAGGAAATATACGACAGGATGTTTCAAAACTTCCTGTGCAAACTTTACTCTTCCTAATAGTTGTTTCGGCGAGGTATCATAAACAAAACTGACCCGATCTTGATGGACTATTGGTGAGCTATTAATGAAGATCCGAGATCAAAACCAAAGGGACAGTTTGTAATTTTGAACCACGGTCAGATGACGAGGTCAATTCCTGAGGTGGCACCTTTGTGACTAATATAATCTTTCGTGGGATTCTATTAACCAATAGATGTGTCTGTGACCAATATAATCTTTCGTGGGATTCTATTAACCAATAGATGTGTCTGTGACCAATATAATCTTTCGTGGGATCTGTGACCAATATAATCTTTCGTGGGATTCTATTAACCGATAGATGTGTTTGTGACCAATATAATCTTTCGTGGGATTCTATTAACGAATAGATGTGTTTGTGACCAATATAATCTTTCGTAGGATTCTATTAACTAATAGATGTGTCTGTGACCAATATAATCTTTCGTGGGATTCTATTAACCAATAGATGTGTTTTTAGTTATTATGTGTTGTAAGGAGATATTAGAGTACACCCCTATCCACAACTTTTGGACAGCTCTGAGACTGAATTCAAATAGTAAACGCTGATAGCATAACAACACGCGCTGACCAATCTGATATGCTGGTGCGAGTGGTGAAAACTTTCTGATTGGTCTAAGCCTGTCATTGTGCGCCTTGCGCTTTCTATTTGAATTCGGCTTTTTAGTTAAGTTAGTTGAATTAACCCCACAGTGGAGCAAACTAGAATTAGTTTTGTTACATGGAGAAAGAAAGACTCTGGTTAGTAGGTAGTTAACTAACGTCGCATTGAAGTAACTCAACGGGCTATTGGCAACTGTCGAAGATCAAACCCGAAGGAAAAAATCCGAGGGCAATACCTTGTCATTTTTAACCACGGTCAGATAACGAGGTCACACCTGATAATGGTAAGCAACTCTCCAAACTTCCACATCACGTCAATGTAAGGATATTTGAAAGCCAGCCACGACGGATTTAATATGCACCAGTCAGCACGCACACGACAGTGTTTAATTGGGTCGAGTTTCGAACTCGCAACAATCCAGTTCCTAATTCGTTGCTCTTCCAACGTGGCTATCGTGACCAATCAACTTATACGGAAATAGCTCTAATATCTGTGTACTATACTAAACAGGAAGAAAACCCAAACCACAAAAACAATCTGCGTCAAACTGTTCATTTTGCTATTTATTTCCATAAGTGGTGATTCTTCTGTCCCTCTTCTTAATAAGCTCCTCTCCCTTGCCTTCCGTGATTGTTATCATTAACTCCCAATCCCGAAATCAATTGCCGAGATTTGTTATCACTGTCACCTGAAATCCTCTTACTTTAAAAGTTGGGAGCGGAAAAGACGTCTCTTCCGCAATAAGTCCCTTTTCTGAGTAATAATCGCTGTGATATTTTCTCTGCCCTGACAAGTTTTGACATGGAATGATCAAAGAGCCATCACCGCTCTCCCATCTCAGAAGCTTACATCAGTATCTCTTAAGCTCTGGGCTGTGTTCAAGAAAGGATTACGTATTTATAATCGGAATCAACAGAATGTATCGCGCTTCACACATGGGATGAAAGTACGTGTATCATCTCGTAATTTTTAAGCTTGATATTTTTTCAGGAATATTCCAAACATTCATTTAGTTCCTTAAGAACCTTTTTCTTTTTCAACAAGGACTATGGATAGTCATTTTATCACAACGGACTATTTTTGTAGGTGTTCAGGAATTGGCAGATTTCATTCCAGTCTGACTAGTCAATGGAAGAGATAAATTCTAAGCTTATGAACTGTTTTGAAACAGGTTTGTTACCTGAGTATTTCACAATCAAAAGTTAATCTTAAAATTCAAAACGTTGCTAGCTCGCAGTCTAAAGAATTTTTTACAGATTTTATTATGCTTTTCTGAAGCACTGGATCTTTTGGAATAGAAATTTATTATTAGAATATGTTAGTTTTTTTGAAGTTCATGGTGCAAGGGTCGTATCTGAGAAAACTGCACCAAATATGTTAGTTGGAATAAAAACTATCGGAAAGGCTTCTCAAAGCTTAAAAGTGACGATCTTTTTGTTTAATCTTACTCAAAGATTTTAAATTACCTTGTAATAGCCTTATTTTTGACTAGTTCCAGGTGTAATCCGTGAAAATTACACCCGTAAAAAGTAACTTAATAAAGAAAAACACGGCATTTTTATTTTCACAGTTTTTTCAATATCTTTCTTCAGTTATTAAATGAAAAACAATTTTTCAAGCGTCTCTTTTCTACAAAAAGAAAACATGCATGTGCGATCCTGAATTTGAAGATCTACAGTTTCAAAATTATTTATTGGATAATCATGACACATTGAATTTAAAAAAAAAAGTATTGCTGCATTCCCCACATCCCCTAATACATCTTCCACACTCTAATATGTGCAAATGGAACCTCAAGATCATCCGAAGTCATATGATCGTATCGTGTAAATTTAAACCCTAAAGGACGGCATTTATTTATGAATTTATTAGATTCCCTGCCATCGAAGATAGCCGGATTTTTTGAAACCCAAGAACCAAATGTCCAATTCGGCTACGCCTTTCTCCTAGAGAAAATAATTTCATTTTTCGACGTAAATATTTATAATTTTCCCTCTATACTCCTCTATATATTTCCTCCATACATTGAAATATACGGACGGGGACCTTAAAAACTTCCACCCCGGTAAGAGCAAGAAGGGCATGACAGGCCGATAATTACGTTACATATCTCCTGACCAGACACCTGTCAAAGCGAACCTTATTAAACTGGACTTTTCCGATAATACGAGAGACTTTTTCCTGTCATCTTTTCATTCGACCCCGTGACTCCATGGTTCGGGATCTTTTAATCTTATTAAGAGTTACAGAACTCTGGATTGGAAGGTCCTCTATATGTGGAAAGCTTTTTTTTTTTTTTTTGTCTATTTGTTTTATGTGTGGGCGTTTGTTTTAAAATTAACCAAGCGTGAAGTTTTTTCCTTGTTATATTTGGGTAAAAGCAATGATTTTTGCAAAACCAGTTTAAAGTCAGATATTTTTCAGAAAACTTGCAAATGAAACTCGGATATCGTGGCATCTGGTTATATTTGTATCACCTGTGTTTTATTCAGATTTTAAGTCATGACTTCGTGCAGAAAAAACTATTTGGGGTGAATTGGTCTTCTTTCTTTACTGCAAAAATTTATTAACTTCATTATGACATTCAGTACCTCCTGAAATAAACCCTGAAAAAAAAATTGACTGAATTAAAAAGTCCAATCATCAAGAACGATCAATCTACTATTGCTAAAACACTAGCAGAAATTCAGTTTCATATTGAGTAAAACGAATTCACTCATATCTAATAAACTATTTTTAGTAATAATTTACCCCTTAACTATCCGAAAATATTTTGGGAGAATGTTTTCATGAATTTTTAAAGAAATTATAATTTTATATAGACTGTAATTTAATTATTACTCTTACAAGCCTTTTTATTTAAAAATTGGATGTTAATTCTAGGTTTATTAAACCTTTGACTGCTACTTAGCTTTCATTTTAGGTTGAATGGTTTTTATTAAGGGTCAGATTTGTGCGTGTTGCTAGTATGCGTCAAACAATGTTTCTACCGTCGAGGGACATACACAATAGGAATGTTTTACAATGACAGGAGCGAGAAATACGTTCTAGGTAGACAAGGATTGAACCACATTCACCTACAGCTCAATTACATTTGGGATTGAATTATATTGATGCATAGAAACTCATGGCACACCATGTCCGCTTTGAACCTTGCACCCATTAAACCTCAAACCAACCAACCTTAGGAATCCAAATGAGGAAGTTTAAAATTTCTTTCACCAATCAAATTATAATTTTTTTTTTCCGGAAAATTTATGAATTATCTCCATTTAACTTTCGGATATTTCCTTTAGGGGATTGATACCGGACCGTCATCAATAGCCCGTTGTGCTGCTTTATTACGACGGTAATTAAAAAGTACCATTACCACTACCCCATTCAACTTATACACACCAACTAATGCAAAATAACACACCCTCGAATGTGAAATAATGCCGGAAAAAATTCTACAACTGACTTATATGTCCATTTTACCATTATGGTAAGGTAATTTGATAATTTTAAATTAATGTCGTACTAGAGTAACACAACGGACTATTGACGACAGTCCGGAATCAATCCCTTAAGGGAAAGATTCAAGGATAACACGACGTAATTTTGAACAACGAATTATGGTCTGGAGTGCAGCGTCGTTTACGTAACGCAACTCAGAAATCCATAAAACATAAATGTCTTAAGCAGTCAAATGCTTAATTGCCACCTTTTTGACAGATAAATACTGATCCTTTACTTCTATCTCACAATCTTTGTGGGTTGGGTTGGTGTGGAAGTTTGGAGAGTGGTGTACCAGCTCAGGTATTGCTTCGTCTTCTGATCGTGGTACTAAATTACGAGGTATTGTCCTCGGATCATTCAATAAAGGGACTGATCCCGGACCGTCGTCAATAGCCCGTTGTGTTGCTCTAGTACGACGTTAAACTAAAAATTACCAATTACCCGGACCGTCGTCAATAGCCCGTTGTGTTGCTCCAGTACGACATTAACTAAAAATTACCAATTACCACACTCTTTGTAGCCCGGTTGGAAGAGCAACAACCGGAAGGGTGCGAGTTTGAATCCAACCAATAACAGTCATGAACAAAGGGGACTGGTGCAAATTTTTCGTGGCTTCAAATGTTCTTACATTGACGACACGGTGTGGAAGTTTGGAGAGTGTGGTGCCTGCTCAGATGTGACCTCGTTATCCGACCGAGGTTCAAAAATACGTGGTGTTGTCCTTTCTGGATCTTTTCACTCTGGATTGATCCCGGACCGCCGCCAATAGCCCGTTATGTTGCTTCAGTGCGACGTTAATTAAAACACCTATCTTTGTGGATACAGCAGTTTATATATAGGCCGAACCACTGCAATGATAGTCATTTAAAGTTCTAAATCCTATCTAAACTCACCATTACCTTTAAGATTTGCCCTTTAAGCATTTACAACGTCTTGGAAGCCCCATGGGGGACATTTTTAATTTTAGTAGCCTTCGACGCCCCCGCTCTTTAATAACACCGCCCCGGGTCCCACAAAAGCAGCGGGATTTCTATAAACACCGCTTTTCACAACAGTGGGCTCTGCGGGGACTTCCATAATAACCGAAAAGCGTCGAGCGAAAACTCCGAATCCGCCATCCCTCTGTAAGCAAATGAATATTATTGTCATTAACGAAATGAAACAATTTCGGAAGTACACAGCCGGGTTTGCAAAATCTCTGCCTTTTTCGGTTTAACATTGCTTTTTTTTTTCGTTCCCTTCTTTTCGCTTTTGGTTGCTTTCTTTGCAAACAGATTTTCGCCGACGCCGTCAGTGATCAAATTTAATTAAAGTTTGAACAACGCTCATATTCGAAGCTCCGGTTTTGTAAAAACTAACCCCCCACTTCCATTTGATTACGTTTGCTGGCTGGTCTCCCTACTTTTCCTCCCCTCCCCGGGCAAGTCCCCTCGGACTGCGCCCCTCCAGCTTTCGACCCCCTCTTGTATGTGCTCTTAACCCTTTTTCGCTGCTCAATTTTGCACCGGTGTAATTAATCATCCGTAGGTCTAATAAAGCTCAGGAAGGGCTGCCAAAGACAGAGAGGGCTTCGCCAAGTTTCGGAAACAGACTTGTTTCTGCGGCGTTTTTGCGTTAGTGTGAGACTGTCATTTCGGTTGCAGTGCTGCTACCCTAGTGTGTATTTTACCGAAACAAATTCGTAGGGTTGTGTCGAGAACACAAGCTGTAGTTTCGACGCGAATACTCAGGCCTGATGCTGGAGTGTGGAATGAATGAAGCACACACAAAGGATGTTTGAACGATTTTTATTGTAAATATTCGATAATTAATTTACACTTTGAACGATTTTTTATGGTAAATATTCGACGATTAATTCACAGCTGGAACAATTTTTTTTGTAAACATTCGACAGTTAATTTACAGTTGGAACGAATTTTTATTGAAATATTCGACAGTTAATTTGCAGTTAGAACGATTTTTTATTGTAAATATTTGACACTTAATTTACACTTTGAACGATTTTTATTTTAAATATTCGCATTTAATTTACAGTTTGAACGATTTTTTATTGTAAATATTCGACAGTTAATTAATAGTTTGAACGATTTTTTATTGTAAATATTCGACAATTAATTTACACAGTTTGAACAATTTTTTATTGCAAATATACGACAGTTAATTTATAGTTTGAAGGATTTATTTTTTATTGTGAATATATTCGACAGTTAATTTACAGTTTGAATGATTAAAGTGAAGTTAATTTTGAAGGATAGTTTTATTGGTTAAATGCCTGTGATTGTAGCGCAGTTTGGTCACTTTCGAGGAACACAACTTACGCAGTCCTCACTTAACGCATTCCAGATGCACACTGGCCCAAAGTTCGCCCAGTACCGTAGAATTTAGATAGATTGCGGACGCCCTCCCTGCACTCAGTTCTACTGCTTACTTGGTCCTAAAGTCATGTCAAGGACGGACATCCTGTGACTACGAGACGCTTTATTTACCCTCTACATGTTTCTTGTAGATCTAAAAACAAAAGACAAAACAGTTTTAACGCTTTTATGTAGCTCTCGACTTTTAATGCGTGCCACGAGTACGGATTTTAAAGAAGCATTCACGTAAAAATTCGGTACTCTTACCCAATACTCTTACCCAATAACCTGAACTCTTACTAGGTTGTTTTTTTATTTACTCCTACTTACACTAATCCTCTACATGCAAATACTCATGTTACAAAAATCATATTCACTAATCTGAACTTGAATATATAGGAATAAAAAGTGCCAGGTGTGCATAGCAAGTGACTGTATTTACTTTGAGTATTGCATGTATTGTTGTAATGGTTGAACAAATTCTCTCGAAAAGTTTAGATTAGTAAGAAGGTCCAGACTAGCTAGATGCCATGCAGAAAACTGCATGTCGAATAAGTTTTGCGTGTTGACAAATTTTGCTTATGACGAGATGCCTAGTCATCAAGGTATTGAGGTATTACCAATTTTTTCGACGGTGTCAGGACCAAGATCTGGTCAGTTTTCTTCAGACGACGTAATCTTGATGGATGAGACATTTCGTCCATTAAGGATCTAGTTAGTTTGCTAATGAAGAAAAAGTTCACAGAGATGACCACCAGGAGGGTTAATCCCCCGAGGATCTCACGCGCATATATCAGTCCTGTGACCTACAGTCTTCCCTGTGCTACTTCAGACCACTTTTGACTTTCTTGAGCAATAGAATCTTTCCTGGGATTCTTTAAACCGAGAGATGAAGTTATATGAAAGTTAGGATAATAGGGGGAAGTTAGGGTATAGGAGGTTAGGATAAAAGCAATACAGCACTGCTCAATAACTCGTGATATCCAGAGGTTAATGTAATTTTTATTAACTCTCCTGGATGTTGTTACGATGATGTATCTCGTCATTATAAAACTGATTTGATTTGTTGGGGTTTTATGACGCAAGGGCCATATTTGTTCATGCTGCATCAGACATAAGACATACAACATAAAACACACACAGTGGACGTTTTACTCACACAGAAGGGATAATTTTACTGACAGGAATAGAACCTGGGCCGCCTCCACCTCAAAGGTTGCTAGCGCAGTGGGCAACCTACTGAGCAACGACGACCCCATTATAAAATTAAAGATGGGCACGATAACTCGTAAATGGGAGGAAACTGACCAGATTTCGTTATCACAAAAAAAAGTCTTCAATATCCTGATATCTTGTCATTAACAAAAATTGGTCCGATCGTTAAAGATGAGACACATCGTTTGAAACCATTTGTAGGATAAATACAGTGCTTACTATCTTCGGTTCCTGAAACAATTAACAATGTGTGTTTCCAAAAATCACACATCTACGCACAAAACTACGATATAAACGACGACAGTGCATCTGTATCATCTTCCCGGTAACCACTGACATCCGCGACGGGAGGCGATAAATCGCCAAACGGGAGAAATTATCCCCATCGAAAACGAGAGTAACGTCATTATTTTTCCCGAGGAGAAATCCTCGGAGCATAGCGCGGCTCCAGATGAAAGGCGCGGGGGGCGGCGGAGGTTAACCCTTTCGCTGCCCTCCACCACGGCATCGGGGCGTGTTAATACAGTTTGCATTAATCCCGACGCAATTAGGTGACCCTGTTTGTGCCCGTCCCGCTTGTTTTCATTCCCCGCTTCGGAAAGTGTCCGTTATTGGGCTAATATCCGCCGAGAGAGTTAATTTGGGAGTCATTTGGAGAGAGGAAGCGACTGCGAATGTGTTTTCGGGAACCCCTTCCGAAAATCTGTCCTCTTTGATCTCGGATTAATTTGGGGATGAAAAACAGCTTAGTGAGGTGTCTTGGGAGATGGACGTTGGGAACTGTCTCTGGAGGTCGGAAGTTATCGTTATGGCAAATTGGACATCGGGGTGAATCCATGATATCAATCTACTCGTATGTCAGTCAGCAAAATCTCGGCGAGATATTGATTTTTATGGCGTAAAGGACAGGTTGTTCGCGAAACTATCAAAAGATAAAAATATACATTATCATGAAGTCATAAATTTAAAAAAACTTATGAGGACTAGAATTCATACTTTAAGCACTGCCTATGAAATAATCCTATTTATATTCACCCTCTGAAGGATTCACGCGCATTTATCTATTTTGCAACTTGCACTCTTCCTTGTATGACCAGTTTTGAGCTTCGTTGCCAACAGAATCTTGCCTGAGATTCTTCCAACAAACTGCTGTGATTATTTTGTTATCAAATGTTCTGCAACTTGCACGAGCATTTTGGAGCTTCTTTATCAACAGAATCTTGCCTGAGATTCTTCCAACAAACTGATGTGGTTAATTTGTTTTCAAATGTTCTGCAGCTTGTACTCTTCCTTGCATGACAGGTTTTTAGCTTCTTTATCAGCAGAATCTTGCCCTGGATTCTTTCAACAAACTGATGGGGTTAATTTGTTATCAAACTTTCTGCAACTTGCACTCTTCCTTGCACGAGCATTTTTGAGCTTCTTTATCAACATAATCTTGACTGAGATTCTTCCAACAAACTGATGTGGTTATTTTGTTATCAAATGTTCTGAAACTTGCATGACCAGTTTTGAGCTTTGTTACCAACAGAATCTTGCCTGAGATTCTTCCGACAAACTGACGTGGTTATTTTGTTTTCAAATGTTCTGAAACTTGCATGACCAGTTTTGAGCTTTATTACCAACAGAATCTTGCCTGAGATTCTTCCAACAAACTGATGTGGTTATTTTGCTATCAAATGTTCGGCAAATTGCACTCTTCCTTACGTGACCAGTTTTGAGCTTCTTTATCAACATAATCTTGCCCTGGATTCTTTCAACAAACTGATGCGGTTATTTTGTAATGAAATGTAATGTAAGTTTACCCTCCTGGTGGTTGTTTCGACGAGGTCTCATTAGCGAAACTGACCAGATCTTGATGGACCAGAAATATCTTTTCATTAGAAAAAAACCTACCAAATATTAATCTTGTCATCATAAAATATCGACAGTATATTAATGACGTGGTACCTCGTCATGACAGTATGAAGGAGCCCAAACAGCAATTGTACACTACTCGAAAATCTCCAGACGTTCAGAAGATAAAAATTATTTAGTCATTTGCAAAATATTCGTGAGTTAATATACAGAAGTTGTAAAACAAAGAAAACGTAAAAATTCAAAAGAATGTTAGTTGTTTAGGAGATGTCTAACCCAGATGGAGTCCCAGTTTAAGCTGTTTTATGTTTGTTTTACGGTCGAACCAAGTAGGGGTGGTTCGCTGACACGAGTTGATGATTTTTGCAGGCTGGAGGGATCTTCAAGGACACCTGTTTGTCGCAGCCCTTGTCAAAGACGACGTTGCAGCACTCAAAGAAATTAAGCTAGTGATTTAGAAAAATACGATTTGTTTATTTACAATTCACTATTTTGTAGAAGGCGAAAACACATGTCGCTTACGAGGTTGGACAAATATCATCCTCCCTAAGAGGGTAGGTTATGGACGACTAAGGTTAAGAAGAGACAGAACCGAGGAGTATTCCACTGCTATAATAAAAGTTTTGGCCACACATGAACAGAATTCAATAGTTTCGCTAAAATTTAATGAGACAAAATAGCACCCAAACACATCAGAAATGTTAATAAATTTACACACGAGTGCAAAATTTAAGCATAATATTGAATTCGCATTTAGCAAAGTCACATGACCTTTGTCCAATGGAGCATGCTCTTTAACTTCACATTGCAGTCTTAACAATACCACCTAGGACCTTACAAGGGGGTCAAAGATGGGCTATAGTACACAGATAGTACTCCTTTCAGTAGGAGTGCATTACCACTTCCTTTAACATTCTTTCTTCCCTTATAGTTATTTCAATTTATTAAATTATCTATTAATTAAGATATGGAGGTTAGCAGTTTATGTGCCAGGTACTCTGTAATTGATACATCTGTTCCGTTCAGGATTTGATGTATTTGACAGTATTGTGGAATGCATGCCTGCAGGCTGTGAAGTCTGCATTGGTGTCAGAAAACACAACATTCCTTGTTAGGTTGTTTTTGACAGAACAAAACGATCTTTCATAATAACTCAAATTTATAATAGTTTACCTAAGCATTTCGTTTCTATTTTAGTTCCCAGTAGCACCACGAGGTGTGTATGTGTTTGTATTTTGCTCCACATATCTTGTGGAATATTCATTTGTCATTTGCATTTTTTTGGTGTAGGTACTTAGCACATTTATCTCCTTAGCCTTTTTTTTGGACATGAGTGTGTGTACTTCAAAATAATATTTAAAACCTATATATATATATGTGTGTGTGTGTGTGTGTGTGTGTGTGTGTGTGTGTGTGTGTGTGTGTGTGTGTGTGTGTGTGTGTGTGTGTGTGTGTGTGTGTGTGTGTGTGTGTGTGTGTGTGTGTGTGTGTGTGTGTGTGTGTGTGTGTGTGTGTGTGTGACAGAACAGAACACTTTTGGGGATAGCCCGAGACATTAACAGTTGTATGTGCAGTTCTAAAATGGGTGTTTTTACTATGAAAAAAATCAGTGTATTCACTTGACTCTCCTGTTGTTATTTTGACGAGAGGGGTATCTCGTTATCACACATCCAAACTGACCAGATCTCGTCATTGGAAGAAAACTGACCAGATCTTGATCTTATCATCAAAAGGTTGGCAGTATCTTGATTATCGTCATTAGCAAAATTGGTCAGGTTTTGATAGACGAGATATCTTGTCAAAACCACTTGGGGGGTTAAAATATGTCTGACAGGTAAAATTGGGAACAAAAGACGTTGAAAGCATTTCAATATGTATTATCATCCTAAACGGTTCCATCGTATTCCAAAAAAAAATCCCAGACCTGCACATCCATTTTTTTTTCCACCTGAATTTCGATTTCCTCCGAAAACATCTTCCAAAGATCATCACCGTCCCCCAACACAGAATCACGCCCTTCTCCCGGAAATCCTGGAAATAGAAATTTCCGGGAACGAGGCGACTAAACTCCGGGGAGAAAGCGCCGGGAAGCCGAACATTTTCAGAAGTTAATCCCAAAAAGTTGGATACCAAAGCTAAATGGACTGCGATGTTTTTTCTTTTTAGAGTTGTCCTATCTCTCGGTTCTATCTCTTTTCCATCCCATCCCTCCCTACCTCTCACCCCCCGTGCCCTGTTCGTAGAAGGACTCGTCCCGTAATTTATAGCTCCCCGGAGATAGGACGCCGGAATAGAGATTGATAACCACCATAGCAGTTTCCTAGGTTTTTTGTTTTTGTCTTGACTGGGCTTAAATTTTTATTTTCTTTTCCCCTTCTCTTTCTGTGTAGTAGTGTCTGTGTGCACGCGTCATTTTGTTGGGAAATGTGGCTACCATATTTGGCTTTTTCGCATCTTTCTAATCGATTGTTTCTGTATTATCATTTGAAATATCAAACCTAGTGTGTTAACGGTAGTGAATTGAAAGTTCTCCAACCGGATCTATTCAAAAAAAGTTTGTATTGATTGCTGTGCCTCGCCATGACTCAGTTCATAGTGTTAGTTTAGTAGTCCAGCGAATCAGGTGACTCAGTCGGTTGGTTCTCAGAGATAAGCAACCTGAGAGTTGCAGGCGGTGGAGGTTCGATTCCTGTCACTTACTGCTATTCTTTTATTGAGTTGTTGAGATCGAAAGTTGAAAACGTCTTTTGCAAACGTTTTGTGAAGTTGCATAACTATAACAAAACATTCGAAAAAACGAGTAATTTATTTGCAATAATTTTTGATTGGTTAGAGTAGCACTGAGTACTTAAGTATTATTCCTTATTAGCCGATTAACCAGTCTGGTGATTACGGTGTTAGCCTCTAGATCGGAAGGTTCCTGGTTCGAACCCGACTCAGTGCATGTATATTTGTAAACGTATGGTGTAGAGGCGGCTGGTCACTTTAAATATGTCGTTGCCGAAAGTCCTCACGATGGGTCGGTGTGGAAGTTTGGAGAGTGCGGTACCAGCTCAGGTGTCTCTCGTCGTGGTTCAAAATTACGTGGTGTTGTCCTCGGATCTTTCCCTTAGACTATTGATTCCGGACCGTCGTCAGTAACCCATTGTGTTGCTGTAATACGACGTTAATTAAAATTACCTTACTTTACCCTTATTATGTCTATCTATCTTATATTCACACTGCTGCATACATCATCGGGGCAAATGATTTCATTCGTTGAAAGCATTATGACGTAACAGTCAATAAAGCAAAGATACACTTAAAACCTTTTTTTTTCTAATGCCTTGCAAATTGAACATTACTCGTTTAGACACTACAAGTGTGGACTCAGAACCACTTTTCACTACCCTAGTATACCACAGTGATTGGTTCACGCTAAACTTCGCATACATCCTAGGCCCAGCCCGCTTACAGAGAGGCCACATTCATTCCAGACAAACAAACATTCATGTCTTACCCCAGATTCGGACCAGAAACCTAATCCAGAAAGGTCCCTAACCATTAGACCAAATTAGTTAGCAAATCAAAATAGTAAACTCTATAATTTCAAAACAATTCTATTCTTTCTTGTATTCAAAGTTCTATTCAGCATTAATTTATTCAATATTATATTAAAACATCTGTAGTGTTTCAAGAACTACATTCTTGTGGCACAACGAACCACTTTTGCAGTTCAAATACATATAAACAAGTTACGTTGACCCGAAGTAAGTTAATTCTTCTGGTGACTGTCTCGACGAGATATTTCGTGCTTTGCAAATCTGACCAGATCTTGATAGACCAGTTATCATATCATTAGAAAAAAGCTAACCAGATCTTGATCTCGTTATCATCAAAACCAGCAATATCTTGACGAGATATTGCCTATTTTTCTAATCCCGAGATACCGGCATTATTGGTTAGATCTCGTCGATACCAGTTGGAGGACTTAACTGTGCGCTTATTACAAGACTGCAACGTTCATGCATCGAATTTTCAACCACAAACACCCAATTTAGTATTTGTAACTCTCTATTACTTTGATTTCATTCGTCGACGAAAACTTCACCTTGTCTTAGATTTACGTCTCTGCGAAACCATTTTGTTTTCCGTTTGGAATACCTTCAATTTTTGCAACGAAATTCCTCAGCAAGAGCGCCAAAACGCCGCCAACGATCCAAAGTGCAGCAACCCTTCTGAAAGTGCATTCCACGAAGGTGCTTCTCACTAATCAAAGATGCTGCTTCTTTTTGTTTTCCTATTGTCCCTTCTTTTCCCTCCACTCGCGCTCTTGGGACCCCAAGATTCCGATCTCTGTGCAATCTCAAATTTATTCCCTATTCTCCGGGCCACTCCCCCATCCACTCTGCTTTTTCCCCCTTCGGTTTTTCTTCCCGACTCTCATCCCCCTGTCGTTCTTCGTCTTTTAGCTTTTTGCTCTCTCCCTCTTCGGCTTTCCATCCCCCTACCCATTTAACTGGGCAGCCATCTATTTTCGTTATGAGGACAGATATGTCTTGGAATGGTTACTGTTGTTTGACGGTCCCCCTTGCAATTGGAAAATAAATAACGAAATAAAACAAATAGGGGCGACACTGAACAAATGGATGTGTGTATCGTATTGTTTTTATCCTTCAATAATATTCAGTCTGTGTGTTTTCAAGGCAGATCTCCTCAGGTTTCAAAGCGCTTCAGCATAAAACTCTTTGGTGAATGAGGTTAGGTTCCTTTCATACTATAAGTAGGGGCTCTGTTGGTTTGTTCTGCTATTGCGCTAGCAACCTGTAAATTGTCGGCGGCATAGGTTCGGTTCCTATATGCAGCCTTTTTATTTCTCTTTTCTGTGTCAGTAAAACTTTTATTGTTTATGTTTGTCCATAACTTGATGCTGTTTGTCTCATGTTTGGCGGAACATGGTCGAATGTAGCTCTTGATTCATAGAACTCAATGCATCCAACGATATTATTAGTAGAATCAACTCTCTGAGGAACGATCTCGAATATATCCGTTGTGCAACGTTTAGGCTCCCCTGCACGACTTCTAAACCAGTTTTTAACTTCTAAACCAGTTTTTAACTTCTTGACCAACAGAATCTTTCCTGTGATTCTTTCAACCAATGGATATGGTTATTTAGTCATTAGTTGTGTTCGGTCAAATCAACTCTACACTTCTCAGAATCTCGTTAAGTTCATAGAATTTAATATTATATTAATTGAAAATGTAAACAAATCGTCACAATACAGTGTAGGAGAGCAGAATGTCTCAGTTTCTAGTCAAACAAATTTTGTACCATCATTTGAAGCCAGACCAATAGTGTACAAACTTGAATAATCAGTGTATTATGCTTAATTTTACTTTGATATATTATGAATCATCAAAATTAATTTATAAATAATATCAACTTTCAGTTTGAAAAGAATGATGTCTCTTATGTTCATACTTCCAATCTGTGTTACGTTTTAAGGAGGAAATTTACCCTTTTTATAAAGTCTTCGATACATGTTAACGTATTTATTTCTATTGATAAATAAAATAACATTTCAGATGCGATGAAAACACACGAAATAGATTGTATTATTTCAACAAATGCTTTGTGTGCACCAATCTTTAAGAAATTATATTAAAAATGGCTGCTTTAAAAAACTATGGTACTAATCTTCAATGTATGAAGTTCAATTTTCGATTAAAAAATTGCTCTAAGAAAACAATTGAAAACATATTAAATATGGCTTTTATGAAATTATTTATAGTAAAAACTATATTCATATAAATGGATGACATCTTATTTTAATTAACCTCATATTACAAAATATTTCATATGCTGAATCCTGTACTTCTTCTTTGTCCCTTTAAAATCTCAATAAACATGTGTGACTTATTCCACTCGGTCTAGATGACGGCTAGACCAGGTCCAAGGTATCAAAAATCACGATGAAGTCAAAAACAAGCAAAGGGTTGTTATAGATATCTTCCTTGGCAAGCCCAAGGCAATTTAAAGTATGGCCAGAAGCGGCTTCCGCATAATTGTAATTGGAGCAGATAGGATATGAATTCTGCCCCTGGACAAAAGTAACAAAATTTCATATTCATTTCTAAAACTTTTCTTTTAGCATGAGCTACCTAATTAGTGCACTTGATGAATCCTGTATAGTCTCTTCAAAATTTCAATATTTGTCCTCTACTAACATATTTTCGTTTTGTTCCTTAACTCTCCTGGTATTTGTCTTGACGAGATAACTCGTCATTAGCAAAATAGATCAGATCTTGATAGACGAGATATTTCGTCATTGGAAGAAAATTGGCCAGATCTTCATCTCGTCATCACAAAAAAATATCGGCAATACCTTGACGAGTTATCTGGTAAAAGCTAAATTGGTCATACTTGACGGACGAGGTATCTCGTCCGTAAAGATATGACCGATAGAGGAGACCTCTTAGAGGATTAAACTTTTGCTTTTGCATGAATTTGAGATTGAATGCGCTTGAACATTCCTACATCTCTTGTCTCTCCAAAATTGCAATAATCTAGGTCCTCAACCTACGAATTATTGTTGTTGTTTCTAATCCTCAGAGTCTGATGAAGTCAGACAAGGTCCATAAGTCCATTAACTCCCAGAAAATCAAGCACGATAAGGGGGTCAGAGTATAAATTCTCTCCAGAGAGGCCCATGCAGTCCAAGATGTGCTCAGCAGTGGCTGGCAGAGCGAAACACTTGGTACGTGTGGCGAAAACCTTTTCACCCTCAACCTACGAATTCTGAAATATTAGAATTATTATCGGAATTACTAAATTGTGTCGCAGAATTAATGTCTGCAAATCCCTCCCTCCTTAATCCGATGATAGATTAATGTAACCATTACTGTCTTTCGGGCCTAGTTAAATATTGACACTTAATTACCTGAGTCAACTCATAGGGCCATAAACGCTCGGGTGAGATAGATTCCCGGCCGTTGCTTTGTTTGCGAATCGTGCACTCTTGGGTGTATGCTCTGGTCCTTAATCTTCGGTTTCGGAGCAAACTTGAGGAACACTGTTGTAGATTTTCATCATTTTTGAAGATAAAGTCGGTATATAGATTTTCTTTATTCATAGCTACACACATATATTCCTCAATTCTATGAGAGTTGAACATAGTATTTTCCCGTTTCTAATCTTTCATTTTTGAAATGAACTGACGTGTCTGATAAATACATGAATTTAATGCTCAGATTTCGTTTCTATTGAAGTTTTACAAATTTCTTTTTCACGTGGTTACATTCTTGTTCATAAAATATTATATAAAGCCATTTCTGAACTACTTCTGTTGCGATAAATGGCGTATAAATTATAGATTAATGTGTTTTTTAATTTATTGGAGGAATCGCTGTTTTACTTTAGCGTGTAAAATGACTTTGACGCAACAAAATAATATTTTTGATGATTAAACATACAACAGGCACATGTTATACATATGTGCTATGTGCACATGCTATACATGTGTGCTATTTCAAATGCTGTTTCTTCAAAATTTTCTTTGTTTGAAATGTTTGACTAATTGTTTGCTCTGACTGGTTTTTCTCTTTCGTTTCGTCATATGTTCTTCGGAGAATTTCATGTTTTCTATAAAATTAAGTAATCAGTTAAAATATGTATTGATCCACAAATACTGCTGTCTTTTAAAAATTTCATATTTTTATCACACACCCCACTCCTAGTTTCTTTGAAATTTTCTTTTCTGATAAAAGTATTTTTTCGGATACTTCTTTCGTGAAAAAATTTTCCAGAGTATTCCATATTTTGGTACCAAGCCGTGGCAACCGCAGAAAAAAAATCGCAGTTTGTGGTGCAGTAAGTGTGGAATTTAATTTTCTTGGCGGGATTTTCAACGTCTGTTTATATTTAAATAGCACATATTATGCTTTGGCCAATTTATTTTGTGTGCTAGTCCCTAAAATTTTGTTCAAATGGAATCTTTTTTTCTACTATTTAAAAAAAATTATGACATGAATGTTGCTATTTCACTGGTGCATAGGCTGTGGCACCAACGCTCTTATTAGTTTCAACTCACCCATGATATGATAAAAAAATATTTTTTCTAATGTTTCTGCATGGGGTCTCAGTTGTCCTAACCTAATGGGGCAATTGCATACCATAGGCTATTTTTCTGTTTGCAATGTGATAGTTTTGTGAGTGGGACAAGAATGCATAATTTCATTCATGCCTTTCTTTCGTCTGCCTAACTTCCGGTTGAAATATAAGTATCCGAACTGCTTTAGCGACGACTCCTTCATGTATTTCCAGCAGGTGGTAACCCCCATCTTCATTATTCGTTTTTTTAAAGACCCTTTTAACATTCAATGGATGCATTTATCCCGGGAACTCATTTGTTCCACCTCATCTTAAATAATTTCATCTTTATTCCTCCCGTTTTATAATTCGTGCCTTTCATTAAACATACTACAGAAAGTCTATCATTAACTGGCCGCGATAGGCCAGAACAGACTGTTTTTGGAAACAGACGGTTGCGAGTTCAAATCCAACCAAAGACCGTCGTTTACAAAGGGGGCTGGTTGCACGTTATATCTGTCGTGGCCCTAAATGACCTAAGTTTGGACAGTAGGATGCCAGCTCAGGTGTGACCTCGTCATCTGACGGTAGTTCAAAATTACGTGGTGTTGTCCTCGAATCTTTCCAGTCGGGAGTTAATCCCGGATCATTGTCAATAGCTCTTTGTGTTTATCCAGTGTGACATCAATTAAAATACCAACCTACCTATTATTGACAATTATTAAAGTATCAAATTTAACCGATACGCTTTCTTCTGAAGTATAATGTATGTTTAAACTTTAGACCATGGTCGGTACAACAATTGTACCTTGATCGCGCCAAGAAGAAATTTAGACTACGACCAGTACAGCACTTGTACCTTGAAAGTTATCAAGAATCGCGCCAAGAAGGAATTTACACAACGTTCAGTATAGCAGTTGTACTTTGAAAGTTATAAAAACCGCCCAAAAAAGAATTTTAGACTACAGCTAGTGCTGCAGCGTGTACCTTGAAAGTTATAAAAATCGCGCCAAGAAGGAATTTAAACTACGGCCAGTACAGCAGTTGTACCTTGAAAGTTACAAGAAGCGCGCCAAGAAGAAATTTATAATACGGCCATTACAGCAATTGTACCTTGAAAGTAACAAGAATCGCGTCAAGAAATAATTTAGACTACGTCCAGTACAGCAGTTGTACTTTGAAAGTTATAAAAACCGCCCAAAAAAAGAAATTTAGACTACGGCTAGTGCTGCAGTTGTACCTTGAAAGTTATAAGAATCGCGCCAAGAAGGAATTTAGACTACGGCCAGTACAGCAGTTGTACCTTGAAAGTTACAAGAATCGCGCCAAGAAAGAATTTAGACTACGGCCACAGTACAGCAGTTGTACGTTGAAAGTTATAAAAATCGCGCCAGTTATATCTAAAACCGCAGTCAAAAGGTTAATACCTTAGATATCAGTTGCAGCATGAGCTCCTAGAATTGACTGGTTGTGTTTAGGTTTCATAGCGCAAGCGCTGCATTTGGTCAAGCTGCGCCAATCACTATGCAGTCAGTTAAAAAATGTCTGGAAAGAGGGTTTTAAGGAATAGGGTAGTTGGATAACAGAAAATAGATGACTTGGCTACCCAGTAGTTCGACCCGTGGTTATTAAAGACAGTAAAACCCATTGGAAAAGAAAATATTGCAGCTGCACTTCGGGTCCGTAAACCCCGAAAGTACCTGAAGAAGATGTGCCCCTGAAGACCCTAAAATTGAAAAAAGTTTAAGGATTCCCTCACTGGAAACTCAAAAATGTATCAAAAATTAATTGCTCTTCACTGACCGAGCGCGAACCCATATTTCTCCAATTTTCCTTAAATCGCCGGGGGATTCGAACACGGAAGTCTTAAAACACACTTGGAATCAACCACTTCCTGGTGCCACTCATTTGCGAGTGAATCACTAAATAAATTAAGTTATTGCGGCGGGGCTCTTTTTTCCGGCTACACCCCCTCAAAAACGAAGCAGCAGGAAGCGAGGCCGACATATTTCCTCCCCGTAACAACTCCAAAACCCGATCTTAAAACCCCATAAAAGTAAAAGCACAGTGGCTCTCTCGATGCCAGGCTATATTCTCTCCGCACCGTTAAAACACGAGAACCCGAAATAAAATTAAGCGGCGAAAATAAAAATACCACGTACTTAGGTTTTATGTCGACTCCACGGTTGTAGTTAGTCGCGGAATGGCAGCTGCCGAACTAGACCGCGGCCGGAGGGGGGGGAGGGAGGGCCCACTCGGAATTTACGAGGTCCTAAAATCCCGAGACATGTTTTTGATGGGTGTGTCAAGAAAAGGTCGAGTGCTTGGATTTGCACACACAGCTTCCCAACGGTAGCCGCTTACGATCAATGCTCCTGTAACAGATTGGTGTCTTCTCTGAAATGATTGTTAGTGGGAAATAAATGGAGTACCCGTTCTGTTATGGTACTCCACTGCATTTATTTCACTTACCGATATTGTGTTATTAAGTCAAACGAGCCTCGTCAAAAGATATAGTACGAAGAAACGGTAGGTAGGTCGTGGTATCAACGTCGTACTGGATCTACGCGAACGGGCCATCAGCGACGGTCCGAGATCAATCCCGAATTGAAAGAACTGTGGATAACACCTCGTGATTTCAAACCACGGTCAGGTGAAAAGGTCAACACCTGGGCTGATACCCTACTCTCCAAAATTCCTCACCACTTCAACGTGAGGACATATGAGGCTATTAGAGGTTTAACGTACACCAGTTCTCCAGTACGAGATGGTCTAAAAACTCACAACTAGAAATTTGTAACTGTGTTTTACTTGTACGTTATTTTCACAGGGCATTCCTTATTGGTTTGTGGTGCGTCCACCTGCACGTAGCCTCGTAAAATGGTGTCCATCATTTATTCAAATGTTTAGAAATATAAAATAAATGCGTTCTACTAGATGAGACCAAACTTTTGTAAGTTTTACTGCTCTACTGACAATAAATGAGTAGGTGGGCAGGAAAAATGAAACAAACGAATATGATTTAGATGTGGAAATATGAGATATAGGCTAATTTTTTTCAATAATACTGTTGAACATTTCGATTATGAATGAAATACATGCCAGGACTTGACTTCATGTTATTTGCCATTTAACTTCCATATACTTCTTCGCTTTATTTATAAAATTATTAAATGCAATGCTTGATGTTGAGCCGTCATAGGTTGCCAACTCTTTATTTATTCAGTAGCTGAATAAATAACCCTGCTTTACTCGGGTTTAAAATATGACTGCGACAGCTAAAATATGACCGCGTCATTTCCCTGTGTTAACTCAAATACACAGACCCTGTAGAACGTGTTTCCTTGTCCATGCCCATTTATTGTAGGAAAACAAACTTTAGATTTTGAAATTGAGGTTTCGAGGGACACTTTTAGGATTACCTGTGTGCCCATTTTCATGACTACAGATTGGTCTGAAGACAAGAAACAATTGCCTATGGTTTTCCGCAGTGTTCTAAAGTATAAATATACCAAATTTGGTGTGGATTCATCAAAAGATGTAGATTTGTACAGAGAATACACACACACATCCTCTTACATACAGAGAGATTTCACGCGAGTCATTTAGATTATTACTTTACATGAGGCTACGAATAGCTGCATTAACTACATCGATATGTATATGCTAAATAAAGCTTAGATTATAATGTATTGGATATTGCACACCGAAAGAGCTTGAGAACATTGTACAAAAAATTAAGCACACCAGGGAATAAGAAGAGGTCCTAGGGCATTCTTCAGGGTAAATCGTTTGAAAAATTCCCTCTCCCTAGACACTCCTAAGCTCCTCGGGATATAAGTGCATTTTAAACCCGTTCTAAATTTCTCTTTGAAGCTCGAATCAAACTCCATATTACCCGGAGAAGATTGCCTCATAAAAGTTCGACCGCTCTTGTTGCCACCTTTTTATCCCTGAGCATGAAAAATAATACATGCAAACGATTTCTGCCGACGAGCGTAAAATAAGATTTTTTTTCTCTCTCCCTTCCTCGTGGCGAGGCAGCGTTAAATCGATACATGCATACAGATACCAAATCATAATATACTGTGAGGAGGAAAAACCGAAAAATAAAAACGGAGGAGAATCTTCCATAATTTTTTTTGTGTGTGTTCTGGCATCTGACGATATGTACGTGCATATCCCATTGCTTATGTATATCCATAGACATATGCATGGATGTGTGGGGTTGTGCCTTGCTTTAGTTCCGAAGAATGCTTTAAGGGTAATAATAATAGAAAAAAACGCATCACACAATCGAAGGAGGGCGAGCGCTGTATTATCTCTTTTTTTTCTCCATCGGAGAAAAGAGATTTTACTTGTGTTTTTGAGGAAAGGTGGGAGCAGGAAGCGAAGATCGTAAACAACGTCGTGGGGTGCGCAAAGGGGGATGAGTAAAGATCAATTCTCGATTCTTGGAATTCCCGAATCCATACTTAAATGGATTTATGACAGACGTGTCGCTGCTGGTGAAGGAAATCAAAAGTGGGCACCCGCGGAAAAACTAGTTGGGTGTTTGTTGTGATTATTTTTTTGTTCTTCGTTCGTTTCACTTTTTACCTTTCGTCTCAGAAGCGGTGTACACTGTACGTGGTAGAGGTATTTGATGGGAAGTTATTGCAGAGGATTTTAATGTCACAGAAAAACGAAGTTCCGACTTTAAAAATATATTTATTTAAAAGAAAGTGAATTGAACATAATAACAATTGAGAGGCAAGGTCAAAGCTTCAGCGAGCCAACTCAAAAAGTAACCCATACTTGGGTTGTAGAAACACACGTTTATATACAATTGATATAATTTACGTAATTACAGTTGCCAACTCGACGAAAGTGTATAGATTACGATCTCCGGGTATATAACACATACCGGGAAAAACAGTGAAGTTGTGATCGTAACTTGTTACAATCGCAACTAACGAATTAATAGTTTTGCCAAAGAGTTTTTTATTTCCAATGGCAAGGCAGTACAATTGCGAAGACAAATACAGATACAATACAATACAAAATACAGAGTTGACCGAGGTCATTTTAGCCTTATACAAGGCCTGAGGTGATGGTCACTTGTGAAGGGGCACCCAGTGAGTAGACCATCATTGTCCCTAACAAAGGACAGCACAATTTACATCCATGCCCTAACCCCGGATTCGAACCAGGAACCTTCCGATCCAGAGGCCAACACCTTGACCACTAGACCGGTTGGTCGGCTTTGCCAAAGAGTAGAAAATACAACTCGACTTCCGGGAAAAGTAAACACATCGAGTCGAAAATTATTTAAAAACATGCTACAGCAAAGTAATACGTAAGCGTGTGAAGCGTCAAAAGAAAACTAAAAGTTGGGTAATTAATGATTTTTCCCCTAACAGTATCGTATAGACGTAGGTACTAAGCGGGGTAGATCCATCAGGTTCAGATTCTTCCTGAGTTATGTGAATGAATAGGTGTTGGGTAATAAGGGAATGTAATACTGCGAGAGCATAACTAATGAACTAAACGGGTTCCTGAAAATATATCTATAATTGCTTTACACGTAGCGTTTCAACGAGATATCTCGTCCAAGATAGGCCACGGTAGCCTGGTTGTCAGAGTATGGACTAAGAACTGGAGGGTTGCAAGTTCGAATCCAACTAAAGACCGTTTCGTTTCGCTTCTTTGTCTAAAGTAAAAATCCCTTTCATAGAAAAATTCATTTAAGGTGGTGTAGAATTTCGTCACCCCATTAGAAGATTATCTCTACGGTCTAGTGAGACATCTGCGTGGTTGATATTAGAATGATGCAACAGTTCGTTCCGTTTTTGACGCCAGATGGCACTGCATTGCAAAAACAAAATGTCATCTATTTCACACATGCAAAGTTTCGATGTCGATTGAAAGAGGGAATTTCAACGAGTACTTAAAAAATTATGTAATTGGGTTGTGTTTCTTAAATTTTGTCAAACACTCAAAATGGCATTAAGTAAGGTACATTTTCGATTGTTATTCTTTTATATATCCGAAAAAGCAAGAATGCTTCACAAACGCAAAAGAATATATATACACTACCCAACAACAATGGACCGGACAGAAAGATGTGATGGCATAAATGAAAAATAGGGGGATGGTTCCCCATGTGCTACAATGACACTAGCAACCGTTCTGGGCATACTTTCAACTAGGTTTTGATACCCAGCTATGGGTATTTCTGCCCATTCCTGCTGCAATAATGTCGCCAGCTCATCTGTAGATTTCGGACATGGTTCCCTGATCCGTAAGCGTCGCTCTAACTCGTTCCATAATTCTTCTACGGGATTTAGGTCTGGACTCTGAGCAGGCATGGAAATACGTTTTACATCCATATCTTAATACCACTGCTCGACAGAGGCTACAACATGACATGGAGCGTTGTTGTCCTAGAGGTAACATTCGTCCATTCCATAAAATTGGCAGAGCGTAGGAAGAATATGATTGTCCAAAATGTTTATGTAGGCCTCGGCGTTTGATTCACCAGGAACAACACGCAAAGGTCCCAGGCCATACCACGAAAAACACCCCCAAATAAGTAGTCGGAATTTATGCAAATCCGCTGGCGTCCGGTCCATTATTGTAGGGTAGGGTATGTGTTGTGTGTCGACGATTCCACGTAAGTGGTTCAGATAGTTTCGTCACCTGGATCAGATCTTTAGCCAGAAACCCCAGAACTTGCACGAGCGCGGGATGATGCCGCTACTGGAGACACGGAGTAAGGTCATCGATCATACCATATAGATAAGATGTAATTTCTTGTAAATAAAATAATTTTTCTTCAATTTTTGTCAAAAAAAACCCCATACGAACTTGTAATGGGGGTTGATGTAAAACCTAATACTTGGTACTTGAAGCACGTTCAATTAACAAATCAACAAAAGAGTATCACTTAGGACCTCTCGCTCCAATATGCCAACCAGCAATCAACCAAGGTCGCGATCACGTCTCGAGGCGCAAAGTGCGAAAACGATGACGTGTTGTGAGGATGAGTCTCTCTCTGAAGTCGGGAGCAACATCTCAGATCTTGATGTTTTCCAGCCATCGGGATAAAAGTAATTAATGTCTGTCAGAGGGATTCGCACTCAGCCTCCCCGAGTATTTGGACGGAGGGCTCCTCGCCCCTACAGGGAGCTATTAGTTGCTATAAATCACCGCTGACGCCCACTGATCCAGATGGCCTTTGTAAACTCTCCTACTTCTCAATGAGGATGGATCCCTTCCTCATACCCGGGGAAGCTGATACCCGGGTAAGGGTTTCGCGCTGGTGTACGCGAACCGAGATGGAGTGTATAAATACTCGCCACTCTCTTTTCTCTCGCTGGGTTTTAATTTACGGTTTGTTATTAGATTATACACGTCTTTGGTGAGTTATGGCGTATGCACTCGTCGCTGTGGTTTCTTGTTGGTACTCCTGTATATAGTGGGTAGTTTTTGAGGAGTTCGGAAGCGATGACGGATGCTCATTGGATGAGTCTTTCGAAATATTCGTAACTACTGGAGCTGAAATGTGTGGTGGAAATAGAGGGGATGTGCTGAAGACTGGAGGGATTGAAATGTGTGTTGGAGCTGTATGGGATGTGGAAGTAACTGCAAAGATGAAATCAGGATGGAGTAAGAGTGGTTTGAATAGAAAAAGTGTGATTTACCTTGTAAGAGGTTCCCACGCATATATTTATTAAGCAATCTGCAGTCTTCCTTGCATGACTTTGACCAGATTTCTTGACTCATGTAATCTTTCCTATGATACTAGGATTCTATCAATCAAGATTTATTTTGTGTGTCGTGGGGGAAAAGCAGTACTAGTGTATTCGTAAACCTGGTGACGCTCAGAAGGTTGCAATAAAAACATTTTTTTTTCTTTTGGAGAATTTATTTAACTAATTATTTAACCACTACGAGGCTTAAATTCATAAACCAAAAACTTGTCAGAGGATTTTTTAAGGATGCAGATGACAGATTTGTTCTCACTGATTCCAACATGAGGTAGGTAGGTGCTTAATTAACGTCGCACTGGAGCAATACAAAGGGATATTGGCGAGGGTCCGAGGTCAAATCCGACTGGACGACATCACGCAATTTTGAACGGTGGTCAGATGACGAGGTCACGCCTAAGCTGGCACCCAACTCTTCAAACTTCCACACCGCGCCAACGTGAGTCTATTAAAGGCCACGACAGATTTAACGTACACCAGCTCCTTGTACACGACGGTCTTTGGTTGGATTCAAACTCGTAGTAATCTGTAACTCTTCCAACCGGGCAACCGCGATCCAGTTTTTTAAAGAAAATACGATTATTGGATACTGATTCCAACATGAATAGAACAATTCAAAGGTCTCGAGTGTTTTTGGATTTCGACAATCTTATATGTTATTGACTAGACCGAAAGATTTTAAAATTGCAAATCCAACTGAAATTTCTACACCAAATGAACATGTGTCGCTAGATTGCTGCATAAACCACAACCAGGCAAAATTGACTTCTGATAGTCAGGGTTTAATGTAGACTAACACGGGGATAACTAAAACATGTAATGATAAACTAACAGAAAGGTTTCGTCGCTTGCTTTTCTCAATAGGATGCAGAAGTTTTTAGTAAGCTAAGAAATAACCTGAAAGTAATTTCTTTTTAAAAAAATAAATTTTCATTGTACTGTCTTAAGATAATGATTTATGAAAATGATCGGAAGTGGTTTTAGTACTAAACATGAATTCCCTTTCTATTTTAAAATAATATCCAATACTTTTAGTCTTACATTGCACATTAATCATTCAATTCCCATTTACCTCTCCATTACATTTATGAGTATTTGATTTAAAGTTAAGATTAGTCATTTCGGTTGAGTATGTCGCTTCCATTGTCTCCCTTGTGCATTATTCCGTGTCAGAAATACAAAAAATGGCAACGGTTTTTTATCTTGAAATTAAAAAAAAATGCTTTGAAATCCCGAACACACCAAAGAAAAATGTAACAAAATTTTTTGAATTTCACCCCATCCCTGAAATGCAGCTAATGTTTGCGAAAAGCAAACAAAAAATATTTTTGTGTTTGAAAAAAATTATTTTCCATCCTAGCTGCTGGGGATTTTTTCTCCCTAACATTTGTATTCTGGCAAGGTGGAACCATTTTTTATACTTCTTTAATCTACCTACACGGTTACCATTTTTTATTCCAGTAAACTCACGAAAAAAAATAAAAGGAGACGCACTAAAAGTCATTAACGTTTTTGTCATTTCCCTCAGAACACACCAAAAGGGGTTTGCATTTTTTCCCTCTTTCTCTCTCCCTCGGCTGGAAAAAGAAGAAAAAAAAGAAAAGAAAAATATATTTTTTTCTTCCTCTGGTGGTACGGTTATCGAACGCTATGTCGTAGATAATTATTGCTATAACTGACACTTTGAAATATTATCCGTAAAAATAAATACATTATGTGCGTTTTTCACTTTTTTGAAAAAGGGAGTTTTTTTCATGAAGCTAATCGCGTTAAGTTTAAGTAACTGAAGATTTCTCCCAAGGATAAGTATCCATATATTTCACGGCCTTCTCATCACCGAGTGTAAAACCTTTTTGACAGTTAGGGTTCTTAACAAGAATGAGAAAGGGAAAAAATTTGCATTTTTGAATAGCTGTTATTAAGCGTGAAAATGAAGTCAGAGAAAGAAGACGTTTTATTAGTTTGAATTTCTTTTTCCTCTTAGGTTGAGCTATTTTTATGAAAGTATTTTTTTTTCTAGGTGACGAGAGAACAAAAAAAATAGCTGCCATACATTATCTCATTTTTCTAAAATCATATATTATTTATAACTTTAAAAGATTTTACTGATTATACGCGTTCAGAGAAAAAAACTTTCAAAGAAAATATGTTTTATTAAGAAATGAGATATCAGCAAAAAAAATGTACTTACTTTTCGTTTATTAAGAAATACTCTATGAAATGACTTCACACTGTCCATCAGGATGTTTAAAATTTAAATAATCAATGTGATAAACTTATGAATAATTTCAATGAGTTGAAAAATATGCTATAAGCTCAAAACCATTTCATTTTAACTCGATTAAATGAAGATTATTGTACTATGCATGTTTTTTTAAATATACACTTTGATACTTATTCTAACTTTCGCTTCTAATATATAGTTTGAAACTTCCAACTTTCTAAATTAACATTCATTTAGTAAAGCCATGCTGTGGTCCTACCATTCTTCTCATTATCAGTCTTATACTAATTCTAAAATTGGTTTCTAATATATAGTTTGAAACTTCCAACTTTTTAAATTAACATTCATTTAGTAAAGCCATGCTGTGGTCCTACCATTCTTCTCATTATCAGTCTTATACTAATTCTAAAATTGGTTTCTAATATATAGTTTGAAACTTCCAACTTTTTAAATTAACATTCATTTAGTAAAGCCATGCTTTGTGGCTATCACTCTTCTCATCAGTCATACTAATTCTAACATACGCTTCTAATATATAGTTTGAAACTTCCAACTTTCTAAATTAACTTTCATTTAGTAAATCCATGATGTGGCTCTACCATTCTTCTCATTATCATTCTTATACTAATTCTAAAATTCGCTTCTAATATGTAGTTTGAAACTTACAACTTTCTAAATTAACCTTCATTTTGTAAAGTCATGCTGTGATCCTAACATTCTTCTCATTATCAGTCTTATAGTAATTCTAAAATTCACTTCTAATATATTGTTTGAAGCTTCCAACTTTATAAATTAACATTCATTTAGTAAAGCCATGCTGTGTGGCTATCATTTTTCTAATCAGTCATACTAATTTTAACATACGTTTCTAATATATAGTATAATATACGTTTCTAATATATAGTATAATATACGTTTCTAATATATAGTATAATATACGTTTCTAATATATAGTATAATATACGTTTCTAATATATAGTATAATATACGTTTCTAATATATAGTATAATATACGTTTCTAATATATAGTATAATATACGTTTCTAATATATAACATTCGCTTCTAATATATAGCTTGAAACTTCCAACTTTCTAAACTAACATTCATTTAGTACAGCCATGCTGTGGCCTACCATTATTGTCATTATCAGTTGTATACTAATTCTAACATTCGCTTCTAATATGTAGTTTGAAACTTCCAGCTTTCTAAATTGGCATTAATTTAGTAAAGCCATGCTATAGACTATCACTCTCCAAAGGAATAACGAGCCGTTTGGTTTGTGCTTTACTGTCACGTTTTGCTATGCTGGGATGAATTATACTTGGACCGGTCGTTTGACCCTACTACGGTTTGTCTCGATGAGGAATTTTGTCATTAGCAAACCTGACCAGGTCTTGATGGAAGAGATATCTCGGAAGATTACTGACCAAATCTTGATGTCCTAAAAAAATCTTCAATATCCAGAAGACGAGATTTCTCGTCATTAACAAAATTGGTCAGATCTTGATGGACGAGATAACTCGTCGAAACCACCTAGAGGTTTCAAATATGGTTATATATATATATATATATAGTTTCAGTTAGATTTATGGAGTTTTCTGCTAAACTAAAATTATAAGATTTTTTTTAAAAGATGAAATGTCAATAAAAAGTAGTATGTACAGTTACTTATTTTGATAAAAGAAGTTTTAATACATACTTCTTTCAATAACTTTCTGGTATGTTTTTCATTTGTGAATACTTCCTAAGGATTTTCTGTTTCGGTCATTAAATGCGAAATTATCAACTTAAAACTTACTTTGATGGTCTTGGTATATGCTCTGCTCGCAGCAGTTCAACTTCGTTTTCACTCACTGGAAAAGGAAAGGCCGGCAAGACGCAAAAAAGACGTCCACGAAAGAAACCCAATACCGTGAACGACACAGAGGAAGAATTTAGTAGCGCACTAAACATGAAAAGTAGCCGGATTACTGGACAGAGTCCGGCCGTTAACCTTACGGAGGAATTTTCTTTACGAGCGGGGGAACGTTGCAAAGAAGAATATAGTCTGGAGAATGTATTTTCAAGTACTTCCTATGTAATGGTGGTTTCAGCAGTAGAAAGTGTTGCACAGGAAAGCAAATTACAACTGCAATCGACTTAATAAAAATATTCTTAAATTAAACCACATGAATTTTTTTATTCTATTTCTAGACTTTACTGAAAATCATATTTTATTTACTTTGAGCTTTGTTTGATCAACATTTATAATGCTTACTAATTTGGGATTGTTATTAAAATAACGATGTATTATGGAAGTAAATGCAATTATTCGCTAAATCTTGCAAAATATAATTTTAAGTGCCATTTTCTTATTCCGTGCATACGAAATGAGTTCTTGAAGTCGGATATTTCTCTTTAATATTTATTTCATGGGTAACAAAGACAGGTTACCGAAATACAAAAGAAAGAACTGACTGAAAGAAATAAGAACACAATGTATTAAACGTGGCCAATTAAGAAGGAAAAGTCTTATTTTCTCTTTATATTATGTTCTTATTTAGTAAAACGGTTTTTATTTTAATTTCCAGTTGTTTGATGGTTATTGAAATTTTTATTTTTAATCACTGTAAACTATCTTGCTTTTCTTTTTCAAGAATGAATTCTCAATTTTCTATAAAATACTCAATGCATAAAAAACATTTTGTTAATTTCTTCATAAAATTTCATCAGTCTCCTTTAGAATAGTAATACTTCAAAGTTTATTTTTATATTATAGACTAAAATACTGCTACGAAATTTACTCTGTGTGTTTAATTTTACTTACATTTACATTTTTTCCATTTACAGCATCCCTACCCATCAGAAGATCAAAAGAAACAGCTGGCTCAAGACACGGGCTTGACAATTCTTCAAGTAAATAATTGGTAAGTCAACTAACTGTTTACATTTCTATATCAGTATTACTAGCTGCAAAATTCACATAGTAAATCATAAGTATCATCTGTTAAATTGCTCACGTAAAATAATTTTACTTCAATAAAGTCATATATTTTTATGTTTTATACATTGCACAAAAATACTCCTACCTAAAAAAAACATTAAAATTTCAAATAATGTACTAAAAATAAATTAAACAGTAGTTTTCTTGCCATGCTTTTAATTCCTTTACTGTCAGCACTTTACCATCAGTTTTTTTCTTCAAAAAAACCTCTGAAACTACCAAAATAGGTTAACCCAACTATAAAATCCTCCGACAGTACTTGCTAAACCAATATTTCTGGTTCAAAATATTAATATTGCAATAATGATTACTACCCATGTATTTTGCTTTACAATTCTGAGTATTTACTGTATACTTAAAGGTTTCTGTAAGCTCGTGAATACACGCTCATCTTTCACTATACCAAATTCCCAAATCACTACTGAAATATTATTAACTGACATAATTCTGAGGTCAAATTTATCTTATTATTTACCTCAATCATTTCTTATATCACAGTTCTCAACTACCACCATTTTATTTCAAAAACATTCAACCTCCAGTAGAGATTCTTATAGACTTACACTTCCGCACCGTAAACAGTATAGAGCTGATAGTAAAAAGGTAACGGGAGGCCATTTCAAGGAGGATTAGTTTATATTTACAGATAAACTCCAAAAGAGCGATTCGGAGATGAAAAGAATTATAAAAAAATACGATTCCCGTGCAGTCAAGTTTCAGCTTAAAATTTCCGCCACAAAGACCTTTTGTGCCCCCCAGCCCCTAAATACTGGATTATCCAGCTGAAGAGTTTTCAGACCCGGCGTTTAACGCCGCTTTTATCCAACTCCTGAAACTCCCGGATTAGTCACGGAAAAGAGATGCTATTGAAGTTTTCTTACTGCTAATCCTCCCGAAGTAAAGGAAATCACAAAACACCTATGGTTTGGTCCAGGACTCCCCAGAACTTGTTTGTCGGGGTTGAGCCACCGCTTGCCATTCCAAGCACGTTCGTTTTCGTTTTGTGTTTTCTTTTCAACCGATGCCCCCTACGACTTTTATCCGGTTCTTATCGTTTAAGATTTGAATGGCAATCAAATTTGCTTCAGCGTGTTTTTTTTCCTTCTCTTTCCTTTTTATTCCCTTTTCAAAGTTCACTAAGGCTGGCGTCTAACCACGAACCACACTTTACAGAATAGGGGAATTGGAGCTCTAGGGATAAATGGTTTTGACGATTTCCCCCAAGCGGGTGATGATCATATTACTGCTCTTTTATGAAGTCACTACGCTTACTTATTTGTTGTTAGTGGATTTGAATTTTGAGTGGGAAGTATTCAGTGTGTTAGCCTGATCTACCATCTTTGATCTTATTAAAATTTAGTTTTGTGTGAAAAAAATATTAGGATAGGTTTGTAGTCGTGAGTGAATAAAATTTCATGGAATGTCTCAATGGAATAATGGAGAATATTGATGTAGAATGTTGTCATGACACGAAAGTCCTTATTACTTTTTTTCTTGAAATACGTATCAAATTAAAGGATTCATAAAAATTCGAATTTGATCAGAATGCTGAAATTTTTTTGGGATGATGGCAGTTTTGTTATATACGGGAACTTATACGTTAACTGTAATGGAGCATTTTATTATAAAGATGATGGCTGATGGATTAAATATTTGACGAGAATACCAATGCCATACTCTGATGAACGCTATTATCTTAATTTTAAAAATAACTTTAAAAGAAATCGGTACCTTGCAGTTCATGTTGTGTGTGCTTTTCATAACTGAAAATCAACGTAGACTACGTTATTACTTCAGTTTGCAAAGTTCAAAACAGTCTAAGTAGATCTTGTGCAGTTAAGTGTTGAAAAAGCAAAAGTAAGAACAATAAAAAAAGCTGTGGTATATTTCTTGTGAGAGAGGTGCCTTTCATGGTCATGTGCAGATATTGTATATTTCGCAAAAAAGAACTAATAGATCTTATATTTCTGGGTGTCAAATAAACATTATTTCTTAATGTGATTGTCATTTTCCGTTTCTGAAATATTAAAAATATGAGTGCACCGTGCTTGAAAGCAAGACTGGAAACTTCAAATTTTCCCTTATTTTTGTCCTCAATTCAAAACACAAGTGATTGAATACATTATGGTAGAAAGGGATATCGACTATTACTCAATCTAGGATGTAGACGTAAACTAGTGGAGCTCAAACAATATTCTAACAATTACGAAGTTAAAATAAGAAAAGAAAAACCCTGCTTAATATATCCCTTTATTATAGAAATCACTGGCCACTCCCGTTTAGTGAAAAGCAGCTTACCATCTCAAGAGACTTGGTTGTGATTATGCAATTAAAGATTCCATCCAACACATACCACACCCTTTACCCGTCAAAGCTTACGAGTACATTCTACTTCTTTCATCGTCCGTATTGGAAATTAAGTAGAATAAATATATCCAGCAGAACAAAAAACGCCATGATCTCGCTTTTTAAAACCCATTCAGCCTTACCGGATCTGCGCATGCCCAGTCGCCATTCAAGTCTTGAAAGTAAAAAGTCGGGTCTCGAAAATAACAACACCGTAATCCTAAAAGCTTCAGTGAACTTAGAAACTGGGATGTATGCATCGCTTTATAGATTCGTTGGTGGTGTTAAAGTTTTTTTCTCTTTCAAGGGGGAGGAGGTTGACCTGAACTGTCACAATGTCAGCCAGTTTGATGCAAAAATTGCCCTGAGAGTGATCGACTGAACCCCACAATTAAGGGATTGTGTGCCTTCCTCTTCCTTTGAGGTTTTTATCCCCTAAAAGGTTCTCTGCTTTGCAAGTTCCAGGATGTTCGCTGCAGAGAATGGGAAAAGATACCTCATGTGACAGGACTTGTTACGATAATTACAGTGGAACATTTCAAACGTGATGTTTTATGAGATTGGAAAGAATATTTTTTCTGCTCTTGAAATAGGCAACAGACATAATATTCGTTGTTCCTGTGCTGATAATTTCTGGCCATCAAAACTGAAATCACAGCTCTCAGAGATCCTTTTGTTAGCAGTTCAAACTGAAAGTATAGTTCTCTTTCTCTTGTGGTGGGGTATGGTATGATTAGGGTATTTCAAAGTTACTCAATGTCTGTGACCTTGCTTCTATCGCTTCGTGCTTCTGTGTCACAAGGCGTCTATTTTTATTTCCACGTAAATAACTAGGATTAAACGAATAAGTTCTTTATATACTTTTCGTACTGTAATCTGCTAAATTATTACAGGCTATTAAATTTTCAAAGTATCAAAACTCAGTACTCGGTATTCACAAATCGCCGCTGAAAATTGACTCATTTCTGTACTTAAAATGTTTTTACTACGTAACTGTAACATTCAACTCAAGTCTGAGATAATACTAAACCCTAAACAGCTTTTAATAAATTGATGGTTTAGTATAATGTTCATTCATTAATATACTGCTCATGTTCAGAAAAGTCGATCAGGAAACCTGTAGCATTTTTAATTCTGACATTTGATTTTCATAAAATTATCGGATTTAACTGAAGATAAACAGATAAAAACCACTTACTAAATTATCATCAATCTTTTTTTGTTTAGATCATTTGATCGGTTTTTAAGTGTTTATTTCATTTGCGAATAGAAAATTTCTACTTTAATCTGAGTACAGCATGAGGCCTAGTACCGGAAAAGAGTATTTTGGAAAATTATAATTACAACAAAGAAAACCAAAAATGATCATGCGCAAAAAGTATAAACGAATTTGCAGAAGGCAAATTGTACCTCTCTATGAACCTAATCAAGTCCCATGGGATTTGATTGGTTGATTGAGTGAAATTTGCCCAATCTACGTCAAGCTCGAAGGCAACCTCATGCGAAGTTTGAAGGGATCGGGGACCAGAGAATGGGATTGTTTTCCAATTATTTGAGTGTGCTTTTTAAGAAAGTTGTTTGTTTCGGCTAGGTTCAAGCAGTCAAAAAGCAAATGGATTTTCTTTTCTGCTGTTTCCACACCAGCACTGATCACTTGAGGATACATCAAATCTATATATGGTAAACTTTTCCAATTCGCAAAAATAATCGGTTTTTCAAGTTCGATCATCAAATTTACTTGTTGTATGAATAGTTTCAATTTTGAAGAAAGCGAAGTCCATATATGCTGCATTACTCGAAATGTGTTTCGCTTTGTTTCAACAACGAGTCGTTGGCCGCCATAGGAGTCACAACGCGCTTTGGTTGGTTGGGCATCGTGAAGGCCTCAACTCTACCTTCACATCAGCGCAATTTTTTTTCTCATTACGTTATTAGGCCGCCCTACCTAGTTTTCCAAGACAACAAAAAATGCATAAAACCAGCGGTTAAGATGAAAGCATTGTTCATCTACAGTGTCGCATGCGGTACCTTCTGATCTCTCGTGGTTTAATAGAACTGAGCCAGCGGTGCGTTGAACGTTGAAACGCAATCAATTTCCCTTGTGCATAATTGGAAGCATCGAAAACAATCAACCAGATGTTCGTTGGAGGACTTTACGAACCTCAATTAAAACGCCATGGTTCGATTCAACTTCAGAAAACACCTCGGTAAGACCGAGGATTAAGGATCTTCTCTTTTCAGCAAGGAGGTTTCGATGGGCACGTTTTGGTATGTAGTGAGCCATTGGACTTCGCACGTGTTTTATATTGTCTGGCGTATAATGAGCTATAAAGGGAGATTTGATAATGAAACGGATTATTTGATATTACATCATTAATCAAAGGAGCTTATTGTTGTGGTTCTGCACGCCAACATGCCCTTTCTGTGTGGCTTAATAGTATTACAGTGAAAGTAGGTGAATCGGAAAAACTTTTCTAATCTTTTGTTTGTGGTTCCTGAAGAACGTGATTAATAGCTGTTCTTTTCTTATCTCCCTGTTCTGTGCTTGAATGGTAAACGTTATTCTCTTAAAACGTGTGTTAGAAGTGTTTTGTCGCAAGGCGGAAATCAGAAGAATGAGAGAAAATGATTCGATTTTATTATTTAATCATTCCTATGCTTGAGAGGAATCTACAATTTGATACCGAATATTTGAATCCGTTGTTTTAGTTCTTCGAATACCAAAAATTACAGAGTTTCAATACTAAATAAATCCAGTATCACACCCAGCTTTTATCAGTATCTCTATCAGCCCTCTATTTTATGGGAGCAGTAATTTGAGATGATTAAAACGTCATACAGTAAAATGTGTTTATTTGAAGTTTGAAGTACTAATTTTAGAGAGTACTACTAGAAAATAGTCTTATTGTACTGGTAAAATTTATTTCTTTAAAGTTTAAAGTAGTTTTAGAGAAGTTTTAAAGCAATTCTAAATTGTAATTTTTATAGACTAGTCTCGAGTGTATAGGTAAAATTTATTTGACGTTTAAAGTAGTTTTAGATAGTACAACTAGAGTCCTAGTTATGGAGTGTGATACTGTAAAACAAATAGATGCTGTATTGAAGGGGAAAAGATAGCCTTATTACTTCTTAATAAAAAAATATAAATATTTTCAGTGTTTGTGTAATTAGTCCAATCGCTGTAAAAGTGTGGTTATGTAGATAGAGCCATATTTGTCCATGTTGCAGCAAACACAAGACACAGTACGTCAAGTGATTCACATACACACACAAGGAAAGTTTCGTTGACACATTTCACTAACTACCCCTTTTTCAGCCGAGGGTCGAAAAGGTTAATTGTTGGCTTTTAAAAGAATCGCAGAAACTGATGACAAATATGCCAGAATCTGTGTTTGAATTACTATCTATATTTTCCAGTTTTGAAATGAAATGGTAAGAACATTAATCTGTTTGGAGTCCTTTTAAAACTACACAGTCCGAACAAATTACCATTTCCTTGTTTGGAGCAGCTTGACCAAGTATGGACCGCATAAAATAGATACCTACCGACCCGACTAGATTACCATTAATAAATTAAACATAAAAAAAAAGAAATTGGATCTTCCACCTTCAGGAACACAATGCTCTTTGAAATATTAAAAATATACTTTACTCTGTAATCGAAACTTTACGTATCGCGCTTCCCTTTCAAATGAAAGTTTTGTTGGACGATGTAAAACACCAGAAAATCCATCCACTCTTAAAAGAAAAGCGACACGATAAGGAATACCGAAAACAAGAAAAGCCACCAAAGCGTCTAAATGATATTCAAGGAATACAAAGCCAACCATAATCCTCTCGCCAAAATGAAAAAAGAGGGGGGGGGTAGGAGTCACAAAAAAAATCCCCATTCTCTTTCCGAAAAGACACAAAAGTCGCTCGATCGAACAATAAAAAGCAGAACAAACAAACAGCACCGGGGAAAAAAAAGAAAGCGAAAAGACTCTCGTGTTTAGAGAAGAAGAAAGAGAATACAATAGCTGGTCCCCCATGGGGTTCGACTGGCCGTTTACGCAGTTGTTCCGTAATGTTTCTCAAAGCGTTAAAATTTAAATGAAGTTAATATCGTCCCCCGTAGGTGTGAGTGCAAGAGCCGGGAGCAACTTGATGGGACAGTTTTGCATTGGAATGTGTCGCTCTCATTCAAATGACTCGAAATAGAGACGAAGGGGGAGGGGGGGCTAATGGCGACGCCCCAGTCGCAGAAAATGGCGGAATGCGGCGTCGGAATTAAGCGGGGTGGATTCTCGAATTTGTTCGCTGTTTGTTGTTGGGGCGCGATTTGATTGTGCTGGGAAAGGCGAGCAGATTATTGCTTGTCTTATGGAGTTAGTCGCCCCCTTAACGTCTGCCAATCAAAAGCTTTCGGATCGCTTCGGCACGTAAACTGATTTGGGGGGTGTCGAATTAAGGACGCGTTCGTTTTGGAGGGAATGTGGTGAATTGTTATGTCGGGAAGTGCTTTTATGGTTATCAGGGGGGCACAGTCGTGTCCTGGACTAAATAATAAACCGTTTGAGAAAATTAGAGTTGTTAAAGTTTTGAACGTTAACCCATATTATAATGGTGTAACACGTATTGACCGAATGTATATATAACGGCCCCCTTTGTTCAAGTCAATTGAATATAACTTGCAAGAGTGTTAAGAAAAATAGTGTTAAGATAACTTATAACAGCCTTATTCTCAGACAGTTCATATTTCTTTGGCACATTCTTATATGTTTATCAACTGTATTTTGGTATATATATATATATATATATATATATATATATATGTGTGTGTGTGTGTGTGTGTGAGTGTGTTGATTTCAATTTTCCTATTCCAACAAGACTTAGCAGGTTTGGCCACTGCGTTAGCAACTTATGTGCTGTAGACGGAACATGTCCGATTTCTGCTTTTTGTGTACGTCTCTCTTCTGTATAAGCACAACTCTCCTTATTTGTGTCGAAAGCATTTCTTGACGTTGTCTTATGTTTGACCCAGCTTGGCCAAATCTGAGACTTTAACCCTCCAAGTGGTTTCGACAATACATCTCGTCCGTCAAGATCCGACCAATGTCGCTAATGACAAGATATTTCCTCATATGAAGACATCACCGAATTTCTTACGACAACGAAATCAAGATATGTTCAGCTTTCTTTCTAACGACGAGATATTTCGTTGGTCAAGAACTGGTCAGTTTTGCTAATGACAAGATACCTTGTCGAGGCAACCATCTAAAGGATTAAACCTAACCAATCCCAACACGAAACTTTACGAAATCAAGTGAAAAAAGGCATTTTTGAAGAACAAAGAACCTCTGATGGCTTATGAGAACCGAGCGATCTCCAGCAGGCTCCAACAATGGAAATTTCCTTGCCTCTGATAAATAGGGTGCTGCTGACCTCGCCTGTTTAATGGCCTCTCGTCTGGCTGTAATTAGTAAACACTGGTCTTAATGACCCTCTCCGTTGTTGCAAGTAAAAGGGAAAGGGCTTGCCTTCTTTCACTCCATCCAATTTTCTCAGGCCATTATTTCTAGGTGTACAAATGAGGCTATCGATAAGGGAAAGAAGGGTTGCGGGGCTCCTCTTCCAGGAATGCAAATCGATTTTTTGGATGGGGTGGAAGATGCCGAAGTGCTCCAGAAAAACTGCAGCCACAGTTCTGTTTTCGAAGCGATTAACTTTCAAATAATTGTGTCAGACTGAAGCGATAGTTAGTGGGGAGTTCGATAATTTTGGTGAATGTTTACTAGGTAAGTGAAGTGATATGATGAAAAATGTTGACGTTTCTGACGAGTAAATTACTTTATCAAGTTTGGTGTTATTGAAAATATATCTTTTTAGATTTTTTACCTAGGCAGATTGACCAAAATTGTAAGCAGGATTAGGATAAAGTAATTTCTTGCGTTTTCATGCATATTTTTAAAGGAGATTTTTTCTGAAGTAATGTATATCTCTTCCTGACCTTGAATAAGGTTTTAATATAAATTGTAATCGCACAATTTGAAAGCATGTTCGAAATTCACCTTAACATCTCAATGTGCTATTATTTAAAAGTTATCTATACTATTATAAAAGAAAGTGTTTGTTTGTTTGTCTGTTTGAGGCCGCAAAATCCTGACGATTCTATGGCACTTCCAGCAATGAGATTTGGCACACAGGTAGTCCAAATAATTTGCAATTTTTGAGTCGCGGTGAATTTTAAAATTCAATCTGGAAGATTTTTAAATGAATTTCATAGTTTTATTCTCCATCGGTTTTTCAAACGCGGAGAACTTTTTCTACTCATGCGACCTTGCAGTCAGGGTTTGGAATCATGCCAAGTTTTTTTCATCCGCAGAAAGCGGAGAAAATTATTTTTTTCGTTTCCGCTTTGATTTTGCGCGATTGATTTCCCAGCGAGACGATAAATCTTTTAACTGAAGTCAAATTTCTTTTAGGCCGTTAAAGATAGAGTAAAAATTTCAACGGATTTGAAATCTGTGGAAAATTTCAGTTTAGATTGGTACCTAAAAATATTATTTTCTTTAAATAATTAATTTTTTATTTGAATATATCTTCAACGGATATGAAATCTGCGGAAATTTTTACACCATTTTAATACTTTACACCACGGGCAACGCCGGGCTAGCCACACAGTGGCTAGTAAGTTATATTAGCATAAAAGAACGTTATGTTTTAACTTTTGTGAACATTCAGGCATTTCAGTGGAATATGTTTGGAGAAGTATGTTGCTACAGAACACAGAAATACTTATAATATTTGAATATAATATAAATTTATATTATTTATATTTCCAGAAAAATTTCATGATGGCCTACTTTGATTGACTTTTGTAAACCTTAGTTTCACTCAAAGTATCAATGATTTTTATTTTTGTTTTAATGACCATTAACATATTTATTCACATGATAGATGCGTAAGGAATCTTTGCTTTGGTTTCAATTACACTACTTTAAGACTTCTGCTTACATCACTCTAAATTCTCTGTTTGTATTTACACAAGTAAATCTTTTATATATCACCTTAGAACACTACAAGTAAGTATAAGGTGATATCTTTAGACTTTAGACTGACATGAGGTGTAAGTCTAAGGTGAGACTGTATTTACTTGTAGCGCAAATTCAGAGACTTTAGTGAGACTTACACTACAAGTAAGTCTAGAGTCTATTTTAATTTGCACTACAAGTGAATACAAAGTATCTCCTAGGACTTACACCATAAGTCTAAAGTCTCTGAACTTACACTACAAATGTCTCTCAAGACTTAAACTATAAGCAAGTCTAAATTCTGTGAATTTGCACTACAAACAAATCTAAAATCTCCAAACTTACACCACAATTAAGTCTAAAGCTTAAGCTTGCGCTACTCTAAAGTCGGCTCTGATCGTGATGTTGCAGTTCGGTGATGCCTGGAATCCATCACAATGGCATCGTGAAAGGAACAAAACGGACCACATACCACAAATGCTAATTGGCACTATTTCATTTCCAGACTTCTTCATTCTCATTCCAATACCACTGTTGCCCTCGAGAATCGGGGTCAAAATGACCCACTCTATATTTCTTTCTCTTTGAGCGGGGAGGAACGAGAAATCCGGGTTTGTAAGACGATCAGAGTCATGCATCTTGGGTGACGGGCGGCCGTGTCCGGATGCGTGACCCCCTCCCATCCCCTCCGCTCCCCTTTGGGGAGGTTGCCCCCACCACCCTCTAACATGGAGGTCATCAGTCACCGGCGACAGTCCACTCCCGACCGAGGTCACACCTCCGCGGACACCAACTCCCGGGCTTCTCCGGATTCCCTTACAGACTGTTGGAAAAGCTGGGAAGCATGTTCCCTGCGACTGATGATCCTTGACGGGAAGCTTTTTCTGATGGAAGGATGGAGATTTGAAAATTTTTCTCACACTGAAGCTGGTGAGGACTGAGTGTATTGGGCCGTGTGTGTGATGACTCATAACTGATTGTTTGAGTTGGCCTGTTGACTTTTGTTGGTGCATAGAACAGCAACTTGCTCAAGGTGGATTTCTTTAATTCTCGCTTGGAAAACTGGATCAAGTCTTGCACTATCAATTTTGAATTTAAGTCACTACAGAAGATGGTTTTACTCTGAGTGAGGAAATGTTTTAGCTCTCTTGGTGGCTGTCTCGACGAGGTATCATGTCGTTGAAAAACCTGAGCGGATCTTTATGGATGAGTTACCCGGTCATTAGAGGAAAAATGACCTCTTGAAAAAAATTAATCTTGACCTCGTCGTCAAAAAAATGGCATTTTTTGGTGGTTGTCTCGACGAGGTATCATGTCATTGAAAGACCTGAGCGGATCTTGATGGATGTTACCAGGTCATTAGAAGAAAAATGACCTCTTGAAAAAATTAATCTTGACCTCGTCGTCCAAAAAATGGCAATGTCTTCGTGTTTGTCTCGACGAGGTATCATGTCATTGAAAGACCTGAGCGGATCTTGATGGATGTTACCAGGTCATTAGAAGAAAAATGACCTCTTGAATATATCTCGTCATTTTCAAGATGTGTTGGATCCATATGGACGAGATATCTCGCCATTTTCAAGATTTGTTGGGTCCTTATGGACGAGATATCTCGTCGAAACCACTTGGGGGCTTAAACATATCATTTTATTTATAGGTAGTAGGTAGGTGGTTAATTAACGTCACACTAGAGGAACACAGCGAGCTATTGGCGACGGTCCGGGATCAATCCCGAAAGGAAAGATCCAAATTTAGAAATGGAGTTTTGCCTTTTAGTTGTCGATCCAGGCACGAGCACAACATAGCAGTTAAACATTCATTACTTAAATAATACTAAAAATGTCTGTCGTGCGAATATAAGAATGAAGCGTTTCATCCTTCGGGGTAGCATAATTCCTTCATCTACTTGAGGACGGCTATCTCAAGAAACAAAAGTTGGGCGGTAGTGTCGATTTTACGACACTCGCACAGAAGCCTCCCCAAATCCGCCCATTCCATTGAGTCCGTCTCCCCGCAGTGGCCCATTACTGCCCGGTAGTACTTTTTAAAAAACAAGATTTGGAGAAATGCCGCAGTATAACTGTAATTATCGCACTTTTGCGGCCATTAAACGATCGGTCGGTGTATCATTAACCCTGGGAATGGTGCTTTTATTCCGGTTCATTCATTGCGCAAAAACACCTCCTTGTAGAGGCTTTAATGGCCTGAGATCCGAGATTATCCGTGGCTTTTTGTGTACTTGTTGGAGGATGTTCTTCGCAGAGTGTTTATTTAATAGGTCGCCCTTTTACGATGGGATGGCACAACGCCGGTGAGCAAACATGTTTTTTGCCTCCCTTCTTCTGCAGATGACATTGATTAGCGGCTCTTTTCCTTGCATGGGATGGTAATATGTTTGGCAGGATCTTCTTTTCATGTTTCGGTGATGATGGTTATCGGGGATTTCTTTGCATATTAAGGATATATTGTATATAAATGTTACGGTTTATAGTCTTTGTATCAATATGACTGGCAGGCTTCTTTGTGGGAAACTCGATAAGAGACGAGATATCCTTATTGTATCTCCATTAACTAGTCATTACCTAGATTTTTATCATTATACTTATTACAGAATAGAGATTTACAGTGTACTTGTTCTGACATCTGTAATTGAAGGATGATAGTTCCCGGTTTCCGCAATGTTGTAATAGAGGTTTATGAGGATGTTGCATATAACCATACCCCTATTGAAATGCTTATTCCTCACAGTTAAGTATTAGTATAGGTTCTAAATTAAATAGCATTTTAAAATATTTTTTATTACATTTAACCAGCGTATTTAGTTATAGATATCAAAAGTTTGAAATCTCTCTAAAAGTTTAGAAGAAATCAGATGTTTAGTTTTCGAAATTTCAAAATTTAAACGATTTTCGAGATTTCGAAAAAAATTGTGATTATCATACAAGCTTTTAAGACAAACGCAAAGTGCTTCAGTTCAACCCACTGCTCTTGGAATCTGCAAGTTATTGGCCGCTATTTCTGGCAGGTTTGACTTTTCCCTGGATGTATTTCTTTCTAATGTCTTGTGTTTGACGAAGCTTGGTCAAATACGGACATGAAAACCCAGACGAGCCCCAGAATTTTAAACAACTTTCCTTATCAGGTCTCTATTGACTTTTAATGGTTTTGATACTCGTATATTTTTATGATGTTGTAAACTAATACATGGGCTCACGGGTTCCAGATACATTCCTTTAAACACACTTCTAATTCATGGACAGTGATATCAGCAATTAATAGCAGGCACTAATATTTTAACATTTAACAGAACGACTAATCATAGTTTTTCTAACTGAAAACTTAATGTAATAATAAGTTTAATGTTTCAATTACCTATAGCAATTAGACGTAACCTTCAACTTTTGCATTGTTCTTACTCTGATATTTTGTGTTACACTAATGGAAACAAGCAGCACCCTTCCCAGCGTTTCGTCGCAGGTGGTTGATATAAGTACAGACCGGGAGGAGAGGATAAGTTATTTTTCAATGCAGCCACAGGTGTGTGACGAATGAATATGCAATTTTTCACACCATGAATAATTAAGAAATGAGGTTTCTGAATCGGAACACTTAAAAAAGCACACTATGAATTCATTTTTCAAAACCTGTTCTCTACTATTACTCAATTACTCTGTTTCAGACAAATGATTACTAATATTCGATTTGAAACTCTAAGACATATACAGAAAGGCCCCAGACACTAAAACTCATTAAAATGTAACTTTTTTGCTATTAATTTTTTTTGGTTATTTATACAACAATGATAGACTGGACAGCAAGATGTGATGGTATAAGGAAAATAATATATGTTTTAATGGAAGATGGTCCCTCACGTGCTGCAATTTCACTAGCAACCCTTCTGGGTATACTTTCAACAAGGTTTTGATACACATCTATGGGTATTTGTGTCCGTTCCTGCTGCAAGAATGTCTTCAGCTAAGCTGTAGATTTCGGACGAGGTCCCTGGTCCCTAAGCGTCACTCTAACTCGTTACACAAATGTTCTATGGGGTTTAGGTCGGGACTCTGAGCAGGCCAGGGAAGACGTTTTACATCCATATCTTGACACCACTGCTTGAAAGAAGTTGCAACATGACATGCAGCGTTGTCGTCCTGGAATTATCATTCGTCCATTCCATAAAATTGCCAGAGGGTAGGAAGAACCTGATTGTCCAAAATGTTCATGTAGGCGTCGGTGTTTAATTTACCAGGAACAACATGCAAAGGTCCCAGGCGATACTACTAAAAACACCCCAAAAAATGTAGTCGGATTTCATGCTAATCCACTGGTGTCAGGTCCATTATTGTAGGGTAGTGTATAATCCTTGGAAAATAGTATGGAGAAACTCACAACAGAGCAAGGAGTAAAAATAATGCAATTGTATCTACAAAATCAACTCTCAATTGTGCTAACCCAAAGAGATTACATTCGTCATTATGGAGTCGTACATCCACCATCTACACAAGTGGCAAACAAAATCTATTAAACTAATTAAAAATAGTTTCCAATAAGTATATTTGCTGTTTATGAAAGAATAAATGTAAAGTTTCAATACACTAAAGAGTCATTCTATTTTCAAATGGTGTAGTGACCTTTGGGTCACACTGTATTTGACAATCCCTTTGTCTTATTTTATTGCAGAAGCTTTGAATTTCTCAATTGGGGGCATATGTAAGCGAATTTTGTCTTCATTCCCACCATCATCCCACTTCTACATTGTTCTAAACATGAATCTACACTTCGAATTGTCCAAACACAAATTCGTCACACTTACAGATTATTATTTTCTTTCGGCAGCAGGCTTTCTATTTCCGATCTGAGATTCTGAAAACTTGTGTTGTAATTTTAAGAAAAACAAATGGTGGTGTAGAATGTTCCTGAACAGTCCGGAATTTCTGCATTTTGACACCCACCCCCTCCGAGTGTCGGTCTTCTTTCCGGCACAGTGCTCCCTCTCTCCTGATCCTGGAACAGAAACCACGTGACGCACCGAAAACGACCACCGTCAGTCGTTACGTCCACTCCATTTAACCCCACCCCTGGTAGAACTCCAGGAATAACTATAATAACAAGACCGCTTTTCGCCCACCCACGCGAGTGCCCCGACGTTAACTGCCAAAACGTTAACTGTCAGACATTTTGCCTCGCCCCCCCCCCCCTCTCTCGGACGACGTCGTTGCGTTAATTCGATTGAAGGAAGGAATCGATTTCTGGAAGCTTTCGTTTACCTGTGCGGAAATAATATGCAGTGGGACTTGGAAATGCGAATGCATTTTTTTCAGTCGACTTAATGTCGCAATCAGAAAAGTTAAAAAATAAACACCGATTGGGGAGTTAAGATGACGATTCTTATCAAGTGTCTCACAGAATATATTTGTTTCCGTATTGATTATTCTCTCTTATTGCGCTGGAGTACATTGGCACTTTTAGCTCCCAGTTCCACTTTAGAATGTATTGATATTTCGAGGGATTATACTTTTTTATTTAAGTGTTGTATCTCTACAGAAAAATGCCCAATTGCAGAGGGAACTAAAAATATACCATCCAAAAAATGCAAGTTGAGACTTACACAAACAGTTATATTAGGTAATTTAAGATAGTATTAGTAAGAATAAAAAGAAATGAACAGTATTCATATTCGGTGCAATCGCCCTCAAAGGAATTGGAAAATATGTACGCTATGTCGTAAATATGTCGTCATCATGAAAAAATTGAGTCGCTTAGTTAGGAGATATCACGTCATTGGCAAATTTCGTCACATCTTGATGGACTAGGTATCTACGAACCCATTTAGAGCAGGGGTTCCCAACCTTTTAGTAACTGCGTACCACTTGAAAATTTTAGAAATTTTTGTTGTACCCCATCAGTCCTATATTTTTTTTAGAAACATATATCTAATGTCAGAAAAGTGCCCAATGGCTTGTTTTATTGTAATTAAAATACTAAGAAAGCTTCATATTTTATGATTAATGCTATTGTATTTCGTATTAAGGATGTTTTAATAAAGGAAAAAATAAAACGATTATTGAAAATTACAGTTTTATTTTTTACTCACAGGTCTAAAAACAAATAATTATCTCGTGCGAATTATCTCGAATTATCCGTGCGTATTTCTCATACATAAAGATAAAGGAATTCTTCTTAAAACGATTTGGCAGGGAGAGATATCAAATTAATTTCGTCGAGATGACCATTTTATAGAATTAGATAATCAGCAACGAAGTTACTCTTTAAATAATTTGCTACTGTTAGCGTCATTTATTACAATGTAATAAAAAAGTTAACCACAAAATTGATTTCATATAATCCCATATTTCCTATAACGTGGTTGTACGTACTAAAAAATCGAACAAACTTCGTAGAATATTTGGGTTGCTCGTATTATCCTTGCGTTGTTTCTGAAACGTTGCCGCGTACCACCGGTTGGTAATCCCTGATTTAGAGGGTTAATAATCTGTGGACAAACAAGCTAAAGCTCGTTCAACACTAATGGGTGCTTTCTACAAGTTCATCAGTGATAAAGACAAACCTCAAACACAGTGGCCTCAAATTTGGAGGGTTGTTACATGTGCCATGCAATATCAGTTCATGGATGGAATATGTGCTTTTTGATCACAGGGCAAAAGCACGAGAAAACCCTCATCTCTAATCGATCCCCCGCCATCACGCCCCACCCTGGCAGAACAAACAAATCTTGGCTTTAGGTGTGCAGGGACCGAAGGTGCGCTGGAGAAGTAATGACTTCAATATACACACCACCCGGAGGAGCCCTGGAGATGAAATGTGGAAATCGGAAAATATGAGAGGGGGTGCCTGGAATAGATTGCAAAGCGAAGAGATACGAAGCGAGGTGGTAAGGGAAGAGAGGGCATAAAAATCATTTTACCCCTTCTTTGGCCTGGCTTTGGCGGGAAGAGGAGCTGGAGGTAGGGGTGGGGCAATCTAGAGACCTGTCAGGGACAGGTGAATCTCCATCAAATGCAGAACCCGGGCGAAAATAGAGCTTGGAGCTTTATTCGAAATTCTGCCTCTGCCATATTCCATAACCGGGAAAATTTCCTGACGGGATTTTGGGGATGGGTGAAGTGCGTTGTTGCTGGGTTTCCTGGAAGCAACAAGACGCTGCCATATTGCTCATAACTATTTTGGAAAATACTTGGTTTGATTGAAAACGCATATTTTGAAATAGAATTCTGTTTCTTTTTATAGTTTTTCGTGTATGATATAATGATCATTACACGGGTGCATCCAAAAATTAATGTAAAAATCTTGTGTTTATCAGTGCATCATGTTTGATATTTAGCGGTCCAATTTACAATAGTTTAACCCTTCTTTGCATGATTTTTTCTTTATTGGTGAAATAAATCAAGGTGATATAATTCATGTTCAAAATTAAAGGAAAAATGGTTAAAAAAATCTTAGTATATATTTATAGTATAAATTTAGCAAAAAACAATATGATGGTATCATGTGGTATTTTTTAAATTAAACGCAAAATTTTTTAGAAATTGCTCTAAAAATAACAGAAACACATGTTACAAACCTTTCTTCCTTTCATTTTCACTTTTTTAGCACAATAGAAACTCAAATATAATAAAACAAAATTAAAAACGAAATCATACGTTTATTGCAACTACAACAAACAGCGGAATGACAACTTCAAGCTCGTTTTACTGATAGTGACACTTGCTTATTTTTGACAGCTATGTTTTTTTTTATGCAATGGACATTAAAAAGGTATCCAGACACGATCAACTTAAAGTGAACTTGTTCTTTTATATAATTTTGGGGCATTCAATGTTATGATGGAAATTTACACCATTATGCAAAGAAGGGTTAACATCTAAACTCATATCGTTGCTTGATAAAAGCTTTGAAAAATGTATTAGATATCTGTTCTTATGCGTTTTCTAACTAAGAAATCTATGTTATGTTTATTAGACAACCTATATATATAAATATCCTTATGGGCACTTTGAACTATATTTGTTAAAGTATGTTAATCCTCCAAGTAGTTTCGACGAGATATCTCGTCCATCAAGATCTGGCCAGCTTTGCTAATGATACGATAACTCGAAATCAAACTATTGCCGATTTTTTATGGTGACGGGATACCTTGTTGAAACAACCACCAGCACGATTAAAGTATGCATCTCTGTGATATGAAGGGCACATTAAGAAATAATGTCTTGTTTGAGATAAGTGACCTGAAAAGTAACTGAAGGTATATAGTTGTTCTACTAATAAATTATAGAGCCGCGGAAGCCCGGTTGGAAGAGTATCGAATTAGCAACCTGAGTGGGCTGGTGCACGTCAAACCTGTCGTGGCCACGTCCTCAGATTGGTGGAGGTTTGGAGAGTCGTGTTCCAGCTCAGGTGTTGCCTCGTCATCTGTCCGTGATTCAAAATTACGTGGTGTTGTCCTTGGATCTTTCCATTTGGGATCGATCCCGGATCGTCGTCAATAGCCCGTTGTGTTGCTCCAGTATGACGTTAATTAGAAATACCAAATACCATTGTTGCTCAGTGGGTATGCTCACTGCACCAGCAAGCTTCGAGTTGTAAGTCGACACAGATTCGATTCCTGGCAGGTATATTGTATGTCTTCATATTGCATGTCTTGTCTCTGGCGCAGCAAGGCCAAATAGGGCCCTTCCGCCAAAAAAACATCAACAAACTCGGTTGGAAGAGTTGCGGATTAGCAATCGGATTATTGCAAGTTCTTAACACGATCCAACCAAAGATCGTCAGGGAGCTGGTGCACGTTAAAATTATCGTTATTTCGAATGTCCTCACATTAGCGGGGTCTGGAAGATTGGATGGTAGATAGCCGTAGTGTGTTGCTTCAAGTAACAATGTAAATTCAACTACCTACCAAAATTATGGAGAATAGAACGGAAAATATTTTCTTCCTTTTCTTACAAGGAAAAAACTTTTTGTTCAATGCTCTTAAAGAAATAAACGCTTGTATAAAAACTCACCAGTAGGAATATTGCTGAATTTTTTTATCTGAGACACTCTTAAAGGGTAATGGTAATTTTAGTTAACGTCGTACTAGAGCAACACAACGGGCTATTGACGACGGTCCGGGATCAGTCCCTTAAGGGAAAGATCCGAGGACAACACCTCGTAATTTTGATCCACGGTCAGATGACGAAGCAACACCTGAGTTGGCGCCCACTCTCCAAACTTTCACACCAACCCAACGTGAGGACTTTCGGCCACGACAGATTTAAGGTGCACCAGCCGCCTCTACACCATACGCTTACAAACATCCATGCCCGGACCCGGATTCGAACCAGGAACCTTCCGATCTAAAGGCTAACACCTTAGCCACTATACCGGTTGGTTCACTCTTAAAGGGAATATTTCGTTCTGTTCAAAGTATGGTGATCTGAAGCGAACCATTTGTGCGTGTGTCGTTAATTAAATATTATATAATTATATACACACATATCTCAGATATTTCGCAACTATCTAATCAAAGTAATGGGGAAAAATAAGTTGAATAATCTTACGAAGCAACTGTCGAACGTTATTTCCTTAATTGTCTTTTTATATTATAGGTTTTCAAAATCTATAGTAGATACCAAATCATTTCAAATGAGAGAAACGGAGAAAACTTGACATACCCCCTATTGCAATTGAAATTACATTATTTCCAAACCCAAACTCGGAAGATTCTTTTTCGAAAACGTAATATTTCTTCCAAAGAACTTCGACGTTACTTACAAATGAAACTGCAATTAATGAACGTTATTTAGAAATGTTTTCGAAGCTTAATATTATCTGTTATTAAGTGCTGTCCATAAAAACACCAATTAATCGAAACATTTAACAGAAAAGTTTGATCCAGATGCTTAATTCCAGGGCACTGTTTGAAACACGCTTTTAAATTCCAAGACATTGCTTCCATTGCCTCCAAATAAGGGAATAGCATTTTTTGAAAGGATTACACGAAGCAAGCCTGCAAAAAATGTAGTAGTAATTAAATCCCGAACGTCTGTGCTTCGCTTCTATTCCTGTTCCTTTTCATAGGAATTCTAAGGAAGGTATATAATTCTCCCGAACGCGCAGAGGGGAAGGAGAGAGGGGAAATTGGAACATGTCAGGTGCAGGTGACAAGTTAGGCCTCGCTCGCCGTATAATAAACAAGAGGCCCTTATCCACGAATTCTGCTGCGCCCCGCTCACAAAAGGGGCGCTGCTGCTGGCGGAGCCCCTCACAGTGCCGCATGCTTCTGACAGGCGCCGCCGACATTTATCAAGAACAGGCTCCGAGTGGAGCGGAGTTGAGGGGTTGGCTTGCTTGCGCTCGGTGGCAAATCCGCCCGCTTGTGTTTTGCTCCGGTCGTGTGCGAGGGGGGCAGGGACAAAGTGAGATGGAAGCGCCGAAGAATGTTCTTGGAAAGTGTTCGATTTTCTTGGCAATTGCTCTCATCGTTTTCTGAAGTTTTGATCTCTGGGCAATCAATATTTGAAAGAAATTACTTTTTCTAGAATGGCAGTAGATGTACACTGGTTTGATTCCTTTAGTTGCTGTTGCTAATATCAATTGGCATTGATAAACTACTCCAAGTTGTTTATGAGCCCGTGAGACTTGAGGATCTCAAGAATCAAATCAGGATGGCGAATAAACTGACCTCAGGGACAACCGAGACAAGAGATGAAAGTCATTGATTTAAATAAACAAAAGGTGTGACGATTTTGAATTGCGAGTCATAAGCTTAAAACATTATTAGTATAAATAAACTTACAAGGGCATTCATGAACGTTATAGCCATCGACACGCAAATGTTTGTAAGTTATTCACAAAAAAAAATCAATTTTCTTAAAATTCGCCCACATGTGTCTTTTGTATACTCTACTATAAATTAAATATAAAACATGAATCGATTCGTAAGTTTCTTGAAGCGTTATAGCCATCGACACGCAAATGTTTGTAAGTTATTCACAAAAAAATTCCATTTTCTTAAAATTCGCCCACAACATGTGTCTTTTGTATACTCTACTATAAATTAAATATAAAACATGAATAGATTCGTAAGTATCTTGTGTCGAAATCGCAGGCAGTTAAGTATTTTAGTTACCGTCGCAAAGGAGAAACACAACGGATTATGGGCGACGGTCCAGGATCAAACCCAAAGGTCAAATCGCAACAAAAGTATGAAACTAATGAATAACGGCTAATGGTAATTTTAGTTACGTCGTTCTAGAGCAACACAACGGCCTATTGACGACGGTCCGGGATCAATTCCTTAAGGGAAAGGACCGAGGACAACACCTCGTAATTTTGAACTACGGTCAGATGACGAAGCAACACCTGAGCTGGCACCCCACTCTTCAAACTTCCACACCAATGAATATCGGGAAAGCAATAACACCATTTTGGCTGAAAGGTAGAAGCATCCTGAAACTATTTTTCTGACGTCCCTAGTTTGTCTTACGACGTGCAAGAATACTCAACACACCACTCAGGATCAGCCATGGAATCAGTAGATCGTATAACACTTTTGGAGATATCTTCATTAAATAATCCATCACATAATTTTTGCTCTGCATGGTATGACAGTTGTGAATTGGTGAAGTAGGAATTTCAGAACCAAGATTGAGATTTTCAATCTGATATGTAAAGATACTCGACACTTTAAATGTGTATGAGATTTAAACGAAAAATATTGATTACATAGTAAATCAGAGTCACGCTAGTAGCTAAGACGTACGTTGTCTTTCGAATACTCATACTATTTTGCACACAAAGAAATGTGTCCATCGTCATGTCTAGACAGTAGCTATTCCGTTAATACTTTCCCATTACGAGATCTATTACACTTCCTGCGTGACTTTCTAGATCTTGATGTTTTTCAAAGATGTGTGCAAATCCATTAGCTTATGGTAATGGTAATGGTAATTTTTGTTAACGTCGTACTAGAGCAACACAACGGGCTATTGACGACGGTCCGGGTTCAGTCCCTTAAGGGAAAGATCCGAGGACAACACCTCGTAATTTTGAACCACGGTCAGATGACGAAGCAACACCTGAGCTGGCACCCCACTCTCCAAACTTCCACGCCAACCCAACGTGAGGACTTTCGGCCACGACAGATTTAAGGTGCACCAGCCGCCTCTACACCATACGTTTACAAACATCCATGCCCGAACCCGGATTCGAACCAGGAACCTTCCGATCTAGAGGCTAACACCTTAACCACTATACCGGTTGGTCGGCCCATTAGCTTATGAAACACAGTCGAATCAAATAGTTTGGAATTGTACGAAAACAGATTCGATACTATAGCATTCACAATCGCGTATGTCTTGAAACCATTATTAATAGAATACAGGAAACTTCAATTCACACACACAGTGTAGCTTACCACCAACAAACTGAAGTACCTTATTTTTATTTATGCAACTAAATTTTACTTGTTGAATCCTTTTACAAAATTTTAATTTCAACATCTTCATTCAAAGTGCATTTGGTGGTCGCTTTTTATAACAGGCACCAATTTCTCAGAAGAATTATCTTTCTTCACATACAATGGCCAGTTTTCTTTTGATAGCAAGATACCTTTTCCATCAAGTTCTGGTCAATAGTCCGTTTTGTTGCTCCAGTGTGACGTTAATTAAAATACCTACCAGATAGTTCAATTTTTTTTTGCATATGACCATATATATATTTGGAATTCAATCCATATACCGTGCAATGGTCGGAAGCGATGACCATTTGTGAAGAAGCACCCAAAGGGTCATCATTGCTCCTAACATAGGACAACACAATTTTATACCCATGCCCTGACTCCGGATTCGAATCGGGAACCTTCCGATTCAGAGGCCAACACCTTAACCACTAGACCGGTTGGTCGGCTGGGCCAAGTGTCATAGTCAAGCGTTATTACGGGTTCAACTATCGTCGTCGAATTTCTCTCCAACGTCCTTCGTTTTGGACCGTAACATTTTAAGTGGAGAGGCAATTTTCGGAAGAACCGATGCAGGTGGTTCGTTTCCATCTTCCCACGTCACTCCGCAAGGGGTGGACGCCCCCTCCTTGGGACCCACGAAGCACAACCGTCTCCCGTTTCTTGCGCACACCCCTCCAAAACGCGAAATCCACCTCAGCCCACGGATGAATGGAACACCGCACGTCGGTTTCGAAAGCTTAATTGGGCTTAAGAAACAGCTGTCCCTAATGCATAATCTCACCCCTCCCCCGCTCTATGCACTCGCTCCCACACTCCATAGAGCGGCGACACCGGGGGGGATTAGGCAAGAAAACCGCGCGCACTTGTCGCGATCACGTGACGGATTAAGTCGGCCATGATTCCGATTGGTCCGCACCCCCAACTCCGGAAGGGATTAGGCATTAACGGAAACATATTCGAAATTAAATGCCGGTCGCCGTGCATTCTGAAATGGATCCCGGGCTGGAGGAGTTGGTGTGGTTTTTTGCGTTTGTGTGTGGTGGGAAGAACTGGAGACAGGTTAATCTCCTCAGTAAATCGCGGGTCCTGGCGGGGAGATTGTTTAAAATTAAAATTTTTGCTTTTTTACGAGCTCCACTCGATGGTTTTTCGTTTTGCTCGTGAGGCGAAATAGGCACTCAGGATCTATGAACGAAATTTATCGCGTTTTGAGTGCCCAAACTTGTACTTTAAAAAAATGTATCCCTCTTCCCTTATGCTAACCTGTTCCGATGTTATCCCCGTCATCTGTCCGTGGTTTGAAGTATGTGTTGCTGTACTCAGATCTTTCGCTTTTGGGGTTGATTCTGGACCGTAACCAATAGCCTGTTGTGTTGCTTCTTAGCGACGTTAATTAAAATACCTACATTCCTTCAATGTTATTCTCAAAATATTTGAATCTGTGAGTGCCGTAACCACACGCCCCCGACTGTTAGTATCCCTTGTTTCTTTGCCTGTCCAATTGTGGGTGTCTTGTCTCTCTCTATATATAAATATATAAGGATGTGTGTTTGTTGGGGGTGTATATTCTAAATATATATCTATACCATTTGACCAATCCACGCCAAATTTGGTTCTCTTATACTTTAGAACACTGCGGAAAACATAGGCTATTTCTTTCCTCTCTTCAGACCAATCTGTAGTCATGAAAATTGTTACACAGGTAGTCCTAAAAGTGCCTCTCGAAGCCCCTATTTTAAAATCTAAAGTTTGTTTACCTGCAATAAATGGACATGGACAAGGAAACACGTTTGACAGGGTTTGTGTGTTTGCGTTGACACAAAGAAATGTCGCAGTCATATTTTAGCTGTCGCGGTAGGAAACATGTTCTACAGGGTTTGTGCATTTGAGTTAACCCAGGAAAATGTCGCGGTCATATTTGAAACCCGAGCAACACCGAGTTATTCAGCTAGTCGCAAATAAAAATAATTGTTTTACCCTTGTGTTTTTCATTATTTGTGGGTGGAAACGTTGCTACACTTTTACAATCTTCAAGAAGTAACTACGCAGTTATACTAATAGAATTTCGTGTGATCCAATCAGATTCCGTGTAGCAGGTGTTAATCGTAGAGCAAAGCCAAACTAGAATTTTGCTATGTTGAGTAGAAATACCCTGAAAATTTTATTTGTTTGGTCATTCGATTAAAATGACCTGGAAAACAGGACAGGACCTTTTAGAACCATCTTGATTCTGAAGTCTTGCAATAACTGTGTGTGTGAAGGGGTATCTGCTCTCTTTTTGCACTGGCAAACAAAAGTAAAAAAATGCACATTTTTATACTCTTTCCGCGCGCGCGCGCGCGCGTAAGATGTTTTCACAAATTCCTGAAAAACACTAACACGCTTGGCACTCGAAACAGCGATACGGATCCAATCGAAAACCATTGTTCGAACAGCATTTCAATCGTCAGATCCAAGAGCCCAACCTTAAATAGCATCCGAATGAAATGCCCGACCAAGGGACGCAGAGAGGCGAGATAAGAAGATTATAATGTGTTTAAAGAAAGGCAGGGGAATAGAAAGAAAGAGAGAAAAAAGAGCATCCCACTGCGGTACCACCGTATGATTACCGCTCCCAGCATCTTCCACCAGTTCTGCTTTTCACATCCGCACTTAAGCAAAATGAAGCTTTAGAGAAAGCATTTTCACAATTTTACGATCCTCTAAGCGGTAACCCTCCGTTTTCACGACTACCTATTTGATTTCCCCTCCTCTCTGCTGTCTTTTTCCCTCAGATTTTATGCATTTAAACAGAGCACGTTTATGTCTCCCCCCTCGTGTATCTGGTGGAACATTGTTAAGGGCAGCCGGAGAAGAATGTGCTGGGATAGGGAAGTGGGGTGAGCAAATCTTAAAGAAGATTTTGTCGGGAGAGTGGAATTTTCCCGCTACACTGTGTCTCATTTTCCTGGCTCATAAACTCTTTCGCTGCAGTTTAGGGTTGCCCGCTTTCCTTGGGCATTATCTCCGGATTCGCCAAGTGAATTCCCACGCCAAGAGCCCATTGAAAATCTTTGTAGTTGCAAATATGCACCGTCTTACCACTCGTGATGCAAATCAATACGATTCAGAAAACATAATTTTATCCCAGAAGAACAAGCATAATGATTCAGAGGACATAGGTTTGCTCCTATTTCAGCCAAACGAACACCGTGTCAACTGTCTATTTTTGTCTTGTAACGTCATTTGCCTACAGTCAGGCACTTACGCTACAGTCCTACATAAATGCACTCTTATCACTCGTGATACGAATATTACAATTCAAAAAACTAAATATTATCCCAGAAGAACAAGTATAATGATTCAGAGGACATAGGTTTGCCCCTATTTAAGCCAAACGAACACCGTGTCAAATGTATATTTCTGTCTTGTAACGTCAGTTGCCTACAATCAGGCACTTACACTACAGTTCTACATAAATGCACTGTCTTACCACTCGTGATACGAATATTACAATTCAAAAGACTTAATTTTACTCCTGAAGCACAAGCATTGTGATTCAGAGGACATAATTTTACCCCTTTTTAAGCCAAACAAACATTATAGAAAATATACGAGTATTTCTCTGGTTTAAGGTCAGCTGTCTACAATAATTCAGTTCTCTGGAAATTACTTCCATCAATACTGAATCTCAGTTCCAGAAAAACGAATATTGTACAAGCACGATTGGTGGAAAAACAACGTATTGTCTTCCGCTGCAGTTTAAGATTGCGCTCTTTCCTTGGGCATCTTACTCGTATATCTCGTCGCGCATCACTCGCTATATATATACATTACTATTCAAGGGATATATTTTTTCCCGGAAATACAAACATTGTATGATTCGAGGGATATAGTTTTACTCCACAAACCAAAACATACGACTCGAGATGTATAGTTTTTCTCAAGAAACACAAACATTATGGTTCGGAAGACAAACTCTTACCAGAGAGGTGTAACGTCCGTACAATTCCAAAGGCCCATTATTCCCTGATGAAAAATACTGAGTCATCGACCGAATCAAGAATATCTCATGTTAAAAACGAAATTTACTTTCGGAATCAAATCTCATCGGACGTCCGTTTTGGTTGAAATGTGCCATTTCGCCTGCATTAGGGCAACTTGTCTCTGAAAAACAGAGGGGATGCTCTATCGACATGGCGTTTGATGTGTCTCTATCTCTAATTATTTGGTATTTTTTTAATCAAAAGTGGAATATTGATATTGATACTGGAAGAAAATTCATTTATTTTTATTACGATTCTAAAGATAAGATTGGGCAGGTTTCAGAATGAATAAAATGAACCCTTCAGAGGATTCTAAATATAAGTAGAAATAAAGAATTCGTCGATGTGTTTTTGAATTTTTACGATTCATCGAGATCGTATTTCCTTGTTTACATAGTTTCTATTTATCTGTTAGATGCTACATGCAAAACACTCAGTTCCACAAAATTCTAAGTTCATTAACATTTATAGTAACATTAAAAATGAAAAAAAAATCTTATCCCTGTTTACAAACTAGTTTTGCTAGAAATATTCCCATTTGTGAAAGACGAAGCACGTGAACTACATTCGTTCTGCGCTTGATTATAAAAGAGCACGTCGCATCCTTATTATTTTGTAATGTTTCAGGATCCAAATAAAAATTAATTATCTTAATGACAAATAGACGCTGCTTCATAAACCATCAAATCCCCACGCCTCTGTGCAGAGAGTAGGATTTCAGGAGAGGGAAATGTACTTTTCTTTTATCCCTCTCTTCACTTGTTCATCCACAGCTCAGCTAAAAGATACACATCTTTAAACGATCCGGAATATACTTTCTTCTCCCATAAGTGGCCGTGTTCTTTTCGGAATCTCGGCCGGGTGTAACGCAGAGGCAGCTCCCTCTCTCTCCGAAACCTCTCGTAAACATAATAAATAATTTAACACGCATTAATAAAACATTAGAGTGTAGCAGCGCTGGGGAAAGGGAAGGTCGGATGGATAGCATCCCTCTCTGCGAGGTGATGCGGAGAAGTCACGGGATGCTGAGGAGGATGCGTGCGGGATCGGGAGAGGGTGATGGCCAGTTACCAAGCAACACACCCCGCCGAGCCAAATGAGGTGTGAAAGCTGCAGCCACGAAAACGGGATCTAAGAACGGAAGATGGGAGTGGAGCAAACTCGGATCTTGGAGATAAGAGGGAGGGGAAGGCAGTCGCTGTTAAAAATCTTTGAAAGGGTAGGAGGGGCGTTGGGAATAAGTCGATTTTTCGTCTTTGGAAGTAATTTTTTTTCTCTGATATCTCGTGATAAGAACACGCAGGAAACTAGTATTCAAATGCTTCAATTGTCAGCTATCAGTATTTGATAGATAATTATGAACTTGAAGGAAATCGATTTATTTTCGAGTGCGCAGATAATTTTTAGTTTTCTGGCGGATTGCTGTGAGCTGAACTTTTCGGAAATAGTTTAGCCAAGGTAAAATTATGTCTAACGATTTAATTTAGCAGCGTCTTATGCTGTTAAGTATATACTAATGTAAATTCCTTACAAAATCATTATAGATTTTTTATGCCAATCACTTTTTTTGTGTACATTGCTATCCTGGCTTAACTTTCTGAAGGGTCCACATGCTTAGGTACGTTCTGTAACTCTTGGTCTTTCCCCCGCATGACTTGCAACCAGGTTTTGATTCATTTGATTAGTTTAATCGTGACTGGGATTCTTTCAATCAATAAATATGATTATTGTATCATGTTTATGTTTATTGAGGGTTAAAATTAGTACTACACTACTCGAAAATCTAGCAATGTATATACGGTTGAAACAATTTTTGAAATTGAAACAGTAGTCTTCCAAGTTGACAGCAATGCGTCTTTTGTTTTGTTGTTTTTCAACTATGTTTGTACTTAATGTGCAGTATATGTTTCGGGCTTTAAAAGTAAATGGGATTATTTATATTTGTAAAGCATATACGAGGTAGTCATTTTCAATTAACGTCGTACTAGAGCAACACAACGCTATTGACGGTCCGGAATCAATCCTCTACGGGAAAGATCCGAGAACACCACCACGAAATTTGGAATCAGGGTCAGATGACGAAGCAACATCTCAGCTGGCAACCCAATCTCCAAACCTCCACACAATGCATACGAGAAATGCACACAAAAACGTTTTCAAAATATGGTACTCCAGTTACAATATGCCGAATTACAGAATTAAAAATGTCATAGATCAGTGAATGTTGATATTAATGTGTGTGTTTTTTATTAACAAATTCAACTAAGTAATATAATAAATGCAGGTTTTTTTATCGTTCCTCAATAGCATTTTTTTATATTAAAAAAACATTATAAATTATCTCAGAATATATATTTTGAGATAAATTGCTTTAATATAACGAATCAATTGCTTTGCCCAACATTTTCATTACTCTGCCCTTGCTGTTCAGTTTCTTTTCAAATCCCTCCGAATGAAATAAGCCGCAGCTCGAATGTGAATAACGCAAAAGTGCTCCAATTTTCCTTAGAAAAGGCACGGCCTAACTCAGAAATCGTATTAGGAATTCCCCTAATTTATTGCTCAGCTCAACCCCTACTTTTCGACCTCCCCGTCTCCCTTCAAAACTGAGTGGAGGCCAACTTTTCTAGAAAATAGTATTTCCCAACACTCACACACACAAAAGTAGGGCCGTTTTAGATTTGAAAACTTCTCGAAAACGAATTCATATCCCGAACTTCTATCTCTCTCTCACCCTCTCCCCATCCTTTAATCTTCTCTTCTCCATCCTCCTCCATCTGTGCTCTCGGGCCTCCGCCATCATTAAGTCCCTCTTGCCTGCGATTACAAACAAATGAATAACGACCGAAGCCAAAATATTCTTCCTACAAACTTATTATACTCTTTTTTTATTCTCCTACACCCCTCTCTTATCCTTCGACCGCATCCCAGCATGGGAAACACCCCCCGTGTGCGGAGAGAGTGGAATAAAGAATCCTTCCTTTTCTCTGTTATCTCTGCCTTCATATGCATACAGGGGTCGCCTACTTATACTCGGATGGAATTCGAGTTTCTGACAAACGTCCTCTGATATTATGAGTCATAATAAATGCTGTATCTTGTATCAAAAGAAATTATAAAAATTAAATAGTTTTTACTGAAGATTTTCATTAAAGTTATTTTTGATACAACTAAATATCCGTTATTAAATTAAAACCAGGATTTTATAATCGCTCACCTATTCAGATGGAATTCGAGTTGTAACGGCTGTGTTCTCTGTTTTTACGGGTAATAATAAATGCTATATCGTATATCAGATGAAAACATATAACTTGAATAGTGGTTCTTCGTTAAAATTACCAATTATGAAATGAAGACCAGGGTTTAACCATGTGTTGCCCACTTATACTCGAATGGAATTCGAGTTAATGATGGATATCTGTTTTTAATGGGTATTTACAAATGATGCATCAAACGAAATCGTGATACAAAAATAACTTTTACTGTAGATTTTGGTTATAACTAATGCAAATAGAGTTAAACATCCGTTTTTACGAAATTAAATCCATTGTTTAATAATATGTCACCCACTTATACTTGGATACAACTCTAGTTCATCACGAATGTTTTCTATGGATAATTATAAATGTTGTCCTCTAAAAGAAAACGTTACTTTAAGAGATTTTACAGTAGATTTTTGTTAAAAACGACTACAGATACAACTAAAAATTCATTGTTACGAAACTACGACCAGGATTTAATATGGAGTTGTCCACACATATTCGAATGGGACTCGAATTTATTTCCACCTACATTTTACAAACTACATCTGAAGAAGGCAATTAAAATGTTGTCTTTTATTTATCCAAAACAGAACATATTTCTTTAAAAGGTTTAACGAATTCTTTTTAAATGTTCCATTTCTATTGATACTGATGCATCGAAAACCTATTACGAAATTTAAGCCATGTACTAAATTTTCCAATCCAACGAAGGAAATTTTGTAATAACAGAAAATTTGTTCTTAGATTAAATTAATTCGATGAAAATAAAAATAAAAATATAAAATTTTAAAAAGGCGTAGCTTTAATTTAAAACTGACCCCAAATAGTTACTTCAATAAATTTTCTACTTTGATTAAATTGTAATTTTATTCAAATCAGAAATAGTTGGATTATAAATGTATTTATGTCATTTTAAGTGAATATTCTATGCAATAATAAATTAGACTAGACATATTTCCAAAATGAAAGGTTTTAGCAGTTCGATCGGAGTTGTTATAACGGAAATATACTGCTTATATATTGATCCAGTTTGGAGAAGGAACCTAGGAAGATTAAAGTACATGTTTTAAGCAAAGCGTTTTAAAAAAAGTACTATTTTCTAATATTCAGTTTAAAAGCAACAAACCGGACATTTCTTCAGACCACTCTTTAAAAACCATTATCCATAATCTTGTATTTTTCAAAAGTTTAGAATTTTTATTCATAAATTTTTGTCTGGTTGTATTTATCTAATAAAATGTAACATTGCAAATAACTATTTTTAAAATTCCGTAAAATTTTGAATCCAATTTAAATTTTAGTACTTTATATTTTACACTGGAATTTTTTTTAACTTCAATGTTTATTGTTTGGAGTATCATTGCTTCTCTTATATCTGACCTTTTTTATGAGAGTAATATGATCACGTAATCTTCCTTTTTGTATCACTTCATCTGAAATAGTATGATCAACGAATGTGTAGTTCCTTATGTCAGTGCTGTTTCCATAAACTAAATATAAGTGTTTTAGCACTTTTGCACAAGAAAATCATAATGGGTTTCGTCAGCAATGTTGTTGGCCAGCAACTGAATGCCTTATTTAATTCGTATTCGATATACTTTGCTTTAGACTGATAAAATGCTGTAAAGAACAATATAAGAATCAATTGCATTTGTTTAAGTATATAACTACGATTGACGAACTGCATTTGTTTTACTTTTTTAATAGATTCTGCTTCGTTTATTCCATATTAAGTCACATTCTTCAAGAAAACCTTACACTTTACTATCCCAAAAGCTGTTGTAATTTATTACTACGTATTCAGTTCACAAAACAAGTAGATTTTGTTCTTGAAGGGTTGTAAAGTCTCTTAAGAACTTTGAATAGATGCAATATGTTATGAAAAAAATTGCGGAGCTTAATATCTATTTTTGTGATGCAATTACCATATCCACTGCATTAATTTATCTATGACTTACACTAATAAGAGCAATTCTCTATAGCACCTTTTATAATTCAAGGGGGGAAAGGTTAGCTAAATAACTTGCAAAATCAAACAATGTAAAATAAAAAATAGTTTTATTTAAGTATATGATCACATCGAAAAAACAAGCCACTCTTGCATACTATAAATGTACGAGTTTGGTGCTCGACTCTAACATGTACCTTCCCTGAATTACAATTTGAATTCCTATGAAATCTGAAACCTGCTGAAGAGCACTTGAATCCATGGGTAGCATTTTTAATGATATTGCACTGTAGCACTTGAAGAGCGCTATTACGCCCATACCAAAACATCGGTCATGCACTCTGACAAATACCAGAATACGAATTCCCTTTTATCCTTGTGACAATCGAAGGGTTGTGGTGCACTAGAGGGAAGGTCCCCTCAGAGCGTCGGTGATGGCGATATAACGAGCTCGAACGAATTCCCGAACATGATTACCGTTCGTTTGTGCACCTAATGGGCGAACGCGGGCTGCCGGGAGATTGGTTTGTGCACCTAATAGCCGAATGCGATTTGCTGCCCCTTCCTTGCCAAACCTTGGGGCCCGCTTTTTTCTGCGCCAATTACTCTCCTGCAATCACCTCCTGCTCAAGGGGCGGGAGACAGAGGCTTAAGGAGGGATCCCATCGACAAAAACCAACCTCGACTCGGATGCGATTTGGACGCTTTCTTTTGGCTTTGCATATTCGGAAGGACGATGGGAAATATGGTTCGCGGGCTCGGCTAGGAATTTTGCAGCTGAATATATGCGGAGCTTTGCATGAGTTTGTCTGTTTCCTTAAACCTCCTAGTTGTTTCTGATATGACTCGTCCATCAAAATCTGACCAACTTCGCTGATGACGATGTATGAGGTTATCAGAGCAAGAGTGGCCTAACCCACAAAATCCCGAAAATATGCGACTTGGACGCTTTCTTTTGGCTTTGCATATTGGAAAGGACGATGGGAAGGATAGTTCGAGGGCTCGGCTAGGAATATCGGAGCTGAATATATTCGGAACTTTGCATGAGTTTGTCTATTGTCTTAAACCTCCTAGTGGTTTCTACGATGACTCGTCCATCAAAATCTGACCAACTTCGTTGATGACGATGTATGAGGTTATCAGACCAAGAGTGGCCTAACCCACAAACTCCCGAAAAGATGCGATTTGGACGCTTTCTTTTGTCTTTGCATATTGGGAAGGACGATGGGAAAGATGGTTCGCGGACTCGGCAAGGTATATCGGAGCTGAATATATTCGGAACTTTGTCTTTCGTCGTACCTCTAGTGGTTTCGACGATATGACTCGTCCATCAAGATCTAACCAACTTCGCTGAAGACGATATATGAGGTCATCAGAGCAAGAGTGGCCTAACGCACAAAATCCCGAAAATTTTATTACCTTTTATTGCGACTTTTACTTTTTTTTAAAAATGCGCTGGTTCAAGTGTTCTAAAATTACAAAATAACTTATGATCCTTGGTAGATAACTTTTCAGAATCTCAAATCATATTGTAGATGAATAAAATATATAAAAAACGGGAGCTAGAAAATCGCGTTTTTCTCCATGGAGTTTGTTAGTAGTTTAGGCCAGTGCTCCCCAACCTTTTTATCGCCGCGGACCGGATCAACGTTTGATAATTTTAACGCGGCCCGCTGGGGGAAGGGGGGACTTTGATTGTTTATATTTTAAATTGTTTTAATTTAATAATTTTAATTTAATTGCATTTAAATATGCCTTTAAAATAAAATACAGTTACACCAAAAAAAGAATATAAAGTGATTTAACATGTTAACTCACTAGAACGCTAAATAAATGAGAACCCTGAGCTTGTTTCTTTGCAACGAGGCGGTTTCTTCTGGGGGTAATAGGAGACAATGACACCCGAAGTGTGTTGCTTATGTCCAGTTTATTCCGTTGTTTTGTTTTGGTTGCTGTCACTGCAGAAAACCCCGATCACACAGATAGGTTGTCGGAAATGGCAATAGGGATTTAAGTAGTGCTGTGGTGGCAATCTCAGGGTATTCCGCCATGACTTCAATCCAGAACACCGGCAAAGTTGTTGTCTCGAACGTAGTTTCAAAGCCGCCTTCATTTGCAATCTCCAGCAGTTGATCTTCTTGCACAGACATGCTAAATTCGCCTGATATGTTGACAAATGGGTCGCGAATCTATTCCTTACTAGTTCGTGGGTCTTTTGTGGTTGGGAAGTAGCGCTCGAACTCTTTTAAAAGCAAACACAGGTGATCGTGCACCAACTGGGAGAATGAATGTTTAGGCTCAGTCTCGACTAAAATCCCCACAAATGTCTGAAACATGTCCAAAATGTCTCTGTCCACGCGCCGTCCCCACAACTTCAGTTTGGCTTTAAATGCAGCTACTTTATCTACCAACTTGAAAACAGTTGTCACATTTGTCAAAATTGGAAAATAGAGACATACAGAATTCAGAAATCATAATTGAAGCTCTAGTAACAGACCAAATTTCAAGTTCTGATTTACAGCCTCCTAATTCGAGTTGACATTTCATTGATAAGAACCGCACAAACCCGAGTAAATAAAATGGAAATAATTTAATGTTCCTTTGGCGGCCCGGTACCATTTGATTCACGGACCGGTACCGGTCCGCGGCCCGTTGGTTGGGGACCACTGGTTTAGGCCACTCTTTCTCCGATAGCCTCATATTTCGTCGAAAAGGTAATGCTGGTTTTTTGGATGACGAGATAAGATGTGTTTTTCTAATGACGAGATATCTCGTCCATAAGGATCTCGTCAGTTTAGCTAATGTCGAGATACCTCGTCGAGACAACCATCAGAAAGGTTAATACAAACCACAGGCTTTTAATGTTTTAAACTAATTAAACTTAAATTTACAATACAAAATTATTAACTCGCATAAGCGTAACTGCATCAACACTGCAGTGCTGATATTAAAGATTCTACATAGTATCTAATTTTTCAAGGTTGGGTTTGAATGCATTAGGATTATTCTAAATTAATGTTCGCTTCATACTTTAAATACTGACAATATACTGACATAAAAGACTTTCAGACACCATTCCGTTAAGATTCTTTGTTATATTCAGCTCAAACATCTTCCCACTATTGTGTTGATAACGCGAAAATACTTCAATTTTGATCAGTGACTTTTTGAGATAGTCCTTTGCCCTACCAATCTGAAAGTTGTAGGCTGTGTTGATGCTATTCCTGTAACTTATTATAGGTGTGTCTCTCTTCTATGACAAATTGTTTCCTTCTTATCTTATAACATTTTATATCCCACACATATTTAAAAAAGCATTACTCAGAAACTTGAACAAGCAGAATACGCATCGTAGTAATTTATAGAGCAGCATTACAAGTTTAAAAACAAATATAAATCCGCTTATAACTTAAACTTGGAAATTATTTTTTACGACAAAATGCTATTTTTTAAGGAAAAGTAATGCGAAATCTTTCTCGGCCCTAATGTCAAAGAACGAAAAGAATGGATCACAAAATCAAATTAACAGCTATATCATGGTGTGTCTTACAGCACATTCCGCATTAATACACCCATCTCACCAAGAGAGCCATCCACGTTTTTTCCCTATTAAAACGAAACAAATTTCAGATAGCCTAATTGAATTAAAGGAACCGAAATTAAGTTAACGACTCTCCTCCAAAATCAATTAAATTCTCATCAATGGAAGGGGATGCCCCATCATTTTTGCATCTCTTTGTCTCATCCCGCATTGCTCTGGAATAGTGATATTCCTTTAAGTGCTGCTTTTAATGTGCAGGGGCTCTCTCTTCAAGACGCTCCCCATCTTGGGGCGTAATTGCTCATTTATTCCCCTCTAATAACCCACTAACTGTGCTGGCGATAATCACTCGGAGAGGCTCTTCTGGCCATTTGATCGTCTGCGATTTGCATATCTCAGACGATCAAGCTGGACACCAAAATAAAAGCCCCGTTCGGGGCGTCGGATTTCTCGCCAGGCGATAAATTGTACACAGATAATGAAGCACCGCCAGTAATTTATGCCATTATGCGTTCCTATGGGGGTCTTCGTCTCGAGCACCCCCTTCCCGGATTCGATCCCGGGTAGCTCAACCCTCCCTCCACCCCTAGAGAGAGTGGAATCCATTGTATCGTAATTAAGGGACTAAAATACTGCACCGCGGGCTTTCGAAAACAACACGATGCGAGAATGTTCTGTCCCCGAAGCCCGGCGACCAATCAGACGGCGCCGATCGGGGTGGATGAGCGGTGACGATCCTGCAGGTGGATTGGCTCTGCAGGATCCGGGGATGCGGATTGGGAAAAAGGGATGGTTCGATAGGCACGCTGCGTTTTAAAGGGATGGGTAGGTTTTAACCCCGGTGAAGGGAGTGGGTTCGGAGAGGCGCGGGAGAAGATGGCGCCGGAGGATGCTATCGATTAAGATTCAATCATCGATTCTCATCAGCTCGATGCGTTTAACCAATGTAAGAAAAGAGTCGTTAATTGAGCTATTGGTTGATAATGGCCGTGCTCCAGTTACTGTATGTAGTAGTTTGTTCTTGCCGTCCTTCATTATATAAATTACCGACACATTCAGGTTCAAGCGCATTTTGATCACAGATGGTGAAAATCGTGTTGTTTTGGACGGGGGAATTTCTCAACTTGTTAAAACACAACATGCTCAAATAATCTTTTTGAAACCTACTCTTCAAGCGTAATATATTTTGATAGAAATTTTATAGTTTACTTTAAGTAAGTAATGGTAATTTTAGTTAACGTCGTACTAGAGCAACACAACGGGCTATTGACGACGGTCCGGGATCAGTCCCTTAAGGGAAAGATCCGAGGACAACACCTCGTAATTTTGATCCACGGTCAGATGACGAAGCAACACTTGAGCTGGCACCTCACTCTCCAAACTTTCACACCAACCCAATGTGAGGTTTAATTAAAATTACCATTACTATTATGATAATGGTAATGGTATTCCGAGATCAGTCCCTTAAGGGAAAGATCCGAGGAGAACACCTCGTAATTTTGAACCACGGTCAGATGACGAAGCAACACTTGAGCTGGCACCTCACTCTCCAAACTTCCACACCAACCCAACTTGAGGACTTTCGGCCACAACAGATTTAAGGTGCACCAGCCGCCTCTATACCATACGCTTACAAACACCCGTACCCGTATTCGAACCAGGAACCTTACGATCTTACCATTACGTTGAAGGCTTGATGAAAAACTTGTACATTCAAATTTCTGAAGTGATTTGGGAACAATCTGCAAGTACACTTTTTGGCATTATTTGTGCAAAATACACACTCGACGAGTACGTTGTTAATAGGCCTCCTGGTGGTTGCCTGGACGAGATATCTCGTCATTAGTAAAATTTCCAGATCGAATCTTGATAGACAAGATATCTCGACATTGGATGAAAACTGACAAGGTCTTAATTTCGTCACCACAAAACAATCGGCAATATCTTGATAAAGAAGTATCTCGTCATTAGCAAAATTTGATCAAAAATCAATGAACGAGATATCTTGTCAAAACCACTTGTAGAGTTATATAGTTCTCGTTCTATTCTCTCTCTCTCTGGGATATAAATATGCAAATCAGATCTCACTTTTTACAAAGGGGAGTCGAAGAAAAATTTTAAATTCAAATTTTCAAAAGTGGGTGGAAAGGGTGAGAACAACCCACACACAAGATCAGCACGGCAGCTATATCAATAGCTCCCATTCATAAAAATAACCGTTACCTTCCACAACTGCACGAAGTCACGACATAAAAAAAAGGAACCCAAACAAAACGGAGAATCAATTATGATAATTTAGATTTCTCGTGTGTGTTGTTCTCCAGCCGTGAATGGGGGGTTCTTCCACTGCGTGGTTGCGGTCCACGAGGAAACATCACAAGAGGATACCGATAAAAAAAAGCCTCTTCCTTACACGCACGGAAAGTTCACACGAAAAAGATGAATATTTTGTCCGAGCGGTGCTTAAAGAAACATTAGTATTAATGTCCCTACTCCCCTGCCTCTCGTAAATCATTCTGGACACAGCCGCACACGTTTGATGACTACCGTTAAGATTCATGGCCGTGTTGTTTTCATAGGCTGCCTGAGTGAGATTTAATGCCCGGTCTTTAAATCGTTCGTTTCTTGTGAGTTAAGAGTAATTTGTTTGCTTTGGAGAGAGAAAAAATATTTGCAATTCATTGCGATGTCATGCTCGTGGTATGAGGTTACGTGGCTGTTAGTTAAAATTTAAAAAGAAGTGTGTGATGCAGTGTTGTGGTCGTAACCTTTCTTTTTAATTGTCGGGAAGTAGACAGCATTCGTTTCTCTTTTGGTTTTGTTGATAAAGAGCAGTTTCGAAAAATTGATCAATCATTTCGCATCCGTGTGGGTGTTTCTGAATAGTGGGACTCAATATCCATGGTTGTGTTTGAGGTTAGTCCCTTCTCAGATTTTGATTACATAAGGGTTTATTACAACCGAAGACTCAATGTAGGATTATTTTTCCGATTATACTTAAATTTCACAAAGCAGTCGTTTGCTCATAAATTTTCGAAGACTGGAAGATTTGCAACTGGATGGTTGCAAGTTCGAAACTTGATGCAATCATAGACTTATGTACTAGGGATGCGACATCGATGTTGATGTTTTCAAAACATCGATGTATTGGAGTCGATGTTTTTGTTACATCGATGTTTATAACTGTCGATGTTTTTACGTTGATGATGTTTTACTTTTAAATGAAAAAAGTACCGTTATAAAAATTTTAAAAATAACCAAGTAGCATAATTTTTATAATCAGCAAATTGAACATACTTTTAGACCAAAGTGGCCAAGGGTGAAGGGTCTGAAAGTAGGGATGCGACATCAATGTCGATGTTTTCAAAACATTGATGTTTTATAAAAACATCGATGTATTGGAGCCGATGTAGCATCACTAGTTGCTAAAATATTTTTAAGAAATGGGGAAAAAATTTAAATACACTGAATTATAAAAACATCGATGTTTTGCTGTCGATGTAGCATCACTATTATGTACGTGGGGTCTGGTATGCGTAAAATCTGTAGTGGTCTAAAATGTCCTAACTATGTCCTGGTATTTAAGTTTGGAGAGTGGGGTTTCAGTTCAGGTGTTGGCCTCGTCTTCTTATGGTGGTTCGAAATTACGAGGTGATGTCTTGGATCTTTCCCTTTGGGATTGATCCCGGACCTTTCCCGATAGCCCAGTATGTTACTACAGTTCCACATTAATTCAACTACCTACCCCAAAATATCCGTTTGCTCATATATTTTAGTACGAAAACGTATTCTCCATCATGAACACCGTGGCTCAGTGAGTTTTTGTTGTGCTCTAGCAACCTGCGAGTTGTTGTTGGCTCAGGTTCTATTCCTGTAACTTACCCTAGGTGTATTTCTCTCTTCTGTCAAAACATTCATTTTGTGTAAAAGCGCACTGTCTACTCGGAAATCTGATGACACACAGATGTTGTTTGATTGATTATTATTTCTGACAATGGGAACCCATATTTTTTGCCAAGCTCAAGATAAATCATTAATACGTCTTTTCAGGTTAATAAAATATACACATATATGTCATTTAGTACGATAAATTTCCATCATAATAAAATTAACTTTCTATATATTTATAAGTGACTTTCAGAGGGTTAAAATAAATTAAGGGTAAATACATAGCTACATTTACATTTACGTTCACTACTAATAAGATTATTTAATTTTGCTCAGGCCAATTTTAATCTAACGTAGTCTTTTTTAAGTGAAAAGATGGACTATTTTATCAAATCTCAGAGGGCAGAGAGGGGGTGGAAGAGCGGATTCCCTTAGAATCCTCTCCCGACCTCCTCCCTAAGCCCCCTCCCCCTGGATTCATGGGCCTTTGCTTCCGTTCTTGCTATGCTATGCTTCCGTTTGGAGCGGGAAACCGGAAGTACCGCCATTTTTCATTTGGGTTGTCGGAAATGCCTGCAACGGTCTAAACGCTCCCCCCTCGCTCCGGAGAGAGTGATTTATTTCGGATCGGATCCGGGAAATTTCCGGATTCTGCGTTCGATGGACGATGCGTGGCAGGGGGCTGGAAGTGAGAAGGGAGCGGTCTAATTAAGAAGGTTTTTTTTTACATTTTATCGTTCGAGAAGGTGTAGATATTTTTAAAATCCTAAAAATAACAATGTTTGGGATTGGGTTCAGGACAAGGAATGTTGGAAATGTAGAACTTATAATAAACTTCATGGCTCATAATAAACATAAACAATATATTTATTCGCTTATTCGTAAGTATTTATAAAATCAACTATAGTGCTTTACATAACATAGAAAGTAAACTGGGACGCTGTAGTTCAGTTGGGAGAGCAACGGATTAGCAACAACTCGGTCCACCAAAGACCGTCGTGTACACGGGGAATGGTGCACGTTAAATCTGTTGCGGCCTCAAATGTCCTCACGTTGGAGTGGTATTGAAGTTTGGTTGAATGGGGTACCAACTCAGGTGTTAAACTTGTCATATGACTATGCTACCAAAATTACGTGGGGTCGTACTCGGATCCCTCCTTTCTGATTGGATCCCAGACCTCGCCAATAGCCTCATTGTGCTGCTCCAGTGCGACATTAAGTGACTACCAACCAAACGTTTAAGGAAGATTAGATAATTTTTAATTTTCGTCTATTGACAACGGTCCGGGAGCAATCCCATACGGAAGAGTAGGAGAAAAAAATTGCATTGTTCGGTTTTGTGTTTTTGACAAGAAATGCTGGTAATGTCTAACTCGTAATAAACTTCAGGGATTCGTTATAGTAAACACAAAGAATATATTTATTCACTTGCTTATAGGACGTTTATAAAACAACAGCTTCTACAAACTTCACACAGCTTAGAGAGTGAACGAAAAATAATAAGCTTAAAAGCTTAAATTAACCATCCTGATGGTTTATCTTCCTGTGGAAACGTTTATAAAACAACAGCTTCTACAAAACTTCACGCAGCTTAGAGTGTAAAGGAAAAATAATAAGCTTCAAAGCTTAAATTAACCATCCTGATGGTTTATCTTCCTGTGGAAACGTTTATAAAACAACCACTTCTACAAAACTTCACACAGCTTAGAGAGTAAACGAAAAATAATAAACTTCAAAGCTTAAATTAACCATCCTGGTGGTTTATCTTCCTGTGGAAAACTACCAGCCTCTGATGCAAAAACCTCTTGCAAATTGTCACCAATTCGGGAATGGCGCTATTTGTTTTTCCTTGGTAGGTATTGTAGATAGGTATTTTTAATTAACGTCACACTGAAGCAACACAACGGGCCAAACTTCCACCAGTTCTGGGGAAGGGACAAATCATTTTACTACTTCATTACCCTTAGTTGTAATAGGGCAGAATTGTCTCAGTCAGATATCTCGTCCTTAGCAAAATTGATCAGATCTTAGACGAGATAAGTATTTAATCTTTTAATTAATATTACACTTGAGCAACACATAGGGTATTGGCGACGGTCTGGGATCAACCCTCGACGGGAAAGATCCGAGGACAACACTACGTAATTTTGAACCACGGTCAGATGACGAGACAACACCTGAGTTGGAACCCCCACTCTCCAAACTTCCACTCCATGCCAACGTTGTAAATTGATCAGATCTATGACGAGATACCTTGTCGAAACACTTGGGAGGGTTAAATTCAGTCTCGCACTACAACCATGGCATGATACCTGGTGTTAATAAAAGTAATAAGACATTTTAAATTTATTTTTATTGTTTCCTCAAAGTACCCAACACATTTGGAGTTTGCAAGTTATACATAAACAGTGCAGTCTTTTTCGATAGATAGTTTCGAAAGATTTGTAAGAAATATTTTTGGGGTTGTATTGCAGGAACAGTTTGACCACACACACACACACACACACACACACACACACACACACACACACACACAGGCTTTCCAAAAACATACTAGTCAAAAACTGAAAAAAATTATTCCAAGGATTTTTTAAGTTTAAAAATGCTTTAAGTGCTTTGAAAACATTTTAACAAGCAATATGATTATGTTATAATTCTTTCTATTTATTTTTCTCGTTATTTATATCGTTGAAATCTCTACCCTACGAGAATACATTCGTGAAAACATTTCATTTATTTATAAATTTCTTCATGCAATTTCCCATATTTTCATCCCAAGTTAAGGACTCCCAAACTTTGGGACGAACTTGGCAAAGCTTTATGGTCATATCTACTAGCGCCATCTATTGATGTTTTGAATAATTACTTCTTACTGTCTCAACTTCCCTTAGTGTTTCTTTGCCTGTCACTCAGCACATCGATACCAGGAAAGAATTCCGGATAATTTTATAAAATCCTCACTGGCTTTTGGAAAGAAATGTTCCATTTTGGACAGGAATTTTTCTTAAGAATCTACCACTTTTCGAAACTTAATAGCCAATTTTATTTGATAGATTTAACGATTATTTTCTATTTCATAAAAATACAACATATTAAAACGTTTGTTTCATGCAACGATATTTTGAGGGAGCTTATAAATCAATAAAAATATACGTGCACATACAGGGTTCAAGATGACTGGGGTCAACTTATAGTTTCTTCAGAAAAGTTAGTGTGTAGGAAGATATTGTTTATCTGCTCTTTTCTATTTTTCCATGAAACAATGATATACAGCAGGAATTGTATTTTTATATTTTAAAAATTAATATTAATTGCAAAACTACCAATGTAACAGCGCATTTTTATTTTATTTTTTTAGAAATATAGAAAATAAAAACACATTGTTGCCGAAAGCAATGGAACTTAATTCAATTCCTGATTTGAAAATGTTTAGGAAAATTCCGCGCTCTATTTTACATTTATTATTACAGAAATGCTTCCATTCTTCAAAACCGAAAATTACTTGAAAAAAACCACCGAGGATATTACTTAGTTACTTACTACTAACGAGAAATGAAACTACCAGATAAACCTGATGGATTAAAAGGTAAAAACCTGTTCAGGACGGACTTAAAATACATTTAATATTACAATTTATAACTACGAATGTGCGTGATGCAAGGATGTTTATAAATTTAGAGGTAGTAGATATTTCATTAACATCACACTGAGGCAACACAGCGGGATATTAGCGACGATCCTTGATCAACCCACGAAGGTAAAGAGCCGAAGACAACACCACGTAATTTTTAACCACGGTCAAATGACGAGGTCACACCTGAGCTGGCACCCCACTCTCCAAACTTCTACACCATGCCAATGTGAGGACATTTGAGGTCTTAATAGATTTAATGTGCACCAACCCCTTTTGTACTCAACGGTCTGTGCTTGGATTCGAACTCGCAAACCTCCACTTGATAGTATGTTACGGTTGCAATCAGGATACAACGATCCTTATAATGTTTGGTGTGAGCCAGTGCAACTTCAGACTACCAAAATATGCTATATGGTGGGGATTGGTTGTACATATACATTGTCGTAATTGAATTCTTGTAGTGGTGGCAAACTTCACCTTATATTTGTTCCAGATATTTTTAATAAGTTCGTCGAAGCAGAGTGGTACATAAACTGAATATTATCCAGGACACATGAATGCGGTTCTATAATTCATCCCCATCCGTAATGACACCCAAAATTGACCGAATTCCCAGCGCTGGAACTTTCATATGCCAATTCCAACCTTAAAAACATCCCCCTCCCTCATAATTACCCCTAGTGCGATATTAATGCAGGTTAGACTCACATCCTCATATAATTTTAACATTCCCCCTTCATTACACAGAACAATTACAACCTCGCACGACAATGCAATTACACGGCTCTCTCCTTCGAACCGTGCATTCTTCAGAAGTTTCTCCCCATCCAGGGCAAAAAATGCGTCATTACTTCCATCCCTTTCCACATTCGACCCCTTTTAAAGAATAAGGGGGAGAGGAGAAGCTCTACCCTTTTCGCCGTGTTCAACATGCCCGCAGTGTTCCCTGCGCGAGAGATAATTGATCTAAGATATGGATCCCTAGGCTCCTCCAACAACATGGAATGGCTTTCACCTAATTATAGGGGGACCTCTCCGTGGGCCTCATGAATGGGACTTAATCACTCATAAAGGCAAGACTACGGTCCACTCGAGTGACTGTTGCTATGCTAATGCGCAGATGAAGGGAATTTAGTTTTGCTTTTAGGCACTAGGGCTGGTTGGAAAGTGTGCTGCTCTTTTTGTGCGATGCTTGCCGGGGGAGGTTGTGACAATCCTCGGTTCGAAGTTGTGATGCTTTTCTAAGTTGTGGTTTTCTTTTGTGCCGTAGTTCTGGGCGGGTGACATTTTATTTTCGTAGTTACAGAAGGTGTTCAGGAGTGGGATCAGTTGTGGGATACATCCCTTTTAATCTCTTTTTAGAATTTGTAACCATTCAGTTGTTTTATATTCTTGTAAATTAAGTGGACTTGATTGTTTGTTATGTTTACCCCCCGTTTGGTTATCTAGACGAGGTATCTCGTCATTAACAGAACTGACCAGAACTTGATGGACGAGATATCTCGTCATTAGAAGAAAATTAATTAGATCTTGATAGGTCATAAGAAGAAAACTGACTAGATCTTGATTGACGGTGTATCCCGTCATTAGAAGAAAACTGACCAGATCTTCATGGACGAGATATCTCGTCAGTTGAAGAAAACTGACTAGATCTTGATGGACGAGATATATCGTCATTAGAAGACAAATGATTAGATATTGATGGGCCATTTCTAAATGCGTCAGATGAATTTTAAAGCGTAGAAGGTTTGGTCCCGTTCAGGTTTTCGTTTCCTTTCATTCTACAGTTAACTCTAAATTAGAACAGAAATTACTATAGAACCTGTACTTTTTTCTTTCGAAATTCCATCCGTTCTTATTATTTAAATTCTGCTTTTATTTAATACGAGGGAAACTTTGCAAAATACTTTGCAATTTATGGTATTAATATCAACTACATTTTGTATTTGATTTTAAAGTGTAGTATATATCTTTAATATTCATTTCATTGAAATATTTATTCAGTGTTTTAAATTCATATTTTTCTTTTCAGGTAAGGAAATATCTTATGAAAATCTCATTTGAACTACTTGAAATACCCACAGGTACTCTTTTCAGATTATATAGCAGAAAGTATTCAACTAGTAGAAACTATTTTTACTAGTAGATTTTCACACATCCTCAAGATTTTAATTGTTTAGTAAACTCAATAATCGTAAACATGAGTAAACTGTTCAAGCTTAAATGGAAGAAAGTATTTTACATCAAGTTTAGTTGCAAAGAAGTTTTTTGTGTATTGTAAGTAACAATTTTGTTTCTTAGCATCGCAGGAAAACACTTTTCTGTTGTCCTTTTTAATACCGAAAAATATTTTTTCGTCTCAAGATTTTCTTTTCAGAGTAGTGTGTAGTGTTGCTTTTCCCCTAACACTCATAGTTACTTAATAACCACATCTATTGATAAGAAGAGTCCTAAAGAAGATTCTATTTAAAATATACAAAACTGGTTAGAAGATATGTGGAGAAGACTACAGATGCCCCGTTTATATACGTTTAAAACCTCCAAAGGATTAAAAACAACGGAAATTATGTTCTTTAAAATACAGTGTACTTTAATATAAGTAAATGCATTTTAAAATTCTTTGAGGATTTTAGTTTCTACCACTTTTTTAAAGTAGTGACTGCAGATATAACTCACAACCCATCCAAAGACATCCATAATAAACAATTTCAACTCATCCTAAGACGCTCGCAAAATATATTTCAAGTCATCCAAAGGCTTTTACAACAAACTATTTTAATTCCTCCAAAGACATCTGCAACACATTAAACAAACTATTCAACTTAAAATTGCAATAAACTCTTTCAAGTCCTACAAAAGACGTCCGTAACAAACTATTTCAACTCGCATAAAGACGTCCGCGACAAACTAATTCTACTTAAAATTGCAATAAACTCTTTTAAGTCCTACAAAGACGTCCTTAACAGACTATTTAAACTCGTTCAAAGACGTCCGCAACAAACTAATTCAGCTTAAAATTGCAACAAACTCTTTCAAGTCCTACAAAGACGTCCTTAACAGACTATTTTAACTCGTTCAAAGACGTCCGCAACAAACTAATCCAGCTTAAAATTGCAACAAACTCTTTCAAGTCCTACAAAGACGTCCGTAACAAACTATTTCAACTCATCCAAAGACGTCCGCAACAAACTCTTTCAAGTCCTACTAAGACATCCGTAACAAACTATTTCAACACGTCCAAAGACGTCCGCAACAAACTCTTTCAAGTCCTACTAAGACATCCGTAACAAACTATTTCAACACGTCCAAAGACGTCCGCAACAAACTCTTTCAAGTCCTACAAAGACGTCCTTAACAGACTATTTCAACTCGTTCAAAGACGTCCGCAACAAACTAATTCAGCTTAAAATAGCAACAAACTCTTTCAAGTCCTACAAAGACGTCCGTAACAAACTACTTCAACTCATCCAAAGACGTCCGCAACAAACTCTTTCAAGTCCTACAAAGACGTCCGTAACAAACTACTTCAACTCATCCAAAGACGTCCGCAACAAACTCTTTCAAGTCCTACTAAGACATCCGTAACAAACTATTTCAACACGTCCAAAGACGTCCGCAACAAATCAATTCAACTTAAAATAGCAACAAACTCTTTCAAGTCCTACAAAGACGTCCGTAACAAACTACTTCAACTCATCCAAAGACATCCGCAACAAACTATTTCAACTCATCCAAAGACATCCGCAACAAACAATTTCAATTCTCCACACGCAATGCGATCAAAGACAAACCAGGAGCAGTGTGTAGGGGAGGTGTGGGAGTTCATTGATACGTCCTGACATTCGCGTTTAAGCCGAAACTCCCACATGATCGGCGAAATAAATCAACGCGGAATGGCAACAAAATTTAAAGCCAACAGGGCCATAACCAGCGGGGGTCGGGTAACATGTTCGAGGCTCAGTGCCGTAAAAATTCGGATCTTCAACGAGCAGTGTGTGACGCCGCTTGAATATGTGATTACGATTTAGACAGTTCGGCTCCCGTGGTACGAGAAGGGAGCTTGTAGCGAGATTCTGAGCTCATAATGGCTGACGGTTCCAACATTCTAATGCTGAGATTTTCTGCTGTTTTTTATTTTAACTCTCGGTATTCTGGGGGAGCGGTATCGAAAGTAAATTGTATAACATTCTAGGTTCCATCCGTTTAAAATGTGGTTTGATTCATACGACTACCTTGGGTGTATATCTGTTTCCTGTGTCAATACTTGTGTGTGTGCATTATTACTATACCCGTTACTTGACGCCGTTTGTCTTGTGTTTGGCGCAACTTGGCTGAATATGGTCGGTGCATCATGAAACCCAACCCAACCAAACGCCTATTTGAAGAGGTATTTTCTGAGAAGCTAAATCGTGGGGAGATAGTATATTTGTGGTATTGCGTGTTTCTTGTACGTATTCGGAATGTGACGTTAGTCAGAGCTTGTTTTCCGAATAATCTAGCAACCTGAGAGCTGTAGGTGACGCATTTTCGATTCCTTCTTAAATGTATTTATCTCTTCTGTGTGTCAGCGATTCTCTCTTGTTTCAGAACCAACCAACTACAAGGCTGATGCCTTAAGTATTGACACCCAATTTCTCACAACATTTTTAACTAGGCACAGTTTGGCCAATGGTCAGGCAATGAAAACACATCCATAAATTCATGTGAAATGCAAACTGTAAGTTATAGGCAGTGCAATTTCGATTCATGTAACTTACCCTGGATGTATACCAGTCTTTTGTATCAGAAAATGTTTAGTTGTTTGCGTATGTCTGTCCAATACTTAGAAAAAATATTGCTTGGCACAGCTTGACCAGACCATTGATATAGCTAATAGTTATAAAATGTTATAGTGATTTGAAATACTCAACTCTGTCTTTGCTCAGTAATAAGGATTAAACTAATCGTGTTCTCGTAGTTTGAAATCCTGCTCAGTTACAATAAAAATGTCCTTAAACCTGGTTTAAATAGCGTTTTAATTTTCTATTCCTTACCAACTATTGAACCTTGACGAATGAAACTTGGAACCCAGTCTTTCAAATATTTAAAAAATAGATCCAATCAGATTCTATCATCTTTTCTTACGTCAATGTGTTTAAGTTTATGAATGTCTTACAAAGAGCTTTAATTGGTTTTATGCTAACTTTTTAATATATAATTAAATCAATAAGGTATTGAAGTTATCGGAAAACTGTCTATATTAAAAACTCTTTGCGTAGTTTTGCCATGGGAAAGTATTAAAATTAAAAAACATTTAAGCAGCGACCTTACATTCCAAGGTTATTATTCATAAGGAATTTGTATGAAATACGAAAAACCAGTTCACAATTTTAATACTTTAAAGAATGAAATGAAAAAGAAATATGGTTTTTAAAAAGTCCTGTTTTTAATTCTTTAGATATTGTTATATGTTTTTGTTAAGACATAACTGTACTACTTAGTTTGATAAAACAACACAACTTAATTAAGAGAAGTATTCAAACCTTCAAAGCCATCTCAGGAGTAACTCATTTTCACACTCTAAAAATATCTTTTTGGGAACGTTGCCCCTAATCGTGTGCTTCTCCTTTGATACAGTATACTCGCAGGAAAAAGACATTTACAGAAAACTTCTCGTATTTTGTGATCTAATATTTTCTTGGGATTATTACTAATTAGATGCTACTGGGAATCTGTTGTTGGATCTCATTAGTTTTTTTATGTGGATTAACAACCACGATTAGTATTTAAAAAATTAGTAATTTAACATTCATACTCGATTTTCTGAAAGACTGTTCAGTTAGGGCAAAGTTCCGCTAACTTGTGCAGAAAGTGAAATCTAAGCTATATAGTATTATTTTTACACAAAAGAGAACACTGCAGAGAGAGAGAGAAGTATCACGTCTCCGGTATCACAGGATCAAACGAATCGGGGGGCAGGCCAGCCTCTGATGATGAGTGACCTAAGCCATAGAGACCAGGGCACTATAGGGAGCCATAAAGGAAACCCAGTCCCATTCAGAATGAGGAAATCATCTCCCCAGTACTTCTTATTCTGCATTCTTAGGACCGAATCAATGGCAGTAAACTCTTCCGGCTTTTTCCTGGGGACCTACTCCCAATTTCGGAAATTTTTTCTTGAGATCTCTTGCGTTCAGTTTCTCTTCTGTTCAGACGACTTTGCCTCCCTTTTAGTGAATAAATCTTACAAATTGTTTTTCTGTTTTCTTGCCTAATGGAGAGTAGTTTAATTGAACTTCCTTTAAATTAAAAGATTTGTTCTCCTTTAAATGATAATGATAGAATGGCTATGAATTCAAGGGGCTTGGAATATTTTCTACAGGAAAATGTAATTCTGAGGTGATTTTATTTTATATTGCAGTTCCATTGCAATTTTCAAATTTTTGTGTTAGTATATAAAAAAGGTTCATTTCTATCTTTCATAATAATGATCCAAGTAATACTTGATCAGTTTTCTTACAAATAGGTACTTGGTAGGGTCACCTATTCCGTCATTAAATATTTTTACCTATGAATAAGTGAAGAACAGAGTCAATTTCAAACATTTTCGGAGTTAAATACCTCACGAGTAGTGTACTCTAAAAGATAAACAGTTTTAACCGATAACAACTTTATGAATTCGACATGACTATTGCTATAAAAGTACTGTCGAAGATCAAATAAGCATTTTAATCAAATCATTTATTGTTTTATAAAATTTCTAGTAAGCAATATTAAGCTTTATACTACGGCCGGTACAGCAGTTGTACCATGATTGTGCCAAGAAGGAAATTAGTATTAACCTTATAAGTTATAAGAATCGCTCCAAGAAAGAAACGCGCTTGCTATATCTATAGCCGCAGTCAAAAGGTTAAATTACTAGGATATCTTATAACAGTCGTAGGGTAAACTCACAAAGTACCTAGAGATTTCCTAATAGTGTAGTATTGCTATTACAAAATTCCACAAAACATTTTATGTGACTAAATAACTACTTCTATCTAATGAATCCATGGATTCTTAACGTTTAGAAACATTGTATTGCTTATTTTGCTGAAAGTGAATCCTTTGATAAGATTCTATTCGTTTTTTCTTTAAAATAGAATCCTTTAATGAGGTTTCTTCGTTATTTTCCTGGAATCAAATTCCTTGGAAAGTGCTATTAGTTCTCTCCTTAGAATAGAATCATTAGGAAAAATTCTATTGTTACTTTTCTTAGAATAGCATCTTACTGTAATTACTCTACTCCTATTCTTGTAATCACTTCTGCGTTTTAAAATTATTTCACCTCATATCATTTTTGCTGACAAGATAACCTCATCGATTGGTTGGAATAATTATTATTCCAATAATAATTGTAATAATTTGGAATTAAAATAGAGTAGAATCATTTATATTCCATTTATTCCAATAAAATATAATATTTCCTATTGTTTTGGTCGAGAAGACCAATAGAATAGGAAAGAATCGATTGGTCAAGAAGGTCAAAACAGGTCAGAAGTCATGCAGGAAAGAGAGCATGTTGCAAGGAGAAATTATGCATGTAAACTCCCCGAGGTCTAATCTTCATGGCGGATGTCTGGACGACATATCGTGTTCAATTGAAAAACTGACCAGATCTTAATGGAAGATATCTCATCATTGGAATAAAACTGACCAGATCTCGGTCTCGTCATCATCAAAAAACTCGGCAATATCTAGATGAGCGAGACATCCCGTTGAAACCACTTGGAGAGTTCTTAATACCTATCCTTAGCATTGTAAGCAATGTCGAGTAGTTTTCAGTTCCAAAAATTTTACTCCACCCCTTCAATATGAAAAGCAAGACAAATAAAATTCTCGCCCCAACCCATGCAGCAAAGCCCTCACGTGCCCAAAGAGTACGAGGGGGATGGATCTATTGGCGATTTGCGTACCATTCCAACAGCACTCCCCTACCGGTCGTAAAGTAACCGAGGGTAACGGTAATTCCATGCAAGCAAACCGAAATTGAAATTGCGTTTCCTCTCCTCCATTCCTTGCATGTACATTTCCTTTGCCCCGCACACTTGCAAACCAAGTAATCGGAAAATTTCTTTACTCTTCGAAGCCCGTTAGTCTGTATTTGTTTCGCCCATTTTTGAGCTGTAATTCGGTTCCCCCTTCTCCCTTTGTGGCCTGATATATGGGATGTTTATTAAAGTTGTTGTTTCGCCTCGTAGTCGAAGTTTTTTTCTTCTGGTTTGGCTCTTTGGGGCTTCAGCGCCACCGTGTTGCCCTCAGGCATTGTTGTTATTTCATCTAGGATGTCTTTATCAATGGGGATTGCAATATTTTCTTCTAGTACGTCCCAGTTGTTCGAATTTTTTTTTGCTAGAGCCGGAATTGTTTTTTCTGTTTTACATGTGGCTTGAGGGTAATCGAAATGAAATGGTAAATGGAAATTTTTATATTTATTCTCATACTATCTACATGGAGCCTTGAAACTTTAATTATTGCGTTTCTTCAACTTCCATATACATGTGATTAAGTTACCATAAGTTGTAACCTATAATACAAATTGCTTTTTCGCGTGAATACGGTTTAAAATTATGTTCCATACCCCTTTCAAAGTTGGTACGTTTTGAAATAGCTTGTATGTTCTGATCATATAAATGTCTGGTATCTCAGAGAAGTTTAATTTCTTAGAGAATTATCTTATAGAACTTTAAATAATTAAACTTTTAACCACAGTTTACAGCACTTAACATCTTGTCGATAGTGGATATTCACAAATTCTGAAACATATTTTAAATGACTATCATTTATATATATATATATATATATATATATATATATATATATATATATATATATATATATATATATATATATATTGTGTGTGTGTTATTCGAATTGAATAGAATCACAATGCTTTATTGTAGTCTAAATTGTGAGATAATAAGGTTCACCTTATCTCTCAGTTTTAATTTTATTTTGTGATGAATTGTAATGGATGCAGTGATGGGTGTGCTCACGGTAATTCCTTTATGACTTTAGGAAAGACATGCTTTGGATCGTTCAACTGTAATTTACGCATTTAAATGTGGCTTCAAAAGCATTTACTTTCATTTATGATGTATAGATATATCTAGTAAGTGTTCTAGATTTGAAAAGTTAACTTTCACTATTGTTGTTTATTTTATTTCAAACCTTAATATGTGTAAACTAAAAGAGGGAAGGATCACGTCTTCGAAGATTGTACAAAATTGATCGATATTTGAGAACGCAATTGAAAAAACTGGAAAAGTTTCAAGCAGCTTACGCTGTTGAAGCAGATAGGATCAAACTCGCAAACAAAGTCCGCTATCTACCCATCACGAATGAGTGATCATCTTAAGAGTTAATGCAGCTGGTTAGCTGATACGATTGCTGTTAAGATTGATCGTGAAATTACGGGTTTGTCTTTCTACTTCTTTCTGAACGCTTCAATGGTGGACTTTCAAAACGAAGCAATGAACAGTTATTTCAAAGGAATCTTAAAGGTTGAAGAAGGATAAAAAATGTCCTACTTTAATTATGTCTTCGGCATCCCTGGAGCAATTAAAATCGTTCGTATTTTTTCCATTTCTACTTAATTAATTTACTTCATGATACGAAATGTCACTGTGAAAAGTACTTAGCAAAACTTTCGGTATTACAGAACAACACAAAGGTACACGGAAATAAATGAACTTTCAAACAAAGCAAAAGCAAAAAATGGCGTGTAAAAAACCATTAACGCTTCAATCCATCAAGATTCTTGATTAGATCTTTTACACTGGTGGCAGTTCACTTTTTTCCCCTCTCAGCACGTTCCTTTTTTTCCCCTCAACTCTCCCCTTAATTCTTCTATTTAACCTCCTCTTGTTTTGCATAAATTTCCCCGGCCGACATTCGTTTCACCTACTACACAAAATAGAAACGCAGGTAGAACGGAGGCGATAATTGTGGAAAAAACTTAATTGCTTTTTACCGCCCTAAGTGCACTTAAAACCGCCACCTTCGGAATAATTACAAAATTCCCTTTTCGTCAGACGGGGAGGGATAATGAAAAAAAGGGAAAAACTCCGGAAAGAAGGAAGAGAGAAAAACCACATACCTCAACCTACACAAAAACGAAAAAGAATTTATCAAGTAATTATTTGAAGTTTTAATTCAAGTCGGGGGGTTGAGAAGGACGAAGAGAGTATCAACTCATTAAGATTTTTTATTCTCTTCTTGCTTGCTCTCATTTTAACCTCGACAAAAATTGTCGCTGCATAATTGCAAGGTAGAGAGGAAAAAAACAGAAAGAAAGGGGAAAGGGGATCGGAATTAGCAAAAGAAGAATGATGGAGTGAAGTGAGAGTACTGTTAATTACTTATCCCGGCCAAAAAAGCATCTCGACACATTGCAAGCATAGCTGCCAGGGCCTGAACTGTAGGCAATTAAGACTTTCTCAAAGTCTTTGTTTCTATACCCGCCCTGCAAAAAAACTCCCCCCGTCTTATTTGACTACTTTCGCTTTTAATTTTGCGCCGTAATGTCCAGCGCATCAATCTTGAAATATTTTTTCCTCTCTCGTGGGTATGGACTAAAGTAAATTTATACTGTCTGCCATTATATTTTGGGATGGTTTATTTGGGGTTTTGTGTTTTATTGTGTCGTTCCTTCCGCAGTTTTTATCCTTTTGTCGAAGCAGGGATACATTTTTTTTTTCTGTACGAAAAAGTGCGTTTTAGTTTGAGGAACGAAATTTTTAATTACATATCAAATGCCAAAGTTGTTTTCTCTTTTCCTGCTTCCAGTTTTCTTAAATTAGAAATACGTGAATGGAGACCTCTGAAACGAAAGAGACAGTTTGATAGACGTGTTTATAATAAGGAGAGCGGTGCTCTCACTTAATTAATTCCGTAAGTTTCCTTGTATGGAATAGAATATTCTTTCTTAAACGTCCCAGCAAATGTTTTTTACTTCACAAAACTAATGCACCTATTGCTTGTCTGTATGTTTATAGAAAACTTTTTTGAGTTATGTTTGAGATTTTAATAACCTCAAAACGTTCAGCAATTTTTTCTGAAAAGGTGTTTGACCACTGATTCTTAGTAAACCTTTTGATTGTGAAATAATTTCCATTCGTTTATGGTATACTTTTGATACTTAAATGTTTAGATAGCAATTTTTCTTTTTTTTTCGTGAGTGTTATAAGCTCTATACTTTTTTTTAATGTACTCAAGGTTTCAATCATGTTCTAGCACGAATATTCGCTTTGAGTGATCAGAATCCACTTAAAGCCACAGATCTCTCATGTAGGAAAGAAGGGGAAGCAAATAGAGCAACACGACTAGCTATTGGCGTTGGCCCGTGATCAATCCCGAAGGGAAAGGTCTGACAGCACCACTTAATTTTGAACCACGGTCAGATGACGAAGTCAACACCTGAGTTGGTATCCCAGTCGCCAAACATCTGCACCACACTAACATGAGTAAATTTGAGTCAATTACATATTTAATGAAAACCACCCTCAAAGTGCATGACGGTCTTTCGATCGAGTTTCGATAGCACAACCCTCCAGCTAATCCAACTTTTTACAAAGTGGGCCCCCAAAATTTTAAAAGAAACGAACATAAACAGAATTTAATATCATCCCAAAACTGTCTGCAGTAAGTCTTTGTTGGAATATCGGTTTGTAAAAGCGCCTGGAAATTGGTATTTGTTCCTGTTATAAGTAACGGCAAACTACTCACCAGGCACTCCTTCACAAACAATCTTCGATCCTATCCTTGAAGTGTCGAAGGTTGAAGACATCAGTGGTGGGGTTAGAAACAAATGAGAGAAAAGTTAGATACTGACCACTTTTAATTTACTTTGAAATAATTAAACCCGTGCAACTCCGGATTGTTTTACTTGTAGAGATTAAAATTAATGCAATAAAACAGCATTCAAATCCATAAACTATTTGCATCAAACTCCAACTACGTCCACGGAAACCAAGTTCTCTCACCCACTCCTCCTATGAACATAGCTAATCGATGTCTCTGCATTCAGCAAACACACAATCCGCACTTTCTCCGCACCATTTCCTTCATATCACTTCCCTGTCGTTATCTTCTCCGCAAAAGCAACGCGGAAAAATCTCATCTACAGTCCCATTGTCTACTTGCCCATACGCTCCTCTCCCACCCGAATAGCTGGGGCGCACAACCGCAACATATTAGAATAAAGAACTGCCCCAAAAACATTGAAAACTTTTCTCCGAATTTCCATATCCCCACACAGCGCGCGTGCCTCGCAGGAAAAAAAACCTCACGGAGGGGAAAGAGAAAGACTCAATGTCATCTGCCTTTGTCAGTCCCTTATCCAAGCACCCTTCTCTCCATTTTTATTTATTTTACATATTCTGTACCGGAATGGAGAATGGCCGAGGATTTCTTTCCGCGACGTGGGATGGCGGACATTCTTTTTCGGCAGGGTGCTGCGGAATGGGGGTTATTGCCGGGGATAATATACATAAATACATAGACGCATACAAAGTGCCACTGGGAGAATGGTCTCCGAGGCGCTTAACAATAATATGGAAAGAGAGAGAGAGAAATATATTTTCCCGGGAAAGGGCCCACCCGCATTTCTGCGTGAAGGAATCCGTATATTTGCTCGGAACGCTCTCAGGCTGCAAATCTTAAATATGAGTTTGGGAGAGAGCTATTTATTTTATTCCGCCTGTGTCTGTTGGGTGCAGGCTCCGATCTCAGAGGCTTAGCGCCGTGCACTTGGCTGTTGGGTAACAACAGTTTTAACCTCGCCGAGTGGTTTAGAAGAGGTATCGTTACCACTAAGACAGAGGCGCCAATCTGCCTTTTGGCGATTTCCACCTGATTGCCATTCTATATTTTATGCTGCGACAAAGCCACGAATGGCCTTGATTCTTAGTAGAAATACCGATTCTTACGAGAATATAACAGGATTTTTTTCCGAAGCATCAGAACTTAGAGAGCGTTTTTGTAGAAGCGTCATTTTTACAGATTGGTGTCTTTGGAGGGGTGGTAGCGATATCTCGTCCATCAAGATCTGACCAGGTTTGCTAATGATGAAATATCTCGCCAAAGAGATGTTTCCTATTTCTTCGAAGACGACACACACACAAGATCATGATCTGACCAGTTTTTCTGCGAATCGTCCATCAAGATGGGGTTAGTTCTTGCTAATGACGAGATGCCTTGTCGAGTCTACCTCCAGGTGGCTTAAACTATGAATTTAGGGTCGGGGACACTGAAAAAAGATTGCACAATTAAATGGGGCTCGCAGTACCTTATACATATTTTTGAGTAATAATATAATGCTAAACTGAGAGTTTTCGAATATTTACTATCCACTGAGTGAAACTACTATTGTCATGAGATGAATTTAGAGTCGAGAAAACTGGGTGCATAGTCAGTGTATCTTCCACTATCTTGCAGATACTAATCTTAAGCTGTATTTAGGGTAAAGGTATTGAAGACAGATTGAGCAATTTGCATGTTTTATTGCTCTATCCAACACTATTTTTAGTATAGATAATAAGTCAATGCCAAACCGAGAAAACTAGCACTTGATATTCACTATCCACAAATTAGGATTGTCGAAAATATCCTCCATATTGTCACCACCACGCCAGAAGCAACAAACTGCATTTTAGTGATTTTCACTCAACTGCATTTTTCTAGTCCCCCATTAAGTGTTTTACACTATGACAAGGCTATGAATCATTTTGATTCTTAATGGAAATGCCGATTTTCATGCGAAAACAACCTTTGAGGCATAACTCGATTATTCCCGAAGCATCATAACTTTGAACACGTTTTTGTAGAAACGTCATTTTTACAGATATGTGCCTTTGGTGTGGTGGTAACAATATAGCCATTAGCAAAATTTAAGTTCAAGAGTACTGGAGAGGGATTGCTCAGTCTATAGAAGAGACATCGCAATATCCTCCTCATATTTTTGTTGGAAAATAAGCTAATGTCAAACTTAGAAAAAGAGTATTCGAGTATTCACCATCCACTAAGCAGACATGTTAAAACGACGATAGACGTAAGCTGAAATTAGGGTCAAGGTACTGAAGAGAGATTGGACATCCTAGTTACTGGAGCATAAAATCATCGTAATACATACATTAAGAAATAAATTAATTTGAAATGGGAAAGTATCCTTTAATAATAGTCCTCGAGTCTCGCTATTGGTAATCTTAAATTGTCGATTTAAGAAAATATTAACCAAACATCTTTAGTACTATTTAAAACAAACAGTTATACTACTATTTCACAAATGCCTTGGATGTATAGCCCTGCCTGTATATCACAGTGAGTATAGATCACGTATTTATAAATTAATTTCCACGAATAAATTTAGGCAGATAAGTTACTACAACTCTCCCTTTATTCCAGTGACAATCCACTTTTCAACCGTCCATTGCTAGAACTTTATTCTGATACGGAGAGAAATCCTAGCTCAGCTATTGCCTACAATCCCTACGATATTTCGAATAAAAGACGAGTTGAAGATATCTGTTGCGATATCTGAATGATCTCTTCTTCTGGAAGAGATCTACTGCCTTCGCTTGAGCCGTCCGTCACCCTTTGTCCAGTCGAGCATAAATGCATGTGAAATATGGACTGGACATTGTGCGGACTGTGCGAAAAGGGGAACGGTTTCACCCCTGCATTCGGCTTTCTTCGCAATGGTGCTCGAATTTCCTTTTCGTTGCTGGCTTTGCGAAGAAAGTTTCTCCCTCTCTCAGTCGAAGACTGCAGAAGTGGATAATGTCTAGAGAAAATGGATGCTAAAGTTCCGTTTGGGTTTTATTCATGATGCACTCTTTGGTTTGGAATCTTGGAGTATCGTTCCTTCATAAATCAAGAAGCACAACTGCAATAGTTCATCTCTGTTGTCATACGCATGTGTTGTGTACTTTAAAACTCTAAGTGGTTTCGAGCAGATATCTCGTCAATCAAGATCTTTCCAATTTTGCTAATGGCCAGATAGCTAGTCGTCAAGATATTGCCGATTTTTTAATGGTGACAAGATCTGGTCAGTTTTCTTCTAATGAAAATATACCTCGTCCATCTATATCTAGTCAATTTTGCTAATCACAGGATGCTTCGTCAAGACATCCACCAGAAGAGCCATCAGCTAAGAAGTAAAAAATAATTCACGAATATTTTTGATTTGTACAATAAATATTACTTACTACAAGCATTCTATGTAATGTATTGAATGATGTTTTGAATACGTGGTTGTAAAGTGTTTATTAAAACACAAAGTATAGAAAAAATAATTTTCCTGAAACATACTCCAATTATAACCTCATTTCGAAGGTTATTAATAAATTCAGTCTGCTAAATTCTAAAATTTTCTCTTGGGATTTATTTAATAATGTTAATGTACACTCTTGATGGTTTTTTGAATCCACTCATCTTAATTTTAGTTGCACTTTAAATTTCAGCTACAAAACAAACATGCCATATATATATTTTAGGCATGCATCTTTCCAACCACTTTCGAAGCTAAGGAAACATTAAAAACTTCAAAAGCCATTACGACTCGTAATTCGAAAGCAAACATCGAAGCAATCTAATGGAAACTGTGCCTGAAATGAAACAGGATTTTTAATACTAGCCAACAGGACTTTCCAAACAACGCGTTACAACCTTTGTTGCTCCAACCAAATATAAAATCGTAATTTTGTAATTTAGTTAGGTTTTTCAATTTCGTATTTTAATAACTATTTAACATAAAAATAATAAAGGATTACGGATATCTTTTAATGCAACTGCTTCAAAATACAGTTTCTGTAGTTATTTTTGTAACCCAAAACTTACTATCTTCTGAAAACATATTTATGTTCAAGCATTACCATTACTCTGCATGTTTCTATTCAGAGTTACCGTCTTCTACATCAGATCTACCGACTCTACTTTAACGCTACCTACTCGAGAAGGGTAGAGGGAGCAGGGATGCCCATTTTCATTCGAAATGCTATAAAAAATCACTTCGAGGGTCGAGATATCCACTTCTCACACCCTCACTCTAAAGTTTTAAAACTTCTCCTGGGAATTTTTAAAACCACACTCGGGAGAAGGAAAACACTTCGAAAAAAAACGGGACTCTTCTTTCTATTATAAAAGTGGAAATAAAAGAAAACAAAGTTTTTTAGCCGAGTGGAAGAGGGGGGAAATCATTCCCCTTCAATCAAAAGTTCTCTCCAAACGGTTTGACCCCTGAAATAAAGAGAACGTAAAAAAAACTTCAAATGGGTGGCAGTGTTAGTAAAAAATGCATCACGTTTTCTGTTTCCATGGGCTTTTGTTTTGTTTGAAATTTTTTTCCCTTTTTAACAACTTTTCTCCCTTGTGATGTTTTTGTGAGTGGGGATTTAAGACACGTTGAATAATGTAGAGTTTTTCTTCTTGACTGTGGGATGTTCAAGGATTTGTTTGTCGTCATCACAATGGGGAAAATTTTGCATTTGTTTACGTCCTTATTGTGTAGGATTTCGTTGAGCTTAAGCCCGACAGCATTGTTTATTATTCTTTATTACATTGAAAACAAAGTTGAGAATGATTCAGTGAATGAAATTTTAGTTTTTGTTTTTATGCATTCATTTTTAAGTATTTTAAATGAATTTCCGAAGAATCTAATACACTTTGAACAATGTAGAATGCTTTTCTTGTCTCTGTGAGATGTTCTCCGTGGATTTGTTTGTCGTTATAAACGAAGAAAATTTTCATTTGTTTATGTTCTCATTGTTTAGTATTTGGTTGCACCTTAGTCCTATAGCCTTGTTTATTGTCTTTCAATATTTACACAAAATTGAGGCTTTATGAAATAAAAGTTAAAATTTTGTTTTATGTATTCATTTTTTAAATATATAAATTAAATTGCTAAAACATTTTACACACGTTGAATAATGTAGAATTCTTTTCCTCTTGTCTGTGGATGTTCTTCGCAGATTTCCTTGTCGTTATAAATGGGGAATTTTTGCATTTTTTTACATTCTTATTGTTTTGTATTTGGATGCTCTTAAATCTGACAACCTCGTTTATTGTTCTTTATCGCATACACAAAGTTGAGAATTCATAGAAAAAAGGTTTTAATGTTTGTTTCTATGTATTTGTGTTTATTTATTCTTTTTTAAATATATAAATTAAATTTTTTATTTAAGTTCTCTCTTATTGGTATACTACGTCTTTACATGCATAGATTGAATCTTATTCACATGCTAGTAATATAGATGATATTTTATTTACTTGATCCACAATGTTTAGAAAAATAATGAAATTTCTATGAACCTAGTACAATTTTCAAACTTACTAGGTATACCTAGTACAATTTTCAAACTTACTAAGTATACCTTGTACAATTTGCCAAGTCTACTAGCCTGACGAATTCGATTTATTTTTCAATTAATATATTTATTCAAAGCATAACTACTCAAAAAAAATATTTTTTAACGCAACTAGATAGTTTTAAATGGTGCTTTTCAATGGAACTGCTTCCGTAAATGCATAAAAACAAAAGACAGCGGCGATGCTCAAATTATTCAAAAACTCCCAAAACATGTTATTTCCCTATCAAAGCACGACCATAAAAGACATCAAACTCCAACTTTCTCCACCACTCACCAACTTGTCCCCCCAAGTTAAAGAGAGAGCTGCCACACTTGGAATATAAAAATCCCCAGCACTCGTCGCCCCCTTCCACGTGCTCTGGAGCTTACACGGCCAATTATGAGCCGAGCGAAAGATTCTCCAGTCATTGTGCAAGGGCGCCAAGGGGCTCGTCTGAGGGCGCAAGACTACGTGCTTCCTTGCTCAATGGCCCTCCCGGGAGTACCGTGCTCGCAGGAACGGGAGTCAGGGGTTCAGGGGATCAAACGTGCCATCCTTGATTGCGCGTTTGGCTGAGACTGTGGGACGGAGTCGTTTTTGGACGTTATTTGGACCCTGCTTATGGCGTGGTGGAATGGGAATGGAGTCGTTAGGACTTCCTTAATCTGTCGTCGGTGTGTTGCCGGAATGCGGGAAACATATCGAGGGCGGCAGTCGTTTGGGGCTGAAGTTTAAAAAGTCGTCCGCGTGCGGAGTGCGCCGGATGGCTCCCTTGGATGTATTTTAAAGCGTGTACTACCTCAGAAGTTTGATATACATGGAGTAGAGCATGATAGAAAGTACGACTATTGTATCAACTTCAGTGTGATGTCTTATACCACCTTAAGAGTTTTATACCTCGTTCCAACTTAAGTTTCTGATACCTTGTACCAGGGTGTGTACGAGGTAATCAAACAATGGATAGACCTGTGCGGTTCCTGTCGGTTTGGTTACCTAGTCGACTGACCAGGGATGGTGGAAGTACCTCTCCTTCCCACTTGGAACTGTAAACCGTTTGGTGAGTTGGGAAGGTGAGGGTCGAAGAAGGATGATTGCCTTGTATATCACTGGTAACGTTCGAGTTTCGGGTTTTATGGAAAATACCGATGGTTTTAACTATATACTTTGGTTGAATGATGGAGATTGCAGCGTTGTAATTGAATTGTATTTTAAAGGATGATGTCCTTTGCATTGAAAGTGCAAATTCTGTTTGGAGTTGTAACAACTCCTTATACGTGTTTATAAATTCCGGTCGCTTAGTCGCTAGGTCATAGCTTTGAACAAGACAGTGCTCACATTGCCCTTGCCTGGTCTATTTTAGCGAGCAAAATGCTCCCTTATGACTGACTCCCTTGACTGTGAGATCCTTATTATCAATATAGTGCATATAGAAAATCAATCAATGTATTGTATATAGTAATACTTATCACCATATAAAGTAGAACTCATCACAAAATAAACTAGTACTTAACAATATTTTTAAATATATATACTAGTAGTACTTGACAATATTTAAAAATAATATTTACCACATATAGTAGTACTTACCAATATTTTTAACAAAAGACCATATATAGGTAATACTTACCAATTTTTTACAAAAGACCATATATAGGTAATACCAGTATTTTTTAGAAAAGACTAATATATATACTAGGACTTAACAAAGTGCATCGTAGTACTTACCAATATATAAGTGGAGCCTTGATTATCCGTGCTCAGGTTAAATGAATATCTATACTATCCATCTGAATTTGATACCGAGTTTATTTCAGCTTTGAATAAAGCTTAGTGTCTGAGTTTGCACTATTTTGTTCGACTGGTATGGTTTAACGGGTAGAACGCAGCCTGTCACAATATTTTTATCATTGATTTATGAATCTTTCAGTGGAAGTAATATGAACGTATAATACAGGTTATGCTGACATAAGTAGAATAGTAATTTCTATATTTCGTATAGGTTGTTTTGTGTTACTATGTCAGTATTATCCGATGTGCCTCGTTCATCCTTACCTCGGACTATCAAGGGTTTACTGTACATACATCCGGTCCAGATAATAATCCAATCAAAAGTTCTAATCCATCCCTAAAATGCTCGAATGCTATTTCAAAGCGCAGTCTTCAACTCTGACTTCAAACTTTGCAAACACTTAAAGGAACCCATTACTCCCAAATGAATAATCAATAAGAAGGAAATTAAAACTGATCATTCCTCGGATTAACAAGTTGCTACTTATATCGCCCAAGAGAACACGAAAGAGGGATGAGCAGAAGAAAAAAAATCATCTCTCCAGAGCGAAGTGTGCGAAATAAAGAAACCAAGTTCATATAATGTGCATCTTTTCCTCGGCAACAATCTCCCCTTAATCTTTGATGTGAGTTAATAGCCCTCCGCCGGAACATAGAACTGTAATTAAATTCTTTTATTGCTCCGCTCTCTCGTTCCATGGCCGTAGCATTAACGAGATTCCTGATCCAGCAATAAAAGACGTTACTTCTAATGTCGTGTGTCGAACCCAGAAATTGCCCCAAACAAATAGCCCATTCCCTGTAAATGACTCATTTCCTGCTAATCTTTTCCAGCCAGCGAGAGAGACACATACGTATATATGGGAATTATACACTAACACCATCCAACAAGTCGCAAATCCCTTGGCACTATTTTGCGAGCGCGATGAGCCTGAAGCAGCACTTTTATGTGGATTGTTGATGGATGGCCATCTCTTTTGCATGCTCTTGTGTTTTGAGTCATTATAACTTGCAGGAGAAAGAAGTCTTGAGCATGCTGATGTATGCATCTAATGCTACGAATAAAATGCGCCTTCTTTAGTTAAGAAGATTGCTTCAAATAAAGGTGAAAGTAATAGGGTTGTTAATTTTTTATGAAGTCTAGTGCATGCTTTTTGTTTGTTCTTGTTCGAAAGTGTTTAAGTATTACTTAAATTTATATTTCTACCCAGTTATATTTTGGAAAAATTCGCTGTTCGTGTATATTTATTAAAACAACGGTTTTTTTTATAAAGATGAATACATTTAATCAAATAATAACGCGTAGCATCAATGATGTATCTAAAAAATTATACCAAATCTAAATGAATAAGAAAAAATTAGCTAGATTTTAGCAGTAGATTTGTATGTTTTTTATTGTAAAATTTCTCAATGAATATCAACTTCTGTTTCTTCAATGTTACAAAATACATGATACGAATAGTTGAAAATTTTTCACTGGTTTATGATTCACATGCTTCGTGTGGTAATCGCCACAAATCTTGAAAAATGTGATGGTTTTACCCACTGCACTAACAGCCTATTAGTTGTAGGTGGATTGTAGGTAATACTATTCCAGTAACTACCCTATGTGTATTTCTCTCTTCTGTATGCATGTCCCAGTTAATTGACGTAAAAACCATTGTTTGGCTTTGCTTGGCAAGATCTTCTTCTGGGATGTCTTTGAGATTTTATACTCTCTTCATTGCACATGTGCTATATCTTAAGACGTTTCCTATTTAATATTGCTGCCTTCTATTCATTAAGTCCCATTATATTACCCCAGCCTTCAACTGTCTACCTTTAATAATACATCGCACGAAGTTCTCACTCGTATTTCCTATTTGTGAAACTAAATAACTTCGGCGAGTAAAGAATCAATCCAAAGACAGCGCTTTTTCACTTATTTCCAAAGGCGTTTCTTTTCTTTCGAAATTCCCCATTACTTTTAACTAGTCAACAGTGACACAAAATTAAAAATAAGTACTGCAGCCCCGAAAACAGAAAAAAAAACAGGAGCCCTTTCCTGCGACGAATTTTTTCCTTTGATGCAAATTAGATCGAATGCCTGTCAGAACATAGCTTCAGGAGTACTTGTTTGCTTAAAATAGCTGTGAAAGCTGAGCTCCGAAGCTTTGTCTTTCTCTTGTTAAAGAATGGGAGGAGAGTGGAAGGTTGAAGACTTGATGCAAAGTACGCTCTTCCCGTTCCCTTTCTGATAAGGTTTTAAAATGCTTTCTAAATTGGAGAGTGTATTGAGAACGACGTTTTAGAATGACGCCTTTCTTACGTCACTTTGACGTTTAAAAAGCCTAGTTTCTTTCACCAAAGCGGTTTTTTACGCGTCCATTGAAAGTTAAGACACATTTTATGTCGCTTATCAAACGACTTTGATGGTGAGAAAGAGAATAGGTGTTTACAGATTTTTTTTAATATTTTGTCTCGAAAATTATTGAAGATTTTGAGGAAAAGAGTTGAATATTAACCACTTTTCCTGGTATTCACATATTTTAACAACCACTTAAAATCAAGTCTTATACACTTCATCGCACATTTTCTACTGTTAAAATTGTTCACATTTTAATGCAGATGACCGCCATACACTTACATTGTATGGCGGTCATCTGCATTAATCACATTGTGTAACTTACCCAAAACATAATTTCAATCGGTCACATTTTGAAGCAGATGATTATGACGCCGAAATGCATTTACAATGAATAACTGCCTCGTGCGTAATTTGATGTAAATAACTTCAACAAATAGTTTTCCATGTACATTTTTGTTGTAATAGTGTTGATCCATACTGGTGTGTCTCCCTGTGTCGTTCTGTTTCTCATATTACCAGTACTTGATTTTCATCTCTTGGTATATTTCTTATCAGTAACTGATATAAGTTCCGTATAGCTGTTATAGGTATGTACTAAATCTTTTCATTAGAAATTAAACTGCATAAAAACCTGCCGGGTTTCACATTTTATACTATTTTTAATAACTATTTGTCTGTATTTTATGTATTTCCAATGTATACTTTTATAATGTACTGAACATTTCTGCTCCTGCTAGATAAGAGTAAATAAATTCTCACAAATAATAGAGGTCCGTGGAATCCCAATTAAAAGAGTAGCGGGATTAGCAAATGGAAGGTTGCGAGTTCGAAACTCGATCCAACCAAAAGCCGTTGTTTACGGGGGGGAAGGGGGGGGGGCTAGGGCACTTTACATCTATCGTGGCCTCAAATGTGCTCACGTTGGCGTAGTTTGGAGAGCAAAGTGCCAGATCAAATGTTGACCTCGTCATCTGACCGTGGTTCAAAATTACGAGGTGCTGTCCTCGGATCTTTCCCTTAAGGGACTGATCCCGGACCGTCGTCAATAGCCCATTACGTTGCTCTAGTACGACGTTAACTAAAATTACCATTACCCTTTGAGACTGAAAATAAATCCGTCAACAATAGCCCGTTACGTTATTTCAACTACCGACATCCAACATATAATAAACAGTTGGAAGTCTTTCTTCAAATTTCCATCAATGTCTGCCGACCAACTGTTCTTGTGGTTAAGGTGTTGACCTCTGGATCGGAAGGTTCCTGGTTCGAATCCTGGGTGAGGGCATGGATGTAATTGTGCTGTCCTCTGTTAGGGGTAATAATTACCGCCCATTGAATACTTCTTCACAAATGGACATCGCTTACGCAGCCTTGACCAAAGACATTAGGATAATGTCAATCTCTCCGCCTGCTGCATTGGGGAAAAAAGTTCCGTCAATGTGAAAAGGGGAATTTTTGTTGGAATCTATCACAATATGGCAGGTCTAGATTCGTCTAAAATAATCTCATTTCAAAATAAGCAATTGAAAAAGGTATGTTTCCGTTTCATCACGATGAAATGGTGTAGATCTAAACTCAGGCTTTGAAATTCCAACGAATATGCGTATAATTGTTATCACATACTACACATTAAGTTTAAGAATGGTCATCACATACTACACATTAAGTTTGAGAATGGGCGTTCATACATTGCAAGGCACGCCATTTTCTTTCCAAATAAAAATTCACCAAAACAGCAAGAAACAATATAGACAAACCTCGCCATGCCCTTTTTGATTAACACCGTCAATAAATTTCGGGTCCTTGGGGTCATGGAGATGGAAAGTATGGTGAGTTTCATCGAAAAGCCATCGTTATTATAAATATATAAATCTCTCTCTGTCACACTCATTTCTTTTTTAGATGATTCAGCATAGGATCTTGTAAACACAGGAACGGGGCTACGATGGTTGTTCTGCCTTTCCAATATTTAGTTTCGTCCGTCCCCACCCATGGAAACACCGAACATGAATAATATATGCACTGGGCTCTTTTTATACATATGGGAGAGGGGGAAATCAATCATATATTTCATCTTTAGATAGAAAATGTATTTCCAGTCCATATTTTTTATGTCATTCAGTCTCTTGTATTCTACTTCAATGTATTGGATGACATTAACCGTAGCGTCATTCGATAAAAATGCTTTTAAGGATAAATGAGAAAAACAAGTGAAAAATTAACTAGTTTAAAATAAAAGCAATGTACGTTAAAATAACGTGGGATTCGTAATGTGCACGGTAGAGTTTTTTTTTCGTCTAAATGTTGAAGAAGACTGGTACTATTTCAAAATTTCGAGGGCGAAAGCTATCAAGAACTGATTTAATTTTATAGGTGGAATTTCCAGACAAATATGAAGTAAAATAACGTATAGAAAGATTTTCTACTAACCCTCCAAGTGGTTTCGATGAGATATCTCGTCCATCACGACCTGGACAGTTTTGCTAATGACCAGACACGTCTTCGAGACAACCCCAGGAGGGTTAAATATTTCGCCATCTGAATTGTTTCTATTAGTTTTACGGAATAATATTTGTCGTACCGTTTATAATATACCAAGTAACATATACCTACCACACAAAACAAAGTTATTGTTCTTAACTTTTATTTTTTTCCCCATTTCTACGATTTAAGTGAAAAATTTACGGTGATTTAAAAATATTTTCATAAGTAAACTATTAAATAGGATTGATGTTGTTTTGAATGAAATAAGTAATTAATTAACTTTTTTTATTATGATCGTGTATATCATTCCATTCTAAAGAAAAAGGAACAATAGAGTATTTATAATGCTTGAATAATCCATGGATTCTATTGAAACATGGGGTTACCTGACCCTCTTGGTGGTTGTCTAGACGATGTATCTCGTCTTTAGCCAAACTAACAACGTCTTGATGGTCGAGATAACTCGTCATTAGAAGAAAACCGATCCGATCGGGATTTCGTCATCATCTAAAAGTCGGTAATTGGCATTAAAATATCGGGAAATTTACAAAGGAAGAGGTATTGACATCAGCATAGGTGATCAGATCTTGATGGTGTACGAGATATCTCATCTAAATTATTTTGAGAGTTAATCATATGGTGTGGTACTACATTAACACAGCTCGGCAGTATCGAGACCCTCTAAGGGTTAAGCAAATCTGAAGTATTAGTAGATTAAAATTCAAATGATCGTCATCTGACCGTGGTTCAAAATTACGAATCCTCGTATCTTTATTTTAAGTGATTGATCCCGGACCGTCGTCAATATCCCGTTGTGTTGCTCTAGTGCGCCGTTAACTAAAATTACCATTACCAAATTCAAATGCAAAAAAAAAATCAAAAAATATTTCAACTTTTTTTTATTTACTAATAAATTACAATGTTAGTCAAGGTTTGGAAATCTCTACCTTCTCTTTTTCTGTTTACTCACACGCCAAACGATTTCTCTACTGCTCCACAAAGAAAAACAAAAACTCCACTTTATTCCTCTCTTAGGTTTTTCCCTTCCAACTGTAACCACCACCGCCGCATTACAATTACACCCAACAGGAATAAAAGCCAGCGGCAGTTCTTGCTTTATGTATTTACTTCTGTTTTCTGGGCAGCGGAGTCCGGAGACCTATCAGCATCAATCATTAACGGTCGGCCGGAAAACGCAACATCCGGATAGAACACAGGATAGCGGTCAATAAATAAGACACAAAAAAGGAAAAAGAAAGCCTCAAGAAAAGACTCTTTCTTGATCGCGGATTTCTCCGTTTCTGTTCGTAGGGGGGAGACTTCGTTATGGTGGGCAACAATACACGCCAATTGTGATAAGTGTCCTTAGTTTCGATTTATCTGTCTGAGATAAATAGTGGGGGCAATTTACTACTGGGGAGTGGTTTACAGTTTACGGCCATATGGTGGGGGTACGAAGTCCGCATGTTGTTCAAATCTATCGCAATCAATCTCTGGATGCCGCAGAAAGGGCTTGTTAGACCGGTGTGTAGGGGATTTCAAATCGTTCTGGTACTAATGCTTTTTCAAACGAGAAATTATCATGTTGTTTTCCCTAAAACTTGGGACCGCCTTGACTCACTGGGTTTGCCAGCATCATGAGAGTTGTAGCTCAAGTCTTGACCTAGTGAACTGCCCATGACTTGAAATGGAGAGGTGTTATCATCGCATCTTTCCCTTCGGGATGGATCCCGGAGCGAGGCCAATAGCCTATTGTGCTGCTGCAATTCAACGTTGATTTAACTGCCTACATACTATTAGCACTCGCAACTTTTGACCTAGTGAACTGCCCATGGCTTGAAATGGAGAGGTGTTGTCCTCGCATCTTTCCCTTCGGGATGAATCCCGGAGCGTCGCCAATAGCCTATTGTGCTGCTCCAATTCAACGTTGATTTAACTGCCTACATACTATTAGCACTCGCAACTTTTGACCTAGTGAACTGCCCATGGCTTGAAATGGAGAGGTGTTGTCCTCGCATTTTTCCCTTCGGGATGGATCCCGGAGCGTCTCCAATAGCCTATTGTGCTGCTGCAATTCAACGTTGATTTAACTGCCTACATACTATTAGCACTCGCACCTTTTAGCACCTATTGTAAATATAAGCGTGCAATAATCAAACCATAATTAGGGTTAATAATAATGGTCCATAATACTTGCTGTCTTTTATTTCAGCAGCTAATAGCACATGAGGGTGGTGTTTTCCCCTACACATCCCATGGGAATACCGTTTATGATGAGGTATTGTCCTCAGAAATTTCCTCTCGGGTTTCATCCCGGACTTCACCAATAGCCTATTGTGTTGCTCCAGTGCGTCGTAAATTCAACTACCTAACTACGAGTTGTAGGTGTAGTTTCGATTGCTTTTGGGTTTGATTCCCCACTGGGTGTATTTCTCTTTTATGTCAGTATAACTTACTTTGTATGTGATGTCCACGACTTGGCGTTGTATGTCTTATGTTTGGTGCAGCTTGGTCAAATGTGGCCCTTAGCCATACAAGTTGGTTGATAGTTGTACTTGAGTCACATTAGAGCAACACAACTGCCCATTGGTTACTGTCAGGGATCAATCCCGAAGGGAAAGATCCTGGACAGAATTCAAACTAAGAGGTTTATAAGGATGACCATTCTTGTACTTTTCATATGGTCAACAGCTGAGATTTCATGACACAGATCCTAAACTAAAATAATCATTAGGTTAAGCATCCTTCTCTTTCTCTACGGCTAATTTCAATTACGTGGTGTTGTCCTCGTATCTTTCCCTTCGGAGATTGATCCCGGACCGTCGTCAGTAGCCCGTTGTGTTTCTCTACTACGTCGTCAATTAAAAATTACCACAAAAAAATTCCATTACTACAGTTAATTTCTTGAAGTTAAACATTTTAGTTTAGATTCTATTTCATGAAATAGAATGTAATGTAAAGTGTTCATTGAGGTGAACATCCTTTCGTATTTTTGGGGCCCGCTTTACTCAAAAACTATTCTTCTGTAGGTACGCCACGGTAAAATGACTACATTTTTATGTATTTTACATAAAACCTCATTAATACAAATTTACAAGAGTGATTGTTGAAGAGCAAATTCAACTAAGTATTCAAACACCCGTATTATTCTAACCTCTGGACGACCGTATTTACATTCCGCAACCTATTCCTTACATAAACAGCATCTTTTTGCGCAAATTGTTCTGTACATTACGCACAAAATGTTCCGTGACCTATAGCTGGCGCGCATTCACTTTGTGAGCGATTCCCGCTTCTCCCGGTGGAAAGAAAAGGGGGGTGCAGGAGAAACGATTCGATTGTTGGTACATGGCTAGCGAGAAAATGAACAACAGTGTAGTTCCTCATTGTGTGATTCTCCTTTCCATTGACTTAATGCTCTCTTTCTCCCCGACAACAAAATGGCTGAGCTTTTAGACTTTCCCTTTCTCTCTCTCTCTCGCTCTCTCCTCAACATTAGCATCATCTTTAAACGGCGCCCGCGCTTCCCTAACATTACGTCGTTTCGGAGTTGATCTCGGAAGTCGATCAGCTCTGGGTAAATGCAGTGAAGCTTTTTTGCAAGTGTGAGTTGGTTGCAGGTTGCCGTGGCTGTTTGGGTTTTCTTCTGATTTAGTGTAAAAACGGGAGGTCTTTCAAATTTGTTTTGTTTCCTTTGTAGAATCAAAAAAAAAACCACAGCGAACAAACTATATTATGCTTAACTCAACTCTACTAATGGGAAGTTGTCTCGTCAGTAACAAAATGGCCAGTTCTTGATGAGCGATATATCGCGTCATTAGCTGAAAACAAGCCAGATCTTGTTGACAATATATCTCGTCATTAGAAAATTGGCCAGTTCTTGATGAACCAGATATATCGTCACTAGCAAAATTAACCAGATATTAATGAGCAAAATATTTTTCATTAGAAAAAAGAAAGTTAACCAGATCCTTATATCATCAACATAAAAAAAAATCGGTAATATCTTGATGACGGGTTATTGTCATTAGCAAAATTAGACAACACTTGATGGACGCGATATCTCGTCATTAACAAAAGTGATCAGTTCTTCATGGACGAGATATCTCGTCGAAACGACTTGTAGAGTTATTATGTAATTCAGATACTCAAAAGATAAAAGAGGTGCTCTTTAATGAGTTCCTCTTTCGTACAATTACTGAGTGTTTTAATTTTTCAGTTACCTGAACTAAGCATTTGAAAGGGATGATAAAATATGAGCAATTAAACGTTCTAAAATTGTATTTGTTTTGAACTGAGTAACGTATTTTCATGTCACAGTTAATTAATTAAAATAATCAAAGAAGATCTTTTATCTTTTTAATTAATAACTTATTAGTGAATAGGACCTATAAATACCCAATTATGAAATCAAATATTTATTAACATCATAAATAAATGAAAACTACCAATTTGGTAGATTTCGAATGCAGTTACATGACACTTAAGCTTTGACATACAGAAAGCTAGCTCAGAAGTTAGGTATGCATATAAATTATCTATTCCAAGTATATTAGAAGCAGTTAAGAGTTAGTCTTTAAACTGTAGTTAGTCCTCAAACAGCTGTACAGTAAATAAAAGTTTTTGTCCATTAATGATCTTCTGCGACAATGTTTCTCTGTATGCCAACGTATCAGTTTTAGAGCTTTTTATACAGCCCTATGTCGAATCTGAAGCACTGTTAGCCTCGCATAACTAAGTTGAAACAGTCTCTCTATTTTGATATCAACAATCCGAGGAAGCATTTCTTTATTTCAAGCCATTGTTGTGCTTTTCTTTCGCAACCCTCAGCTTTTCCGGGGGGTCCTGCGGTAGCTCCAACAAGCGCCTCTCCTGTTTTTCCTGGGGGATGACGCACCGCGAGGTTCGATTTTCGGCGCCCCAGGCTCCTCCCTTTCCTGTCACCTGGCCGCCCATAGATCAAGTCCCCAGATCAATAGGGTGTCGGGGTGCAGGTAAGGCAAGGGTACGGCGCATGCCTGCCCCCGGTCTCGAGTGCATAAAGGATATTGGCATTTCCTCTCATTGTTGATCGCCACTTTTCATTGACTTCCAATCGATTGATGACGACGAAAATTGCCGGCCATCTACTGTGCTCAGATCCCATTCGGACGAGAATCGGGGTTTTTTTTAGGGTCCACGAGGTGAGATGAAACGAAGCGGATAGATTTATTCAAGTTCGTGTCGTGCTTTGAGGTTCAAATTAGTAACCTGAGATGAAGTTTGTTTACTTATAAAATAATATACATTTTTATTACATGAGTCTGGAGCTAATAGCTTTAATTCAAGGCGTGTAAGATACAATCTGAAACCCATTGTCATCAATTGAACACTAGTTAAAACATTACGATCGACTATCGCAATATTGTCAAAAGTTCTTTCAAAAGTTATCGCTGGTAGAGAAAAATAAAATCTGCTCAAATGTCTTGTCTTCGGTCGAATAAAAGTTTTTCCTTTTTGTATGTATGTCCATTACTTGATATTGTCTTGTAGCTGGGAAGAATGGCCAAATATGGCCCTTGCGCCTTAAAACCAACCCAACCCCTCTTCGATTAAACAAGACAACTTCCCGAATCCACAAGAGGAAACCTATAGAGATGAACCAAACTCTAGCCCAGGTTATAAAAATGGAAAATGGCCTCTTACCCCTATTGGAGGTAAATATTTGTGTCAATTTCCTTGTAGTAGTCCTAACTGTGTCACCAGTTCGGGACAGGGAACAGGTTGTTTTTTCAACTTTTACCTTCACTCTCCCTTGGAGCAATAGAGCAGTGTTGTCCCGACGAGTTATCTAGTTCTTAGCAAAATTAACCAGATCTTTGTCGAGTTATCTCGTCAAAATATATTATAGGGTTAAAGAAAATAAGATTATCAGATTCCTTCAAAAATGAAAAATAATAGTTTGTGCAGTTGTTAAGGATAAAACAAATCAGACCCTATCTGCACAAAATTCCAGGTCGTTTCCACTTATGATCTCCCTCTAGTACATAAAATAAATAAACGAAAAATTAAACTATTTCCAAGTGAAGCATTAACAAAAAAAGTGTGAAGTTTTAGGGTTCCAATAAAATGTGAATTACGGACTAAATGGGTTTTCTGCCGCCATATCAGAGGTCCTGTAGGTGGCTAAGATATAATATACGTAAAGGATATTTTTATTTTTTCGAATATCTCTTTTATCATTTATTCCGCTAAAGTTACGAATAAGAAAAGTTTTTAATTGCAAAAATATGTTAACCCTACAAGTGGTTTCAACGATATATTGTTCATCAAGATCTGACCTATTTTGTTAATGACGAGACATCAATCTCTTCATCAAGATATTGCCGATTTTTTGTTGAAGATATCGAGAAGCTTTCTTCAACTAGAGCCCAACCTACACCTGAGAGTAAAATCTAAATTGACGCCTAATACCTTACATCATCCGAACACTCTCTTGAGATTATAATTGCTACATAACTAATAGCAAACTAATAACGAATAAAATAAATCTGCAATACTACTTAATGAACTTTTATCCAGCCTTTAAAGTTAGGGAAGATATAAAACAGCAACCCAATGCTTGGTTGTATAAAGCTAAATACTGCAGGATATTAAAACTTCTCAGTTTATCGCCAATTCTTATTTTTTGTTGAGCTAATTTTTATTATTAGACTGAAGATGAGGAAAATGCAAGTAGGAAATAATTTTTTTTTGACTGAAACTAATTAATACACGTAGAATGGATTCCGTAATATTTTTAATAACTTCTTCAAAATTAAAACTTTTTCACTCCGCAGTGCAAACCTCATTTTCTCCTACCAAAGTTCATTACCGTATGAAATTAATTTACTTCTCTCCAAGCGTCACCAGAAACAGATACCCAAGATCGAGAGTTAAAATTAATCCCACTTTTTCAATACCGTCCTATCTCTCTAATTACTTTCATTTGTGCTTCCTTCGCCCAGCTTCCAGGGACGTAATTGATTCTCGCGACAGATTTCGTTCGGCGCTAATTGGGAATTAGATATCGACTGTTCTAATTAATTTACGCACTGGTCTCCAGTCCTCCCCCCTTCCGAGCAAGCTGTCGTGGGCTCGTGTCAAGAGGGCACGACGGGGCAACACAATGGAACAGGGTGCAGGTCAGAGGATTAGTAAACCATGTGATGGCTACCAGCAAGCGAAGGGTGGGTAAGGCGAGTAAATGAGAATACGATGGACCATAGCAGATGTCGTTTAGACTTTCTGTCTTGAAAAAGCCAAATCATGACAGGGTTGGTTCAGACAGACTGGGGAAAAACTCAATTTGAAACAGTCGACAAGGGTTTCTAGTGCCCTTCTGAATTTTTGAATGTAGTCAGTAGGTATCCATCAGAGCATTCATCAACCTTTAGTTGTGTTTAGATATTCTGATCGTGTTCACGTCAGTAAATAATGTACGACAACACTTTTTCGAAAGGAATTGGTTCAATATTAGCAAACCATGTGATGACTATCAACAAGTGAAGGGATGGGAAATGCAAGTGAATGAGAATACGATGGACTATGGCAGATGTCGTTTAGTCTTTCTGTCTTGAAAAAGCCAAATCATGACAGGGTAGGTTCCGACTGGGGAAAAAACTCAATTTGAAACAATCGACAAGGGTTTCTATACCCTTCTGAATTTTTAAATGTAGACAGTAGGTATCCATCATAGCATTCATCAACCTTTGTTGTGTTTAGATATTATGATCGTTTTCACGTCAGTAAATAATGTACGGTAATAGTCTTTCGAAAGGAATTGGTTCAAGATTTGCAAACCATGTACTGACTATCAACAAGTGAAGGGAAGGGAAAGGTGAGTGAATGAGAATACGATGGGCCAAAGCAGATGTTGTTTAGTCTTTCTGTCTTGAAAAAGTCAAATAACGACAGGGTTGGTTTTAAAATGGTCCTGACTATTAATTGATGAAATTACTGATATTTTACATTAAATTCCAGGTTAAGGAAATATAGCTTAGCTAAATTTTAAACTCTCAACAAAAATTTGGGTGCAACTCAAGAATACAGTACTAGTCCCTGGCCAAGTTGACGACTAAAAGTTTCATCTCTAAACGGCTGTTTGGATTGGCCTTCGAAAGGTTACCACATTCAATAATTATCAACAATTGCCTATGGTACCGTGTTATTGAGTTTAATCAAAATTTTATTGGTTTTGAAACGAAGCGAATTATTGACCTATTTTATACTAAGCAAGTGATTTTCAAGCAGGCGAAATTTGTGTTTAGTTTCTTCAAAAAAGTTTGACTACCCTGGTTCAAACTTTCACAATCCCTCACCCCTATTTTCCCCAGATCCCTCGACCTTCTCCATCCTCCACTTCTCAATCTTCCTAGCCCGAGATCTCGCTTTCCTTAATGTCTGTGCCTACTTAGTCCTAATGAAAGTTTAATGGAGAGAACGGCAGCACTCCTCTTCGGTGCAGCAGATGCTGTTAATGCTGTCTCATATGCATTCATATTTCGATCTTTGACTGCCTTCACTGTTCCCACCTTTTGCGGCAACACTGGCCCAAGTCAATTCGAGCATCGGGAATTTTTTAGTGAAAAGCATTTTGAAATTGGGATCATTGAACAAGTTGGTGGATGCTAGTCTCTTGAGTGTCTTGGTTTGCAATCATTATTCGTGTTTATCGCGTTTTTTTATGTTCCAATAATGACTTGTGCAGGTTACAATTTCTTATGTATTTGCTATTATTATATATATATACTGTAGCAAACCTTTCTCTTCGTGTGTAAATATCTTTATCAATACCAACACAATTTTATAGATATTTTTTGCTTATTATATTTTTCTTGATTTACTTAGATTTTCTTCCCATTTAGCTATTTTTTAAGAGATCCGTATCAAATAGAATAGATCCGTTTTCAAATAGAATTTTTATCTTTGTAATGCCTCTCTGTACTGTCATTCTGTATATGTAGTGTGTACATTTCACATAGATACTTACACAAGTATCTATGTAAAAAGTATTATATGTATATACAAGTTATTTCCGTGGTACTTACTGTGAGAAGAATATACAAGAGAGTAAGGATTTTTTTGCATTTTAATATTTATATAAAAACCTACCTTATTCACTACCTTATGATTACTTTCTGTGAAATTATATTATTACTCTATGCAAGCATTGTCTGTCAGTTAACCCCTTCATTTAAAAATAAAATAACAATAAAACAACATACCGAACAAACTATTATTTCAAAAAGTTTATATCATGTAGTCAAAAAGAAAATTTTGAAATTAATACATATCAATACAGATATCGAATATTAAAGATGGTGCAATACGAGGCGAATTTCGTGATAAGTGGCTACACTTAAGTACCTCAAATGGCAAATGAATATTAAACGAGCTATGGGGAATAAAATAACACCCACATGCATCATGCTGTTACTTTGAATTAAAGAAATAAAAAAATATGCTTAGGTTGAACATTTATATTGCGGGAAAAAAAAAACATTTTTGCTGTGTTAAAAGCAATTGAATAGAGAATAGGGTCTGACTCTAATGCAGTCCTCACAACGTGTAAATGTGTTTTCTGCAAGGCTGTCCAAGAGTACATGTGCCCATTAAAGTCCTAGAGCACATCTTTGCTCTTGTATGGGGCTTTATAATGTTGTGTAGGCTGCAATCCAGCGTCTGAGAGTTCTCCAAGCGTGGTCTATTGGATTGACCTTGCTGGATACGAATTCAGTATTATCCTTAATTTTTGACTTGTGTTTTTTTTTATGCAATATTTCTGCATCTAAAATATCTCTTGGATAACATGAACCTTTCAGAAAATATGAAATGTATAGAATTCATTATTTGAACCGAATAATACGTGATTGATAGAGTAGCTTTTTAATTAAATCAAATAAATGAATGAAACTGTTTCGAGTTATTCGTTCACTCGTGCTGAAAGTCGACTAAAAATCTAACTCAAAGGTTTTTAGACACAAAAACGTACAATAATTTATTTATGTAAATTTTTATATCAATTTATATACAATAAAAGGTAATTTTTTTTTACCTGATGACTTAATTGCAAAAATGAATGAAACTGTTTCGAGTTATTCGTTCACTCGTGCTAAAAGTCGACTAAAAATCTAACTCAAATGTTTTTGGACGCATAAAATGTACAATAATTTATTTATGCAAATTTTTATATCAATTTTTATACAATAAAAGGTAATTTTTTTGACCTGATTACTTAATTGCAAAAATTAATGAAACTGTTTCGAGTTATTCGTTCACTCGTGCTAAAAATCTAACTCAAAGGTTTTTGGACACATAAAACGTACAATAATTTATTTATGCAAATTTTTACATCAATTGATATACAATAAAAGGTAATATTTTTTTGACCTGATGACTTAATTGTAAAAATGAATGAAACTGTTTCGAGTTATTCGCTCACTCGTGCTAAAAGTCGACTAAAAATCTAGCTCAAAGGTTTTTAGACCACATACAACGTATAATAATTTATTTATTCAATTTTTATATGAATTTATATACAATTAAAGGTAATATTTTTTAACCTGATAACTAATTGTAACAAGTGAATAGTACCATATTGACTAATTACTACTGTGCTTAAATTATTAAGCACCTATTCTTAGCAGAAATTGCAATCACAAAATGCCATTTTTCTATACGTTCGGATATTCTTACTAGCAGTAAAAATCTCTCGCTACCCTGGAAATTGCATGGTCGAATGCGATATTTGTTGGTTAACAAATGCAAGAATTCGATCCTATTACCGAGAAGGCAAAACGAAAGAGGGGAGGAAATGAGGGTACCATCATCATAAGTCCTCTCCTTCTATTGGTCGTTACCGTTTCCGGCATCGGCTGCCAAACGATCTCATTAAGATCCGGAAACCGAAACTCAAACGCCCGTAATCGGGAGGGGGGGGGGGGGGGCAAGTTTTCGAAAAACGACTTGACTGCTTCTAAACGACAAAATTTAGAACTGGGATTGGAACCCTCGCTGAAACCAATCGTTACACAAACACTTTGAGATTTCTCTTTTTTTTTCTGCTCCCTCCTTATTTCACTTGAAGCTTAAGACATTTATTTTTTGGGGACGGGACTGAGTTTTTCTGTTGAAAGAATCGCGAGTATCTGATGCGGTGGTTGAATTTCATAGTCAGATATGCATCGATATTTAATACCCTATATTACGTAGTATTTTATGTATTATTGCAACATGATTATATGAAAAGCTCTGTTATATGGAACAGTTTATAAACGATATGATAATAATTTAATACTGTCTTAGTTAGCTTGAAAAATTTAATGGTAGATGGTAACAAAAGAATGCAATGATTTCTATTATGTTGACCTTTATGGTGGTTGTCTCCATGAGATATCTTGTCTTTAAAAGAACACTGACCAAAACTTGATCTTGTTATGATCAAAATTGGCAATATTTAAATAAAGAGATATCTCGTCATTATCAAAATTAGTCAGATCTTGATAGACGAAAAATCTTGTCATTAGCAAAATTTGTCAGATCTTGATATATGGGATATCTTATCATTAGCAAAACTTTTTTTTTTAATTACGGCGGGTACTCGATTGTTAATCATAGACCACTGCAAGGCCGGGAAGCGATGGTCATTTGTGAAGGGGCACCCTATGGGCGACCATCACTACCCCTAACTAAGGACAGCACAATTACATCCATGCCCTGACCCCGGATTCGAACCAGGAACCTTCCGATCCAGAGGCCAACACCTTAATCACTAGACTCATTAGCAAAACTGGTCAGATCTTGATAGATGAGATATCTTATCATTAGCAAAATTAGTCATATCCATCAAAGATATGACTAATGAGATATCTCCTCGAAATAATATTAATGAGAAGACTTGATTTAATCCTTACGAACTCTAAAAATCAAATTAACATCCTCTTTCCCTTTAGGAATCATAAACTCTAATTAATGCATAGTTAAGAATAGAATGACTCGATTTAAATGGAAATCAAAATTGATTTGATAACTATGAGTCTCAAAACTAAATTTTTTAGCAGTGTATAGCAATAAACAGACTATTTAGTGTATAGAATTTCCTTTATTGCCAAGTTTAGATTATGTATAAATAGACAAATTCAGACTCCTTTCAATAATTTAGTTTGTATTGTCCTCAATTAATTTTTCCCGAATTCTAACGCATGAACATCAAAATTTTTGTCCTGCACTATTCTGTCTCACCTCTTTCAAAGAACTTACGCGTCAGTCCAAACATCTCTTTAGAAGATTGGCTGTTTTAATAGATTTCGTTGCTGTACAATCTTCATTCTTTCCTAGAATTTAACGATCAGGATTCATCGTGTGTTAGACATGTAAAAAACGCGATTGCATATTTTTTACACGTTTACTTACCACCTCGACTTAGATGCAGTTTACGTGTTTAATACTCTAAGGAGTTCACACGTATATAGACGTTTAGTAACCTTCAGTCTCTTCCTGCGTGACTTCTAACCGTTTTTGACCTATAGAACCTGTCTAAGATTATTTCAACCAAACGATGAGGTTATTTAGTCATTATGCGTGTTCTCGGGGGAAAATTAATGAATAATGAACTAATCGGAGATCGATATGCTAAGAATCATCTTAGGTTTCATCATCAATCTTGTGGCGCTAAGATAATCATCTTAGCGCCACAATATATCCTATTAGTCTAATATTGTTATTGCCTAAGAACACATTTAATGATTAGAAACCACTTACATTGTGTAAAACCATCTATGGCTACTTTCAACTTTTAGAAAGATTATTGCTCTTTTCTTTTGAAATGAATACTTTGGAAAAAAGTTCTATTGTTTCTTTCCTTGGATGCATGTGCTTGGAAGCATGCTTTGGAAAGATTCCGTCACTCCTGTCCATGAAAGTGAATCCTTTGGAAAGATTCCGTCACTCCTGTCCATGAAAGTGAATCCTTTGGAAAGACGCTATTCGTTCTTTCTTCAAAATATAATCCTTTAGTAAGATTCTATTAGAAATTTCCTACGAGCAAAATTATTTAAAAAATCTGTTTTTCGTTTCTTCAGTAAAAAATCGCAAAAAGATTTCTATTGGTCTTTTCCTTGGAACATAATTTTTATTCACTTTGTTATTTTCTTAGAATCCTTAAAATAACTCGGTTAAAACTGATTCTACTTGAATCACGAAATCAATGGTTCTCATATTTTAATAATTTTTAAAAAGAATTAAGTCGCTAATTTAGGCTATTAAAAAAAAAAACACAAAACTTTCACATAAGCTCTAGCTTTCAAAAACCAGCAATTTAATTTTTCAAGGCAGGACTTCTTGACACCACATAAATTCCCTTCCCAAATGACCGTAGCACAACCCATAATAAAGGTCATTAACCACTTCCCCCTTCCTTCCAAAAGCCATCCCTTCCCAACAAATCCAATTAAAGCCCCCGAAATTTCGAAAGAATTCGAGTATTTACAAGATCGATAGATCTATATCACTTCCCCCGTTACACTCTCGCGCACTCATTACAAAGTCTAAAAAAAAATATCTGTAGCACTTGGAAGGATCCATGGGTGGGTATTAAGGATCCAGAATCCAGAAATGTTATCAGGGTAATTATTCGTCGTGGTCTCCCGCTGCACTCTTTTTCGAAAATTGGCCGAGAAACACACCATAACGGATCTGGGGGAGAAGTTTAATCCCCGGTATTTATACTCCCTCCTATCCCCAATAAGCCCCCTCGTTCCCCAGATCTCCTTTGTTCGGGAATGTTAATGAGGGGAAAAAGCTGGAATTTGGAAATCTAGGGATGTCAGTTTCGAAAGCTTCATATTCTGGAATAAATCCCTCGTTGAAAGGAGGGGAGGATCGTGCGTCTTGGAAGGATTCGGCTTTTTGCTCTTTGAAAGGAATTGATAACGGCTTCTTGAAGTGGAGTTGGAAGCCAAGCACTGCACTGGGAAAATATTACAGTTGGAGACGTAATTGAATTGTTTGTCTAGAGGGATTGAAAGTACAGTAGAGTCCCGAGTTAATGTGGACCAAGACTAACTAACTCGGATAACCGAAAAACTCGGTAAAAGCGAAAATTGTAAATAAAATAAATCGTGTAGGTTTAAATGTATGTTATATATATATATATATATATATATATATATAACTAATACAAAAGTTATACAGATACACCACATGCAATTCATATTGTTATGATAATTAAAAAGTAACTTACTTAAAAAAAAGTCCTTAATAGTTTTTTGTTTTACGTTACTTTTGCGTTTTTCTGCAGCAATGTTTCGACATTTTTTTACGGATAACAGGATTGCTGGTGTCGCTTCTTGTTCTATATATTCAATACTACTTTCAATAGCTTTTAATCCATCTATATAGGAGATTTTCATGTCGATTTCCATCGTCATTGTCTTTTTTTTCATCCCTCATCATCACTAGATTCATTTTCCTTATTGACGATCATTTTATCTGTATTCTCCTGTAGGTAAGAGTTTATCCAGTCACGGATTTCATTTTCCTGAGTGTTTGTAAGATCAAGTACAGAATTGTTTTCGGTAGTTTTAAAAATGGAAAATGTAGAACCAAAAAAATCCTAGAAATATTTTATAGCTAGGTTAAAGCGGAAACTCGGATAATCGGGCTTTTACTGTATGTATTGAGTAGTTCTAGAAGTAATGAAACATGGTCAGAAATGCCATGCATATTATGCCAAATTCAATGTTTAATACTTTGCAGTTGGTTGGATTGGGTTGTATGTTGCAAGGGGAAGCATTTGGCCATGCTGTGTCATATACAATAGACAGCAAATGATGGACATACACTCAAGGAAAGTTTTTCTACAACAAAAGAGGAAAATAAACCCAAAGAGGAATCAGCCTACAACTCGCAAGTTGCTGATTCAGTGAGGTATACCAACTGAGCCACGATGACCCCTTGATACTTTCGAAACGTTTTTTAGATTTTATAATAACGTCAATACCGTTTTTCTAAATAGACTATAGACTAGTGACAAATTTTGGTTTTCTAAAGTTAAACTTTTAATTAAAAATGTTTGATTTTAATAACATTGGTTGGGGAGTTCACATAGATTATTAGTTCTACACAATACTCGTAAGTTCCACTGAACACGCTCTTCCACCTCCGAAATATATCTGAACACGACCAGTCGCAAAATCATGAAAAATTGAAAAGGCTTGTCGGAGCACAGTCACAAGGCTTTACGTGAATACGTCTCATTAGCGTATAGTATTTATTTGAGTGTAGTAATTGAAAGAAAGGCCGATTCATTAATCAATTCAGTGTTTATTGTTAAGCTATCGAGTTGCCCTTCCGCGAATACTATGTTCGATGTAAAAATGTATTCAACTATCCTTTAAAGTTACTCAATAACTGTTAAGAAGATTACTTGTAACAATGTTTCATCATGACTTTGTGCTTCAAGTAAGCCTCTTAACTAAGCACAACAGATGTGTTGAAGTCGATAAAGGCTATAACATGGGAGTTTTATTCTTCGCAACCTAAGACAGACAAAATTAATATTTAAAAAAATTCTTACACCTGTTCGTATGTATATATATATAATATATATATATATATATATATAATGCGTAGGATAGAACACGATTCCCGAAAGAGGATGCATGAGTTTCGAACAATGTTAAGAAAAAGAGAACTATATATGTCAAAGATAAGTGAGAATTCTTCTGTATACTTTTCTGAACAAATCCCGTTCTATATATCAATGCCTTTTATTCGTCCATCCCGTCTGCTGCGAAATCGTTTTGGGGAATCTCTCTCTCTCTCTCTCTCTCTTTCTTGGAAAAAAGAAGAAAAAGAAAACTTCATGGAATAGTTCCTTTTTTTGGCGAAATCCATTCTCGAATTTTTTTTTTACCAAAAACTGGTTATGCTTTCGATGTGCGAACAAAAATCATATTCGTAGGGTATGAATCTTCAAAATAATTATTTCACAAATTCTAAATCAAATTTAGAAAGTGATACTTCTATTTTGAGTTTGCAACAGTCAACATTCATCCACGTGTCACGATATTTTAATTCGAAGTGTTAAAGATTGAAATTTAAAAAGTAAAGATTCATCTTGAAAATAAAACTGCGCTTGAATCCTTATATCTTCGAGTTTTTGAATACCAAGATTAACTAAATACCATTCATGTTGATGGAGTAAAATAGCACTTTTTTAATAAAACTGGTTTTATTCCTTATACACCTGGTTGTATATCTCTTCTGTAAAATTTTCCTTGCTTTACTTGACATAAAAATAATAAGTGAAAATAGTTGCGTTGACCTAGAAATTATACAGATAAAACTGTACAAATTTCATGAAGCCCGGGTTCAACGTTAGAGAGTTTTTGCTGCTTCAGGCAGATTTTCAGTTTCCTACAGGATTTAATAGAAACAAAAAACTGAAATTATTATTTTTTTATAATTTCTTAGAAGTTAATTTAAGCAGGTAATACCCGTTAAATCAATAAATCATATAAATTTCTAGCATATTCAACTGTTAAAATCAGCTTTAATGTCAATTTCTAAAAGTTAAATAGCCGTTGAAATTTCGTTGATTGTTAGTTTGTTAACTGATGACAAAACTCGTCATAGTCAACCCTCAAAGTGTTTTCATCGAGATATCTCGTCTATTAAGATCTGACCAACTATTGCTAATGGTGAGATATCTCATTATCAAGTATAGCCAATTTTTCGATGCTCACGAAATCAAGATCTCGTCAGTTTTCTATAATTACGAGATATCTCGTCCATCAAAATCTGGTCCGTTTTGCAAATTAGGAGTTATCTCGTCGGCTAGGGTCAATCGGCAAATACCCGGAGGATTAAAAATAACTGTTAATTCGCAAAGAAAAAATAGCATTTAAGACTGTTGTGAAAATTACTACACTGTTGTGTTTTGTTGTAAAATAACAGTTTCGTTGTAAAATAACAGTTTTGTTGTACAATAACAGTTTATTGTAAAATAACAGTTTTGTTGTACAATAACAGTTTTGTTGTACACTAACAGTTTATCAGTTTATTGTAAAATAACAATTTGTTGTGAAATAAGAATTTTTTTAAATAAGTTCATTATTCAAATATTTCTAATATTTTACCTCATCTCAAAACGTTTTCTATCGCATATTCCCATTGGCGACTGAAGATTTTGAAATCCTGCCAAGTGCTCTCTCCCGTTTTTTATCCCGAACTCTGGTAACCCTCAGTTCTAGAGATGATTTTGTGTGAGGAATTCGGGGACCCCCTCCCGTGTCCCGGAATCCTTTACCTGGATTCTCGGTCACATTGATTTTGCAATTTGTGTTTTTCCAGCGGGGGCGGAAAGGGAAAGAACGAAAAAGGTACCCGAAATTTTTGATTCCGCGACCCTCCGCAGATAGAGAAGGAAGAACTATCGGGTAAAGAGAAAGAGAGAGAAGGGTGTTCTTTCATGGGGCATTGGCTCCGCAAGATTTACCCCGTGTGAAGTAAAAATGACGGAAAAGAGAAAGGAAAAAAGAGGGGGTGATAAAAAGCAAATTCGTGGTGAAAAATGGAGGGTCGATTTCGGTAGGAATTGGGTATCGGGAAAAATATGGAAGTTAAGTACGTATCTGGACGGGTATTTGCCACACCCACCTCCTCCATCTTTATCTCAATATAAAACCAATACCATTCCGGATTTGTCGGAACTATTGGTCGGAAAGCAATTCAAAATTTTAACTTGGAGTTTTTCTCAAGCATCGGGGACCTTATAATGCACTGCAAATTTTTAGGATCAGTTAGATTTTTCAACCGCTACTTTGCAGTGAAGCGATTTGGTTGTTGACTGCTCGGTATGGGGTATTATGGCGCAAAGACATTTGTATCCAGGCTACGCCAAACACAAAGTAGACAATGTCAAGTAATTGTGAAAAGCACCGTTGTAATTAATCGCTTGAGTACCTTGGGATGTGACCCTCTTGTTTACAAGAGACAGTAAGCTCCATGGGAAAATAATAGGTCACTGGGACACCTCGGGTTCGAACCTGGATGAAGAAAAATGATGCAAAAGATACATTAAGAGCTATCAAACCGATGAATGAAAACAAAACTATTTCAAAAATAGAAGCTAATAGTAAAAAAGTATTGTAACTGTAGTGGTGAACACTGCACTGGTTGCCTCGAGATCGAAGAATAACTACGAAAACTTAAATAAAGAGAGCAGGTTATCCAATTAGGTTGTATAACCACATGAAACACTGATGTTGACTTTGCACAACATTTCCAAACAGAGAATGAAGTTGCTGATGAGTTCATGGGGTAGCAGAGCCTATTCCTATGTTAGAGCCTCTGACGTCGCGATTTTTCTGATTCGCGCACAAAATTTCAATGTGCACCAAATTTCTACTGAATATCCTAGGTAATGCGAATCGCCGTAAGTTGTTCAATTTAATTTTGATGTTGCAATCTTTAAAATTAGTGGCGTTTCTTAAATTTTGCACAGCATTGTTTAAGTACAATGATAGGATTCCATTTTTGTGTTTCTGTAAAATATTACATTTTGAAATTAGTGAACACGAGGTTAATCAAAATCATCATTGTCTACGCGAATTTATTGATTTTTTTTTACCATTTGAGCGTTATAGAATTTCTGAGTAGAGTACCCTACAATGTCTTAACAAGTTTAACACGTTAATATAAAATTTTTTAGAACACGTAATGACTACATAGTCGCTTTTATTGCTCGAAAGAATCGTAGGAAAGATTCTATTGATCAAGAAGTCTAAAACCAATTAGAAGTCATGCAGGGAAGATTGCAGAATGGATGTAAGCATGTGAAACCATCAGAGGATTAAAACTCCATTCATTAAGAATTCTAAATAGTTTTAATAGCCCGTTGTGTTGCTCCAGTGTGATGTTAATTAAAATACCTACCTATCTACCTCAATATTAAAATAATCTGGTTCGATTCTAAGACCATGCGTTGCTTGTCATTTTAGTCAAATTGCATTTTATGTCAATCTTCCTCGTATTCTTCTTCTCTGCCATGCATTTTGAAAGTGAACAGCAAAAACCACCATTACAGTGCTGTTACAACACAAAACATACATAGAAGGCAATGAGTCATTTCAAATTGTTGTGAAATGAAATTTATATAAATCAAGTAAATGTGGAAGAATGCAGGCTGCGTGTTATAAGGAGACTTTGGGGATCAAGAGAACGATACGAGACCTGTTCCCTTCCCCTCTGATTGCCCGGGGCTAAAAAAGCATTCTTCACTTTTTAGAAGGGCGAAATTTACTTACGAAACATTTCATCAAAACCTTATCTTGTCGCTGTGGGCCTTAACGCTCTCCGTCCTCTTTTAAAATCACCGACGAAACATCTTCCTTTGATGTGAAAGAGATCTTTTGTTACAGGCATCTGAAAATGGATGATTTCTGCTGCGGGGCTTAGAAAAGTTCACTAGGATTTGAGTTATATCGAGTTGGAGTGAAAATGACGTTTTCCTTACAGCTATCGGCCATTTTGAAGGGAAAAAAACTGGAAAATTTATGTCCTGGTTTTAGATGCTGCTAGATTTTTATGAGTATTCTTTCAGATCCCAATTTCCTGCAAAGTAATTGGCTTAGATTTCTTATTTTTATCTAGACCCGTGAAATGTTCACATAAATATTTTCGTAAGTACTTTTGATAAAATGGTAAAATTTCATAGCAGACTTTTGAAACTTAACCTGTTATTGTAATTAATTTACAGTTTCTGTTTGCAATATCATTCCTAATGCCCGACCAAGAACCTCTTAGACCTCAGAAACTTCAAAGGGCAAACTGATGGCTACATCTGCAGGAGCACTCAGTGAAATAGTGGCCGTTAATCCTAAAAGGCATTTAAAAATCGGGATTCAATCCCGGGATCTACTGGGCGGCAGGTGAACGCTATGACCATTCATTATAACAGTTAGATGGCTATTCATTTATAATTACACTTTTACAAAAACTGCCTGATCTTAGTCTGTTCAGTTAGACTTCTTGTAGTAAAGAATAACCGTAGAGCGAAAAACCAAATTAAACAGGATTTAAGTATACAGTTGATTGCTTACACTATAAAATCAATAGTTTTTAAGACTTAACTATAACCTAAATAATACTTTCTTTCATTAGAAGATTAAATTGTTTTCTAGTTCATTTAAAAAAAAAAAAAAAAAACTTATTTTCAAATAAAAACTCCAAAAACCTTGAATATTGAAATTATTGTTATAATAGAATATATATCTTTCCTGTCAGGATGGAAAAGGTTTAATCTGACTTTAGATGGGTTCAAAGGAGTAGAGTGCATCATTATAGTTGAAAAAATAATGTATCCCTAAAATAAAAACTAAATGAATCTACGAATCCAAATTACAATTTTCTGTATCATGCCATGCTCCTTTTTCTTCCTGAATATTTGTAAGGAAGATAAATACTCAAATTAAGATTCTCTAAGTAGCCATTTTGACTTGGCCCTGGCACGGAATATATATTTTTAAACACACATTGAGTCGAAATCAGAAACTAAAAAACTAAAACGTTTCTAAAAAACTTTCTAAAGAATGAATCTGCGTTAAAAAAATATATAAACACATGATTATGGAAGATTTCCTGTAATCTAGCAAAAAAAATTATTTTAACCAGATAGATCTTTCACTTCCTGTCTCAAGTTTCTACATCTTCCAAAACCTAAAAGCCATTTGCAGACCAACAACCTTGAATATTGAAATTATTGTTATGGGAAAAAAATATCTTTCCTGTCAGGATGGAAAAGGTTTAGTCTGATTTTAGATGGGTTTCAATGAGTAGAGTGCATCATTATAGTTGAAAAAATAATGTATCCCTAAAATAAAAACTAAATGAATCTACGAATCCAAATTACAATTTTTTGTATCATGCCACGTTCGTTTTTCTTCCTGAATATTTGTAAGGAAGATAAATACGCAAATTAAGATTCTCTAAGTAGCCATTTTGACTTGGCCCTGGCACGGAATATATATTTTTAAACATTGAGTCGAAATCAGAAACTAAAAAACTAAAACGTTCTAAAAAACTTTCTAAAGAATGAATGTGCGTAAAAAAATATATAAACACATGATTATGGAAGATTTCCTGTAATCTAGCAAAAAAAATTTTTTAACCAGATACATCTTTGACTTCCTGTCTCAAGTTTCTACATCTTCCAAAACCTAAAAGCCATTTGCAGACCAATTTGAATACCAAACAAAATTAATTCACCCGCAAAAACACATACTTTTATCAGTCTAAAAAATTCGAAATTGAATTTGGCGATTGAAACGAAATTAATTTCCATCCTTTCACCTCCACTGCTAGCACAGAAAATAAGGTCGAACATAACAATCCCGCAGGAAAGAAAGAATCCTCCAATATCCCCAGCAGCGAGATGATGGATTCGGCTGAGACGATTCCATCCACGATCAGAGAATGGGACAGGACCCAAATGCAAAGATCTTAATATATGGGCACGGTGGATGGGGGCCCTTATTCATCGGGTTATTTCCATCCCCGCACTTAATGCAGAAGGGATCCCATAAATCATGGGCCCAAATTGAATACCGACAACATGAAAGAAAGATGGGAGCCTTTCTCTGCTGTTCCAGACATGGAAAGGAATGGCATAAATTCGGGGCATATTGTGTGGGTGGGTATATATGTGAGAGGCTCCAGACTGCTGTAATGGTCGATCTCTGATGCGCTTCATGGAGTATTTGGGAAATAAAGTATGAGTTTGGTCGGATGTCAGATCTTCTGAGTAAGATTTGCGTCCCTTCGCACCCTCGATATTTCCAAGTTGTGGTATTGCGCTTTCAGGACAACATACAATGACAAAATAACCATGCTTCTTGAAAATATTATGTTGCTCAAAAAGTCAAATGGTTAGAAGTCGTGCAGTGAAACTGCAGACTTTTCGCGCAACATGCATTACATTATGACAGAATAACTATGTACGTTGGTTAAAAGAATACTTGAAAAGACTGTGTTGATCAAGAATGCCAAAAGTAGTTGAAGTCGTGCAGGGAAGCTTCTCCACAATACACATTTTGAGAAAAAAGAAATGTGTATTTTTTTTTTAAAGAATCTATGTTGATCAAGGCAGAAAGAGGATAGAAATCGTGAAAAGAATATTTTTAAGATGGCTTGGGGTCACGGTATCCCAATTGAAAAAGTAGCGGATTAGCAATCGGACGTTGACGAGCTCAAGACTTGATCCAACCAAAGACCGTCATGTTTACGGAGGCTGGTGCACTTTCAATCCGTTGTTTTCTCAAAGGTATTCATGTTTGCGTGATGTGAAAATTTAGAGAGTAAGATACCATCTCAGGTGTTGTATTCGTATCTTTCCCTAGGCGATATATTCCGGTTCGTCGCCAATAACCCGTTGTGATGTTCCAGTGCGACGTTAATTATTTACCCTTACCATTACTTAAGATGGGTTTTATTTATATTTATTTTATGGGGTCAAATATAACAGCAAAAATAATTCTATTTTCGGAAATTTTAATCTTTGCAGATTGGAAATTTACCAAAAATTCATCCCTTACAGTGTTTATTTTATTATATAGACCTATCCCATCGAACATCGTCTAACTGGTTATAGTGGTCACTGTACCTGATATAGTCCTCATAGTGCCTGTTTCCCATCCAGTGAATCAATCCCGGTTTGTAAGTGTATGGATGTTGGTGATGGTCCTTGTTAGGAGAAGCATTGACATGCTGGTTGCTTCCTCACAAATAGCCTCCACTTTGCCCCTAGTAGAGCCTAAGGCTGAAAAGGTGAGTGGTCTAGCTTTAATAAAAGCCTATTCAAACTCATTCAGCCTCATCTTGCGCCTATGAAACTATCTCTGTTCTGTTTACTACACCCAATACCTCTCCAACACTAGATTCTCTAATCCACGAAAAGCAAGCATCAGCATTTACATACAAAACAGATTGGAATTTTGTGATTGCCGGTACATCCACTCCACATACATTTCCAATATCTTCCTCTTCCCTCAGCCGAAATGCATTTCTTTATTCCAGTAGCCGACATCACTCATCTCCAAATGTGGTCGCATGGTCATTCCGTGAGTGCCCCATGTATCGTGGGATTCCCCCCAACTGCCCAAAGTGGCCACATGAAAAAGGACGCTTCCCAAAACGCGAACCTTTTTTTTTTCTAGTCGGTCATTCCCTTTCACGAAACTGCCCACGACAAATGTCCACATAAAAGGAGTGAAAGATCAGACCTTTTTTTTGTGTATGCTTCGACAGTTCACGAAAATGGAAGACACTGATGGAAAAAAGTAGTGCGAACCGTTTTACGATGGAAGTTGCCGAGTAAAAATGTTTTTTTTCTGTCTCGGATCTCCCCCGGCCATAACTTTTTTTTAGATGCTGACAGATATGAATGGGCATTGGGTTCTGTAGGGTTCAGAGTCCAGCACTGGTATTGAATTTTGGACGACAGTTCTGAGTTTCTTCCCGTTTTGAACCTTATACATTTGTACTTCAGTAAAAAATATTTTATTCACGCATTAATCATAGTTTCTCACTAATGTCTTGGTTCAACGTTGTTACAATCGGACCTTGTTTCAAAACTCTGATTTTACGAACTTGCATGATTTTACAAACTTATATACGACACGACTCTGACAGACTTCTACAAATAACCCGTGAGGTACAGGCCTTGTGAAATGATCAGCCTTTGACAACATATCGTCATGTCCAAATATAAAAATAATCGTACTTTTTTCAATATAATTTTTTTCCAGGTTTCTGAGATTTGTAAATGAGGCTTCGATTAGCGTAGAAAATACTACATCGAAAAGTGCAAAGTACATAAATTGATAAAGAAATTCATGTTATGTTGCTTTTAACCCTACTCTGATAATTTTCAATGAAAATCACCATTAATTATTTCGTTTTCTACATTGCCAATATGTATTCACACAGTTTAAAAATCTCTTGTTAAGAATTAATTCTTTTGCTGGCAACTTCGAGTTACTCTCCGCAAATATTTTCTTCCAGGGGATAATTAAAAACTATTTAAGTTGAATTTGAATTGTAATAGTACATAGTAACATTTTTGAAAATATTGGAAATGTTTTTCAACTTAAAAATTGCATTGTTTTATTAAAATTAAATTCATTTTGCATTTAAGCATTAAGTAACAAAAATTTGGCACATTTTAAAATAAAGTTTTTTTATCTGTTTAAAACATGCTTTATTTGTTTGTATGCCTGTTGATATCTACTACATGATATTCTTTATCTTTTAGGTTCATTAATGCAAGGAGGAGAATTGTACAGCCAATGATTGATCAGTCAAACAGAGCCGGTAAGATTCTACTTTCTCTTAGAAATAGATTAGCTTTAGAAATAGTTGCCGTAAGTTTTTCAGAAATTGCAGTGTATTCTTAAATTCCCACTAGTACTTTAACCGACCAATTGAATGCGATGCAGGTTTGATTCCGGTAACTTAACGTAGGTGCATTTTCTCTTCTATCTTAGTAAACCTTTCATCGTGTGTATGATAATTACTTGACGTTGTCTATCTTGGGTTTTGCGAAGCTTGGTTAAATGTAACCCTTGTGTGTGCTATGTAACTAGACCCAACAAACTAGCCTAGTATTTAGACGGGTACCCGTTTATAAAAATCAGATAGTGTTTTAAAATAAAATTTTGTTTAACGAAGTGTTAAATGCATTACCTCAAGCATTAAGTATAGAATACATTTTTAATTATGTGGAATTTAGGCTATTGTACGAGTTTTTTCAATATTTATATACTTTTCTTTTTTTATAAGCATTGAGTACCTTTCGACCTAATACAATTTTGTTCATTCTGAAAGATTTTGTTTGCACAAATCCCTCAAAACACAAAATATATAATGCTACTAAATTTGCTTTGGTATTTTTAATCGTGCCCCATCATTAGGTCCAATTGTACTCATCCCTACTACTTTCCCCTTTTGGAGGGAAGGGGTTTGCAAAATTTTAGAGGGGATCAAATCCCTTTGACCCCCTCAAATAATATAACTTAATAGTTTTATTTTTTTTATAATTATAATTAATTATTTTATGGGGGACAAAGGGATTTGACCCCCTTAAACAAAGTTAACGTCCATGATTATAACTATCTGAGTGACTTCCTTTCTCCACATTTGATTCTGTGGATTTTTTTCGCTGCATTAGTCCACTTGTGAGTTGTAGGGGAAGCTGGTTTGATTCTTTCCTGGATATAGTTATCTTGTGTGACAAAAAAAAATTTATTGTGTCTTGTGTCGGTGTTCTTCTGTACCGGTAAAACATTTTTAGTGTGTATGTCCGTTTACTTGGCAATGCCTGTCTTCTTGTGTCTGTCTCAGCTTGCCCCCAATTATGGCACTTCTGCCATAAAACTCAACCAACCTGTGAGTTGTAGACGACTCAGATTCGATTTCTGTAACTTACCATGGAGTATTATCTATTTCACGTGACAGTAAAAGTGTTTGTGTGTGTCCATTTACCCGACATTGTATGTCTTATGTTTGGCTCAGCTTGGTAAAATATAGCCACTATGCCACGAATCCCAACCCAACCATTTCCTTTCCAACAGAGATACATCAACCCCAAAGGAGCTTTCTGTTCGAAAACAAGTGTCACGACAAAGCTCCAAAATTAAAACCATCGATCCGCTTGCGAGTGTGCCAGAATAAAGCAGAATAAATACAATTTCCCTCTCGACGCGAACTTACTTCTACATTTAGTGGGCACAAAATCTCGTTCTTTTTTTCCGCGGAAGAAAGATTGCGCTTAATGGCTGGGCTTCTGAAAGCTTGAAACCAGAAACTGAGATAGGCCCCCTCGTATCACTCTCATTAGAAAACGCATCAATCATTCGTCTTCGGACAGCTAGGGGGGTCGGCACCCCTCCCAACCCCCGATATAGCTTTTTTGGTATCGTTCCCGCTCATTCAAAAGCCCGCGCTTTGTGTTGACCCAGAAAGAAGAAGTTTGGCGTGAAAAGCGAGAGAAAAGGGAAGAAGTTTGGAACTTCGGTGCAAGTTCTTTTTCTTTCTCTTTCGCATAAAAGGGGTGGTGTCGAAATTCCGCCATTTATAAATTCATTCGAGAGGAGTGAGAATGAAAAGCTCAGCTGAGTTCCCTTTGTAAAGAATTTCGTATGTGAATAGGTGGCTGAATTAACGTCAACACAACGGGCTATTGGTGACAGTCCGGCATCTGTTACGGAAATAAAGATCAGAGAACAAACCAATTTTAACTGCTGCGCTTAGATTTTTTTTCAATCATCTCACAGAACGGCTCTTTTGATTGCATGTCCCCCCCCCCCACCTAATTACCTAACTTGAGCGATAGAGTCTTGAGTGGCATTTACGACTGACGCTTTCCTTTCATAGTATTGTGTAGCGCATCGTTTGGCATGAGAGAGATATTCACCGGAGCGACCTTCTGATTTTCCCCCAAAGCGTTCAAACTCACGGTTGACAAGGTAGGGTACCGAACAAAAGGAGGAACCCTCTAGAAGGTCAGTCGCTTGCAACTGGTAAATGGCGATCGATGCCAGCGGTCACTCAAAAGGGAGTTAACATTCACTGTACACATATCTATACCATGCCGCTGGTGTAAACGAAATTTTAGTGGTAATAATGGTCCTCGGCTTCTTTCTTAACAATACGCAAAATCAAAATCTTTCAAATCCCAAACATTGAACAATATTGAATTGCAAACATATACCACAATCAAATCTGTTATGAAAGTTTGAATAAGTAAAATTGTCCAGTATAAATTAAGGATTGAAATTTTTTTATTAAGATTTTGGTTATTTAAATTACAAATTTTAGCACTACTAGATGAACATTTAAGCTATACATGCTCTTATAAATTATCTGACATGTATGAGGAACTGGAAAAAAATTGACGTGATTCAACTTATTTCATATTTATTTTTAACACTTGTAAAATATGAGGGTTTTGGAATTCTAGGAATCCTCATACAAATTCGCCTATTTATAATCATGCTCAAGGTTACCTATAAGCATTAGATTCCTATAAAACTTAAATATGGGGTCTACTTTTCCTTAGTCTACGAGAAACTTACTTTTTTAATCTGTTTCTGTAACATTGACCTACACTCAGAGCCCTGATTACACGTCTCCTCTAAATAGTATGCATTATTAGTAGTAGTGTTAGAGTCACAGTATGCATGTTGTCACTTTCATCGACCTCGACATGTAGAAACCCTAGTAATGTTTTTTTGAAAATTCTATTATCTATCCATATTACACTAGTACTGACTTACATTTTAAGGAACTACCATGAAATTCGGTCGCCAATTGTTTTCGTCATTCATCTTCATAAATTCTAATTAGGCTATAGAGCGACAAACCAAATGAATATATCTTTTATATACACTCGATCTCTAGTTATATATATTACTGTCTATCTCTTAAGCTCTCTCTTTTCTCACTCCCCGTCTCTGTGTCTCGCCCTCTCTCTAGCTCTCTTCTCTTCTCACTTTTGCCTCTCTCTCTCTCTTCTCACTTTCGTCTTTCTAGATATCTTCTCACTTTCGCCTCTCTAGATATCTTCTCTTCTCACTTTCGCCTCTCTCTCTTTCTCTCTCTCTCTCTTTATGGACGGACAGCATGTGTATATTAGAAGGTTTGGAAAGTATATTTAATTGCGTTTCAATGTTATTGGTATTTCATGTATGAAAACAGGATATATAAAATGGGGCTCAAAGATTCTTCAGAGGTCATAACTGAAAGGAAATAAGTAAAAGTTCTTATGAAACTGCAAAAATATTTCAAAGACAGTTGATTTTGTTATTTCCTGGTCGCAAACCATAAATCTTCCCAGTCGTCTTTGCTCACTAGATTTTTGTAACTAAATATTAATCATTGGTTTTATAGCACAAAGGCCTATTTGTCCAAGCCGCGCAAAACAATATCGAATGCAAAATAGGTTTGTCCAGTGCGATCACTACAAATTTAAAAGATCAAAACTATTAATAAACCATCTGGGTCACTATTTTTCCTGCGAATCACACAAAGCTGGTTCTTCCATAGAAGAGTTTGGGAAAACCATATATACTCCAAACATAGTGGATTCTCAAGTAGAACTCGCAGTATCCCATTCATGCAAATGTCCTACCAAGTGCACTATTTCCTCATTATCCTCTCAGAACCTAAAAATAATGGCTCTTTACTTATTCATTTATCCCCAAAGGGCAACGGCTGCGAAAGGCAGGAGGAGTTTTTGCAATTTCCCTTTTATCGTGCGCGCACAAATGAAGTCCCCGTTTACTTTTTTCCTTCTCCTCTTCCATTGACAGCTCCATGATTGATGCTTTATCAATCCCCTCAGCGCGCGCTCACGATATAGTTTTTTTTTCCCTCCCGTCTACCCTGTTTACTAAGAAAGGAGCTTTTTTTCCCCTCTCTTTGGATCGCAACCACCGTTTCGTTTCCGTATAGTAAGTGACACAGCACCCGCCCCCTCCCCCAATTTTTTTGAACGATCTGTTTTATTGTAGAAATTGATGAATGGGGCCACTTATCATTATTGGTCGGCTTCGCTTCTGGGCTTGGAGCCGCTTTTGGTTGTATAGCTCTATCAAGTTGTGAGCGTTTTTTGGCTACCCCCCTGTTTTTCTCGGAATCATTTCGAAGAAAGTGTTTGCGAAACAATTTTGGCGAATCTCCTCCGATGTACGTTTTTGCCGAATGGTTTTTATTATTTATCGAGGTGGAAGTGCTGTCGATTGAGTCTGTTGTCATGGGTTGGGAGATTGTGTTTACGAGTCGGTTTTCTACGGGATAAATTAGCGTGTGAGGTAAACAGTAGTGCGTGAATGCGAGAACATTTGGAAAGGTTATTCTACATAATCGTAATTCGGCTCTTGAGATCTATTGGTATTATTCTGGTGTTTTTATTTGTTCCACTCAAGTGAAAGAACAAAGGCATTGTTTCTGCACATTTAAAATTAAAACACCCTTAGATTTCAACAGTTTTGTACCCTGTAACATGGCCTGTAATTTTAACTCAAAAGGCGTTCGCTATAAATAAATAAAAATATTGCTGTGTGGATTGATGTTTTTATAGCAACATTGAAAAACATGAACCAATTCTTTGATTTTATCAATGTAACAGAATCTGAATGAATAGTTTTTTTATTGTTACACCTCGATTTATAAGTCTAGGACACAGTAATCTAACCCTTTTTATTCCAACTGCAGTAATATTTCAAATCCAATTGATTTTCAAACATATAGTTTGCTGAACTGATTCGATATTAATATTAAAAGACAAAATATTATTTTATGAATGAAAATTAATCTTACAAAAGTAAACAAATAATCTTGCATAGACACAATAGTACATATAATACCAATATATTGTGCCCCCAACACAAATATTTATAAGAATATTAAAACATTAATTGAATGAAGAAATTAAAATTTTCATACTTCAATTCAAGCTGATTGGATATCGTAAATCAATTATATTAGTAGTCTACCAACACTTACGACAGCAAAAACTTTTTCTTATAGAAACATAATATTCATTTCTTCTGACATTATTAAATCAGATGTCTATACGGATGAAATAGATGGATCATATGAAAACTAACAGCTACTTTACATAGAATTTATGTACTTTTAACAAATACAGTAAGGAATCCTCCTCACAAGATGCAAGAAATGTAGTATAATGTGAAGTAAAGATCAAGACAACATACATATTTCACAAACGTACGGGGCACAGCAATCGACATTATTTGTTTATTGTCGAATGGTTGGTTAATTTTGGTTTTTATGATGCAAGAGGCCATATTCGGTCGAGCTTAGCCAAACACAAGACAGACAACATAAGAGAGGAAGAGAAAAAACAAAACGCAGAAGGGTAGGTAAGATTGTCAAATGGCAGCAGCGGATTTAAGGAGTATAAAATTGACCCTTACGTGATTCGTCCGCAAATTTTGTCGCTTAATTTAAATATGCTTGGTTTGAGCTACGAAACAGCATGATATTGCTAATACAATGTGGAAAAGCTCGCCATTCTTTTAAAATTATGAAGATGTAATAACGGAAAGCACTGATAAATCTTAAAGATAGAAATAAAGCGGAGAATAAAATGACGAAAATAGGTGGTGTCAAATAATGTCGAATCGCATTTGAACAAGACCATGAGACGAAATTTAAAGTAGACGTTCAAAATCTAATTGTGCCAACATGATTGAAGTGTAATTTTTCGCCATGCATTTTGTTGGTGAAGGGGGAATTGCATGGCAAGACTCTTCAAAACATAAAATTAACACCAGTAAAAGTAAACAAAATGATGTTATATATTTTTGGGTTCCTTAATCTCATTAAATCTATTTATGTGAATATGGATGCTATATTCATCATAAATGGATTGAAATAGGATATGAAATATGAGTAACAACACTTTACTAACAATAGATGTAAACAAAAAAGAAAGTTTAACGCAGAAGTCACATGCCCAGGTCTGCTAGCAATAAATATATTTTATAAATGTGTAAGTCTTTGAACTAGTCACACTTCTCTCTGGTCATACTTTTATTTCATAGTAAGAGTAGCTTGTACTATTTATAGACCGTATAAATATACATTTGTTTTCCAACTATTATCTTGTATTCTTCGTAAGTAAAGTGCCTGTGAACAGATGACTGTTCTCTTAAAAAACTTACCAACAGTACGCAGCCGCTAGTTCCTATTGTTACCATCTAGCAAGCATCACCTGCGTATCATTTCGTTTTGCATTATTTGAACGGATTTTGTTTTGTTCTAATACTTTTGCCAGATGCCGCGTAAGACACGGGCATCTGGCAAAGCCTAACTGAATTCTGATTTTGATTTTCTAAAGTCCTCTTTTGTTTGTTTTCCGTTAGGAGGAGCTAGTGCTGCGTATGGACCGGACGGTGCAGGCATGGGTTATATGATGGACGGCAGCCAACCGATGCATATTAGACCCCCAGGTTAGACACCTACGTAATCACATGTCAATTCTAAATAACCACAAACAGGTCGCACTGCACTTGCACTGTTTTCTTTTGTTTTAACCTAACTCTCGCTTCAGACACGGATCGAGTCTCAGTTCGTGTTTTTGGGCTTGAGGATTGTTTCGAAACGAGAGCGCTCATTCTTATGTAACAGCTTGTCAAGAGCGGAAAATTTAACCCCATAAGTGATTTCAACGAGACATCTCGTCCATTAAAATATTACCGGTTTAGATAATGACATCTCGTCCATCAAGATTTTTATCAATTTTGATAATGGTGAGGACCAATTTTGATTGACGAGCTATCTCATCAGTCAAGGTCTGATTAATTTTGCTAATGACGAGATATTTCGACCATCAAGATATGACCAATTTTGATGATGGCGAGATATCTCATCAATCAAGAAATGGTTAATTTTGCTAATGACGAGATATTGTCCCCCTGATACCAGCCATAAATGTGCAAATTTCTAAAATTTGGGAAATGTACTTTCATAATTCTGTTTCGCATTCATCTAACGCGCTTGGCAAGAACAATGTGTTTCAGTAGAGGATACACATTCGCGTTTCTGGCAAAACCTCGATAGCAAAATAAGTGATCCAACCAGCAGATAAACCCAAAAGGTGAAAATTTTGCACATTCGTTTCTGGCATAGGAAGGGCGATATCTCGTCCATCTGAATCTGGCCAATTTTGATGATGGCAAGTTATCTCGCCCATCAAAATCGCCAATATTTTCCTAATGACTATATCAAGATCTGGTCAGTTTTCTTCTAATGTCAAGATATCGCACCCATCAAGATCTGTTCAATTGTGGTAACGGTAATATACCTCGTCGAAACAACCCCGAGAAGGGTTAGGAATACCAGAAATGTGTTTTCCGTAAAGCTTTTTAATTCATGGAAATGATATTGTTATCATTGCATTTTAAAATACATCTGTGTATATATCGATTCTCCAGAAGATTTTCTGTTCATAAGCATTATTCTGTGCAGGTTTCAGTGCACGAATGAAACCACTATTCTTGTTTGTGGAGCACTTATCTACGATTTATCAATTGAAGGGCTCCAGCAAAATAGTAATAAACCACAGAAATATAAAAGTGAATAAAAAACAATGAAAAAGAATATTCAAGAGGATTAAAAGAATTTCCGATTGTTTTAATTAGTGCTAAACGTATTATTTTGAAAATTTTATAAATTAATTGCTGAATTTTTTTTTTTAATTTGAAGATTATACTATCCTAATTTGATATTGGTGAAACAGAAGAAATAGCTTGAACAAAAATAGTTATCCTCTCTCCCAAATTTATGTGAACATGTTCAGTCATTGGAAATATTGCTCTAACATCTTTAAAAACTACATCAGTTCGTAAAATTAAAAATGAATGAGAATATACCAAACGCGAGTATAAAAATGCACGGAAAGTAATTCTTAAATAGTGAAATGACCGGTAACACGTGTTACCAGTTTACGATTTTACACATAAAAATGCGTGTAAAGGAAAGATTTTCAAGGAACAGGAAATACAGCCACATTAATGTGTTCAACTTAATTGAAATCATGACTCACAAATTAATTTTTAATAATTAATGCTATGAAACAGAGATATTTATGCTTCAATAAAGACTAAATAGCACTAGTACGGATTCCTGTACCAGGTGGGAGTTTAAATTAATTTGGATGGGATGAGAGAACAGAACACACACGATACCACCCGTGTCGTGTCTATCAGAATATGATGTTATACATTATGTCACATAGTATATACATTATATAAATACATAGAAATGAACTTAGAAATTGTATCGTGAGCTTAGAACAGAAACTCTTTGACGGACAAACTCGCCATTTGTTTTTAGACCAAAAAAATAAAACCTACACGCCACTTTGATATTGTTGTACATCTTTTCAACAGATTACAGTATGACTACCATATATCGTCGGCTTAGAGCAATTTTTCTGAAGTGCATTTTCTGACACTAAATGCTTGTTTTCATGAGTATGAATACATTGTCACATTGCAATCCGGGTTGAACAAAAATATAGCACTACCGCAATGCTTAGAAGTTTTATTTATGGCCTAAAAACGAACAGTTAATCTTGAAGCGCCTGAAGTGTAAAATTTGTTTATCGGTCACTTAACCTTTCCACTACAGCTATAGATATTACTGGCGCGATTCTTTCTTTGCGTGATTCTTATAACTTTCAAGGCACAACTGCTGTAACGGCTGGAGTCTGCATTCTTTCTTGGCGCGATTCTTATAACTTTCAAGGTACAACTGCTGTAACAGCCGTAGTATAAAGATTAATCAGTTTGCACTCTAAGTCAACGATGTATGGATACACAGAAATTAACAGGCTTTAATTCAGCCTAGGCCGTGTTGTTCAGATATGCGTGCTCACTCTCCACGTGGTTTCGACGAGATAACTCGCCCATCTAGATCTGACTGATTTTGCTGATGACGAGAAATCTCGTCGCCAGGAAATCGCCAATTGATGATGACGAGATCGAGATCTGGTCATTTCTCTTCTAATGACGTGATATCTCGTCCATCAAGATCTGGTCAGTTTTATTAAAGACGGGATACCTCGTCGTGACAACCACCAGGAGGGTTGAAGTGTTGCCATCGTTAGAACATTCGCTTAATCCTTTTTCTTTTGTTCCAGGTATGCAGAACTTATCGTGCAGTGAGGGCGCCATGGGCATGGGCCACATGGGTGGCATGGGAGGCTACTCACAGATGTCTCAACTGCGATCCCCTGTTCACTCCCAGGCAATGCTTCTGCCGGGACACCCCCACGCAATGATGATGGCCCATGGACCCATGGGTCATCCCGGACTGCCCCCTCAAGGGTCCCCTTACGACGCCTCCGGGGGCCACATCATGGACATCCACGCCAGTTAAATGATCACGGCCTCATTCTCTCGATCCTTATTCTCTGTATCCATTATTCTCTCAATCTTTCTGCAGCGTTCCTCGGTGGAACGAAGGACAAAGAACTGTTTCGACTCGAACCTCCTTTTGTGTTATATCTTGTTTTATTTTTGTTGTCGCCTCCCCCCGCAAATGTTGGTGTGGTTAACTTTACCAAATCAAAGCTGGGGCCTAGACGTCATTCTTTCCCGTTCAGTTCAGTATTGTGGTTTATCGTCTTTGTAATACGAACTTTACTTAAATTCTACCCCAGCTGAGTTCGGATTTAAATTCATCGGCAACTTTGAAACGGAGCATTTACAATAACTGAAGTGGAAGATTTCATCAATTTGTGTCGTTCATTGTAAAAAAAAATGAATACAGTAATTGAGCGGAAATGGAAAAATTCATCAATTGTGTATGATTCGCAATCAAATGGTAGCCTGTATGTTACGTTCTGAAGAGCGTTTGCTGCTTTTTGAATGACGTGGTGAAATTTTACCAAGTTCACATCAGCGTTGGCTGCAGTTTCATTTTTATTCATTACTGGCCAGAAATGATTACTAAGATTTCGACAATCCATTGGACATGCTATTGTGAATTTGCTGTGTAAAAGAAATCCAGCTCCTTTAATAAATTTAACAATGGCTGTCGATTTCTTTTCGTAGCAATACAGAGCACGCCTTTAAGTGTTTCTTGTTAATAATTTCTAATTGATGCATAACACATTTCAACAGAAATTGATGGACTTCAGTTAAAATTTGTTCGTGTCGAAACGACTGAAATAAAACTTTCGGTCAGTGAATGTTTCATGGGCATTACATGCTTTGTGTATAAATGGTGATACAAAAAATATTTGAATTTGTGTTTTGGCAACTGTAACGGTCGTGCGGTGGACGTGTCTAACACGTGGTTTAGTGGGTCGAGCGTGCTGTTGATAGAACAAAGCCTGAAGAATGAAAAAAGATGCATGCGTTCTCTGTTCGAAACAGAACAGAACGTCGTGAAGGATGCAATTCTATATAATAATTAATATGGTTGTGTATATTTATATAAAGAATCAGTTTAAATGAACGATATGCTTTTTAGGAATTTAGATTTTTATGTTGTCCCTTTGGTTGAATGAATCCCGTTCTGTGTTTTGAAGAAAAGTGCAGAAAATCTTGTTTATAAAAACCAATAAGATCTACATTTTCAGGGTAGATTTTTATTTTAATATTACTTTTAATTTTTTTTCCATTTTTAGCCCTTTTTTTAAAACAAATAAATTGTTAAATATTTTCTAAATGGATAGAGAAACCAACTAAGGTTCGTGCATAATTAAATGCCTCAAAGTTAACTTAATGAAGAATCTCTCTTGTATAATTGCTCGTAAAGATTAATCGTGAAGTAAATATGTTTTGGTTGACGGGCCGTTTTGTAGCTAACTTAATCTGTAAGCCAATCTACTCCTTATATTAAGGGAAAATATAAGGGTTTGTGAAAACCATGTTCTCAGTCACTCTGAAGTTAAGGTAAAATAAGTAATAATTAAGACTTTCGAACACTGAAATGTTTCTCTTAACAGATTTTACACACCTGATCTGTTTATATATAAGTATGCAAATAAACTTGCAATCTTCTTGTTGAAGCATGTCATTTTTCCCTTTCCCACTTATATTGAGGGATTCCAATAATTGTGTAATTTTTTCACGAAACTACTGGGGGAAAGGACTTTTTTATTCCTGACTCACCCAATAGTTCTTGTTCTGTACAGATTACAGGTGGCAATGCATTGTATGTGAGGTAGTGTTGTAATACGTCATTTTAATGACGATTTGTTGTCAATAATTAAAAAATGTAATAAATAAAGACATGTTCCCAATGTTATTATGTTTATTGTTTTATAATGTGCACTCTTGCTTTATAATAGTTTTAAGAAAAAATCAACTTGTCTAAACAGGATTACTCCATATACACTAACATACTTATACATATTAAAATAAAACAGTCGCATGGCATCTTGTAGTTATACATAAGTTAAAATTCAAAAAAATATTTGTTAAAACGTAATTTGACGGCATTATGAATAGGTATGTTGTTGAATTAAAGTCGCGCTGGAGCAACACAACGAGCAATTGGCAACGGAGCCAGATCTAGTCTTTGGCAATAAAACTCAACCAAACCTATTAACGACATTCGAGGACAAAACCTCGTAATATTAAACCACGGTCAGATGGCGAGGTCAACACCTGAGCTTGCACATATAAGGAATGGTTAAAAACAAGGAATATAACATGATGGTCAATATTGAGACAGCATATTACAATAAGACATTTTGGTCCGGTGCACACATCCGGTTTTTAACGTGCGGCAACGCAAGTGCAGTCTGAAATACATCAAATCCAATGTAGTGCACGCATGCCTCCGGCGCCGCTACGGCAACGCACGTCCAACTTTCGTGCAATTTGTACCGCAGTTCCCCACGGCGCCGCACATGAGTATCCGTTCTGAAGTACCTTGTTTTTATAAACAAATGGAATATAAATAATAATTAATAAATGGTTGTATCCAGTAACGGCTATTTTGTTTCAAAATGTGCTTTTTTTTACACCAAGTAAGCGAAATAAACACATTTTCTTCGACAGAATATTTATAACAAATGGCGCGAAATTAGTACTTGCGTCATTTCACGGTTATGTGTGTATAGTTGGGCTTCGGTGCTGTAGGTTGAAAAAAAGGATGTGTGCACCGGGCCTTAATAAGACGAAAATACGATAGCTATGATCAAACAAGCGAACACTCTTTCAATGACAACAACCTACTAACTGTTGCCACTCATCTTCTAGTATTGAAACAATTTTCTCTTTTGTGACGCGATATGATATATAAATAGACCTTACACACATCAACAAACTTCCACAATAACGTGAGGTCATGACAGATTTAACGTTCAACAGCCCCCACGTATATGACCGTCTTCTGTTCGATCTAGTTTCACGGTCACACCCCTCCGGTTGTTTATGCTTTGTTCCATCAACCGAGCTACAACGGCCCGAATTATGAATATGTTGTTGAATTATCGCGTGAGATGAGTGAATTTCATAGAGGAAAGAGAAAGAAAATGTCGAAACGACAAGGAGATCGTGTGAAAGTTGTATTTTTATAATCTTTATCGATTGGTTTACAGGCATCGGATAAAGGACTGCAATGGCATTGCGTCAACGAGATAAATAGTGATAATTCTAGGTAGAATTGAATAGCGCGTGTAATAAATAAAGTGGAGTTTAGGCAAAGCATTTTTTCTTTCGTGATTTCACCACATACATTCAAATCTGGTTTTCATAAATTTTAATTGAAAGAAATTTTTCATAAACATAACTTGAAAAGTATACAAGAAGACTGTCACAATTCCAAAAGCATGCAGCTAATTTTAATGAAGAGTTTAGGGATAATTTATTTATTCCAATACACATTTACATCTCAATGAAAATAAAAGCCCAAGACAGTGTAATGTAGTTACAACTCCCCAATGCACAGGAAACAGGTATCAGTCAAAACTAAAATTTAATTTTAGAAGTAAATTGTGTAAAATTAAAAAAAATTAGACTGTCAAATAAAATGTCCAGGTTTGGTGGTAAACCCTTTATGACCTTGATAAAAAAAGGTATGAGCTGATTTTTTAAAACTGTTCTTGGTATAAAAGTTTCTTTTAAAATTAATTTTATAAAGATACACATGAATATTTATGTCACTTAAAAACTTCTATTATTGCTCAATCACCCTTTAAGATATTCTAAAATATAGAACTTGTAGTTTCAATTTTTGTAATCAGATTTAGTAAAACCAACAAAATTATCCATTCACTCACACATATCGTAATATTGATCCTAATCAGAGGCCGATAACCCCCTGATCAGGTACCCCCAGAGGTATTGATTTGGTATGGGAACATGGGGGACTTTGTGACCAATTTAACGTGCCCCAGTCACCATTAGTGAACACGACGGTCTTTAGCCAGGTCGAAGCGTCGATCTCGCAATCATCAGAATTGTAAGCTCCGCCGAGGACAGAACCCACAACCCTTCAGATGCGAGCCCGACGCTATACTGACTGAGCTACCGCGGCTCATTAGCTTAGTTTAAAGCTTGTCGCTGCTTTACAGTCTAATTTAACCACACAAATTTAACCAGGGTCTACAGTTTAAAGTGGATTCCGAATCAATACGAACATCCACGTCAAGACATGTATTCGAACACAAATCCTGCTGAACCAAGGGCCTCAATGTTAGACTCGAATAGAAATAATAGCGTTCCGCATTTCAAAAAACATTTTTGAGAAAGAAAAAAGCACATTTTTTATAACAACAGATTATTTCTAAATATCCCTTCTATACGCGTCATGACGTATCCACTGTCACAACTAAAAAATAAAATTTTTCGTCATTGGAAATAATTGAAAACTAGTTTTGAGTATAAAATTAGACATGTGTGTGGTAGGGATGCGACATCGATAGCAAAACATCAATGTTTTGAAACATCGATGTTCAAAATTAAAACATCGATGTTGATATTACATCGACCCAAAAACATCGATGTTTTTAAAATTCAGTGTATTTAAACTTGTTTCCCCATTTCTTAAAACTGGTTTACCAACTATTGATGCGACATCGACAGCAAAACATCGATACTGATAATACATCGTCCCCAAACCATCGATGTTCTTAAAATTTAGTGTATTTAAACTTGTTTCATCATTTCTTAAAACTGGTTTAGCAACTTGTGATGCGACATCGGCTCCAATACATCGATGTTTTTTTCTAAAACATCAATGTTTAGAAGACATCGATGTCGCATCCCTACTTTTCAGACCCTTCATCCTTGGTCACTTTGGTCTAAAAGTATGTTCAATTTGCTGATTATAAAAATTATGCTACTTGGTTATTTTTAAAAAATTTTATAACGGTACTTATTTTATTTAAAAATAAAACATCGACAGCGTAAAAACATCGACAAGTATAAACATCGATGTTACCAAAACATCGACACCAATACATCGATATTTTTTAAAAAGCATCGATGTTTTGAAAACATCGACATCGATGTCGCATCCCTAGTGTGTGGATGTACTATTTGTTTCATAGATATCGTTTCAAGGATGCACGGTGGTCTTAACTTAAAATGTGCATTTTCTGAGTTGACCCCCATTATTACTTGGTATCTAAGTAAATTTTTCAAGTGGTAGGTGTTAAAATATAATGTATAATTGGTATAAAAAGATAGGAAAGAGGTTAATCTCCACTTACGATACTGCCTTGAGCTGGGTGATTGTATGGGTGATATACTCTTCAATCTGGTAACCCTTCGAATAAACTGGTGGAAAAGCGTCAAGGCTTGGCGGCCTCTTCTTTTCGCCACATAGCGATGAAAAATAATACCACTTTCAAGGCCGTACTATCAACTAAAGATAAACCAAAGGATGGGAACGCGAAATTGTAGTCAAAAATAAAGACACGAAAGAGAAAATATCCTAGCCTGGCAATAACTAAAAATTAGGTTAATAATAAATAATAAATTTTCTGTCCTCAGTTTGATATTAAATTAAAAAAAGGAAATATAATCTATATTTTTATGCGGAAAAACCAAAACACATGAAAAATTATAATACAGCACAGTTGATACAATATTACTTGTCAATACATTTAAGCATTACAATAAAACTTACAATATTTTCCAATTCAATCTGACTTGTTAAAATGACTGGCAAGAAAATACAAATCTTGCATGTTCAAGGAAATCGGATAGCTAAATATTCAATTTTTTTGCTGCAGAATAACCCTTAAAAGAAAACAAAGAGTAACGGCTTCATTCTCAGAAAATTCATATCCGACAACTGAATGTTTTCACGGCTTTAGACAAAATCATGTAAACTCAATTTTAAGGACGGTTTAAAAATAAGTATTTTTGAAATTATTTCAGTACATGATTAGTGATGTAACTAAAAAATAGCTTATACTGTAAAAGTTTTAAGATAGTTTTTTAATTAAAAAAATGTTGTTAAATTAATAGCAGAATTACCCAGCGTTACTAGGACTGAATTGGTTAACCAGCGTAAGTTTTAGTTAATAAATTATAATTCTTATTCATCTTATGTTACAACTACCACACTCAAATAAAGATAAACAATTCTCAAATACACAACTTTACAAAGGTAAATAAATTTCAAATTTAACATTTTACATTTATGCAGAATATAAATTTTTAATAAGAAATAAGTCTCCAGAGTGTGCCAATGTTACGCAGAATGCATAGAATAATTGAAAGCATGCATTTAAATGCATTGTTTGTGATTTAGAAAACAATAGCGTTTCCTTAAATTATCATACAATGATACAAAAAAATTTCAAAGAAATTAAACATTTACTTACTTTGATTACATACAGGGTGGTCCCGAATTCATGGTACAAACTTTAATGGTAGGTACAGGACATTGTAACAATGATTTATTGTATAGGAATGTATAGTCGCAAGTGACGCGGTGAGGCGAAAACAGGGGAAATAACGGCCGAAAGGAAAAACAAAGATTTTATTGAAAGCGTTGTTGACAAGTGTCATGTTTACAGTAATTGTTCAAAATTGCGTCCACCAGTATCGATACATGCTTGACAGCGTCGGTGGAGCGATTGGCGTACACGTTCAAAGATGCCTGGTATTTCACGCACACCTGCAGCAGCTACAGATAAGCGAGCGACGAGATCCTCATCTGAGTCAACTGGAGTCTCATAAACAAGATGCTTTAGATGTCCCCATAAAAAGTAATCGAGGCTCGATAAATCGGGAGATCGGGGTGGCCAAGGGACTGGTCCACCACGCCCAATCCATCGAGTACCAAACGTGGCATTCAGGTAATTCCGTACAACAATGCTGAAGTGTGCTGGCGCCCCATCGTGCTGAAACCACATGCGGTTACGAATGGAGATCGGAACATCATGCAGCAGTTGTGGTAACACTTCTTTCAGAAAAATAAGATAGCTTCCGCCAGTGAGCCGCGTGGGTAGTAAGTATGGGCCAATCAAAAAGTCGTTCACAATACCAGCCCACACATTAATACTGAAACGTTGTTGAAACGCATGTCGACGCGTTGCATGTGGATTATCGGTTGCCCACACATGGGAATTGTGCGCATTAAAGACACCCTCGCGTGAAAATGTCGCTTCATCTGTAAATAGCACATAATCTACGAAATCCGGCTGCAACGCACATTGCTGCATCACCCACAGGCAGAAGTTCACGCGGCGAGGATAATCTGCCGGATTCAATGCTTGTACTTTCTGAAAATGGAAGGGGTGTAAGCGATTTTCGTTTAACACTCTGCATACAGTCTGATGACTCACACCTACGTCACGCGCAACAGTTCTTGTGCTTGACTCGGGTCTATCAGCCACAATGTTCAAGATGCTTTCTTCCAGCCTTGGAGTGCGTACAGCTCTTACTCGACCAGCGCCATGTCTGTTGACGTCGAACGCACCTGTTTCACAAAGTTGACGATGTAACCGTTGAAAAATTCTATGATCCGGCATTCGTCGATCAGGATACTCCGCGCGATACATTCGTAACGCAGCTCTGCCGTTACCATTTACACGGCCGTACATGTAATGCATGTCTGCTTTTTCTGCATACGTAAAGTCACCCATCGTCTACGGCAGCACAATTGTGAATGGCGCTTTTCCCTACTGCGATGCATCATGTTCAACAGCGGCTAGACATCTACTGCCCTCTACCGGCAATGATACCAACCGATCACTCCATTTCTCTTTCCTTTTATTTCCCCTGTTTACGCCTCACCGCGTCACTTGCGACTATACATTCCTATACAATAAATCATTGTTACAATGTCCTGTACCTACCATTAAAGTTTGTACCATGAATTCGGGACCACCCTGTATATGTAAGCAAAGGAAAGTCAAATAATGTATTCGCTAAACTAAGAAATGATTCGTACAATATAGAACATTGTATTAAAATATATTGAACATGCACAAATAAAAAAACAGACGTAAAATGAGAAAACAGATGGACAGTCCAACGCAACGGAGTTCAGTCACAAAATGAATGTAAATACTCGCATGCAAAATTCCCTGAAAATACACTCATTGCCATAAAAATTTGCGCACCAAGAAAAAGTCGTCAAAATGAAACGAAATTTTATACATGTAAGTACTACTTTGACATAAGTGTTTAGAAAATCAAAGAAAAAGGATCATTTATTGCAAAAAAAAGTACAAATGAACGGAAGTTTTAGTACTCTGTTGGACGCCCTCTAGCACGAATGCACGATGCGATACGAGCGGACATTGAGGCATACAAGTTCCGTATGATGTCCTGAGACATCTCGTTCCACAGTTGCTGTAAACGAGCCTCTAGTTCGACCAAACTCGTAAGGTGTCCAACTTGCCGTCCCAAATGATGCCAGATATGCTCGATTGGTGACAAATCTGGGGATCAAGCAGGCCATGGAAGGGTGATAATGTGACGGAGGCAGTCTTGTGACATCCTTGCTGTATGTGGCCGAGCATTGTCTTATTGAAAAATGGATCCTGGGAGCCCTGCCATGAGTGCATCACATGTGACTGAAGGATGTCATGGGCTGTCATTGTGACATGGATCAATATTAGGGGTGACCGTGTATCGTAAGCAATGGCACCCCATACCATCACACCAGCTGTGGGAGCGGTGTGTCGCTGTAAAGCAAAGGCAGGATTGAGGCATTCACCACGGGGCCTCCACACGCGAACACGATTGTCATCACTTCTCAAATTGAATCTAGATTCGTCGCTGAAGACGACCTGGTTCCATTCCTTTGCAGTCCAATCCCGTCGTGCGCGACACCACTCTAAACGGAGGCGTGGGTGGGTGTCATTGGCAGCACACGAAATGGGCGCCGCGATACCAGATGTCCTTCAGCCAGACGCCTTGCGATGGTTCGGGAAGACACAGGGGCCCGTAGGTGCTGCCTGTGTCTGGATAGCGGCCAATGAGGCAGTTGGTTCTACGTGTGAGTTTCGTATAATGTGACGGTCTTCTCGACGACTGGTCTGTCGAGGGCGTCCTGAGCCTGGTCGCCGTGTAAATGACGTCTCTTCTGTCCACTGGTCCCAAGACCTCCTCACAGTAAAATCAGAACGGTCTACTTGACGAGCTACTCGCCGAGCTGATCACCCAGCTTCCGTCATCCCGATGATTCTCCCCCTCTCGAACTCTGACAGCTGCTCATATTGTATTCGATGGCGGCGTAACGGCATGTCTACCAATCTTCGTTTCCTTTGCAAAAGATTAAGTACACTCAAACAAGCTCTGCTTACCTTTTTTATACTCAAAGAAGAACGAAGTTCAACGCCCTCTAGTGGCATTACGCAATGCGCAATCCCGCTGCATTTCTAATCATTTGCATATCTGGCCGACATGTACATTCATGCCAAGTTTCGTTACGATCCCACAATTATTTCTTGGTGCGCAAATTTTTATGGCAATGAGTGTATATCCAGCCAGCTGGGCAGAGTAAGGGCTCACATACAGAAAGATGGACAAACAGACACAGACGGATTTTGTATAAGGCCAAAAGCAGAAAAATAACTTGAAATGGGTCAAAAATATTCATGGACAACAAGTACTCCATTTTTATTTTTATAGATAAGTACAATGGCTCCCGAAAGTGTTCGTACGCTTATGAATTTCAATGTGAAATACTGCTCTATCCATTAATGAAAATTGGCATTTCAGAATTGTTAAGTTAATTTAAAAAATCCCTCTCTCTCTCTCTCTCTCTCTTTCACTCCTAAAAATCTTAAACTATACAAAATATTTTAAAAACATAGTAAAACATTTTTTTTTTTTTTTTTTTGTAGAATCAATAATTATGAAGTAACAAAGTTTTACACCACAAAAGTCCTCACACTTTAAAACAATCTCTACATGTTAGTAAATATTGTAACTTTTCGGTAAGTTAGTTTTTGTAGGATATCTTATAGCATATGAAAAAAAAACAGCTATTAAACGTCTAGAATAGAGTTCACTAGGTTTTTTTTTTTTTTTTTTTTGCAATTTCTGCATCAATGTTCCTTCATTCTTCAATCGTGACTGTTTTTCGTTTGCTTTTCGTTTTAATGTCGCGTCATCCTACTCTTACCCCTAGTTCTCTCCAAATGTGTTCTATTAGGTTTAAATACGGTAACTGAGGTGGTGTTTACAGAACTTGAGGACAATTATAAACACCGGAGGCGAACGTTGAGAGCCATGTGCTTAGGATATTATCTTGATTAAAAAAAGTTGTTTCCAATTCCCCAAATTTGGGCTGATAATTTTAAACTGTTTTTTTAATACTTAAATAAAAAGCATGATTCATTATGTGCCATAAATAAATACCAAATTATCTAGTCCCGATGCTGACATGCAACTCCACACAAGAACACCTCTACCGCCATGCTTTACTGTTCCAACTACGTTCTTGGGATTAAGTTCCTCATTTTTTTCTTCTCCATGCAGTTATACACCCATCGGAACCAAATACGCTAAATTTTCTTTTCTCTACAAGTAAGACATGGTTACAATACATTTCGGGCTTATTTGTCATTGTTTTGCGATGAAAAACAGGCTATTTTTCGCACTTACAAAATATTTTCTTTGGGCAGAATGCCCTTTAATTCAGTTGATCTTAGCACTCGTCGAAAAGTTCCAGGTAAAATTGAAGTACAAAATACTTCAGTAAATTCTATAAAAAATTTTACATCACTCAAACGTTGATTATTAACAAATTATCTAACTATAAATCTCTCAACACGTTGCTGGAAACCTTTTACCTTATTTTCAATCCCATTTTACTTTTAAAGGGTTTTATCACATACACTGCACCACAGAATTGGATAATTTTACTAATATAGTGATATTCCGAACTGATATTTATCACTATCTCTCTAATATTATAAAGGAAGTGTTTGTTTGTTTGTTTCTTGTGATCAAAGTCCTAACGAATCTATGGCACTTACAGTAATGGGATTTGGCACATAGGTAGTCCGAATTTTTTGCAATTTTAGGGTCGAGGCGAATTTTAAAATTCAATCTAGAACACTTTAAAATGAATTTAATGAAATTTAATCATTGTTGAATGGCATAAGCAGAGAAGCAACACCTGCTATAGGAGGTGTTGATAAAAGGGATCAGATTCTAAATTGTTATTTTCGTTTCCGTTTAGATTTTGCGCGAAAGAATGATTTTCCAGTCAGACGATAAAACAAATAATCTTTCAACTGGAGTCACTTAGTTCTATTTTTATCTCCTAGACCGTTAAAATAGAGTAAAAATTTCAACGGATTTGAAATCAGCGGAAAATTTCACTTTAGATCGATACCTAAAAATATGATTTTCTTTAAATAAATAATTTTAAAATTGAATATATCTTATATTTTTGCAAGAGAGTGACGTCACCGTGATTTTTCTCTTTCTTAAAATAAACTGATTGCATCTTCTGCCCTTCGTCTCGTAGTCCAAGAAGCCGATTAAGTTGATCACGTGATATTTTGGTTTCGGGACCTGTCTTTCTTGTTGGCCTTGAAAGATTATAGAGTGACGTTACGTACTGGAAATCACTATAACACCTGAACATCCGAATGGAACTGATTAATTCTGTCGATAAATAGAAAGTACACAATTCAAAACATTGTGCACTATTGAAAGAATATTTCAGATTTATCGCTACTATTCAAAACTGGAATTGTGAGTTGCAATTAAAATTAAATAACTGATCAAACAATTAAATATGTTTTTGACGAGATCATTGCCAGTCTTGTTTTTAACACAGATCTTGTTATAACACACACAAGGTAACCTGATTTACAAGAATGATTTTCACAGGCCAAACATGGTTGCTTTATCTATTTACACTCTAAGACAAAAAATACCTAAAATTAACCGTCAGAATGCAATGAAATTTACAAGGTTGGTAAAGTGTTTATAAATTAGTAAATTATTGAAATTTGAGACTGAAATACACAAACTTTATTGCAAAAATTTTAAAACTAGTATTATTCGGTATGGCGTATGACCCCAATTAATATTAATGCATCGCGTCAAGTGCCTTGGTAATGAGTCAGATAGGCTCTTTATGAAGTCTTGCGACATTCCATCCCATGCTGCTAAAACCCGGTTGTGTAGATCCAGCAGATTAATTGGTACGGGTGGAGTGGTAAAATTTCGTCTAACGGCATCCCATACATTCTCGATCGGAGACGGGTCCGGTGAGTATGCCGGCCATGGTAAGATATCGTTGTGCCGTAGAAAGCTCTAGAGGCGGCAACAATATGGGGTTGAGCATTGTTTTGTTGAATAAGCGGGTGAACCTGGGAGTTAAGGAATGGGAGGGTAACTCTGGCTGTAAAATTTCTTGTACGTAACGCTGACCTGTCAAAGATCACATACGAATACCAAAAGTGATTTGGCATCATACGCAATTGCACCCCACATCATGATACCAAGTCTTCTGGACGTGTGACGCTGCACAACAAACCGTGAATCTTGTCACTAACCACGTTGCCTCCACACACGGATACGATTCTCGTCACCCAGAAAAAAGAGAGATTCGTCAGAGACCACTTAATGACATTCGACGCCCCATGATCGTCTGGCATGAAACCATTCCAGTAATTGACGGCGATTTAATGCTGTTAAAGGCAGTCGTCATAAAAGTCTACGAGAATTTAGTCCCAAGTCGCGAAGCCGTCGACAAATGGTGCGATCACTTATTAGACGATCGATAGATGTTCCCCCTGACCGTTGGATGTCTGCAACAGTGTTGGATCAGTACGCGCATGTCTTACAACTCGTCAATCCTCTCTGTCCGGTTTCTCTAGGCCTTCCTGAGCCTGGTTGACGCTGGCATGTACCTTGTTGAATCCACCGCTGCCAACAGCGTGCAACAGTAACATCACTACAGCTAACAAGTTGCGGAATCCGTCGATCAGACCATCCACCTTCTCGGAGGTCAATTACTTGGCCTCTGTCAAACTCTCCCAGTTGCTTAAATTGTTTACAAATTTTTTCTAAGGTATAACGCGCAATGAGAAACTACGTAACGTACACAACAGCACGAGTCGAAATGAATTTGCTGCGCGACTGTATGTCCTTTTACGGCTCGGTGTTCGGAGTGTTTGCGAGATGCCCTGCGCGTGGCGCATGCTCAAACAATTATGAAAACTTGATCATTTGCAACTTCAACGTAGATGCACCACTCCTCCAAATTTCATTTATACCAGTCTACTCCTTCCAGGTGCAACTTTTTTTTTGTCTTAGTGTGTAATAAATGAAGCAAGAGATATTTTGCAACAGAGGAAGGCCACTACAGAATGGTTTTTGACACGCAGATGAACCACCAGAAGAAGCAAACATAAAACTACGTATGCTGTTTTGTGCCTATAAGATCGTAAATAAAATAAAGTGGACAATGTTTATAGTGATTTTTCCAATTCACACTAGTCCATTGTGATAACATTAATTACACACCAAAATCAATTTTTAATCATATTTGTTTTGAAAACAGAAACAAAAAGGAAGTTCCCAGTGCTGTGCACATAACTGACCATACCCTTCGGCTCGTTGTCATGAACTGCCATTGATCCACAGACTCCAACACGAAGTTCGAGTTCCCTGTATAGACACTTTTTAGTTGACGTTGTCTAGTGTTTGGCGCAGCATGGCCTAATATGGACCTTGCAAAATAACACCTAAAACTAACCAAACTCCGTCCCCACCACCTATAATTCACTAAATGTGTCATCTATGCCTTCAAACGAAAGTAGCGCTTTTGTCACGCTCCCAATAACCAAGGAGTTATTGATAATGGTAATGGTAATTTTAGTTAACGTCATACTAGAGCAACACAACGGGCTATTGACGACGGTCCGGGATCAGTCCCTTATGGGAAAGATCCGAGGACAACACCTCGTAATTTTGAACCACGGTCAGATGACGGAGCCACACCTGAGTTAGCACCCCACTCTCCAAACTTCTACACCAACCCAACGTGAGAAGGAGTTATTGAAATCGGTCGCACATACTTAAAAATATCGTGTCAACCGCTAATCTGTATCGTTTCTTAAAATGCGATTCTGCGTCAGAAACCGTTGAAGTTCCACAAAGGTAGAGGTTAGACACATTACCTCAGGCCTCGAAATAGATTTTTTAATACTGGTGTGCACAAGGTGTAGATTATATTTTAGGTGCACATTTAAAAAAGCGTAATGTAAGAGCATTAATGTAATGTAAACTACTTTATTAGTTGGGTATGTTTAGATAGGTTAGTAGTAGATAGTAAATAAAAATATTTAAAAAATTTTATTTTTCTGCGAAATTATTGCTTACAAATATTCAGTCATCAGACATTAGTGGGCAAAGAACATATTACAAATAAACGAGTACACTTTATTTTAAGTAGATAACATCTAAATTTAAAGATAAATAATGAACATATTTGTTTACTATACGCAGTGGCCAGGCAATTCTCAGGAATTTCTACGGCTTCACACTTTATTGAAACACGAGGTCTTTACAGAAATGTGGGATGCCTATCGTTCGCGGGTGGTCCAAGTGATATAAATTCTCCCTTCTCCGGCTGTCGCGAAGGTCGCTTCAGCAGTGTCATTTAGAAAAAGTTTCAATCATCGGAAAGTTCTGGTGTGGAAATGGCACAAGTAAACCTTCCTCCTGTATAAACCCGTTACAGCCCAGTGATTTTGTTTTTGCATAGTGTGTATTTAGGAATTTTAATTACGTTCCTTTAGAGCGAGAGATCGATACTAATATTTTGTTCAAACATCGAAATACACTGCTTGACAGTTGCTAAGGTACAAACACAATCTCTCTATATTAAAAAAAAGTTACCGCCGCAGGATTGAAAACTGCTGTTTAGCTCGATTCTTAAACGATTTCCCGAGAAAGTACTGATTGGAAAAAAACGAAATTAACATGATTTGTTCTTCATCGTATTCCCTGGACAATTATTAAGATTTTTTTCCGATGCGGCTATTAGTTTAGGGTTTATTAAGTGTCAAAATTGAAGAAGCGAAATTTCTTCCGCGAGTGAGCAAAACACATACAAATTTTCAGTCTTCAGCCGCGAGGTTTTTTTAAAGAGTACCTCTCAACGTAAATTTTTGCAGCTCGTCGAGTTTTTTTTTTAAATTTCAATTTGGTTCTTGATAATATTTTTTTGACATTCGGGAAAAATCAGGACATTTTTGTTACTTTTTTTTAAACTAGTGGTATGGCAGGTAGGTAGTTGAATTCAATTCGCACTGGAGCAACATAATGGTTTATTCAGGGGACCAGGGTCAATCCTAAAAGGAAAGATCTGTAAACACCTCGCCTACAAACCGGCCAGGTGGTTAAGGTGTTACCCTCTAGATCGGAAGGTTCCTGGTTCGAATCCGGATCAGTGCATGAATGTTTGTAAGCGTATGGTGTAGAGGCGGCTGGTGCACCTTAAATCTGCAGCGGCCGAAAGTCATCACGTTGGGTTCGTGTGGAAGTTTGGAGAGTTGGGTGCCAGCTCAGGTGTTGTCTCGTCATCTGACCGTGGTTAAAAATTACGAGGTGTTGTCCTCGAATCTTTCACTACAGGGACTATTACCGGACCGTCGTCAATAGCCCGTTGTGTTGCTCTAGTTAGACGATAATTTTAAAAAATTACCGAGGAGGACAACATGTAATTTTGAATCACGGTCAGATGACGGGGCAACACCTGAGCTAGTAATTGTCCTCTCGGTAATTTTTTTTAAATTAACGTCGAACTAGAGCAAAACAACGGGCTATTGAAGATGGTCTGGGATCAATCCGCTCAGGGAAAGATCATAGGACAACATAATTTTGGGGATACTGCGGATTTGATATAAAATGAATCTCGAAAATACAAACACGGTAGGAAAATTAAAAAGGTTTTAAATAAAAATTTCATTGTTTTTAAACGGTGAAATGTAGCTTATTTTTCTGAGACTTCGAAAAACGTGTTTCTAACATTGTCTTGCCACATGCGAAAACTACAATATTGAGTTCTTTTAGCAGTTTGAGGAGTTTCTGCTCAACTAAATATAAGTAGTGGTAGTCTTTCTGCAGCGATATGAGTTACCTTTATGTATTCTAAACGGCACCCGATGTTTTCCCGATTGATTTCTGCTCATAGCCAAAAAGAATTCCGAATTGAAATGATAGTTGATTGGTTCACTTAAATTATACTAAACACCAAAATATGTCAAAACAATGTTAAAATTTTTAAGGCAACCCCCAATTTTTATTGGTGACGCGATAAAATTGTATTCAAAAACAAGCCAAAGAACCGTTTGGAATTGGTAATTGGTAATTTTTTAGTTAACGTCGTACTAGAGCAACACAACGGGCTATTGACGACGGTCCGGGTAATTTTGGTAATTTTAGTTAACGTCGTACTAGAGCAACACAACAGGCTATTGACGACGGTCCGGGATCAGTCCCTTAAGGGAAAGATCCGAGGACAACACCTCGTAATTTTGAACCACGGTCAGGTGACGAAGCAACACCTGAGCTGGCACCCCACTCTCCAAACTTCCACGCCAACCCAACGTGAGGACTTTCGGCCACGACAGATTTAAGGTGCACCAGCCGCAAGAAGAACCGTTTGGAATACGTACAATAAACACGTTCAGTCACATGAACACTACCTCCATCTAAATTTAGCTCGACAGAAAACGCTTCTGAGTGGGTCTTATTTTGATTTTCACGTCACAAATTGTCGCTGTGTAAACTTTTAAATCGCTCATACTATATTGGTAATTTTTTAGTTAACGTCGTACTAGAGCAACGCAACGGGCTATTGACGACGGTCCGGGATCAGTCCCTTAAGGGAAAGACCCGAGGACAACACCTCGTAATTTTGAATATGTAGCCTCTACACCATACGTTTACAATCATCCATGCCCGGACCCGGATTCGAACCAGGAACCTTCCGATCTAGAGGCTAACACCTTAACCACTATACCGGTTGGTCGGCGCGCTCATACTATAATTCGATTTAATCGAGAATCTGATAGTAGACTATATTCCACCGAACTTGACAAAGTAACAAACTCGAGTCTACAACTCAGTAGCAAGAATGAATTCGAATTTTATGAAATGACGATTTACTATTTAATTTGAAGATAAGATTTTAAAAGACCATCGTTTGATATGGAATGCTTTTAAATGTACATTTCTATCACAGCTGTAATGAATATTTTTCAAAAAATTGACTCTTGCCACGTTTTCTCCCGGTCTAGCTGGTTGGGTTGGCGTGGAAGTTTGGAGAGTGGGGTGCCAGTTCAGGTGTTGCTTCGTCATCTGACCGTGGTTCAAAATTACGAGGTGTTGTCCTCGGATCTTTCCCTTAAGGGACTTATCCCAGACCGTCGTCAATAGCCCGCTGTGTTGCTCTAGTACGACGTTAACTAAAAAATTACCAATTACCCGGTCTAGCTGTGCAGATGAGATCAGAGATTACGTCTCCAGGAGTCTGTCCTAGCGAGCGAAATTTTTAAGATGGCGTCAGAATCTGGTATAATACTAGTGCGGACTTTTCACTTCTCTATTGTAGTATATGTAATGGACTTCGTCTGTAAATTTTTAGACTAGTTTGCAAGTTGATTTCTTTTTTGTTATGGTAATATTAATATTCTTATAAGAGATATCTTATTTTATCGTCGATGTAGTACAATGTTTTCTTTCCGTAACTAATTTTTAAATGCAAATAACGAAGTGAAATACTAAAAAAAAAATACATCTTGCTCAGACAAAAAAACTTCTAGAAAATACAATTCGAAATATTTATTTAACTTTCCCAATTTAATGATACGCAAAATAAAATTATCAAGTACAATGTGCCTTAAATAAAATTCTGAGCAGTAATCTGTAGGAGAAAGGAGGACCACAACCAGATTCTCTTATTAAAAGAAATAAATCATAATTTATGTCTGAAATTCAACTTAATTTTTCTGCAAGATTAATTGAATATATATATAATCAATACACAACACTCAAGCTCATTAAACTTAATTCTGTGCGCGTGTACACACGTAAAAACAGTTTTCCCTTCAGCTAAAATCTTATATCCCTAAACTATTCAAAATAGAAATTTCCAAGAGGATACTCAAGTTTTAATGCAAGCATCATATCACAGAACTTAAAGCGAAAATTCTAATTCTACAGATGCATGCTGAACTGCAGGAAGAACTCTGCAGTCTGTGTTTTCGGTAAAGAGCAACTACTTTATACTCTACTATCATAATTACCCGGGTTGAATTGGTTAATTAAATTTTCGCTTTGGTTAATAAATTGTTATTCCGTTTCATCACATGTAACACCCACCACTCTAATAAAGGAAGATAATTGTTAAATAAACAATTTCACGAGTACGTAAACATGTCCTTTTACATTTTTGTAGAAAGTACATTTTTAGAAAGAAAATTCCCTTGAAGAGACAACGTTACCCAGAATGATAGAATAGTTCAGAGTATGCATATAATTTTTTTTTCCAATGTCAAGCACATATGAACTTAAACATTGGCCACTACAAGGACGGAAGTGATGGCCACTTGTGAATGAGCACCATCATTGCCCCTAACAAAGGACAGTACAATTTACATCCATGCCCGGAACCTTCCGATCCAGAGGCCAACACTTTAACCACTAGACCGGTTGGTCGGCATAAGCATATAAATACCTTGTGTGATATTCGAAAACAAAAGCGTTGCCCAAAATTATGATACAACGAATAAAAATGTTTTCAAAACTTATTAAATAACCAATAAAGGTAGAAAAGGTTTAACGAAATCGCATTCAAAATCCAGAAATACATCTTAAACAGATATATTCATTACTGTTAGTTAGAAGTTTTAAAAATCAGTTTTTTCTCAAAATACAAAAAATATAGATTCTTGGAATCTAATAGACATATTTAAAAAATAAAAATATTAAATGTTTCGTTTTAAAAAGGTTTTGTGTTATGTACATTTTAATCATTAAATTTATGTTTCATTCTCTTTGTCTTCTGTCCCAGATATTGACTTCTGTCTAGTATTTTTTTTTTAAGATAAAAAGCTCCAAACACATTACTAGAATTAAATTCCGTAAAAATGGGTTTTTAAATAATTGATTTTTCAGCAGCACTGGTAAAATATTCCAAGTAATTGTAATGTTCAATATACCTTCCAGCTGCTCCAAACTTTCAAATTATGGTCGACTTGGGGAGTATTACTCAAATGTTTTAACCTTAAACTTGCCTAAATACGCAAGCAAAGAAATCTCAAACAATGTATTCCCTAATACAAATTATGGTGTATCAAATGTAGAACATTGCATTACAATAATTTTAACAGATAGAAACTTTAAAAGAGTCGAAAATATTCAATGTACAAACAGCTATCTTATTTATATAGGTATAAATAAGACCAATAATTACCATTCGTATGTTTAAATTTGCTCTATTATAATTGGCTTCATTTAAGCAACAAAATTATCTATGCAATACAAACAAGAATTTATTATAAAATTATATCTTACGACTGCAGATTAGTAAGATTCAATTTGAATGTGGAGAACTTGAAAAACTGAATATTGCAGATTTCATTTTATATTGGGTTTGAAAACTCACGATGCATTTCGGTTCAACGAGGCCAAACTCAAATGTAACGAATTGTCAATATTTATTACAATAAAAGTAGATAAAAAACATTTACAGTTGCAAAAGTCGCACAATAGATATAAATAAGTCAATACAGACTGGTTTAAGAAATAAATAGTGACAACCTTGGACCAAGTACTTAAAACCTTGAATGCACTTAGAGTTTCTTCAAAAAGTCATCCACAAAGCTAATTTACTTTTTTTTCCTTTTGGATTTAGTTTCCTTGTCCGAATCATCAGACTTTGATTCCTTATCGGAATCGCCAGAAATCTCTGGTGGCAATATAACACGTAACGCGACAGAGCTTCTCGAACTCGCCCCTGTATCTTGAGGTTCCTTCGATTCATCGTCATCACGGTCAATATTCAAGTCCCGAGTCGCTCTCGAAACACTCGAAGTTTCAGAAACCGAACTCTTGCTGGTACTGTCGTCATCTGAAGGAAAGAGTTTGGGATAATATACGTCATCCTTGGTCAGCTGTGGACCATCATATTTGAATTCAGCCGAGGGCTTTGGCTTTACTGCGACTTTCTGTTCACCGTCCGGGTGATCCAGGAGGCATTTCTTTACCTCGGCTTTCCTTGCAAGCGATTGTCTCAGCTGCTGTATTTTCTTTAGCGGAGATATTCTCTCGGACTTGGGCCGAGACGGGCCTTTCCCCATTAACCCCTTCAACGGAGACTTTTTTTTCCCACTCGTCTTGAATATCCCGGCTAGATTAAAATTAGATGCAGACGTGCCTTTATCAGTCGACTGGGAACGATGCAAGCCCGTGCTATAGGTCACCGAACTAGTCTTGCTCGAAGTAGCGGTCCAACTCATAGACTGTCTCATCCCAGCTACTTCATTGCCACCTTTCGATGTGGGGTTCACTGCTCCAGCTGAAGTTGAAGCTTCCATTCTCTCATCGGCAGGCCTTTCCTCAGGCGGAGTGGCGTGTCTATCTGACTCTGATGACTCGCTCTCTTCCAGGGTTAGGTACTTTGAAACTTCGACAATCCTCTCCCTGGAGCCTCTTTTGTCACTTTTGTCGCTTTCGTCTTTCTTTTGTGACGACATGACCTGTAAAAACATAGACCAATAATTCTTAGAGGTATACATCTACCCGAAATTAAAAAGAGTCTTCGGCATTTAAAAGTTAATATTTTCCCACAATGCATTTCCTACCAGATTAAAATGTAGGAGGTGGTAGTGTTTGCATGATGATCGAGTTTTCTCTACGTATTCAAAGTGCGAGCCAAAAGTATTTTAAAATAGAAAATAGAGGCCAATATGGAATACACTGATAAATTAACCAAGTTAATTCATTAACTTTCACTAGTAAATTATTCATAATATTAATTGCCCACTGCAATCAATTACTTTTAATTTACAATTACAAATCAATTTTGGCCCAAACGAATATATTTCCACACAGCTTGGACACGAGTAAATTTAGATTTAAAGTTGACATTGAGTAACCTCAGTTTGTAAAACCCTCCATTTGGTTTCGACGAGATACACCTTGTCCAATATCTGACCAATTTTTCTAATGACGAGATAGCTCAAGATAACCACCAGGAGGATTCACCTCGATACCTTAAATTAGTACCATAAATTCCAAAATGTAGCAATAAGTGCATTTTAGATCGAGTTCCCATTGCAGTAGGGTCTTGCCTAAAAGAATCGTCATCCACTCCGGATGCGTCATCATGTGTATTTCACAGTATTAACGTAGTTATAACATAAAGCCTATGAACCTGGACAGTGGTAGCTGAAGACCGGCTTCTGCGAGTAAGGAGTCAAGGCACTTGATTTGAACGAGTCTATTCTTTAAATTAGACTATTGATTAAAATGTACCGACTAGTAAATAGACTTACACATGTCCAGATGCCTTCTCGTTGGAGCCGCACTAGCGCACAAACTATGTAGTTTTTTTAAGGTTTCATGGGGTAAGTACCACTTGCCCAAGCTGCGCCAAACACAAGACAACGTTAAGTAAGGAAATATAGCGAAAGAGGATTGGAAAGATAGTAATAGGTTGATGGTAGGGAAGATCGCTTGGGACTTACCGTCTTTAATTTAGGCCATGTTCACCAAAGACAGTGACCCTATAGGAAAGGAAGATATATCTTGGATACCGCACAGGTTCGGGTCGGTGAAGCCCGTACACACACTTAAAAGAAATGTGCCCCTGAAGGCGATAACCTTGGTAGTCAATTCCTAGAAAGGTAGTAAGCACAACTGGGTAAAGACTACCATGCCAAACGCAAAATCCTGCATGGATATTTCCATAGGTGATCCTTTATTTTTCCAACATAGGATCACTTTACCACCCAAGGTATAGTGGGTAGCTCCGGAAGCAGAAAGCGCTTAAAACTGCAACGAATGTCGCAGAACAATTTTTCCTTAATGTTATCAAAATTTTAGCCAATTTTTTTTCAATCAGAATTGCGATGTTCTGCAGTGCAAAGCTCGCTCCTTACCACTCCCCCCCCTTTTTCTTGCTACGGAACAACCTAGTTACACCGCCCAAATTACCACAAATAATTAATATATAACACATCTATGTCAATATTTAACTTCAAAAGTTATGGACAGATATTGCTAATTTTGAATGTATGCTTTAGTTTTAAATAAAGCAAGTTAATTTTTTTTATAAATATGTTTTATTTTTTTTATAAATATGTATTACATATTTAGCCTATAATTGTGTTTCGAGTCTGTTTTTGATCTTACTGCAGTTTTCGAAATTCGGACAAAATACCTGCAGAACAATTGCAATTGCTTGGAGTTGCTTTGCAGAACACCGTTCCTGGGTATACCCCCACTCTTTAACTGTTCTGCGAAAACAAAATCCGAATACATATTAAAGGCGTTTAAAAAAATTACAAAACCGCAAGATTATCATTTCCGAAATGCATTCACTCTAGATACTGACATGACGCCGACTCAGTTATTCCTCTTAGTCGCGCCTGTACTTATTTGCATATTTGTCTTTTCAATAGTGAAGTGGATTGCTTACAATTACATTTTGACACCCAACGGGCATCATTTGCTGGTTTTTAATAAAGCTTCATGGTCACAACTACAGTAGATATTGTAAATTTGTATTGAAAAAAAAAAAAAAAAAAATCACGTTTGATAGTGGCATCAACGAATACCCAATAGAGATTTAGTTCAGAGTTAAGAAAGATGTCTATCCTGGAAGATTGACTTTCGTACACTTAAAAAGCGCTAGAGTAGATATTTAACAGGCAGCTAATATAGCCATTCCACTAATTTTTATTTCTAGATGCAGCATTTGTTACACAAATAACTGAAACCCCCACCCCATTTCTGGTTACTTATATCTGAACTTCTAACCAAAAGAACGCCTTATTGTAATAAAAGCAATTAATTCACTTGGGACCAAATGAACGCAGCGAACGCAAAATGAGATAATTTAACTTTTAAGGGATACATGTACATGTGCGTACACTTTGAACGCTATAGAGAACTCAACTCACAAATTAGTTGTCTTTACATTTTAAGAGATTTCAAACACAATAAAAACAACACTTACGTTTACTCGAATTATCCAAGACAATAGGTCACAGAAAACTCAGCACATAAATGACTTCACAATGTTTAGGTATATATAAAGGACAGCTGAATGTTAGAATGTGTGGCCTAAAAAATTGAGCACATTAACATCATAGTCTCTTCCTTTCCCTTCTTTGGTAATTGGTATATTTTTTTTAGTTAACGTCGTACTAGAGCAACAAAACGGGCTATTGACGACGGTTCGGGATCAATCCCTTAAGAGAAAGATCCGACGACAACACCTCGTAATTTTGAACCACGGTCAGATGACGAAACACCACCTGAGCTGGCACCCCACTCTCCAAACTTTCAGACCAACCCAATGTAAGGATTTTCAGCCACGACATATTAAAGGTGCACCAGCAGCCACTATACCATAAGCTTACAAACATCCTTGCCCGTACCCGGATTCGAACCAGGAACCTTCCTATCTAGAGACCTTAATTACTATGCCGGTTTGTCGGCCATTCTTTGAAATATTTATTAGTAATGGTAATTTCGGTTAACGTCGTACTAGAGCGACACAACGGGCTATTGACGACGGTCAGGGATCAATCCCTTAAGGGAAAGATCCGACGACAACACCTCGTAATTTTGAACCACGGTCAGATGACGAAACACCACCTGAGCTGGCACCCCACTCTCCAAACTTTCACACCAACCCAACGTAAAGATTTTCAGCCACGACAGATTAAAGGTGCACCAGCAGCCTCTATACCATGAGCTTACAAACATCCTTGCCCGTACCCGGATTCGAACCAGGAACCTTCCTATCTAGAGGCTAACACCTTAATTACTATGCCGGTTTGTCGGCCATTCTTTGAAATATTTATTAGTAATGGTAATTTCAGTTAACGTCGTACTAGAGCGACACAACGGGCTATTGACGACGGTCCGTGATCAATCCCTTAAGGGAAAGATCCGAGGACAACACCTGGTAATTTCGAACCACAGTCAGATGACGATAAATATTTATTAGAGAAGTGCTGAAATCGCGTATCTGAAAAGCAAAGCAACTGACGTCGGGTGTATGAACACGTATCACTGTAAAATCACTTTCGTCGTGTTGTTCAGGAATTTTTCGTCATCTGATCTTGGTTCAAAATTAAGCGGTGATCTGTCACTTCGGGTGTTATTTTGGACCGTCTCCAATAGCCCGTTGTGTTGCTCCAGTGCTACGTTAATTGAAATACCTAGCCTACCATACCTATTTATTTCCCCCCCCCTTTAACTTTCTAATTTGAATAGTAGTAGCAATATTCGATCATTTACCCATTGCTAAATGTGGCTTTGCCGGTAGATTGGTTGTTTTTGGAATTTATGTCGCCGAGGGTTGTATATGGCCATGCTGCGGCAGACACAATACCAAGTAATTGACACAAGACATACAATATCAAGTAATTGACACAAGACATACAATATCAAGTAATTGACACACACACACATTGAAAGCTTTATTTACACGAAAGAGAGAAACACCCAGGGAGAAATTCACCTGGCAGGAATCGAACCTGCACCGCCTACAACTCGAAGGTTGCTAACATAGTGGGCAAACGCACAGAGCCACGGCGTTCACCAATCCCCCTCGTACACTACGGTGTTTGGTTGAATTCTACAGAATGAGCCAATGATAATAAATAGTAATTGTTAAATTTTAATTAACGTCGCACTAGAGTAACACGACGGGCTATTGACGACGGTCCGTGTAGTTGGTAATTTTTGGTAATTTTAGTTAACGTCGCACTAGAGCAACACAACGGGCTATTGACGACTATTCGGGATCAATCCCTTAAGGCAAAGATACGAGGACAACACCTCGTAATTTTCGACAACACCACGGTCAGATGACGAAGCAACACTTGAGTTGGCACCCCACTCTCCAAACATCCACACCAACCCAACATGAGGACTTTCAACCACGATAGATTTGAGGTGCACCAACCGCCTTTATGCCCTACGCTTATAAACATCCATGTGGTAATGGTAATGGTAATTTTAGTGAACGTCGTACTAGAGCAACACAACGGGCTATTGACGACGGTCCGGAATCAATCCCTTAAGGGAAAGATCAGAAAACCCAATTACCAAGGAAGAAACCAATATAATCGTTCCAAATTTTTTCTATTCAAGGAAAGGACCAATAGGAATTTTTAGGACAATTGAAAAAATCCACTGTTTTCTAGATAGATATGGGTGAATAGATTTTTTTTTTACTTTGGTACTTTTTTTCAGTAACTGGACCGTCCAGACCGTCGTAATGGAGCAACACAACGGGCTATTGAGGACGATCCAGGTAAAATGGTAATGGTAATTTTAGTAAACGTCGTACTAGAGCAACAGAAACACAACGGGCTATTGGCGACGGTCCGGGATCAATCCCTTAAGGCAAAGATCCGAGGACAACACCTCGTAATTTTGAACCACGATCAGATGACGAAGCAACACCCGAGCTAGCATCCCACTCTCCAAACGAGGACGCCGACCAACCGGTATAGTGGTTAAGGTGTTAGCCTCTAGATCGGAAGGTTCCTGGTTCGAATCCGGGTCCGGGCATGGATGTTTGTAAACGTATGGTGTAGAGGCGGCTGGTGCACCTTAAATCTGTCGTGGCCGAAAGTCCTCACGTTGGGTTGGCGTGGAAGTTTGGAGAGTGGGGTGCCAGCTCAGGTGTTGCTTCGTCATCTGACCGTGGTTCAAAATTACGAGGCGTTGTCCTCGAATCTTTCCCTTAAGGGACTGATTCCGGACCGTCGTCAATAGCCCGTTGTGTTGCTCTAGTACGACGTTAACTAAAATTACCAATTACCATTACCAAACGAGGACGGTCCGGGATCAAACCCAAAGAGAAATGGCCGAGGATATAACACCAAGCAATTTTGAAACACGGTCAGATGACGAGGCAACATCGAAGATGGCACCCACTCTCAAAACTGTCACACCTCGCCAACGAGAGTACATTTGAGGCCAAGACAGATTTAAAGTGCACCTGGCGTCTTTGTAGACGACGGTTTTTGGGTGGATTCGAACTCGCAACCCTCTGGTCGCTTATCCGTTACACTTCCTACCGGGTTACCACGTTCCAGAAAGATGTGGGTTATTAGGCGTGTTGGGTGGCGTGAAAGCACCATTACACTTTCAAATCCCGCTGCGCTCAGAAGGAAAAAACATTATACAGTTGACCATATCCTCTGATATGTTTCGATTAATGACTTGCATTTGAAATTTTTAAATATAATTGACTTGATCTGATATATATCTTCTGACTTTTGCGTTGCTTCCATTTCACCGTATTATAAATTTTCATCCTGGTAAGAGCAGCAGATTACAAAAACAATCAAAAATATACCGCCGGAACTATATCTCGTGATTAGCTTTAGTCATCCACTTGGCAATACGTAAAATGGTGTGAGCAGTTTGATTCTAACATCAAATTTAATCAAAATAAAGTATTTTGATACTAGCAAACCCGTGCAAAGTATCTGCACTCGTATTTCTTAATCGCAGCCATCTACTAATAACTGTCGTTACATTCATTTTTTCACATTCTATTTTTCCAAAGCTAACCAAACTTGTGTCTTTCGATGGCTGAGGGAACAAAGACTTTTTAGTTAACTTGGGCTCGTACGCCGCGATAAGTGGTGAGAGGAGTGTTTGGGGGAATTTATGCTGTACCACACAAATTTTAAATAAGTATAAGGTCCCGTTAAAGATTCTCCGTCTTTCGGATTATGCACACTAGATCCGTCTTATGTTTACTCTAACTGATTTTGAGAACGTTTTTTTCTTTTTCTACGGGACAGTGTAGGTTGGAGATCAGAAAAAAAGGTTTGTCCCGAAGATCACGTGCCAATTTTTTTCTTTTTTGGGTAGAACCCTGCTTTCCTAATATTGGTTTTTTACTAATTCATCAACTTTAAATGTGTATTTGAAGCTGACAGAGCTGCTCACTTTGATAAGGTTTTTTGTGAAGTGGAAATTTTTAAAATAAAAAAACATGTTCAGTTTTATATTTATACATTTATTAATTAAAACGACACAAAATGGAAATCGTAACTTTTGTATATGAAATAAATACACAAAATCAATGTTTTTAATGGGAGGGATGAGCCCGATGCTTTGATTACAAAATTTCAATATTTAGCTTCAATTTAGTCAGGTTTAACCTTAAATCTCCTCTGAGTGATTTCCAATCTGTTTTTTTTTTTTTTTTTTTTTTTTTAAAGGAGATTGGCAACCGAGCTGAAACCCCTTTCCACAAGGCATGGAAATGGAAAAAAGCCATCAAAAATGTTCTCGCGAAAGTCTATAATGCAGCATACGTAACAGGTATGTCTGTCTGAAACCAGAATTGCTGATTTCCCTTTCTGAACTGCACCGTAAGTTCTTCGTAGGTGATTATTCCGATCAGAGTTCTTGTCACATGAGATCCGTTTCTTCAATGTCACCGTATGGATTTATAATCCACTGTGGTATTTCCATAGTACTTCCTAGCTAAATATTTATATTTTTGAAAATATTTGTTTAAAACTTTTCTTCTCGAAATTCAGAAAACAAATGAACTAGTAGTGTGCGAATAGTATCTATTCGATATAAAAGTATCCGATACTTCAAATATCCGAAGTACTAGATTACATTGTACAAAATGTATTCTTTACAAAAGTAATCACACATATACACGACTGATTGCAATGTGTTTGTGATTACTTTTGTGTCCATATACTTTTGCGTCTACGAAACCAAAAATAATTATTATCAGAGACAATCAGCTATACGAAAATATGAGCCTCAGTCACTCACTTAATATATAGGTAGAGGAAGTGTTTATATCCCATCCGCCTATGTGCCTGCCTTACGCACCTGTTGTTGCACATACGAAAAAAAAACTAAATATCTTATTCTTACACCGCAAAGCGAGTCTCTTTTGCTTACTTTTGGCAGAGAAAATGAGTGGAAACAAATTTAAAATCAGTGCGGTGGCTGACTGAATAACCAAGATGTTTTCGATATTGAACATAAATATAAAATTTATTTCTATTCCATGATTACTTTACTCATTCATTGATATCCGATGCGTTCGAATATTACACAAAAAGTAGTAAGAAAGTAATCATGAATACAAATGTATCAGATATTGGTGAAATACCAAATCTGGCTGGATCCGATTGAAATATGCGAGATGCAGTAGCAGTTTGAATAACACCTTACACAAGATGCGCTTTTAAGTTGTATTTGCTTTGTGTGTGTGTGTGTGTGCTTTAAGATAAAAAGCATAGCATTCTTTTTTTGTTCATAGTCTTGTATATAATTTTAATTTTACAAGTGCCCATCATAACTAACACGTACTGCGACCACAAAGTGAATTTTGCCTACTTACACATTTTTATGGACTACAAGCCACTGCGTGGCCAGTAGGGTGGAGCGAAAAACACGAATTTCGGAAATTGAAAACGCCTATGGTGGGAATAGTTGGGGACTACAATGCTTATTGACAGTACAAAATATGAGCTAAATCAATTAATATCTTCAGGTGCCCAAATCACTTTGAAATTTCGAAATTTTGCCAATTTTTTCACAAAAATAATAATAACGCATTTAAAAAAATTAAATACATCTTATTTAAAGCCATGGGTGGGTGAAATGAACTTCCCTGCTTGTAAAAAAAAAGTTTTACTCTTAACATTATCCCGGAAAATAAAAAAAATTCCCCTTTTTTTAGAGCGCCATCACGAGCGTCTCCACTCCTCTCAATACTCATCATTGCGACCACGCGTTTACACGGGCGCTTCCCCTTGTAAACCTTCGCTGTTTTTGCATTATGAAAACAACCCAGAACTCAGCACGAGGAGGTGGCTGCATATCGAGTTCCACCCCCCCCCTAAAAATTTCAATTTAAGTAACTAGCTTACCCTAAAAAAATAAACTGAAGTTAGTGGCAAGTGGTTTAGCTTAAAAGTGGTTGATATTGGATTTTGGTTTCAAATCTTGGTAAAGCAAGTCTGGAAGCAATTCTTGACCGAATAAATCCATCTTGTGCTTTTGTACCACATACTGTACTATATGCTTCAGTTACTAATTTAACGCAACGTTCTACTGCTTGTGAATGGCATGGAAAGTTAAACATATTACTATTGGTTGGAACGTCTAGAATCATAGACTTGAGTTGATCATCAGAAAGAGATACTGTAAGTGGTGGATCTGTAATGGTATCTGATTGCCATTCAATTAAATTTATGTAATCGTCTGCTTCGAAGTTTAACTTGGGAATTTTGAACTCTCAAATATTCTTTTCGACTTTATTTTATTTGTCTTAATTTTAAATTTTTCTGAGGCTCAATTCTCTGACGTGTTTTCTATCATCAGCTAACATTTGCCAAAATAATATTTTCTGGATGGGCATAATAAGCATTTCTTATCTACAACAATTTTTATATCCTCAGGCTAAAATCTCGATTTATTTAAAATATGGTAAAAATTAGGAATTCCCTTACCGACATGATGACTGACTTTTAATTTTAAACCACACATATGAGTGTACCTTCACAACATACTCTGTTAATATTTTCAAGTTATGGGTTGGATCTTCTGTTGAAACATATAACCTAAAAATTATATTTGTCGTGGTCAACCATCTGGAATGATTCAATTTTCCTGGATTTTTTTGTGACAAGCTTAATGGAATATATTTATTTGATATACCTGTGCACATTTCGTAAATGTATCATTGAACAGTGATAAGATCCTGTAGGACAATATCTGGCAAAGTTACTTATATCTTTTCAAAGTTTGTCAAAGGCAATTTTTCACAAGATTCAAACATTTTTCCAATTTTTCCGTTGTATCCTTTTGGTCCTGTGGTTTTCCCTTCTAAATGTTGCAACAAATGACGTAAAGGTAGCTCATTTGTATGTAATAAACAAATAAACCAATGCACAGGACATCCTAAAAAGAGCTCGATATGTCGAATGACTCCATTTTTCAAGTACTTACCACTGTACCATCACAACCAACCACTTGCATTTTAGAAAAATCTATATTTTTCTCCAAAAAAGTTAAAATATTTGTTTTAATATTTTGATAAGAGTCAGTTGAAGGAGTGACACGTCCCATATATATTGATCCTGGTTCTTGTATTAGAACGATATGTTCTTCTGTTACCGTCTTTCTAGAAATCCTTTCTCTTTCTTTAATCATTACTAAAATTTAATCCTTTCGCTCATCGAAGTATATTCCATATTCTGATAAAGAGGTAGTTTCCTCATTTTTCCTTTTCAGGTAGCTGCGAGTCTTTGTCCTTTCTCTTCTAAGTTTACTACGATCAACTATGTTTGAAGAATCATCCTTGTAAATTTTTCCCATATCCTTCAAAGCAGCATTTATTAGAATTGCTTCTGATCTATCTGAAACGCCAGTTCTGTCACAAGCCTGAGCTACATTTGGAAGTTTAGTTCTCGTTTGTGAAGTTGAAGAAGAATTATTATCAATGACTGTGTTTATAGTAGCATTATAATTCTGTAGCAAATTAAAACTTAAAGTAGCTCCCGTAGTATAGGGCGAGAGATTTTGGATTGTTTTCCTTTACAATCTTTGAGCTAAACGTTTTGGCTCTCTGCTTCCCTTTCTTTGCGCTGCAACCTTTTTTTCAAGCATTCTGCTGGTTTTAATGTCAACATTTAAAATGACCATTTTTCGAAATGTCCTTTGATCTGTTACAAAGCTCTTTCAGCAATAGGTACTTTAATTTTGAAAGTACAACTGAGAAAGTTCTTACATTTACATATGCTAATATCAAATAGATTTTTTTCTGCTGATTCCCTGAAGGGCACAACCTTTCGAGAAATATAGTTTGCCAGTATTTTTTAATAGTTTCTTAATATTTCTATATGCTTTATGGTATTTTTTCAGCATATATATTATTTGTTGGTTTATTACAGTTGGAATCGAACTTTCCCCCCATAATCCTTTGAGCTCTTTAATTAAAATTGAACATTCATCAGCCACATACTAGCATCTTTTACAATCTTTCTGTATGTAAAGATAATACTTCATAAATCTGCATATGTTGGAAGTGTGTTAGGCTTCATTATTTCAGCCATTCCAAACACGGGACATACATCTACTGATCATGTCCTAGGCATTTCGACTAATTCACAGAACCGTGTATCCTTAACAAACAAAACAAACCAAACCCAAACGAAACTGAACTTAAAGATTAAAATTTCTCTCTCTATATAACAAAATCTAAAATAAGTAAAAATAACCAGGAGGGGGGGGGGGACTCGATATGCAGCCATCTCCTCGTGCTAAGTTCTGGGTTGTTTTAATAGTTAAAAAAAAGCGAAGAGCTGCAAGGGGAAGCGCCCGTGTAAACGCGTGGTCGCAATGATGAGTCTATTGAGAGGAGTGGAGACGCGCGTGATGGCGCTCTAGAAAAAGGGGAAATTTTTTATTTTCCGGGATAATGTTAAGTAAAACATTTTTTTTACACGCAGGGAAGTTCATTTCATCCACCCATAGCTTTAAATAAGATGTATTAATTTTTTTTAAATGCGTTATTATTAATTTTGTGAAAAAATTGGCAAAATTTCGAAATTTCAAAGTGATTTGGGCACCTGAAGATATTAATTGATTTAGCTCATATTTTGTACTGTCAATAAGCATTGTAGTCCCCAACTATTCCCACCATAGGCGTTTTCAATTTCCGAAATTCGTGTTTTTCGCTCCACCCTAGTGGCCAGCACGGCGTTGCCCGTGACAGTGCTTTACGTGGGGTCAGGTGACTACTGCTCGCTAACCCCCGGTGATTGCTGCGAATTCCCATTTGGCAACCTATTGGATAACAGTCATCACCGAGTTGTCAAATACGGCCAAATTCGAATTGCGAAGACATCCAATCGGCGGGACGTCAGAATCTCTTCCGAAAACATATTTAATTGAAAAATTATTAGAAAATCAAAAGGTATCTATCTGGTGTAAAGTTTTCCGCAGACTTAAAATCCGTTGAAATTTTCAATCTTTAACGATCCCAAATTTACAAAAAAGAATTATACAACGAGTCTTAATTTTTTTTCCTTTCCTTCGCTGGAATCCGGTTTCTTGAACACAATCGAGGTCAAATTCGTAGGGGAAAATATGGAAGTTACAGTTAAAATTTTATTTAAAGAAAATCATATTTTTAGGTATCGATCTAATGTGAAATTTTTCGCAGATTTCAAATCCGTTGAAATTTTTACTCTATCTTTAACGGCTTAAGATATAGAAAAAAGAATTAGATAACTCCAGTTAAAAGTTTGTTTTTTATCGTCTGCTGGAAAATCATTCCTCAAGCGCAAAATGAAAACGGAAAAATAAATTTACAATCTGCGATCTATGCTGTTGCATTCACTACTTAAATTTCATAAAAATCATTTTAAAATGTTCCAGATTGAATTTTTAAAAATCGCCGCGACCCCAAGCAAAACATTCGGTCTAACTGTGTGCTAAATCCCATTACTGTAAGTGCCATAGATTCGTCAGGACTTTGTTTTCTGTGCGTAAACACTTTCCCTATATTAGAGATAATTACTCAAATGTTTTAACATGAAACTTGCCTAAACATACAAGCAAAGAAATTTCAAATAATGTATTCCCTAAAACAAAATATGGCGCATCAACTTTGGAACATGACACTAAAATAAGTTTAATCGATAGAAACAGGTTGAAAATATGCAATGTACAAACACCGCTTTCTGATGTATATTAGGTATATATAAAACCAATAATTACCATTTCTATGTTTAAATTGTTCCCATTATAATTGGCGTCAAATAAGCCCCCAAATGATCTATGCAATTCAAAAAGACATTGTTATAAAATTATATCTTACGGCTGAAAAATGGCTAGATTCAATTTGAATGTGGGCAACTTGAAGTTATATAAAATCTAGAATATTCGGCATTTTTCTTCATTTTTTTTAAAATCTGATTAATATTATCTTGGGTTTGAAAACTTACGATACGTTTCGGTTCAATGATACCAAACTCAGATTTAACGAATTGTCAATATTTATTTCAATAAAAATAGATTAAAAACAGTTACAAATGTAAAGTTGAATAGATATAAATAAGTCAATAAAGACTGGTTTAAGAAATAAAGTGACAACCATAGACCAAGTACTAAAAACCTTGAATGCACTTGGAGTTTCTTCAAAAAGTCATCCACAAAGCCAATTTACTTTTTCTTCCTTTTGGATTTTGTTTCCTTGTCCGAATCATCAGACTTTGATTCCTTATCGGAATCGCCAAGGGATTCGGGTGGCAATTGAACTCGTGCCGCAAAATAGCTTCTCAAAGTCATCCCTGTATCTCGAGGTTCCTTCGATTCATCGTCATCACGGTCAATAGTCAAGTCCCGAGTCCCCTTCGAAACACTCGAAGCTTCAGAAACCGAACTCTTGCTCGTGTTCTCTTCGTCAGAAACCTCGTTTTCGCGATCACATGCGTCAGCGGTGGTCAGCATCGGACCATCATATTTGAATTGAACCGGGTGCTTTGGCCTTACCGAGACTTTCAGTTCACCGTCCGGGCGATCCAAGAGGGTTTCCTTTTCCTCGACTTTCCTTTCACGCGATTGTCTATGTTGCATTTTCTTCAGAGGAGACTTGCTCTCGGACCTCGGCCGAGACGGGGACCTGCCTTTCCCCATCAACCCCTTCAATGGAGACTTTTTTCTCCCACTCGCCTTGGATGTCCCGGCTGGATTGAAATTAGGTGTAAACGTGCCTTTATCGGTCGACTGGGAGGGACATTCGTCCTTGCTATCGGTGCCCTTCAAAGTCTGGTACGAAATAGCGTTCACATTCAGAGACTGCGGCAACTTAACCGCAACTCCTTTCGATGCTCCAGCTGAAGTTGAAGGTTCCATTCCCTCTTCGGCAGGCCTTTCTTCTGGAGGAGTAGCATGTCTATCCGACTCGGAAGTGTCGCTCTCTTCCAAGGGTTGGTACTTTGCAACTTTGATAGTACCCCTCTCCCTGGAGCTTCTTCTCCTGTCACTTTTGTCGCTCTTGTCTTTCTTTTGTGACGACATGACCTGTAAAAGCATTAACCAATAATTCTTAGAGTATACGTCTACCGGCAACTAAAATGCTTCTTCGGCATTTAAAATATAAAAACAATATTTTTCCACAAGACATTTTCTACCGGTTTAAATGTAGGTGGTGTTTGCTCGACGATCGAGTTCGTTGTACGTATTACGAGCTCGAGCCAAAAGTACTTTAAAATAGAAAACAGGTCAATATGGAATAAGGATAAATTACCCAAGTTAGTTCTTCATTAATTTCACTGGTAAATTATGCGCAATATTAATTGCCCACTGCAATCAATTACTTTAAATTTCCAATCACTCATCAATTTTCGCGAAAACTAATATATTTCTACACAACAGCTTGGATAAGAGTAAATTTTGATATCAAGCTGGCATTGAGTAACCTCAGTTTGTATAACCCTCTATGTGGTTTCAACGAGATACAACTTGTCCAATATTGCAAATGACGAGACATTCCGTTCTTCAAGATTTTGCCAATATCTTTTATGAAGACGGGGTCAAAATCTAGTCAGCTTTTTAATGACGAGATACCTCGTCAGGGAAACCACCAGGAGGACTAACCTAGATTTCTTAAATTAGTATCATTAGTTCTAAAATGTAGCAATAAGTGCATTTTAGATAGAGTTCACTTTTGCAATAGTCTAATCTAAAAGAATCGTAATCGACACTGGATGAGTTATCATGTGTATTTCACAACCTTAATTTATAGCTATAACAACCGACTACTAAGTAGACTGACCCATGACCAGATGCCTTCTCGTTGGAGCCGTTCTAGTGTGACCCAAGCGAGAAGATAGATAACCTTATGGTTGGTTGTTAATTAAGGTTTTGACGGCGCAAGTACCACTTGATCAAGCTGCGCCAAACACAAGACAACATTAAGTAAAACATGTAACAAAAAGATTGGTAAGATCACTGGTAGGGGAGGAACGCTTGTGTCTCCCAGATCGAGACGTACCGCGTTTAATAGAGAGCATGTTCACCAAAGACAGTAGCCCCTATGGAAAAGAAAAATTTTACCAGGATTCCTCGGATCCGTGAAGCCTGTATACACTTAAAGGAAATGTGGCCCTGAAGGCGATAACCTTGCGAATTAAATCCTAGAAAGGTAGTAAGCACAATAGGGTAAAGACTACCATGCCAAACGCAAAATACTGCATGGATATTTCCCATAGGTGATATTTTATTTTACCAACGGAGAAGCACTCTACCATCACTTTAATAACTATTCCGAGAGAACAAAATCAGTATTTGTTATACCACAAATAACTAAACCTTCCCCCCCATTTCTGCTTACTTATTTCAGAACTTCTAACCAACCGTGTGCCTGATTGTAATAAAGGCAATTTACTTGGACAAAATGAACGAAGCAAATACAAAAAGGTAATAATTTAACTTTTAAGGGGTACATGTGCGTACGCTTTGAATTTTAAGAACTGATAGTTTGCCTGATAACGTTATAGAGAACTCAACCTACAAATTTCAATTGTTTTTATAAAATATCGACAAAGTGGTCTACTTTTTAAGAGATCACAACAAAATACAGCACTTACGATTACTAGAATTCTCCAAGAAAGTAGATCACAGAAGCCTCATCACATTAATAATTACACAATATTCAGTTATATATAGAACTGAATGATTGAATGTGGCGAAAATGAGCACATTAACGTCATAGTCTCTTGCTTTCACTTCTTTGGAAATAACTTTTTTTAGCTCCATTGCGGCTTAGTTGGTTTGCCCAATCCATCAGCAGCCTGCAGGTAGTAAGAAATTTTAACTAACGTCGCATTGGAGTATCACAATGGACTATTGGTGACGGTCCGGAATAAATTCCCAAGGGCTTGTTTATTGGTTGGTTCCAGGATTTTATGGCACGAGGGGCATATTTGGCCATGCAAAATCCCCAAGGAAAAGATCCGAGGATCACACCACGTAACTTTGAAGCACGGTCGGATGACGAGGCAACACCTGAGCACACACTCCACCTCTCCAAACTTCCACACCACACCTTCGTCATCTGACCGTGGTTCAAAATTACGAGGTGTTATCCTCGGATCTTTCCCTTGGGAGATTGATCCCGGACCTTCATCAATACCCGTTGTGTTGCTCTAGTACGACGTTAACTAAAAAAATTAAAAAAATCCACACCACGCCAACGTGAGGCAACGAGTGATTTAACCTGAACCAGCTCCCTTTGTACACGTTGGGTTGGTGTGGAGAATGGGGTGCCAGCTCAGGTGTTGCTTCGCCATCTGACCGTGGTTCAAAATTACGAGGTGTTGTCCTCGGATCTTTCCCTTAAGGGACTGATCTCGGACCGTCGTCAATAGCCCGTTGTGTTTCTCTAGTATGACGTTAACAAAAAATTACCAATTACCCTTTCTACACGAAGGTATTTGGTTGGATTCGAACTCGTAACACTCCGGTTGCTAATTTCTTCCTCTTTCAAAAGGCCTACTGTCGGGTAAAATGGTAATGGTAATTTTAGTTAACGTCGTACTAGAGCAACACAACAGGCTATTGACGACGGTCCTAGATCAGTCTCTTAAGGGAAAGATCCGAAGACAACACCTCGTAATTTCGAACCATGGTCAGATGACGAAGCAACACCTGAGCTGGCACCCCATTCTCCAAACTTCCACACCAATCCAACGTGAGCACTTTCGGCCACGACAGATTTAAGGTGCACCAGCCGCCTCTACACCATACGCTTACAAACATCCATGCCCGGACCCATATTCGAACCAGAAACCTACCGATCTAGAGGCTAACACCTTAACCACTTTGACGGTTGGTCGCCATGGAGAAGGGGGCAAAGGGATTGGGGAATAGAAAAATGGAATGAAAACTAAAAAAGATGGCTTGGTATATCGTGAGCGTGACACCCGTGTTTACTAAAGACAGTAAACCCCATGTGAAAGGAAAAGATCGCTAATGTACCTCGTTTAGTGAAAGTCGTACACATCTAAACGAGATGTGCCCCTGGGAATCAATCAAATTTGGTATCTTCTGAAGTTTCTAATTTGTTTTAATTGTGATTAAAATAAGTATGTAGTATGCGATGATGGCAAATGTAAGTTGAGTTTGAAATACAATTAAAGTTATCAGCTTTTGAAGAATATGCAGCTGTATATTCGTGGTATCTGATTTTTGATTGAAATGCACGGATGAGATACTTCTGTACATTCTCTGTTCGCTCGTAAGATCACAAAAAGTGTACGTAGATTTAATAAATGAATAAAGATCTTTGATAACCTGGATTCTATTCTCCGTCAATAGCATAGTTTTCGACTGTGTAGAGTGAATTCCCCCCGAAAAAGCAATCTATTCAATGTCGTATCCAGATGACAAAATGGCGACTCCTTGCTAGGCTTGATTGTTTCTGAACAGAAGCGCCTATTGAAAGCTGTGAATATGCCTCCCAAATGAGATGCTAATTAAAGGCTGTAAGATTTCAATACCGGAGAGTATTGTTATGTAAATTCACCGTAGTCTGTCACGTACAGACATTTTAATCAACCAAATCAACGACAAACAAATGAGTGCATCTTTACGTTCATCTTACTAATCACACTACTCTAAACATTTAGGGGATACTGAGAATTTGATATAAAATCAATCTCTGAACTACAAACATGGTATGAAAATTAAAAAGGTTTTTAATAAAAAATTTCGTTTTTTTTTAACTGTGAGATACATATTATTTTTATGCGACTTCGAAAAACGTGTTTCTAACATTATCTTGTTATAGGCGTTTCTGCTCAACAAAATATATGTCGTGATAGTGTTTCTTCGGCGATATGCGTTTCCTATTGTATTCTAAACGTCACCTGATGTTTTCCCGATTGATTTCTGCTCGTCGCCAATAAAAATTCCAAATGAATTCCGAATAGAATTGATACAGAGGCTGTTCACACATTTTTTAGACAATGTATATTGTATTCACAAAACTAAATTACATATTCTTGTGTTTTAACTGTTCTATTTGATAGCCCTTATACTGAACTATCTTTCGACACCGTAATTTCCAGGATAATAATGTCTTTTGAAGTGTCAGAAGAGGTATTCTATCCCATTCCTCCTGAACAGCTTTCCAGAGTCCTGTAAGGGTTGTGGGACGACGTTTGGATAATGCAGATTTTAAAGTCCGAAAGCACAAAAATCCATAGGTGAAACATCGTGAGATTTAGTAGGGATATCAGTGAAGTGTATGGCCTTGATACCGGATTTTTGTTCCATTTCTTTTAGGATATTTACAGTAGATTTTAATGTGTGACTGCTAGCTTTGTCTTGACGGAGTTCCACAGATTGATGGCACTGTGGGTCAAGCGATGGTATTTCATTCAGAAAAATTGCCGATAAAATATGTTCTTGATAGTATTTGGAGTTAATCTTGACATTTTTTTCAACTCTCTTTATTTTCAACTTACCATTATATGAAAAACCAGCAACAATCATGAATCCCTTAGAAAACCTTTCTTTCGATTCTGTGAACCATGTACTTATATTTTTCCCCCCTTTTATGAAATTAAATGGCTCTTTTTTTTTACTGCAATCATTTAAATACACCCATGATTCATCTATTGTGACAATTTTTTTCCCATTTTGCTTTCTATAAGTATTTCTCATAGAATTCGGCAGCGTGTCCTGCGTTCAGCGATATGCTTTGGAGAAAGACGATGCACCTTGCGTTTTTTTGCTTTTTTAATATTTAAATCAACGTTTATCATTTTGTTTACAGTGGACACCGAGTATTTTAATGATTTTGCAACTGTCCTTTGACTAGGCGGATTTTCTTTTAACATTAAACAACGTACCTTTGCAATAGTCGAAGATGTCCGTTTCTTCCTTGGATACTTGATTGGAATTTTTGTCCCACTTGAGGCTCCAATTTGACGTTTTTTTCCTTTTTTGTTGACAATATTACCTATCGACGCTTTAAATATCACAAAAATATGACTCTCACATCGTTTTTGGATAACGGAATCTGAATATTTCTCTTCAGAAAGAGCATAAATATAGCCTTCGAACCACTGCTTCGTCAAAAACGCCATTTTGAATAAAAACAAACCTCTCAAGCCCCAGACGATAATTTTGACTTTTAAAAACATAGTACAACTGCAATTATTTCTTTTGCAGCAAACGATTTTTTATTACCGCTAACCAAAATCGTCTAAAAAATGTGCGAACAGCCTCTATAGTTGATTGGTTCACTTAAATTACTCTTATGTCCCAAATTATTTTTACATACCCAAAAATAATTATATTCCATGAAAAACCCAATCGATGTAATCTATTTTTACAGAGAATGTGTAAAAGACAAGCCTAATTATAATTGTAAAATCAAAAATGTTTAAACGGTTTCTGATATGCAAATCAAGGCGTTACGTCACAGACGGTGAATCAAGCGCTTTGCGCAAAGTGATTATCTGAGTGAATTTATGCAATACGGTGTTTGATTTCAGTGTGTAAGGACTCGGAAACGGTTTGTTATAGTTCCGAAGTATCATTTCTAGCAAATTTGTTATAAATGTAACCTTTCGGTGGAGTGGTCGTTCACGGTAAGAAGGCGATTTGTCGCCAAATATGGTAACCTTCACCTTTTGCGGATTTACTTCACATCTGCCGTTTTTGTTATGGCAACCCTATCTGCTGTTACGGAATTCGGCCGCCATCTTGATTTGGCGACAAAAATTAGTTGGCGACAAACGTCTTACCGTGAACGACCACTCCACCAACCTTTCATTCCCGCGCAGAAAAATGTACACTGTAGCGAAATTATACTTTTAATCGCATCGAATTTATTTATAAACCAATTTATAAATAATTATACCATACGAAAGAGTGCATTCTAAGGTTAGTTCTCAGGTCAGGTTAGTTCAAAGTTCTCAAATTTAAAAAATATGAAGCGATAGATGAGTTTTAGTTTTGTATAGGAAATTATGATCTATAAAAAATACGAAATTTGTTTGACCAACTTTAAACGTATCGAATTTATATATTAACCAATTTTAAAAATAATTTTACCGTAAGAAAGAGTACATTCTAAGGTTTTCCTTGATGTTTTCAAATTTAAAAACTAATAGAAAAAGCTATAGATGATGAGTTTTAACAAAAAAATAACAAAATAATTCCGATTTTCCCGAATTTCAAAAAAGAGAGATATTATCAGAAACCAAATTGAAATTTCTAAAAAAACTCGGCGAGTTACAAAATTGGACGTTTAGAGGTATTCTAGAAAAAACTCACGGCTGAAGACTAAAAATTTGTACGTGTTTTACTAACTCGCGTTAGAAATTCCGTTTTTTTTTTACTTCAACACTTAATGCACCCTAAATTTATTCGTCTTGTTCCCTGTACAATTTTGAACAAACCATGTCAATATTGTAATATTCTGATCCGTACTTTCTCTGGAATCCGTCTAAGAATCGAGCAGAAAAGCACTCTGCAGTCTTTTTTTTTTTTTTTTTTCAGTAAACAGTATAACTACTTTATATTTGACTGGCACAATTACCGGCGTTACTCAGGTTGAAATGGTTAACTAATTTCCGCTTTAGTTAATAAATGGTTATTCCTATTCATCGCATGTAACAACCACTCTAATAAAGGTAGACAATTATATGAAAACTTGGGAAATTGTATATTTAACATGTCCTTTAACATTTTGCCTTTTTGTAGAAATTACAATTTTTAGTAAGAAAATTCCCTAGAGTGTGCCAATGTTACCCAGAATAGTTCAGAGTATGCATATAAATTAATTGTATGATATTCAAGAACAAGAATTACCTAAAATTATCAAACAATTAATAAAAATGTCTTTAAAATTAATATTAAACCATTTCTTACCATTATTATTTATTTAAAGAAAATCACATTGAAAATCCAAAAATACATTTAAAAAAATTTGGAATAAACAGTAATTTTGTGCTCAGATGGCAAAATGTTATGTCACTTTTTTAATTTTTTACCAATCAGAAATTTTAAGATTCAACATGTGGTTCTGTGGTTTTAGATTTATTACAATCCCCCCCCCTCACTTTTTTTTCCTCATAAACTGAAAGACTCAAGACATTTTGCCACCTTCTAAACATTAACAAACCAGACTCCAGGATGGGACGCGACTTATAACATTTTGCCATCCGAGCACAGAATTAATACATCAGTTTTTTTACAAAATAGATTAGAATCTAACGGACAGATTTAAAAAAAAAATTAAATGTTACAATTTAAAAGGACTTTTTCTGTATATTTTATTTATGTTATATTCTCTTTATCGTCAGTCTCGCATATTTCATTTTTATATTTATTTTTTAAAAAATTAAGCACTTATTCTTTTGAATAACTTATTTTTCAGCAGCACTGTTAAAATAATCCAAGTAATATAATGCTCAATATACCTTCCAGCTACTCTAAACTATCAAATTATGCTCGATTTAGGTAGTATAATTACTCAAATGTTTTTAACCTTAAACTTGCCTAAATAAGCAAGCAAAGAATTCTCAAATAATGTATTACCTAAACAAAATACGGTGTATCAAATATAGAATATCGTATTAAAATAAATTTAATGAATAGAATGTACAAACACCGCTTTCTTATTTATACAGGAATAAATAAAACCAGTAATTACCATTCGTATGTTTAAATTTGCCCCATTAGGATTGGCTACAAATAAGCACTGAAATTATCTATGCAATACAAAGAAGAAACTATAGTAAAATTATATTTTATGACTGCAAATTAGTAAGATTCAATTTGAATGTAGGGAACTTCAAAATACTAAACACTCCAGATTTTCTAGTTTCATTTTTTTTTCTTTTTAATCCAAGATTAATTTTACCTTAGGTTTAAAAACTTACGATGCCTTTCGGTTCAACTAAACCAAACTAATTCAATTGTCAATATATTTATTACAATAAAAGTATATTAAAAACAGTTACAAATACAAAAGTTGCATAATGGATATAATAAGTCAATAAAGACCGGTTTAAAAAATAGTGACAATCCTGGATCAAGTACTAAAAATTCTGAATGCACTTTGAGTTTCTTCAAAATGTAAAGCCAATTTACTTTTTCTTTCTTTTGGATTTAGTTTCCTCGTCCGAATTCTCAGAGGAAATGGATTCCTTATCTGAATCCTCACGGGACTCTGGTGGCAATATAACACGTGCAGAGACAGAGCTTCTCAAAGTCATCCCTGTAGCTTGGGGTTCCTTCGATTCATCGTCATCACGGTCAATATTCAAGTCCCGAGTCGCTCTCGAAACACTCGAAGCTTCAGAAACCGAACTCTTGCTGGTACTATCGTCATCAGATGCGTCGCGTTGAGGAACTCTCAAGTCTTCGTTGGTCAGCTTCGGACCATCATATTTGTATTCAACCGGGGACGGCTTTGTCTTTAATGCGACTTTCTTATCACCGTCCGGGTGATCCAGGAGGCATTTCTTTTCCTCAACTTTACGCGCACGAGTTTGCTTCTGTTGCAATTTCTTCAGCGGAGACTTGCTCTCAGACCTGGGCTGAGACGGGGACCTTCTTCTCCCCATGAACACCTTCAATGGAGACTTCTTTCTCACACTCGCCTTGGATGCCCCGGCTGGATTGAAACTGGGCTTAAACGTGTCTTTATCAGTCGATTGTGAACGACGTATGCCCTTGCTATCGGTCACCGATAAAGTCTTGCACGAAGTATCGGTCCAACTCAAAGAAGGTTTCATCGCAGTTCCTACACCAGTGGGGTTCACTGCTCCAGCTGAAGTTGAAGGTACCATTCCCTCAGCTGCAGGCTTTTCCTCAGGCGGAGTAGGGAGTCTCTCCGACTCGGAAGTATCGCTTTCTTCCAAGGGTATGTACTTGGAAAATTCCAGAGTAGCCCTCTCCCTGGAGTCGCTTCTCCGGTCACTTTTGTCGCTTTGGTCTTTCTTTTGTGACATGACCTGTAGAAACACAAACAAAGAATTCTTAGAGGTATACATCTACCCAAAACTTACAAACATTTCTCCACAAGACATTATCTACCAGATTAAATGTAGGTGGTGTTTGCATGACGATAGAGTTCATTGTATGTATTATGAGCGCGAGCCGAAGGTACTTTAAAAATAGAAAACCGAGGCCAATATGGAATACGGATAAATTATCCAAGTTAGTTCTTCATTAACTTTCACTGGTGAATTATTCACAATATCAATTACTTGTAGTTTCCAATAACACATAAATTTTCGCAAAAAATAACATATTTCCCACCACAGTTAGACACGAGTAAATTTTAATTACAAGTTAACATTAAATTACATAACCCTCGATGTCGTTTCGACGAGATACATCTTCTCCAATATCTTACCAATTTTGCTCATGACAAAATATCCAGTCCAAGATTTTGCCAATGTATTTTATAAAGACGAGGTCAAAATCTAGTCAGTTTCCTAATGACAAGATATCTCGTCAACATAACCACCATTTATTTTTAATTCTCGATTCTGCATTTGTTACACAAATAACTGGAAAAAAACCCTTTATGCTTACTCATTTCAGAGTTTCTAACCAAACGCGTGCCTTATTGTAATAAAAGCAATTATTTCACTTAGACAAAAAGAACGAAGCGAACACAGCAAGATAATTTAACTTTTAAGAGATACATGTACTGTGCGTACACTTTAAACGTTAAAAAGAATTCAACTAACAAGTTATAATTGTTTTTATTAAATATAGACTGAAAGTGGCCTTTACATTTTAAGAGAATACGAACACTTTAAAAAAACAGCACTTACGATTACTCGAATTCTCAAAGACAGTGATAGATCACAGAAGCCTCAGCACATATAAATGATTTCACAATATTCAGGTATATATAAAGAGCAGCTGAATGGTAGAATGTGGCGTAAAATGAGCACATTAACGTCATAGTCTCTTGCTTTTTCTTCTTTGGAAATAACAACTTTTTTTTAGCTCCAATGCGGCCTAGTCGATTTGCTCAATCCATCACCAGCCTGCAGGTAGTTAGGTATTTTGATTAACGTCGCGCTGAAGCAACACAATGGACTATTGATTACGGTCCGGAATCAATTCCGAAGAGTTGGTTCTAGAATTTTATGGCACGAAGGCCGTATTTGGCCATGCACAATCCCCAAGGAAAAGATCCGAGGAAAACACCGCCGACCACCCAGTATAGTGGTTAAAGTGTTAGCCTCTAGATCGTAAGGTTCCTGGTTCGAATCCGTGTCCGGAAATCGATGTTTGTAAGCGTATGGTGTAGAGGCGGTTGGTGCACATTAAATATGTCGTGGCCGAAAATCCTCACGTTGGGTTGGTGTGGAAGTTTGGAGAGTAGAGCGTCAGCTCAGGTGTTGCTTCGTCATCTGACCGTGGTTCAAAATTACGAGGTGTTGTCCTCGGATCTTTCCCTTAAGGGACTGACCCCGGACCGTCGTCAATACCCCGTTGTGTTGCTCTAGTACGACGTTAACTAAAATTACCATTACCAATTACCTCTAGATCGGAAACTAGACAAAATTCAAACTTCCACACCAATCCAACGTGAGGCAAGGTTTGGCGTTTAATCTAATTGGTTGGTACTTGTATTTACGTCACACTGAAGAAACTCAACAGCCTATAGGCGAAGATTCGGAATCAACTCCGAATAGAAAGATCAGTGAACAACACTTTGTCAGATGATGATTTAATCTAATTGGTAATTAATAGGTAATTTTTAGTTAACGTCGTACTAGAGCAACACAACGGGCTATTGACGACGGTCCGGGATAAGTCCCTTAAGGGAAAGATCCGAGGACAACACCTCGTAATTTTGAACCACGGTCAGATGACGAAGCAACACCTGAGCTGGCACCCCACTCTCCAAACTTCCACGCCAACCCAACGTGAGGACTTTCGGCCACGACAGATTTAAGGTGCACCAGCCGCCTCTACACCATACGTTTACAAACATCCATGCCCGGACCCGGATTCGAACCAGGAACCTTCCGATCTAGAGGCTAACACCTTAACCACTATACCGGTTGGTCGGCTAATCTAATTGGAGATTATTGTATTAAGGTGGCCGTGGTAGCTCGGTTAGAAAAGCAACGAATTAGCAACCGGAAGATTGCGAGTTTGAATTCAACCAAAGCTCGCGTTTACAAACAGGCTGGTGCACGGTAAATCTGTCATAACCTAAAATGTCGTCACGTTGTCGTGCTGAGGCAGTTTGGAGATTGGGGTGCCTGCCCAGATGTGAACTCGTCATCTGACCATGGTTCAAAATTACGTGGTATTGTCCTCGGATATTTCTTTTCGGGATGATGTTAATTAAACTAGCTACCTACCTTAATCTAAGTGGTGTTGAGCAATCAACTGTGACTTTTCAATTCGGGCAGTTAAATAATTTACGTCGAGTTGAACCAAAACAACAGGCCATTCTCGAAAGTCCAGTGATGAACCACGAAAAGAAAGATATGAGGACAACGTTTTGTCATATGACCGTGGTTCAAAATTATGTGGTGTTGTCCTCTGATCTTGTACTTGAAGGATTGATCCCAGATTGTCGTCAATAACCCGAAGTGTTACTCTTGCCCGACGTTATTTAAAATATTTACCTACCGAGGACAACATCTCGCAATTTTGAAACACGGTCTTATGAGAAGTCAATGAGCTAGCACGTCAATTTGAAAGATAGGAAGGTATTAAATTGACTTCACACTGTATCAGCACAACGGGCTATTGGCAACGACTCGGGATCAAACCCGGAGTAACATCAATTTGGAAGGTAGGTAATTTAGTTAAAGTCGTACTGGAGCAACACAGCGGGCTATTGACGACGCCCGGGATCATTCGCAATGAGAAATATCTGCGGAGAACACCACGCAATTTTGAACAACGGTCAGATGACGAGGCAAAATCCGAGTTAACATCAATTCGGTAGTAAGTAATTTTAGTTAACGTCGTAGTAGAGCAACACAATGGGCTATTGACGACGGTCCGGGATCAATCCCTTAAGGAAAAGATCCGAGGACAACACCTCGTAATTTTGAACCACGGTCAAATGACGAAGCAACACCTGAGTTGGCATCCCACTCTCCAAACTTCCACACCAACTCAACGTGAAACATCAATTCGGAATGCATTTTTTCGAATACTTATTAGAGAAATGCTGAAATCGCGCATCTGAAAAGCAAAGCAACTGAAGTCGCGTGTATGAACACATATCACTGTAAAATCACTTCCGCTTCCTATATTTGTCTTGACGTGGTGTGGAAATTTGGAGAGAGTATGGTTCCAGTTCAGCTGTTCCTTCGTCATCTAACCGTGGTTCAAAACTACATGGTATTGTCCTCGGATCTTTCCCTTAGAGGATTGATCCCGGACAGCCGTCAATAGCCCATTGTGTTGCTCTAGTACGACGTTAATACCAACATGCCTACCTATATTTGGCTTGACAGAAACTATCTTAACACTTTCGCTGACGGTCACGTAAAATTGGGTTTTTGCCACCAGAAGCCGACTTAATTTTTGTTACAAATATGATTGAAAAGTGCGCCAATACCAAAATAGATTGACGAAAGCTCAGCCAACAAATAAATGAAAGCTATAAATTCGAAAGCACATAACTTTACAACTATCTTATAACATTTACTCCACGCCAACACCTAACATGTAATGCCAATTGAAGTGGAGAATAAATGTTGAGGCGCAGCTCTTCCCGCGCGAACGCGTGACTGGCTACTGAGACATCACTGCACACCACGCGCTGCCGCGAGATCAACAGAGAACGTGTTAATCAGAGCCGTAGTAACCAGGTTGGAAGAGTAACAGTTTAGCAACCGGAGGGTTGCGAGTTCAAATTCAACCAAGACCGTCGTCTACAAACAGAGCTGGTGCATGGTGAATCTATTGTGGCCTCAGATGTCTTCACGATGGCGAGGTGTGGATGTTTGGAGAGTGCGTTTCCAGCTCAGATGTGACCTCGTCATCTGATCGCGGTTCAAAATTAAGTGGTGATCTGTCCCTGCGGATGTTATTTCGGACAGTCTCCAATAGCCCGTAGGGTTACTCCAGTTCGACGTCAATTAAAATAACTATAACTAACTTATTGACTATGGTTAGAAAAAAACTTGGTGTTGTCCTCGGTCCTCACAACTAAATGTGGCTTTATAGCTTGGTTTTGGAGTTTTATGGCGCCAAGGGCCATATTTGGCCATGCTGCGCAAGACACTATACCAAGTAAATTACACAATACATACAATCTCTACTATTACAAAAGGAGGTGTTTGTTTGTCTGTCTGTTTGGGGCCGCAAATACCTGACGATTCTATGGCGCTTACAGCAATGAGATTTGACACACAGGCAGTCCGAATTTTTGCAGTTTTTGGGTCGCGGCGAGTTTGAAAATTCAATCTAGAAGATTTTTAAATGAATTTAATAGTTTTGTTCTCCATCGGTTTTTCAACGCCTTTCTTCCGCGAAAACAGGAATACCCCAATCTTGACTTTTTCTACTCACGTGATCTAGCCGTCAGCCTTGGAACCATGCCAAGTTTTTTTCATCACGGAGAACTCTCAGAAAATAATTTTTTCGTTTCCGCTTTGATTTTGCACGGAGGAATGATTTTTCAGACAGACGATAAATCTTTTAAATGGAGTCACAGTTCTTTTTTTCTATCTCCTAGACCATTAACGATAGAGTAAAAATTTCAACGGATTTGAAATCTGCGGGAAATTTCACTTTAGATCAATACCTAAAAATATGATTTCCTTTAAATAAATAATTTTTTAATTGAGTGAAACAGATTGCATCTTCTTCTCTTCGTGTTAAAAAAAAAGAAACAGATTACATTTCCTGTTCTACTCCATTTCAGGGAATGAGAACAAAAAATAAAAAACATTTTGACTGGGATTGTTAATTCTTTTTTGTAAAATCGGAATAGCTAAAGATAGATTAAAAATTTCAACAGATTTGAAATCTGCAGAAAATTTTACACCAGATTAATAAATTACATCACTGGCACGGGCAACGACGGGCTAGCCACGCAGTGGCTAGTATCAAGTAATTGACACACACACACATTGAAAGCTTTACTGACACGGAAAAAAGAAACTTTTAAATTCTTAATGTGTTAAACATTGGTTTTCTATCATTTTCTACTAACATTTTATACTGCATGCTTGTGTTTTCGTAAGTAAAAATATTGTTACATTTTATATTTACTCACACGGAAGAGAGAAACACACCCAGGGAATGCATCTGGCAAGGAATCGAACCTGCTCTGCCAACAATTCGAAGGTTGCTAGCACAGTGGGCACCCCCACTGAGCCACGAGGGATTTAACGTCCACCAATCCCCCTCGGACACTACGGTGTTTAGTTGAATTCTACAGAATGAGCCAGTGAAAAGAAATAGTAATTTGGAAATTTTTAATTAACGTCGTGCTAGAGCAGCACAACGGGCTATTGACAACGGTCCGGGTTCGATCCCCTAAGTGAAAGATTCGAGGACAACACCACATAATTTTGAACCAAGGTCAAATGACGTGGCAACACCTGAGCTGGCACCCCACTCTCCAAACTTCCACATCAACACAACGAGAGGAATTTCGGCCACTATAGATTTCAGGAGTACAAGCCTCCTCTACGCCATACGTTTACAAACATCCATGCACTGACCTGGATTCGAACTAGGAACCTTGCGATCTGAAGGCTACCATCTTAACCATCAGACCGGTTGGTCGGCGAAAAGAAATAAAGAAGTCTGACGAATTTATTCCGAGGAAGAAACCAATATAATAGTTTCAAATTATTCTATTCAAGGAAAGGATCAATAGGAATTTTTCTAAACGTTAAAAGAATCCACTGATCCTTTAGAAAGATGTGGGTACGTAGGTATTTTACTGGAGAAACTGGACTGTACAAACCGTCGCAGAGGAGCAACACAACGGGCCTTTGAGGACTGTCCAAGATCAATCCCCCAAGGGAAAGATCCGAGGATAACACCAAGTAATTTGAACCACGGTCAGATGACGAGGCAACACCAGAGATAGCATCCGTCTCTACCAACGTAAGGACATTTGAGACCACGACAGATTTAACGCTCACCAGGCCCCTTTGTAGACGACGGTCTTTGGTTGGAAACGAACTCGCAACCCTCCGATCGCTTATACGTTACTCTTCCAACCTTGCTACTGCGGCCAGAAAGATGTGGGTTATTAGGCGGGTTGTGGGGTGAAACCAACACTACACACTTTCAAATTCCGCGGCATCTGGGAGGGGAAAAGTATTTGACAGTTAACCGCATCCTCCGATATGTTTCGATTAATGACTTTCATTTGAAATTTTTAAATACAATTTACATAATCTATGATATACAGGTATATCTTCAGGCTTTTGCGTGCTTCATTTCACCATATTATAAATTTTCTCCTGGTAAGAGCAGCAGATTACAAAACCAATCAAAAATATACCGCCGGAACTATATTTCGTGATTAGCTTTGGCATCCACTTGAAAATACATAGAATGGTGTGACCAGTTTGATTCTAATCTATATATCTATATATATATATAGGATATATAACACTACCGTACGTGGACCCGAAATAGACGTTATTTGTGTATCGTCGAATGGCAACAATTAGCGTAAATAAAATAACCAAGATTTTTATAATTCTTGCTGTTTTCGAATAGCCGAAGTCAATTTCTATGTAAAATGAAGTTTCACTTTAAAAATGCACAAAAAGAACTAACCGCACGAATGAAACAGTTGAACAGTTGTTTGAACGGAGAGCTAAAAGAAATGCTGCAGATAGAGATCGCCGTGCGAATGAACAGTTGAGCAGTCATTTGAACGGAGAGCTCGACGAAGGCTTAGTTATCAACATGCTTCAAGCGAAAATATTTCTTACGTTCAAGAGCATAACTGTGGGAATTTAACAGAATTGTGCACTTTTTGCCATGCCCTTTATTTGAAATATGATCTTAATACAAGTAAAAAATTTACGAAAAGTTGTCACGATGGAAAAGTTTTCCTATGAAAACTCCAGATTTATTAAAAGATTGGCTTTGTGACAATCTGAAGGTAAAAATTATCGACAGCATATACGCGAATATAATGCAGCTTTAGCTTTTGCTTCAATGAACGAATGTAGTGATCCCGTGGTCTATCCTTTACTATTTCCGAGAGGGGAATGTGGTTGGTTTTAATGGGATGGAGCACATTGAATCGAGACGGTCAGCAAAAAGATCAAGAGTAACGCAGATTCAATATTATGCTTATAGGCTTTTTATACGCTCAGAGTTTAGCCTTCTGCACAGCAGTGGGAAATTATTCCAACAATATATCGTGGACGCATATGTGAGAACTGAAGGTTCCCGTCTAAATTACATCAGAATGAATTAGAAGGATTTAAGAGTGGAACTTTATAGTGGGCTTTTAGATGCCTTATCATCTCGAGCTGAAAATAAAAATTTGAGGACAGGCAAATTTCTAATATAGCCTTCTACTTTTCAAGGAAGTCCACGTTCCATGCAGCAAAATTACCAAGATGCAATGACCATGGTAAGAAAATTTGAATTTGTTTGTGACATTCACTTGCAATCCTACATGGCCTGAAATTTTAAAAGCAATGCCACATTTCCATAAACCTGAACATAGACCAGATATTGTCGCTCTAGTTTTCAAAATTGCCTTTTTAAAAGCATGTTAACTTTTAGTTAGGGTTGACTTTTAATCTTTTATATAAGTATCTTTTTATTGTGCTTACTTCATTTTTGGAACTGGATAACGGTTGTGCAATACGTTTGTTTTTTAGACTACGATACTTTGGATTTTGATTTTTAAAGCATATTAACTTTTAGTTTGGATATTTTTTTCAAGGTTTAGCGATACTTAATTTTGATCTTTTGTGCAATTTGTGGTTTGTTTAATTTATGCAATGTTTTGTTTGTTTCTGTATAGTACTTCGGTTTTCGTATAGTTAATTTTTATAATTTTTGTTTCGATGTCTTATGGAAAGAAAAGCGTTATTTATTTCCAATTTTAAATTTAATGTATAACATTATAAAATGAATTTATTATTATATTTTTGCTTTATTTGGTTTCCTAAAAATGTCCACAGAAATTAAAAGGTCTTTACTGTACTCAGGCCAATCTTGGATTTTAATCATTTATACAAACTAAGAACATTTATTCTATGTAGTTCTACGCTCACAGGATGATGATGTGCTCTTAGAATTACAACGTTTTACTGAGAAGCAAAGACATGTAATGTAAAGGGAGAAGCTCATACTAAACAAAAGCATAAAAACAGCATTTGTTTTAGTCGTATAACAAAACATTGTGGGGCGTACATGAAAAGAGGCCGTTTTAGCGAAAGGCCATAATTTTGTTATTATTTAATGCAATTTTGTGTTTGTTTCTGTGTTTCAGTGTCTTTTGGAAAGAATAGCAATATTTAATTTTGATAATTTATGCAATATAAAAATTAACAAAAGCATCACCTGTTACTTTTGGTTTTGATATCTTTTTGGAAGTTTAGCGATTTCTGTGTACTTGAGTTTCCGTACAGCAACATTTCCATCGTTCATTAACGCATCTGAATCAGATGCGTCAAATGTGCATAGTGTTCCACTGTTGAGTCATCTGATTTAGTCGTATGTACAACACCTTCTCCGATTCAATTTCGGAATACATAGCGACAATAAATTGATGGAACGGTACAGCTACACTCTACGTTTATGAGCGATGGCAACGGCCTTGGCGATTTTTTTTGGCGCATTTCTAAAGTCGCCAAGAAAGAATTATTTCTTAACTCTTTTTCTGTCGCAAATTTTTTTCTTTTTACAACACACTTTTTTAATACATTTCAGAACGTTTTAAAAAATATATTTTTTAAAAACTTTCACAAAAAGTAGTAAGTTTAAGCACATATCAAAACATATTTGTGAACCAGCAGAGAAACTAAGCTACAAATGTTGGGTAAGAATACCGTGAAAATTATCAATTACACTAAATACAGTGGGCATGTTGAAAAAGAAAAAGATTTACAAAAGAAAACAAAAGCAAGAAATAATACAACCTGATAACGTCAGAATTCTTCCGTAAAAAAAATAATGAATACGAAAATGGTAAAAAAAAAAAAACTCTTAATCCTTTCAAGAAAACTATTATAATAAAATAAAAATTCCACAACTGTCAAAATACAAATAAATGGACCAATGGTATCACCGAAAACGATTTAAAAGGACCAATGCAATCAAAGGAAACTTTTAAAAACAAAATAACCAATGGGAGGAAAGAAAAAATTTCAAACGAATCAATGAAATCAAACGACTTTAACGGATTTTGGAAGAACTTTCTAGTATATTCAAAATGAAAATTTAAAGTTTCCGTTTGCCGAGGTTGCCATGAAAACCACAACAAACGTAACGAAAGATGGGTTGCCTTAATTTATCGTAACTCGCTACTAGAAGCGCGCCAAAAAAAAAAATCGCCAAGCCGTTGCCATCACTCATAAACGTAGAGTGTAGCTGTACCGATGGAACATGTCTTTGCTTCTCAGTAAAACGTTGAAATTCTAAGAGCACATCATCATCCTGTGAGCGTAGAACTACATAGAATAAATGTTCTTAGTTTGCATAAATGATTATAATCCAAGATTGGACTGAGTGCAGTAAAGACCTTTTAAATTCTGTGGACATTTTTAGGAAACCAAAGAAAACAAAAATAATATCGCTTTTCTTTCTAAAAGACATCAAAACAAAAATTATAAAAATTTACTATACAAAAACCGAAGTACTATACAGAAACAAACAAAAGATAGCATAAATGAAACAAACCAGAAATTGCACAAAAGATTTTTAAAAAAATATCGCTAGACTTTGAAAAAAAATATCCAAACTGTCGTATTCTAAAAAGGAAACAATAACAAACGTATTGCACAACCGTTATCCAGTAGCAAAAATGAAGTAAGCACAGTAAAAAATTTAAATATAAAAGTTGACGCTAACTAAAAGTTAATATGCTTTTAAAAAGGCAATAAATTTCAAAAAGGATATCCAGTAATAGAGCGGCTACACACGCGCAGAAAATACGGATTCATTCAATACCGATCACGACTGTTGCCATTCGGAGGAAAGAGAATAATAATTAAACATCGCATTAAATTAATTTTAAAATTTTCAAGATTTAATTTTAAAAATCGGGCTGGTCTATAAATTTGCAAAAAAATTCGTATTACATGTGTGCCAAATTTCATTAGTGTGAATGCCATAAATTCGTCAGGGCACCCCTTACACACCCGAGACACATAAACACAGAAACTTCATTTTATAATAGTAGAGAAGATTGAATTTCAAAAGCGCGGCTTACCTTATGCGCACATATTCTATTGACACTCGATTTAAACTCCAATATCAGTACCAACGACGATATTGACAAATGTGTAAGTGCAGAGTTGCCTGACGTTACTCTCAATCGAAGATTATTCTAGATTTTTACAAAATGCATGATTCATGGCCCTGTGGTATTTTAAACCCCAATACTACCTGTATGTAAGACTCAAAAATTTTCAAAACATTTCCAAAAAAAATTAAAAAACCACTGCAGAAAATATCAATGGATATTTACAGAAGGCGATCTATGGAACCTGTAAAAATTGGTAGATACGACATCCATAACCGTTGGGTTGTGCCATACAATCCTTTTATGTTAAAAAAATTAAATGCTCATATAAATGTTGAAGTGTGTGCATCAGTAAAGAGTGTAAAGTATATATATAAATAACATATATGGAACATGATGCTGCATCCGTTAATTTACAAAGAGATGTTGTAATTCGACACGATGAAATTTTAACTTTCCTTGATGGAAGATATGTCACCTGAAACAATGTGGCGCTTGAATGAGTATTGCATGTCTGAAAAATCTCATGTTGTGCTAATATTAGCAGTTCATTACCAGAACAACAACAAATTCTTTACCGAGAAGGTCAAGAGGATGAAGCTGTTGCCCGGGCATCTGTAAGACAAACAACTTTAACTTGCGTGGTTTCGTCTTAATAGTATTGATGAAGATGCACATAGTTTTACGTACACTGATATTCCACATCATTATGTATTTGATAAAAATGAAACGAAATGGAAAAAAAGGCAGAGAAGAGGTTAGAAGATAATTGGTAGAATGGCTGTAGTTAATGTACAGGATAGTGAAAAATACTACCTACGAATGTTGTTGTTGCATTAATCAGTTGCAATGAATTTTGAGGATTTAAAAACAGTTAATGGGATAGTTTACACCACTTTCAACAGACATGCAAAGAGCTTGGGTTTCTTCAAGGAGATGAACATTGGCATAAAACATTAGCTGATGCTGTAATGATACAAATGCCAAGTTTCTTACGTGTATTATTTGCTATTATTTGTGGATTTGGGGAAGTTGAAATATTCCCGAAATTTGAATACATAAAAATTCTCTCTGCGAAGATTTTGTTCATAGATACTCTTAAGAGACTGGATCTCAATATGCACTTGCCTATATTAATGAGCTTTTAAAGGCATTAAGTTTGAATTTAACAAAACTTAAACTACCAAATTTAAATTTACCTTTTTATGGTACCTGCATCCACATATGATAGCGTAGAGGAACAAAGTAAAGCTCAGATAAACATGTATAAATTGAACATTGAACAGCGATGACAAGCTGCCTGAAAAAACACAGACTGTGGTCTCAACTTGAAGTTTTGAGACTCACGAAAAACATGCATACTTTGGATAGTGAGAGAGAGTTTTCAAGTTGGCTTCTGGGTATAGGAGAAAGCAAAAATGGGCATCATGTACAGTTACCTTCCATATGCCACCAATACAAGATCCAGTTCAGCAACTATATAACGATATAGATTTTTCTACTGTGACACCTCAACAACTTAAAAGACGAGCAATTCTGACAGTCACGAATGATTTATCTATTGAAATCAATCATCGTGTGTTATGTGCCTGGTTCAGAAGTTGTTTATGAAAGTGTCTATAGTATTGTTAGTGAAGATCCTCAAGATCAGTTAGCATACCCAGAAGAATTTTTAATAGCTTAACAACAACCGCATAAACTTAAAATTAAATGTGGAGACATGATTATGCTCCTCAAAAATTTAGCCCCTTACAAAGGATTGTGCAATGGCACAAGACTTATTGTTACCAGTCCACAAGAAAATATTGTTGAAGCAAAACGAATTGATGATATCGTTACAGAAATTTTTCCGATACCTGGCATACATCTCATACCTTCTGATGCAAATATTCCCTTTAAATTTAAACGCAAACAGTTCCCGATTCATTTAGCCTTTTCTATGACAGTCAACAAATCGCAAGGGCAAACCTTTGAAAAAATATGTCTGGATCTGACCAAACCAGTGTTTAGTCATGGACAATTATGTGTTGGTCTATCCAGGGTAAAATCTTTCAATTCTTTGACTGTTGTGTCACCAACTTCTAATATTTACAATTGTGTATATAGAAAAGTTTTATGAACAAATATGCTTCTCTAAATACATTGCGTTTGTTAATGTAGTATACAACTACAATTAACCGTTTCAAATGCATAAAAGAGAGCTAATTGCAACTGTGAAACTCTTTACATGTCTCAAGAGAGAAGGACAAAGAATCTAAATGTAGCACTTGATATGTCTCTAATGACCATTTCAACAATTGAACATCTGAGAGACTTGGCTGATTTTTGCAGTTTTGAGTTGTAGTGTATAGGTTTGTGTTTAAATAAATAAAATGTTAATAAATAATAAAATGTTTCTAAGGTTTGAAACCTCTCCTGCCATTTCTTTCAAAAACTGTGCTTTAATTGAAAGATTTACCATGCAAATATGTATCTGAAGCCAGCTACTAGTGGCTTACCTATACATACAGTAAAACATAGATTTAGCCTTTTCATTTACAAATGAGCAAATATTTTGAATATTCGTGTTTCATTCAGTTTTGATAGCTATTGCAAACCGCCGAGCGCCAGCCGGCGCAGTCCGATTAGTATCAAAGTAAAGGAATTTAATCAAAATAAAGTATTTTGATACTAGCAAACCCGTGCATACCATCTGCGCTCATATTTCTTAATTGCTGACATCTGCTAATGAAAGTGTCATTACTCACATTCAATTTTTCACATTCTATTTTTCCAAATCGAACCAAACCAACCGTGTGTCTTTCGATGGCTGAGGGAGCAAAGCAAAGACATTTTAGTGATCTCGAGTTCGTGCGCTGTGATAAGTGGTGAGGGTAGAAGAAGGCGTTTGGGGGACTCTCTCTGCTGCACCCACCACACAAACTTCTAATTAGTATAACTCGGGACTGCAAAGCGCTACAACGTCGACATTGGTCTCAAAAGAAGGCTAACATTAAGATCTGTCGATTTAAAATAAAATCTAACAGGGGAACAATAGACAAACAGTGTCCCAAAATGGTTTCCCCCCCCCCATAAGCACCTACGTGAATAAAATTGCTTCATGTTCTATTTGAATGACAAATTTGTTCTTTCGTTCCAAAAATAAATATTTTTCAATGTGAAAGAACTTTATTTTGGAGGGTAAATAAATTATTTTTTGAAAGTATGCAAGTACCCGGTTTTATCCGACTAGGTCGATTAAAACTGGGTATATGTAGGAATAATTAAAAAAACGTTGTTTTTTTACTGCTGAAATATTTATTTCTAACAATAAATTAGTACAGTGGCCTTCTCTTACACTGAGGAATATACGTGGGTTTAAAAATCACGGATCATAAGTAATTTTGAATTTAATGTGTTTGGGATGTATAGTAAATTAAATTAATTGATCAGATTTGTAAGAAGTTTTATGAACAGAAATCAAAAATAAAACTTTTATCATGTTCCTCTGCATTGCTACAGGTTTCATGCGCCCATCCTTTACATTTGAGACACTGTATCGAACCTTCCAGATATTTTGACTTGGTGTATGATTCATTACAAAAGATACAGGCTTCGTCACATTCCACGTCGTCTTCATCTGATGCCGAGGAGTCTGTTTTAATGCTGAACTTTTTCTTCCGAGTTTTGACAGTATTTTGCTTAGAAGCCTTAAAAAGTTTCTACTTTAAGTTTTTATTTTCTGGGTGTTTTTGGATTTTTCTTGTTCACCAAGCTCTCTCTCTCTCTCTCTCTCTCTCTCTCTCTCTCTCTCTCTCTCTCTCTCTCTCTCTCTCTCTCTCTCTAATTCCTACCCGGTCCACTCCGACTGCCAAGGTCCGGTTTTATTTGACTACGCCATTAATCATAAAAGAAGGCTTAGCGTATTTCAAACATGAAGCAAAACGTAGTTTAATAATTTAAAATAATAGCTGAAAGGAGGTGTTATCAGATGTTGTACTTACCTAAAACAAATCTTCAAGCAATTAGAAACTACAGAGTAAAATCGGTGGAGCAGAAATCGAACCTTTTCTACTCGAATTTTTTAAATCATCGGTCTTTCATTCAACTCCAAATAACATGGAAGCTGTCTGCAACTAGTTTCATGCGTTATTCGACAGATGGCAGCAATAATATAGCCAAAACTGTCGGGTCCCGTTTTTATCCGTCTACTCGGTTTTATCCAACTTTCACCTACATTGATGGTTGTGAAACTTTCGATTGTAGTCGAAATTTTTTTTTAATTTCCCAACGTCGGCATATAATTATCGAAAAGTCAAGCAGAAACGCACCGAATGTAGTCTATATGAAGAGCAACTTGTCAGATTTCGATACTCACTTGACGACTGAATTCTTTCACTTACATACTACACTCAAATGAATACAATGAGCTAACGAGTATTCACGTAAAACCTTGCGGCCGTGCTCCAACACAGCCTACCCAATGTTTTGCCTGGCGATACAATATTATTTTTGGTAAATTGTACCTGAGAATTTTCTTAGTACTCCTTCAAAATATTGCATTTTTAACCATCACTTGAAAAATTACAGAACTACATTTTAAGGTCGGCAAACAATTTGTTCAAGGGTTCAATTTCCTTGAGTTGGAACTCTCATCGAAACCAAGTCAATCTTTTATCAAAATGCATTGGACAAGATGTAATGGGTCTCATTAACTTTATTCGAATACTACATGTCCGTATACTAAATTTGAAAACAATCCTATTAATCATTGGCCCATTTTATTGTATTAAAAACTAATTATTTCTCCAGCTGCCTAGAAATTCAAAAATAATAATGGAGTCTCAAGCAGCTTTGTGATACAAAGATTCAAAATAATTTCTTAAGGAAAACCAATAAATAAATAAGCGTTATTTATAGTTAATAAAAAACTTAATGCTAATAATGGAGTTATCGATAACTAACTCTTAACTATATTAAAGTTTTCCTAAAAATCCTTTTAAAATAAAATGTTATTTGTGTCAATTTTTTTCAGATGAATATATTCATAAGAGAAGTTTTAAAATTAATCTATATAAATAAGAATGGAGTGTTTGTTTGTACATTCAATATTTTCGACCCATTTCAAGTTTTCTATCCGTTTTGGACCCTTCTGATGCCGAATCCTCCTTTTTTTCGTTTGGTGTCTGTCTGTCTGTCTGTCTGTCTGTCTGTCTGTCTGTCTGTCTGTCTGTCTGTCTGTCTGTCTGTCTGTCTGTCTGTCTGTATGTATGTATGTATGTATGTATGTTGTGCCCTATACACGTCCACGCGGTTTAAGATATTTTCATGGAAATTTGCATACAGTGAGTACTTATCTTCATTTAGTGAGTGGATTTGGTTGCGAAAGTCTGTCTGTCCGTCTTTCTGTTCTATGCTCGATTTTGTGTTTGTGTGTTTGTAGAAGCATCACTTGAATTGTATTCCAGATATTGGATTGCAGTGTATTTTATTTTATACATTATCTATTAGTTTAGTGAATGAAATATTAAACATTTCTTTATTGTTTTATTTAGACGAGTTTCATGCTAAAACACCTGAGTAAGTATACTTAAATCAACCATAATTTGGTAGTTTTGAAAAAATTGGAATGTCTATTGAATATTACGATTACTTCGATTGCTTTACCAGAACAATTTTTCCGACATCTTTTATTTTGTTCTATTTCACTGTTTTCTGTTTTAAATATTTATTATTTTAATAAATGTGTTTTCCTTCTCATCACACGCAACAGCACCACAAAGTATTGGACTTAAAAATGTTAGGTAAGTCAGTATATATTTTCAGTAAATTTTAAGTGTAGTTATGCCATTATTGAAAGAATAATGCCGTTATTTAAAGAATAATGCCGTTATTGAAAGAATAATAATGTTTAAAAATCCAAACTAGAACTTTTTCCAACATCTAAAAATTTGTTGTAATAATGACAGGAGAAGATTGCAAAATTGCACAATGTCGCCTACCGGAGGCAAGAGTGCCACAAGTAAAAAAATATTGTTTTGTTGACTATGAGTGCGAGAGCACTCGCCGTAAATCGTAATTTTAATTAATTGAGTTGAACATGAAAAGAACTTAAGAAAGGGAATTCCAAATCTCCCTAAAAATCGTCTTTTATAGTAGTAACCTTAGTATCACCTTTCGTCATTTTGCAGCTTTGTCATACAGCAATTGTTGCGATGTATGTGAAATGTATTACATGAATGGATATGCATGTGTAGGATTTGTGTCCAAAGCAAGTTGTAGAAAATATAAAGACGGCGAAAGGTGTTAAAATACATTTTTATTCTACAATAAAACGTAAGTCAGTATATATTTTGATTATCTCTTCAAAATATATACTGACTTACGTTTCAACACAATCTAGAGTAAACCAATTCAAACCGAGTAAGGTCGGGTAGTTTGCTAGTATTAAAATAAAATCGTATGTGATTAGCCGTTAAATAGAAAAAAAATGAGTCAACTAATAATTCACTTATTTTACAAATCACATATAATCTGATACGTTATTTCTACTTTTCAGGATGTTTAAAAAATATGTACGGGCTTTATGAATATACAGCAAGATAAGTAATTGATATCAATTTCGTATCAGAAAAATTTCTGGGTTAAGTTTGTTTCCCTGCAAAGATAAATGTAGACACGGGTTTGTCATCTATATTTTTCAATAATTTCGATCTACCCTTCGACAAGCTTAGATTCGTCTACAAGATCAATTTCAAAGAAAGGATAGTGTTTTCCGTTTTGAGTTGGTGCATTAATTTACTTCGTATTCGAGCAACACAACGAGCTTTTGGAGATAGTCCGGGATCAATCCCGAAAGGAAAGATCCGCTTGAAGCACCTCGTAATTTTGAATCACGCTCAGATAACAAGGTCAACGCTTGAACCGGCACCCCACTCTACAAAATTCAGCATCACGCCAAAGTAAATAAATTTGAGGCCATGGCATATTTAACGCGTACCAGCCTCAACGTACATAACGGTCTTCATTTGGATCACATTTCGAACTCGAAACCCTCCAGTTGCTAATCCTCGATTCCGGGCTGATGTGTGAACCCGCAAAAATTCCTAAGAATTAACTCCCAATTGACATATGATATTTGATTGGTCAATGCTAGTCATATTAAACGTAAAACGACGCCAACACGGTGACAAACTAGGGCATTTGGTAAGCGCAGTTTAGCTTGCTTATATACACTGAAAATCCCTTTCATACAAAGGCAGAATGACATCAAAACGCTAGACGAAGAACTTACTAACAGGTCAGGAAAGTTACGAATGATGTATTATTGTTTAAAATAAAACACAGAAAAGGTCTCGACTCGAGTTTTCACTCTCAACTGTCTTTTATTTTTATTTTATCTACACACTGCGCTGTCAGTATCTTCCCCACACAAGTATAATATAACCTTTACTTTATAAAATAGTATTTGTTAACAGATGATTATATGTCCAGGGAGAAAAAGCATTTTATAACATGTTTCTCAGTTTCGTAAACCTATCGCCACACACATTCATCCAAGTATGGAAACATCGTGAGAAAAACAACACGTGAGCACTCCACGGGATGGAGGGCAAACCGTTTTTACGAAAATGAAATTTCCGAGAGGGGATGTCACACAAGATTATAGCCAAACTGTGTTGATAAAGCCCTCAGACTTCTTTCTGTCCTCCGAAACACTACTTGAAAGCTTTTCCTCAATAGCCTTTAGATACCCATGTGGTCCTAAGTGAAACAACCATATATGAGTTGATGTATGCAGCATATATTTAAACAGTAGATAGGACCCAAGCGGGAAACGTAATAGCGGAATATGCAATAGCTTATACAATTTAATAATGGGGAAGGGGTGATTAAATTTGCAATGGTGGTTTTTGAAGGTATGAGCAATATTCTAAAACTTAGCTCATAAATAAACCAGATACTCGCAATATTGCTCTTTAAACATCCACGGGCAACAATGCCAATACAGAAAAATTCAAAATTCTTTGCCGAAACCATAAGTAATTGGTAATTTTAATTAACGTCGTACTAGAGCAACACAATGGGCTATTGACAACGGTCCGGTATCAATCCCCTAAGCGAAATATCCGGGGATAAAACCACGTAATTTTGAACCACGGTCAGATGACGAGGTAACACCTGAGCTGGCACCCCACTCTCCAAATTTCCTCACCAACCCAACGTGAGGACTTTCTGTCACGACAGATTTATGGTGCACCAGCCGCCTCTACGCCATACGCTTACAAACATCCATGCACTGACCCGGATTCGAACCAGGAACCTTCCGATCTAGAGGCTAACACTTTAACCACCTCGAGCATAGAGGAAATATAAAAGTACAATGAGCAAATGTAATCTTTTAATGTTCACGGGATCATGTGACCCAAACTATTAATGTGACTATTTTCATCTGCTGGGTGAAACCGAACACTTCATACTATCGTTTCGCGAAATGGAAGACGTCCAGCCATTGATTCTTCATTTGATAGACAGGCCGATATAGCCAATTTTGTAGCCACTCCCCTTATAGAAATGCACATTAACACATCTACCCTGTTATAAGATGCTATGTCGCAAAACGAGGCGATACGATGCCAAATCGGCCAACCTAATCTATTTTTCACATGCATGTAGGTATTTAAATCAACGTCGTACTGGAAGCAACACAGAGTGCTATTGACGACGGTCTGGGTATGGTAATGGTAGTTTTTAATTTATGACTTACTAGAGAAACACAACGGGCTATGGACGACGGTTCGAGATCAATCCCTTAAGAGAAAGATCCGAGGACACCACCACGTAATTTTGAACCATCAAATTTTCACAGAAGTCATGCTGCTCACACATTTTTGAAGCTCCTCAAAAATGCTCAACCTACTTATGTCACGTTTATGCATCCGAGGTTGGTAATTAACTAATGTCTCTCTAAAGCAACACAACGTGCTATTGGCGACAGTTCGAGATTCATTCCGTAGGGTAAGACAGGAGGACACCACGTAATATGAAACCATCGTCAAATGACGAGGTCATACCTTTGTTGGCACACGTCTACAAACTTCCACGCGGATATTTGAGGCCACAAGATTGAACTTGCACCAGCTCCCTTAGCGCACGGTCTTGGCATTCGAAATCGCATTAGGAGTTTGTGTCTCTGATGAGGATATTACAACTTCAGTCAATTCCATTTATGGCCATAGACTTTATTTTTCCTCCCCATGCAACTGACCAAACGGTATAGTGATTAAGGTGTTAGCCTCTAGATCGGAAGGTTCCTAGTTCGAATCCAGGTCAGTGCATGGATGTTTGTAAACGTATGGAGTAGAGGAGGCTGATACTCCTTAAATCTGTCGTGGCCGAAATTCCTCTCGTTGTGTTGGTGTGGAAGTTTGGAGTGCCAGCTCAGGTGTTGTCCTCGGATCTTTCCTTTAAGGGACTGATCCCGGACCGTCGTCAATAGCCCGTTGTGTTGCTCTATTACGACGCTAATTAAAAATTACCAAAACAATTACCCCATGCCCTTATGCACTATCTACCAATAAGTATTTGGTCACCTGTAATAGAAAAGAAAAACTAAATTTATTCATATTCATTAGTTGGTAGAGCCTCCACGTGAGGCAATTCCAGCCTTAACCTTCCAAGGCGTGTTTTTTACAAGACCTTGTTTGTCAGCTAGTGGTATTTCCTTCCACTCGGCTTGGAGAAGACATGCAAGTTCCATCAATTTTGGACAATTGTTGCATTCCTTAATTTGGCGATCAACTCGTCCCAGAGTTTCTCGACAGTTTTCAGGTCTGGGCAGGTCAGTCTATTCGGTTAACCCCATTGTCACCATACCAATCCATGGTGGACCTCGAAACATGACACCTGGCTTGTCGTCCTAGAAGTAACATGGGTTCAACCCTTGAAATTGACACAACGTATGAAATAAACGTTCATCCAAAATAGTGTAGGCTTCGGTGATGAGCTTAGCGTGAATTTAGTCCAAGAGTTCCCGTCGATACCAGGAGAAACACCACCAGACCATAATTCTACCTCCACCGAACTTTACTGTGTGTACAATGCATTGTGACAGGAGGCGTTCTCCAGGCAGATGCTAGACCCTGCCATCCGAACGGTAGAGGGTGAACCTTGATTCGTCGCTCCAGAGAACCAGTTTCCACTGATCTACGGTCCACTTCCAACGTGTTTTGCACCACATTAACCGAGCAGCGCGGTTGGACATAGTGATCAAAGGTTTATGGGCGGCAGCACGACCATGAAAACCAAGCAGATGTGCTTCCTTACGGATGGTATTAATCGAAACAACACACCCGGATGCCTGTTGAAACTCCTGAAGTATGTGGGCCATCGGTTGGGTGCGATTATTCCGAATTTTTCTGGACAGCACCCGGCGGTCTCTATCTCCCAGTTTCGCGAGTCTTCCACTTCTGAATCACTTAGGCCACTGTCGATTTTGGGTAATTCAAATCTTTAGATGTCCCTTACGGATCGGTCATTTCTGTGAAGATTACACCAATCTCGAAATCGGATAACTGCACTTCGTTGCATTATGCAACTAATGCCACTATTGTTTCCTACACGATATTTAACGACGGAGGGCGTAACGTATATCAGGACAGCAGATATCGTCATTTGCATAGGTGTCCAAATACTATATTGGTAGGTATAGTGTATATAAATAACTTTATTTTCATAGTGGTGATAAATCCTCCATGTATTATTTCTTGATGTGTGTGTTTAAAGTACTTTATTTTAATTAATCCCTTGTAGATTGTATCGTTCACATTTCTCATAACTTAAGTAATTTCTGGATAAAAATATTGAAATATGGGTCCTAAGTGTAATTCACATAATCGTTTATCGTAACTTGGGTACTAGTTGCTATTGCTTTTCACAATACTAGCTTCAATCGCATACCCTTAACAAATTTAGTTTGGTTTAATCAAGTTTGGTTTGAAAAAATGCGATTTGTTGGATAAAAGATATTTTAAGATAATTGGGTTATTTATATAAAAACAAATTTTCCACTTTTACTTATTGATACAGTAATTATTAAGTGGTATCCGCCGACCCACCCGAAGGTATGCAGCGATGATTTAGTAACAAATGGTAATTCAAATTGAGATACTGTTCATTGAAACTGTTCAAACCAGTATAAAACAGATTAATAAAAAGTTCTAATATTAAATGAAGACAAGAAAAAAATTGTTTTCTTACGCACAATGGAAATTTTTTATTAAAATATTTTCCAATGAATATTAACAATATCATCAACTACTCCATCTTCATATTTACAATTATATTGTTGACTTCACAATTTTACATAACAGATGAATTCTTTAACATTAAAGTTCTGGAAAATGTATTTACAATGAAGTGATACAATGGAAAAACAAAAGTATTGTACAACAAAACAAACTAATGCAAAATACTGGTCACTTTGTCATCATCCATTACTAGCTTAGTACAATACTTTTCTAAAATAAATGTTCTTTTTTCACAATAAACATATAAAAAAATTTATCTTTTTGGATATATTTCCATAAAATTTTGAATAAGGAAGAGAGTAACTGTTTTAACTGAGGCTTCAAAGCGTCATTTCTATCAATACATTCAAAATGTTTAATGTAGGAAAAACTAGAAAATAGAAAGTACCAGCAACATCTTTGAAATATACAATTGTAACGAATCAAGTTTTTGCATGTATATACTGTACAGAAATTATGCGAAATCACAGCAAACACATCAGTTTTACAATTCTCCATTTGATTACAGTTGAAATTGCAAGTTAACAAGTAGTGCGAATGCAAAAACTATTCTATATATATAATCTTAACTAAGCAAGTCTCGCCTCATTTCGAGGGTGTGGGTTAATGGATGAAGTAGATCAGGAGATTGTTCTGACAGGATTACCCTAAGCATTAAGGTAAGGCCATTTCTTTAGGCATAGCTGGCAGTCATGAGGCAAACTGACATACCTTTGGACAACAGAAGCTGGAATCCTTTCACTAATGATTCAATCATCCTTGTAACTGGGCTCTTCACGCTTATTACAGAATACGATTCCTTTGAGGATTAACGATATGTTGACTTAGTTTCTTATTCCTCCTGGCCCAGCTGCCTACTAAGTGTAATTCCCAATTGTTTTAAATTAAAGAAAAATATAAAATTTTACAATAGTTTTATTAAATTAGGAATTAAAACTACTTGTAGCATGGCACAATATAAATAAACGAAATTTGACAACTGTTGAACTATTTAGTAACTTGAAGAACAACTTAGTTGAGCCTTTAAATAAATATATATATATATAAATAATATTCATCTTTATTCAAATTTTCATTTATTTACATTCAGTATAAATAAATAGAAGATTTGAATAAAATCAGTGAATTCTTGTACAATTTTATTAAATTTTTTCATGCACCTTTTTTTGAGTGAGAGGTTTAAAGATATATCAAAACACATAATAAAAAACATACATTTCTTTTGATTTTCGACATTGTCGGTAAAACATTTTTCTTAACTTTTTTTTCATTCATAATTGAAAAACAAAATAGCATAGTGAGTAAAAGCAGGCATGGATAACACATATATGCATTTGACTTGGTACACACACACATAATTTAACCATTCATTCTCTCATATCACACATGGAAAAAGCGAGGATTTGAAAATTAACACAAGCACTGTTAGCAGTTAAAATATTCTTCCGTATGCAGTCATTGCTTCTCCACTTCATGTATAAGGACAAGAACAGACCCTTAAAGATGCCATAGCCTCTCATTCTTTTCTATCTCGTAGCAATGAACATAAAACCCATATTATCTGGATGTAAGCTCTCACATTTAACTTACCTAAAGAGAGCAGAGCAGTATGAATAACCTTCTTTCGATGTTAGTGTCTTCCTTTTCTTCTGTCACTCCGAAAATGTTGCTGTTGACTTGCTTGCTCGCTCATTTTCATGTAATTCAAAGGGTTTATTTCAAGATTCGTAAAAGGCCCATGACATCCATTAATTGGGTCGGCTTTTAACAATGAAACCTTTGCACAGTCTATGTCCTTTACTAAAAACTCTTCAGTACAGTGGAATAAGCTGCTGCTTTAACATGGTTTAAGATTGCAGTGCTTTGAGACAGCCATGTTTCTCACATCAATTTTAGATGATTAACTGCAAATGCTCACTTTTTCTTAATTCTTCATTCATACAGAATTATGCAAATTCTACAAGTTGACCAAGGTCACATAAAGAAATGCAAAAAAAGCATGATTATTCAGCTTAATATTTCTTATGCTTGGCCCAAAATATTTAATTTATGATTAAAAAAAAATGCACACAAATAAAAGCATTTAACTAATAAATAATTTAAATATGGCTGAGTAGCCCAGATAAAAGTTGTAAAGAATTTCTAATGAATTCATGATCAGATGAACTTCTGAGAGAAAGCTCTTAAAAAGAAAAACTAAATAAAATAGTCAGTTATTAAATTTTTGAAATAATTATCACCTGTCCCATATTACACATTAAAAATGCTTTTAATTTTATAACTTTTATTTGATCCACCCAGTGCAAACAAATGAATTTTATCACTTGTAAATAAAAATCTGAGAATTTTTAAACACCTAGTATTAATAACAAAATATATTATTCTGGATAATATCTCAAGAACTTATCTACCACTTAAAATTTCAAAATGTATTTTGTTCTGCATAAGATACAGTTAAATAAAAGATCAAAAATGTTTATAACAAAATGTTCATAAATTAAATTGACATCTTAAAGAAATCAAAAGAAAAAACTTTTCATATTAAAATTAAATAACTTGTTCTAAACAAGAAAAATTATAAAAGTGCTCAATTGGGTTTAAAACAATCATAGCTACAACTGTTACATTAATAAATCTAGTAACACTTAAATTTTGAAAAATACAAATAGAAGAGTTGCAATTATCCAACATATTGCTTTAAACGAGAGCTCAATTTTAAAATGTGAATATTTCGAAGATAAATTTTAATTAACTTTGGATTTCAGTAATTTTGAAATACGCAAAACAATATACAACACAAATTTAGAAAAATAAAAAATCATACTGCATATAATTATAATAAAATAAAAAATACAATTTATTTCCCCTGTTCACGAACCTACATTCGTTTCTACCCAATCTGATAGTTGCAACTCTTCCTATTAGATTAATTTTAGCATAGATAAATCTTTTATGGATTGCAATCACCATTTCAAATCAGTTGCTGGTACTTTCTAGTTCTAATTATTCTAACTACTTTATTTGCTCAAATCAGAGAATGATTTATCATGTGAATAGCTTTTTGCTCAGACTGGAAAAATTAAATATTTATTAAAATTTTGGAATAATTACAAAATTATGTTATTGAGATACTCGAATTAATTCTATTTTCTTCCCAGACATATAAAACAAAAAGTTTTCAGCATATAAACTCACTCTCATTGCATTCTTTGGTGGTAACAAAAAAGACAAGAAACTAATCAAATAAATCACAATGTTAATAATGATAATGTTTTGTATTCCTAAAGATCAATTACAGCTAAATAGCAATCATGTAAGAAAGTTTAGAAGTAAAGTTTACTTCTAAAGTTTGTTAGATGATACACACTACTTAGCTATAATTAGGAAACTTTAATAGGCAATTGTACAAATCAATTTTGTGATAACGACAAATTGTTACTCTTTGATTACCACTAAAAACATGCAGACAAATTCAATATGTTAAAGTGCTTTCCACAATATAACTTTCCATACTTAAAATATGACACTTCAGATACTTTTATAGAAATAAACTGTTTAAATTTGCTTCTTGTCTGCTTAATTTTTGCTCAGCAATAAAATTTAAAATTTCACTTAAAAATAAAATTTATGAAATTAAAAATCTTTTTTTTTTTTTAATGAAAAGGTTAGTTCCATACTTCATGATCACACAAGTAAAAATTTTGCATTATGAATTTTCTTAAAATTTGAAAAAGAAAATTTTGACTATAGCTGTAAACAGCACACTATTAATTGAACTCCAGGCAAAATAAAAATAGGCCATAGAATTATCACCCTATAACGGAAAGAAATTTAAAAACAAATATTTAAGATGAAAACATTCATAATATTATGAAATAATTCTCATTGATGAAAATTTTTAAACTTGAAATGCTATCCTGAAATAAATGAAAAATGGCTCATCATTATGTTGCTTGAAGCCTTTCAACTACAAAACTATGAAAAGTTAAGTCTTTGGAGTATAATTATGAAATATGAATAGTACCCCTAACAAATATTTCACAAAACTTTAAAAACACAAGATAATTGTTAGTGCTTGAATTTCTATTTTTAAACAAACAAATTTTAAGCAGCTGTTTTAAATTTTGCCAGTCTTGTTTAGCTAGTAATAAAATTCCATATTGCTTTTACTTCAATATAAAGGAGCTTTAGATAACTGGATGCCTGAACACACTGAGTGTAATAAAATGCATGCAATTTTAACATTAAAGCAAGCTGAGGGAAAATACATTTGAAAGAAGAAACATCTTATTCCCTTTCCATTTTTTTTTCTTTCAATGATATTCTCCTCTCTTTATACAAAATAAAAAATATATACATATAAATGTGTGATGCAGATGACAAATTCAAATATCATTAGTAACCAGTACTTTACATACAAATGTTCAACCTTTTCTAAATGAGATAGTGATTCACTTGATGATCATTTATACCAAAGCTTGCATTCCTTCTTAGACACAATTAAATAATTCATCATAGTTCATTCTAACATTTTTACAGATGCAATGAACTTGAGAAATGCAGAAAATGCATAAATGGTCACGACAGTCGAGATGTGTATGAAAACGAAGGGCGGAAAGCTTACATGGGAATGAAAGCTTCTGGAGGCAGTTTTCCTTCACTCTGAAAATGAAAATAGAAGACATATGAACCACATATTGCAGTTAAATACAAAGGTCTTCTGTATATTTATTAGATTAATGGCATTCACACAAACAGTAATTCCTCAATAAATGCTTTTTGAACAAGTAAAAGTTAGTTGGGTTTTTTTATAAAGCAAGGACCATATTTGAGTAAAGATTTTACTGACACAGAAAGAGAGAAGCACTTGGAGCAATCGAACAAGTCGCTTAAAATTTGCAGGGGATGATTAAATAATATTCTGAAAGTTTGGTTTGTTGTTATACAGTTATTTTTTGCTGCACAGGGCATTTCTGAGGGAATGTGATGCAACAACAACCCACAAAAATGTACAGGGAAATAAAGGAGCATAAATTGAACTTAGGGATATGAATGTGTTAATAAATATCATGTAAAAAATTAAACTAAATACAAAATCAATGGCAAAACTCAAAATTATATTTAGAATATAGAACAGTTTTGAAAATTTTAATACATAGTGGTTGCATACATACGACAATTAAAATTTCCTCAAATGTAAAAAACTAAAGTTAGTTTCCCCTTATTGTTATTAATTCAATTTAAATATTTCATATTGACTGCACCACAAGTTAGGGGGAAATAGTCTCGCTACATAAGAGTAACCCATCCTTTATGGAAGTCAAATTTTCATTCCCCTTTTAAATAATAGGGTAACTTCTTGCTGTCATTCCCAAATCTGCAATATACAAACAGAAATCTGTCTTTTGTACGAGATAGAACTAAAACGAACGAGTTTTGTTATCCATTTTTTGCTTAACATTTAAAGATGGGCTTTACTTTTTGATGATGACTGCAGTTTTCTACAATAAAATTCGAAACATAACTTGACAAAACCAGTTAAAGCCATCAAAAGATTTTACATCATGCAGGATTGCCAGTCAAAACATGTCGTGTAAAACAGCAAATTCTTAAAAATAGTAGAAAATTTAGTTTTCTCATAAAGTTTATTTTAGCTATATAATTGCTCCCCTACAGCTTCATACATTGCACAGACAATAACCTATTCATAATTGATTTTACCTGGAATTTCACGAATATTTCCATTGCTCTTTGAAAATCCCAGTCATTTTCTTCTAAGCATCTGGAAATAAAAATGTTTTGTATCATTGTTGTCTTGATTATCAAAATAACATTTGTCTAAGAATTATGATTGAAACATTTACTAATAAGGTTCATGTTTTAAGTTTGAAATACTTGATAATACTACAAAATACTCAATTTAATGTATCACTAGAAACTTGGGATAGGTTGATTGGATATTTTAGACACATTTAGACACACACACACAAGACATATTTAGCCAAGCAGTGGCAAATACCAAATCAACAGAACACACAAAAACCTGGAACAAAATTTCAACTGAAATACATGCTTCTCTACTATTATAAAATGAAGTTTCTGTGTTTATGTGTGTGTGGTATATACGGGGTGCCCTGACGAATTTATGGCATTCACACTAATGAAATTAGGCACACATGTAGTACGAATTTTTTGCAATTTTATATACCAGCCCGATTTTTAAAATTTCCTCTAGAAAATTTTATTAATTATTAAATAATTAATACGATATTGAATTATTATTTGTTTTCCTCTGAATGGCAACACTCTTGAATCGGTCTTGCCTCTGATTCAAATTGTGACTGTTAAGTGTGCGTCACACTGCTGACGCCAGTAAAACGGTAAACAATTTTATTAAATTTGTATTGTTTTTATTGCTTTTCTAAAAGCATAATTTAAATTTTTCTTTGTTTGTTATTGTTAATGTGTGTTTTATAGCTTTTTTCATAAAAGCAAAATAACATTTTTCCTTTGTTTCTTATTGTAATTTGAAATCGTAACTAATTTTTTATTAACGGTTTATTCTTATATATATCTTTTTCCTTTGTTTCTTATTGTTTTTGTGTTTTTCTTCATATTTTTAAGGCATATCTTTGTTTGTTATTGTCATTTTGTAATCCTCACTATCGTTTTTAAAGTTATATATTAACGGTTTCTAATTTTGGTTTGTTTCAGCGATTTTTTAAAACCATAATATTATTTGTTTGTTTCTTATTGTCAGTTTGTAATCGTAACTATCGTTGTTAAAGTTATCTTTGTTTGTTATTGTCATTTTGTAATCCTAACTATCGTTTTTAAAGTTATATATTAACGGTTTCTAATTTTGGTTTGTTTCAGCGATGTTTTAAAACCATAATATTATTTGTTTGTTTCTTACTGTCATTTTGTAATCCTAACTATCGTTTTTAAAGTTATATATTAACGGTTTCTAATTTTGGTTTGTTTCAGCGAATTTTTTAAAGCATAATATTATTTGTTTGTTTCTTATTGTCAGTTTGTAATCCTAACTATCATTGTTAAAGTGAAATATTAACAGTTTAATCCTTTTTTAACTTATATATTAACGGTTTATTATTCTCATGTTGGAAGTCACAACAACTCCACTTTTCTGATAACCAATAAACAGAATTTAAAACACGAACCATAAAGTTCAAACCACACAACAATACCTCAACAATAGAGGCAAAGGTGGTGAAAGCACCCAACAATCTTTACTTTTTTAAAGTATAGAAATAGCTTTCAATATGCCACAGCCTCCCACCAAAAGATTTTTGGACAGGTCAAATGTCACATGTACACGATAGAGTGGCAAAAGCGCGGACTTCCGCATGCACACATCCTGATTTGGCTCAAATACTCAATACATGTTCACCGAGTGGATGAATTCATCAGTGCAGAAATCTCTAATCCACAAGAAGACCCACAACTGTTCGCAATAGTAACAAAACAAATGGTGCATGGCCCCTGCGGATGCATAAATCCACGCTCTCCATGCATGAAGGATAGAATTTGCACAAAGCGATTCCCACGCCGTTTTTTAAAACAGACGCAAACAGGACAAGACGGATATCCACTTTATCGTCGTAGGTCACCGCAAGACGGGGGATTTACTGCAAAGGTTTTTTTACGGGGATCAGAAGTGTTTGTGGACAATACATGGATTGTGCCATATTGCCCTCTACTAACAAAAATTTTCAATGCACATATCAACGTTGAGTATTGCAATTTTGTCAAATCTATAAAGTATGTCTGCAAGTATGTCAACAAAGGTTCTGACATGGCAGTGTTTGAATTAACCAGTGGAGGACAACCGAAATGAAATCAGCCAATATGAAATGGGAAGATATATCAGCAGCAACGAAGCAGTATGGAGAATACTGAACTTTCCAATTCATAAACGCCATCCCACAGTCGTTCATTTAAGCATCCACCTTGAGAATGGCCAGAGAGTCTACTTCACAACCGAAAATGCTGCAGAACGTGCCCAATCACCTCAACAAACAACACTCACGGCTTTCTTCCGACTTTGCACCCAAGATGACTTTGCGCGCACCCTTTTGTACAACCAAGTACCTAATTACTACACTTGGAACACCAGAAACAAGACATGGAGCCGTCGAAAGCAAGGACAAGTTGTGCCCGAACAAGCGGGAATAAGGTTCAGCGACGCACTAGGCCGTGTTTACACCGTCCATCCAACCAACTCGGAATGCTTTCACCTTCGACTCTTGCTGCATGAAGTACGAGGGCCTGTGTCATTTGCAGATTTGAAAACATTTGAAGGAAGAATCTGTACAACCTACAAAGAGGCTTGCCAGCTCAGAGGACTTCTGGAAAACGACGACCACTGGAACAAAGCATTGGAAGAAGCAGCTGTAGCTCGATCACCAGACTTTACGCAATCTTTTTGCCGTTATGCTACAAACATGCGCAATGTCTTCTCCCCATCACTTATGGATAAACCACAAGGAGAACCTTTCTGAAGACTTACTGCACCAAGCACGCATACAGCAACACAATATGGATTTGGACTACACTGATGACATATTCAACAAAGCTCTAATCTAAATCGAGAATAAGGTCGCATTGTTGGGTGGATCTGACCTCAAAAGTTTTGGACTACCACAACCCAATCGAAACTGCGATTCAGTACTACCGAGTGAGGAACTCACGGAAACAACCTATGATGCAAATGTAATAACAGCATACATAGAGGAGAATGAGCCAAAAATGGTACAAGATCAAAGGGAAGCATTTGACATTACAAATGCAGTTTTTGATAGGCAGAGTGGCATATTCTTTTTGGATGCTCCTGGCGGTACGGGTAAGACCTTTCTCATCAATCTCCTCTTGGCTAAAGTACGACAGAGAAACGACATTGCCCTGGCTGTTGCTTCATCGGGCATTGCTGCAACACTATTGACGGGAGGCAGGACTGCTCACTCGGCTTTCAAGTTACCGTTACATTTGGCAAGCGTAGAAAGTCCTACGTGTAACATTTCAAGAAATTCGACAAAGGCAAAGGTTTTACAGCATTGCAAGCTCATTGTCTGGGATGAATGTACTATGTCCCACAAAGCCGCATTCAAAGCACTTGATGTCACGTTGAAAGACCTCAGACATACCAATGAGATAATAGGAGGCGTCACTATGGTGTTAGCTGGCGACTTTCGCCAGACACTTCCGGTTATTCCCCGCGGAACCAGAGCGGATGAAATGCAAGCCTGCTTGAAATCATCTCACATTTGGAATGGCATCCACATACTTCGACTCTCGACAAACATGCGAGCTCATGTAACAGGTGATCCCTCTGCCCACATTTTTGCACATAATCTACTTAAAGTGGGAAATGGTGCCATTGTTTCTGATAAAACAGATGGAAGTATACCAATGCAAAGCATTGCAAATATTGTTAAAACACAACAAGAGTTCAAAGACGCAGTGTACCCAAATATCGCACTACACTTTACTAATCACACATGGCTATGCCAAAGGGCAATTTTTGCCCCAAAAAACGAAGATGTAAATGTTATTAACAAGCAACTGTTGCAACAATTGCCCGGTAGTGTTCAAATTTACAAATCTATCGACACTACGTGTAACACAAATGAGGCCGTAAACTACACTACAGAGTTTTTAAACTCACTAAAACCATCTGGAGTACCCTCTCACATATTGGAACTAAAGATTGGGTCACCAATCATGCTTCTAAGAAATCTCAATCCACCTTCACTCTGTAATGGCACAAGACTGTCTGTCAACAAACTCATGCCAAATATTATTCAAGCCACCATCATGACTGGACATGCCACAGGTGAAGACGTTTTCATTCCGAGAATACCAATCATCCCTTCTGATATCCCATTTCAATTTAAAAGACTTCAGTTCCCGGTTCGTTTAAGTTTCGCTATGAGCATCAAAAAGGCACAGGGACAATCGTTGAAAGTTGTAGGACTCGACCTCATTAAACCGTGTTTCTCACACGGTCAACTGTATGTGGGGTGTTCGAGAGTTGGAAAAGCCAGTAATCTTTACATCCTAGCTCCAAATGGAAGGACATTAAACATAGTGTATAATGAAGCTCTGTAATATATAAAATATCACTTCCAAACCACCATCAAAATTTTCCATCCAATGTTGTCCAAAGCCACAGGTGTCATCACAGGTTGTAAATGTATGTAATGTTAAAAAACGCCATCATACTGTTTCACGCTTATTGGCACCACCAAATTAACCATCCATAGAACAACCATTAAATTTGTCAAAAGCCACACATGTTATGTCATGTCAAAGTCAGCCTCATTTTTTATATTTCTGTTTTTCTCTCACACAGGTGCAATGTGGCAACTACAATAAAACCTCAATCCCATATCGGTTTAAATCCACCTTCAACATTTTACATGCAATCGTATTGACAACGTCAAATATCTCCAAACCCACCAGTGTGATGTGTGGTGGTAAATTTTGCTTTGCTTCAAACGCATCAATAATACTTCATTTCAGCAATATTTCTTTTGTATCCATTTTATCATTTATTTTTTATTGTTGTGTTCTATTAATGTTTTTCAAATTTCAGTTAATTTTTTGTTTGTAATGTTTTTTAAACCACTGTTATTTAGTGTTTTAGTAATTTTTTTTTCAGGATAATTTTTTTTCTTCTATTTTAATCTCTACAAAGCCACCTGTGTCATGTCTGGTGGTAAATTTAGGTTGTGTTGGATGTTACATTATTGTTCTGTTCAAATACAACAATAATGTTCAAGGCTTATTACCACCACCAATCTGTTCATCCATAAAGCAAAAGTAAAATCTGTGCAAAGCCACCATTCTCATGTTGGGTGGTCCATTTGCCATCACCAAAATAAAAAAGCAACACTGAATTAAATATGTGTTTGAAGTCACCATCAACATTTTACATAAAATGTTATTGCCTCTGTCAAATCTTTCAAAACCGCCCATGTTATGTTGGGTTCTAAATACAATATCTGTTGCAAAACACCTTCAATATTTCCACCAAACTTCAATGCCTTCAAGGCTTATTGCTACCAACAAACTCCCCTTCCATAAATCCAACATGAAATGTGTCCCAGCCTGCCCGTGTGATGTAGGTTGCAGGTGGTTACATGCCTGTGTCATGTACTGTGAAAAAAGTACCTAATTTTTTACATTGAGGTTCTGTTTAAACACACAATTTTTGTTCTATGATTCTTCACACCACCAAACTTCAAGTCTGTGCAAAGCCATCAGTGAATGTTGGGTTGTAAATTTACCATCATTGAAAAAAAAAAAAAACTAAATCCATTGTGTTTCAACCCACTATCAGCATTTTACATGCAATTTTATTGCAACTGTCAAATCTCTCCAAACCACCCGTGTCAAGTCGGGTTCTAAATCCAATATATCTTTCAAGCCACCATCAAGATTTTTAACAAACTTCAAAGACAACGCTTTCAAGGCTCATTGCCAACAACAAACTGCCCATCCGTAAAGATTCCATCAAATCTCTGCAAGGCTACCTCTGTAATGTTGTGTTAAGGATGTTACATGCCTGTATAATGTTGTTTGAAAACAGGTCCTTATTTTTTACATTTTGGTTCTGTTCAAACACAATCTATACTCAACAAACTTCAAAGCCTTCAACAATTATTGCCACCAGCAAACTGCCCATCCATAAAGCCACCATCAAATCTGTCCAAGGCTACCCGTGTCATGTCGGGTGCAGGTGGTGACATGCCCGTGTCATGTCGTTTGAAAATAGGGCCTCATTTTTTACATTTAGGTTATCTTCAAATAAACAATACTGTTTCAGGCTTATTCACACCACCAAACTCCAAATCTATGCAAAACCACCAGTGTCTGTTAAGTGGTAAATTTGCCATCATCGAAACAAATAAACAACACAATCCAATGTGTTTAAACCCACTATCAGCATTTTACATGCAATGTTATTGCCACTGTCAAATCTCTCCAAACCACCCGTGTCAATTCGGGTTCTAAATCCAATATCTCTTTCAAGCAACCATCAAGATTTTTACCAAACTTCAAACACAATGCCTTCAATACTCATTGCGAACAACAAACTGTCCATCCGTAAAGACACCATCACATCTCTGCAAGGCTACCTGTGTAATGTCGTGTTGAAGGAGATTACATGGCTCTATAATGTTGTTTTTAAACGGGTCCTTATTTTTTACATCTATACTCACCAAACTTCGAAGCCAACGCCTTTATTCACACCACCGTACTTAAAATCTGTACAAAGCAACCAGTGTCATGTTCGGTGGTCAATTTGCCATCATTTAAAGTCACAGTCCAATATTTGTTTTTTATCTACATAAATCTGTCCAAACACATGTGTCATATCTGTTGGTACATTTTGTTTCCGTTCAATAGCATCAACAATACTGTTCAAGGCCTATTTAGGTTTGTATTAATTATTTCACTAATATATCTTTTGTATCCATTATATATTTTTCTTACTTTTTTTCTTATTGGTTGTGTTGTATTAATATTTTTTTAATTTCACTTATTCTTTTGTTTATAATGTGTTTTTAAACCACTCTTATTATTTTGTCTTCTATTAATATTTTTTTATTTTCAGGATTATTTCTTTTTTATCTATTTAAATGTGTACAAACCCAACCATGTAATGTCTGGTCGTTAATTTTGGTTTTGTTTCAAACCAAACACACCATCCATATTCTTCAAAACTTATTGCCACCACCAAACTGTGTTTTATATTAATAGTACATTTTTTTTTCTATATTAATCTTTTAGCAATAATTATTTTAAAAACATTTTATAAATTCAGGTTTTTTTGGTTTCTATTAATCATTTCTCAATTTCAGCAATTTGTTTTTTTCTATCCATTTTATCTTTTTTTTTTATTATTATTATTTTTTTTTCCCTCATTTTTTTTCAGTTCATCTTTTGCTGTTTATAATGTGTTTTTTATACCACTCTTATTTTGTTTTGTTTTTATAATTTTTTAATTTCAGTAATATTTATTTCCTATCTATTTTAATATGTACAAAGCCACATCTGTCATGTCTGGTATAGGTTTGGTTGGGTGTTCAATTTTGCTTCTCTTTAAACACATCAACAAAAATTTTTAAGGCTTATTGACACCACCAATCTGTTCATCCATACAGCAAAAGTCAAATCTGTGCAAAGCCACCACTCATGTTTAAAGGTAAATATGCCATCATCAAAATAAACAATACTAAATCCGGTATTTCTTTTAAGTCACCATCAACATTTTACATGCAATGTTACTGCCACTGTCAAATCTTTCCAAACCACCCGTTTTATGTCTGGTTCTAAATCCAATGACTGTTGCAATAAACCATCAATATTTCCACCAAACTTCAAAGCCAACACCTTCGAGCCTTATTGCTACCAACAAACTGTGTCTTTTATAGTTAGTATTTTTTTTATTAATCTTTTAGCAATAATTATTTTAAAACATTTTTATAATTTCAAGTTTTTTTTTGGTTTGTACTAATCATTTCTCAATTTCAGCAATATTTATATTATATCCATTGTATCATTTGTTATTACATTTTTTTCTTATTTTTTAAAATTAAATCAAAAACATTTTTAAATTTATTCAATTGTTTTATCCTCCATCGCTTTACCAAACGCGTAGAACTTTTTCTACCCACGTTACGTTGCAGTCAGGGTTTGCAGACATGCCCATCCGCATAACGCCGATTATTTTGTGCAAATAAATTTCCAGTCACACCATAAATCTTTTAACTGGAGTCAGTTCTTTTTTCTTTCTCCTACACCGTTAAAGATGGAGTAAAAATTTCAACGGATTTTAAATCTGCGGAAAATTTCAGTTTTAATTGTTACCTAAAAATATAATTTTCTTTTAATAAATTTTTTTTTATTCAATATATCTTCAACGAATTTTAAATCATCGGAAAATATTACATCATATTAATACCTTACATCACGGCGTTGCCCGTGCAACACCATGGGCACGGGCAACGCCGGGCTAGCCACGCAGTGGCTAGTGACTCATAAAAAATAATTAATTCTTTAAGTAAACTGAAGCATCTTTTTTATTACACTAAACAATCTTAAGCCTTAAAAATTTGAGGAAATTACCTTTAACTTTTGAGTGTAAAATGAGCATTGATTGAGTATAAAAATGCTATTTTTTAAAAGTTGAGTTTTTAATGCACCACTCAATATCTTTATAAAGATTTTTTTCCCCCAATATCTCTACTGTTAAAAAGGAAGTGTTTGTGTGTGCCATTCCGTATTTGTGTGCAGTGTCCTGATGAATGTATGGCACTTATAATAAAATTTAGCACATAGGTAGTCTTAATTTTTTTTTGCTGCAAATTTTGTCTATTTTGAAAGTTAAAATTTCATCTAGAATATTTTTAAATTATTTTTTAGCCCCCCTCCCCACCCACTTTATTCATTCTTTTCGTGAAGCTGATGTCAGATCCTCAATTAAAGAATGCAAATAATTTTGTATTTATTTGTCCTTTGGAACTGCAAGTTAAGACATCACATTTTGAGAGAGTACCTCTCACATTTTGATTTACGCTGTTGATTAGCATAACTTTCTTGCTAGCAATTTTAACTGTCACGGGCAAGGACTATTTGAGGTTTTCCCTCTTCTAATTTAACTATCAGTAGTATTCTAGGTTCAGGAAATATTCTAACCATCAGAGGCAAAAAGAAAATGAAGAGCAACATTACTTTTACTAGACATTGACTTACTTAGTTGAAAAATCCAAGTTCATTCTCGTTTGCTTTGAAAGTTCAACAACTAACATTTGTTTTTCAGCAGTGCTTTTTTCATCAGTTAATGGAGCAGGACTTGGAGATGGAGTAGGTGCAGGGACTTTGAAGGCCTAATATGAAATAGAGATATCAACACACATTCAATTAAGATATACATAACAGGAGAGTTCACTAGTTTCAAAAAGAACCACTAGTTCTCCAATCTTGTAACAATTCAAAATCAATTAATAATTCACATTATAAATCCTACACCATAAAAATTATTCCTAATTGAAATCATTGGGATAGGCTAATGTAGAGATTAGGACTAAAATATTTTCCCAATACATTCCCGATAAGAAATGTTTTATGTTCCACAACAGTATAAAATCCAAACTTGAAAAGTGCATAAAATTTTGATCCCAGAATAGCAAACATGCCCAACTATAACTTATCACACAACTTACTTTGGCCTGCTGATCTTGACTGGCATGTGCAATAAACAAAGTTTCATTTGTGATCACAAATCTAGAAAAGTTCATGAAAAATAAGATTAAACAAGCACACAGAATAATAATTTAACTCAAAACAAAACTACAAAAAATAACATGGGAACAGCAATTTACCCTGAACCTTGAGCGGCAACCACGTAAGTTCGGCTGAATGTCTTCAAAGTAGCATTGTTGATATCAGCACCAACTGGGGAAAAAGCAAGGTAAGTCTCCGAACTATATGTAAAACTAACTTAAAATACTAAAAATTTTATTTCATCATACATTTTCTCTAGTTATAAGCATTCTAAAAGCATGGTTCATCTTGTTTGATGATAAACAGTGTGAACAGATTTTTAAAATTCAACACTTATTCCAATTTTAAAACCAAGACTTAGTTTTACTGAAAGTTTGTAACAATATATCGATATTGTTGGAAGTAAGAAAGGTGTTGTGGATGCAAGGGTAAATTAACATTAACAAGTGCCCATTGAAAAAGGTAAAATAAATATTTAAGGCTGATGAAATTGAAGGTACGAATATTTTGGAAAGAATATAAATATCTAGAATATCAAAATTATTGTCTCAAAATAATACAGATAAAACATAAATCTGTATTTAAAACTATCAATTCATAATATAGAAAACAATTCTGAATCTACCTGAAACAAGTTAAGCTACGGAAAGTTTAAAAATTGCTTATAAAAAATTATTCAACACTTAAAAACAGGATACACTTTTGAAAACCGAAATAAATTCCTTTACCTTCTTTGAAAACTCCCACAACCGAAAAGCTCATAAGGCCAGGCTGAAATATATAAATGGGAAATCAGGTAGGTACAATATAAAAAATATACTCTCACTTATATTATGAACTAAATCAATTGCTCATGCCAATAAAATCAACTTACTGAAATGTGAAAAATATCAACACTAAAAGATGTTGGATCATGCATCGTTTGTGGCAAATTAGACAATGCAGACACAATGCTTATTTTGCCTTGTTTCAGTAACTGAAACCTCTGATCTAAATATAAAAATCAAAGAAATATATTTTAGAAATCAAGTCATCTTAAACACAGGATGATTTCAAATCATAACATTGGAAGCTTGTTGAAATACTTTAGTTTAGACTACATTTCAAGTATTTATAGAAATATTTTAGTTTAGAACTTTAGAAGTTCACTTCACATGTATACAGGTAGAAAAATATAAAAGATCTTAAATAATATAGAAACTATACAAGACAAATCTTACTGAAATCGGGAGTTTTGAGAAGATTTCGGTTGTCCTGATTGTACGCAGAAAGAATGCTTCCACTGGCTCTAAAAGGAAATGAAATTTTTTTTTAAATTATGATTTTTAACACATTGACATTTAACTTCTACGTTAGACATAAATATGATTAACTATTGTAATAAACTTTTTGTCCACAGGCATAATATTTAAATACTTAATGTCAAACATTTAAAAAACTATTTTGATGTATTTAAAAAAATTCTTTTAAAATTGTCGGACATTAGGCATTTTTAGAATGTGCAAAATGGGACCAAGTATAAGCAGTTTTCGAAAAACAGAGAAGTTTGCTTTTAGTATTGTATTTCTGAAATATTTGTGCTATTTTAATTGTCTGAATGAATACAATTAATGTCACATAAAAAAGGAATTAACTGTCTGTAAACGAGACAGAATTTCATCTCTTCCAAAGACTGGTATACTTGGCAAAACAATTGCGTTTGAAAAACTTTTGGCGAGCGAAGTGTACAAGGCAGTGAAACTGGGCGAAATAGTAATTGTTTTTCGATCTAGTAGACCTAGAATAACTTCAAAAACTGAAAAGAAGCATTTGAAACCACATACAAACCTAGCCAATTCAAAACTGCACACGAATTATGTTCAAGTACCAATTTGGTAGGAAGTATATTAGTGCAATAGACTACCCTAAAGAGAAAATAGTAGCAAGAACATGCGCTGAATGGATAAATGGCAGCAATAAAAACACTCTCAAGAGCTATTAACAAAGGGAAGAGACTACTGTGGGCCAGAATACAGCAAAATTAGACCTTACACTGGTTGAATATTTTGGCTGCAAGAGAAAAAAAATTTGTTCACTGACTAATCAATGAACAGATGCAATCCCTGTGTGCATATCGCTCACTCCTTTCAACAAAGTCATAACTCAAAACCTACCAATTTTTTGTTATACCTGTTTTCAGAATGCTCTGAAAGAGCAATACATCCCTGCAAGATCGTCATATCTCACCGCTCAATATTTAGCCACTAGTGAGCATAAGAATATTTAATTTTAATACCTTTTAAACTTTAAAATCACTCTCCTGAAAAATCACGTTTTTTGAGATATGACGTTGTTGAAAGGAGTGAGCGATATAATCTTCAGTCAAGCATGGAGGTGGTTCCGTGTGGTGTGGCTCTTTTGAAGGCAATTTGTGCAAAATCAGAGGAATTTCTGTATGTGATTACCAAAACCATGTATTGCCATGTAGAAAAGAAGCACATGAAGCCATGGATTTATTTTCTGGGAAGATGACCTGAAATAGACTTTAAAGTTGCATCAAAATCAAATTGCAAGAAAATTATGAATAAGAGCTTAACACGTTTGCAGCCGATCTCGTAGTAGTGTGTGGCGTGGAGTGATGTCTCAGTAGCCAGCCACATGTTCGTGCGGAAAGAATTGTGCCTCCACATTTATTCTAAATTTCAATTGGTATTATATGTTCGGTGTTGGCATGGAGTAAAAGTTAGAAGTTAGTTGTAAAGGTATGTGGTTTCGAATTTATAGCTTTAATTTATTTGTAGGCTGAGCATTCGCCAATCTATTCTGGTATTAGCGTGATATAGCGCACTTTTCAACCACATTTGTTTTTAAAAGTAAGTCAGCTTCTGGAAAAAACCCATTTCTATGTGACCGGCAGCAAATATGCTAAATCAAGCACTACCAACCCCAGAGGCCTGATCTCAAGAGTTCCTACTGAATAAATTTGATTGGAAAATCAATATGTAAGTCTTTAGAACAAATCAGTAATGGGAAGCTCTATTTGAAGTAGGGAATGAAATCTCACTAGCAAATACTGAAAAATTGCTTGTTAGAAATGTTGGATAGTTTAAAAACTAAAGATTTGGGTTCAAAATACTTAATCCTTATTTGATGTATAATTACGTGAAATCATATTTGTTAATATCTCGTTTTAGAGCAAAAAGGTTATTTTCAAATTTGTGGACAGTTGTATGTATGATATAAAAAAAAGACTTACTTGTGATTATGCTTTGATAAACAAAGGGAGAAATTGGCCTAAAAGAAAAATCATGTTAATTCCAATGTAAAACCAAATATATGTAGCTAATGAATAGCTTTAACATTTTAAAAATGTGATTTAACTTACCTGATCATGGTAGGCATCTAAAAGCTTTGAGCGATCACCTGAATCGTAAATAGTGTAGTACCTAAAAAATAATTTATGTAATGTAAACAAACGCTTGCACATTATATAATTATAGCCAATAGTAATTTAAGTCTGTGAAAGCTCGGCCATTGCACTAGGACGGTTTATTAAAGGGGATAGTCTATTGAACAATAATTTTTGTATTCAACCATTAGTTAAAAACTTAGTGTTACATTGATCATTAGTCAATTTATGGAGTATAATGAAATATTCATGTGTTTTGAACACTGAGCTGTTTCCAATATTAATCAGAACTGCTAACTGAAATTTAATGAGATCTATAGCTGATTTTTCATTGAATGAATTTAATGAAATTGACTGATTTAAGATTCTAATTGAAGGTCCAGATATTAGAAATGCAACATTTTAAAATTACTTAACATGCATGGAGCAAAATTGTTTGCATAAAACGTTACTAGGATAAGTTACACCTTTCAGATACAGTAGAACCTCATTATAACGGATGTTGCTTACAACGGACAGTGGAAGTCTGAACGGACAGTCTGAAGTGAAAGCCCATTTAAAGTTTGTTATTCAATATACCAAACAATAGGCAAATGAAAATGTGTTTGCTTATTTAGAACACTTACGGCACCTCTGTCAGTTAACTGGAAAAAAAAGCAGTAAACACACCCAGCAAAAAATAAATTTTTTTTTCAAACCAATCAACATGATCAATCAACAAATTTTTTGTTCATAAGATTAATGCAGTGTACACATACTCATCTTTTCCAATTCAACCTATGATGAAGGCTGGTTTTATTTGATGTATAATAAACTATTTTTATAGCTAACTATTGTACTTTCATTGATGTATGTTGCATTACAACCTTATTAAAATTAATTATTTGTTATAAACCAGACTTTTGTTAAGATGGACAACCTTCAGCCCCTATTAGTCCGTTATAATAAGGTTCTACAGCATTCTCAATAACTTCCCTTGGTTCCAAAAAATTAATCACTTCTGCACCAATGAAAACATTAGCAGTCAAAGTTACAGAATAAAATAAAAGTTTATTATCAGTCAAAGAAACAAAATTTAGTTTCCATAGGAAATTTAAATGCTGATAAGCATTTTAGACTAAGTTGGAAACAGAAAATTGATTAAGTAATGAAATCTTTATGCTGTTCCAAAAAGAATGTAAAAAAGAAACTGATATGTAAAATGCTATCATTTGCTTGAACATGGTCACTACTTTAAGTATATTTGATGTCAAACTAAATGCCTAATTATATATATATATATGTTTTATAAATTAACTAACACAGTAATGCCCATTAGAGAAAAATAGCATTTTCTTACTCTCATTTTTTTAAATAATAATTATTGATAAGTATGAAAATAGCACAAAATACATACTGATCTAAGAATTGAATAACCAAATCTTTCACATCGTCAGCAGCAAAGAAGCTTTTCTGCAAAGCAAAAATCAGTTATTAATAAATAAGGCAACTTAAGCAACATGCAATTCTGTGAAATATTATTTACCTTCGATACAGGAAATGTTTCAGGTCCTAAATCGAATCCAATAGGAGCTGGTAATGCATGTCCATCCTAAAATATAAAATTTATTTAGCAATGAAAACTATAATAGTAATTTGACAAATTCAGTCTGCACATGTATGTGTGATTAATTTCGAAACACATTTTCTTAATAAGTGTACCACTTTCAACTAACTCTTGTTACTCTGACAATTGCCATAACAGATTTAAATTTGTATCAGTGATTTAACATTTGTTATCACACCAGTAAAAATCTTAAACTAAATATAAAAACATTAAAAATGCAGATCAAATGTTACAAATTATTTTTGTTACTGTGCGTATGAACTTAGTTATTATCATAAACAGTAGAGCCAAATTAAACTAATTAGTACTATAAATCAAACTATACAATTTATTTGATAATCAGTGTCAACACCAAATTTAAAAACAATTTGACGATAAAAATCAAAGTGAAAACAAAACAAATCACAATTTGTTTATTGATTTTTAATTACTTCTCATTAATCTCTTTCATTACTAACAGTAGTGAGGACTAATCAGATAAAAGAAAGAAAACTTACCAATTCAAGTAACTTTGGAAATCTATCTCTAACAGCACTATAAATAGAATAGAAACAATAATTTTTTTTTTTAAAGTTGCATGTCAGGAAAATTATATTAAGTTCAACAGGATGCAAGCATATGAGTGAATTAATCATTTTAATATTATAAAGAGTTTTTAGTTTAATAGATTAATATTATTATCTTGAATAACAAAAACATTAATTTATATAGTCCAAGAGGGAATATTAATAATTAAGCTTTTAATTGGGCAACATAATTCAGTTTATTTCATTTAACATGTGGTTACATAAAATAATACAAAAAATATTTACTTAACTACAGCAACGTTAAATTTAAATAAGGTCATATTCATAAAAGCAAGTAAAATAAAGTATTGAATAATCCTGGAGACAATATAAAATGAGAATATATTTTCTATTCTTTTAATTTAGAAACATTGAACTCTTTAAATAAGCACTTGGAATTCAGGCATTTTACTGGAAAGATTCTCTAATCCATTGAATAATCAAATTCTACCATGCTGCTTTTGGAATTAAAAAAAAAGAAAATCAAACAAAAATTATAAACTTAACGAATTCCTAATTTTTTCCATATTAAACTTGAGTTTCCTGAAGCATTAACAACCCTTCCCCAGATTCATTTTACCCCAAAATTTCAGTTAAATTTGTTCTTTTCTTGGCACAGCTTTCACAGGGACAATGCAACTATAAGCAGTACTTAACATGATTTTACATAAACAACGATTATTTTATGTTAGTAAATAAACTGGAAGGATGTGAAACCACACAAAATTTGGACCATAGAGCAGCTCCGTCTCGTCCAACATTCTGCATCTGTATCACATCACTCTGTAAATAGACTAAAGTAGTTTTTCTCTCAATATACATCCAGAAAGGCAAAACACAAACAAAGTTAATCCCACATTATACTAGATTATTTTAACCGGGCATTGATCATGAAATGAACAATTCGCACATTAAAAGCACCACTTGTAGGGTTTTGATATTTTGGATGTTACTTCTGCTATTTGAATTCCCATGATCTGTAAGTTTTGGAAAAGAACAGGACTGGATTTTTCTTTCAAACAGACACTCATGTGATTGATGCAAGCATTTCTTAGCATTTACATTTTTATATACAACAGGATGATATGAGTGCTTTAATGCCAATTTGATTTGAAATGTTTTAAATGTTAATGTTAGTGACCTATTTTTAACACATGTATTTGCTCATTTTAGAGAAAATAATTAAAATTTATAACACTAAAAATATATTCGAAACCCCAAGTGCCCATTTTAAAAAATAAAGAGCGAGGGAGCTCTGTCTTTATCTTTTTGTCAACAGCTGCCTGTTATAATATAGGCAAAAAAATTAACCCAAATCATAATCATCTGCACTACCAAACAAAAGCTATATATTACTCGTGTTCAAGAGTATTTTTCAAAAATAAAAGATTGGCAATTTAGCGAGGACAATTTTTACCAATTTGAATACCGATATCCAATTTTAACAGAATTACTATAGTACAAAGACGGCTTAAATTTTTTTAAATCTAATATATTTTATTCTAAAGTAATTGAACTTTTTTCATATAGCAGTGCATAAGTTGTTTACAATGTAAAACATATTTTTAAAGCATGCAAAAACACATTTAACTAATTTATGTAAAAAATATTTTAAAGATAAAATTAAAAAAAAAATTGTTTTACACAAGTATTCAGACAGAATTTATTTGAATTAAAACAATTTATTATTGGCTAAATCTTAGTTATATTCAGCAAACTAAAAATAATAATTTTTTCAGCTATTTTTAATCCTTTAAAAACTAGTTTTAAAATTCTGAGTTTAAAAAAATATTTGTACACAAGATAGACAATAAAATGTTAAGAAACTGCAATCCCTCTACATATTGATAAACATCTAAATCCAATTTGAGTTTTTTTCCAATCAGTTTTTAAGGTACCAACACACGTTTTAAGAAAAACAAAATGTTTTGATATTTAAATTCAAAATTATGATGGCACATACAACTGGATTATCTTTAAAAAAATGAGGATTTAAAGGTTTGAATACACGATTTGGAGGATAAATATATTAACTGCTAAAATGTCATGGTGCAACTACAGAAAGGATTTTTCTGAATAAAACTTTCAACACAGTCTCATACAGTATCTCACTCTACAAACATCTCGACCACAAGATTACCTGATGTATGAAGATTTATCCTTAAAAGCGTCACACAAAGGATTACCATCTAGAACCAAATTGGATATCTCCAGGCCTTTCAAGAAATTTAGCTCTGTAACAGATGGTATCTGGAAAACATAATTTCATTTACATTTAAATCAATAAAATCCTGTGAAAATATTAAGAAGTCTTATTTATCAAACTAGACTAACTAAACTAAAATATGTTGTCACAGTTCTTTTAATAAAGAAAACGGAATGACAAATATTTCCTCCTGTAAAATAACTGATTCAAAGCCTCTATTAAATAAGGAATAATCAGATGGTTTAAAAAGTTATGGAATATTAAAATCTGTATTATGTTTATAGCAAATTGACAAGTTTCTGAACTTGTGCCAAGAACAGAAATTCTCTTGTTTGGCCAATAACAAGAACTGAACCTTGAGAAATAAAAGCTCTCATAACACACATTCACTGAACATTTTTCATAATTACATTGAGATCAGCTGGAAAGTTGTGCAATGTACAAGTGATTTTAACTTTTATAAAAGAAAGGTAAAAACTTAATTTCTTTTTAAAACAAAATGGTTGGTTAAAAATTAAGTTTTAGTAAGAAGGTTCTAATAAGGCACCTTTCCTACCAGTAGACATGTGGTTCAATAAATAAAATTCAATAGATTTTTGCATGAAATAATTTCACCAGTCTTATTATTTTTTTTTTAAAGTTTTGCTACATGTGATTGCACTGATAAACTATCTAAAATATACAAAAATTAAATGGAAATTAAACAATATCTGACTTTAAGTAACTAATAAAAAAATAACAATACAAAGAAATATCTAATAAGCAAAATAAAGAAAAGTGCAATCCAGTATAACTTAAAAGTTATACAACACTTACTGGCAGTTAAAGATACATACATAACAGGAAATCATTATGCAACATACCTTATTATTCATAAGAATAAGTGTTTTCAACTGTTTGCAAGCTCCAGAGAGAATAGACAAAGGTTCCAGAGAAAACAATCTATTGTCTGAAATATTCAACACTTCCAGCTAGAAATAAAAGATTTAATTTTTATATTATGCATACTTACTTTACCTTTTACAAAGGATTCAGATAACATAAAGTACTTAGTGAGTTTAAAAGTATGCCCTCATTAAAACAAAAACATTAAACAGTTTCACTTAAAACAAATGTGCAGATACCACTTAAGTAATACATAATCATCTTCACACCTTTTCAATGATATAGTGATCACACAAGACAAAAGGATATCTGCATGTGTCTAAAATTAACGGAAATAACAATCTTAGAAAATTTATCACTAAAAGTTATCGGAGCAAGATAAAGATTACAAAATAACTAAATATATATTTTTAATTACAATTCAACTCTCTTTAACAATAATTAAAACTATGTAAAAAAGAATGCAGTCATTTTAATAACTAGCCTTATGAAAAATAAAAACGTATGTAATTTCAAAATATTGAAAGTTTTATGATGTGATTTTTATTTCAAAACATGAATCAAATACATCCTCAAAAGAACAGACTGCAAATCAACATCAGGTGGCATTGGACAATTTAACTTTACTTTACACAAGTATCAATCAAGTTTCAGCTGGATAGGTCAATATTGAAATCTCAGCAAACTTTTTGTATCTGTCTTGAATAATGGCATTTTTTCAAAAATGGGTCTCCCACAAGGGCAGAAAAGAATATGTTGACAGGGCTCTCTCATGTGCAATCTCAGTGGGGTCTTTACCAGAGTAAAATTAACTCCCTAAGAAGCAAGACAAAGTCTCGTCTCATGTGTGATAGGTGCACTATTAAAGGGTTGAAAATAAAGTAGCAGTAATACGTAAAAGTACTAGCCACTTTACCAAATGGCAGTTGTTGTACACTCACTGCAAATTGGATTCGATAAAAAAATAGCAATGTAGCACCCACAGCTAACCAGGTGTGCAGAATATGTCTGAACGTACATACGTACGAGATTCGGGGAAATTCAGGCAGCTGCGGGGAAAATTTTGCTGAGGTTTATGTAAAAAAAACTTCTAAAAATTCAATTGTTATCAGTAACGAACAAATATTTTAGCTAGCTACTATATTTACGCCCGCCCCACCTTTTTTTCTTTGCAGTTAAGCAAATTTTTAAATGGTTTCATCTTTATATTTTACTGAAATCGCTAAAACAAGCTTGCACATGGAAAACAGCAGTCTCTCGTATCTCCCACTAGCCACTGCGTCGCCAGCACAGCGTTGCACGTGACCTTCTCTATGGCCAGTGACAGTTCTTTTCGTGGGATTAGCTGTGACCACTGCTTGCTAACCCCCAGTAATTACTACGTCTTCCTATTTGGTTTGCGGATAGTGTATATGACGTCAAAGGTGATTGACAACCTTCACAAACAGACAGGAAGGTTGCCATTTCTTGTGACAACTAATATAATCCATCCATCAATGTAAAATTTTTTTTTCCATTCCATTTTGGATTCCTATTTGGTTTGCGGATAGTGTATATGACGTCAAAGGTGATCGACAACCTTCACAAAGAGGCAGGAAGGTTGCCATTTCTTGTGACAACTAATATACTCCATCAATGTAATTTTTTTTTCCATTCCATTTTGGATTCCCATTTGGTTTGCGGATAGTGTATATGACGTCAAAGGTGATTGACAAACTTCACAAAGAGGCAGGAAGGTTGCCATTTCTTGTGACAACTAATATAATCCATCAATGTAATTTTTTTTCCATTCCATTTTGGATTCCCATTTGGTTTGCAGATAGTGTATATGAAGTCAAAGACAACCTTCACAAAGAGGCAGGAAGGTTGCAATTTCTTGTGACAACTAATATACTCCATCAATGTAATTTTTTTTTCTCCATTCCATTTTGGATTCCCATTTGGTTTGCGGATAGTGTATATGACGTTAAAGGTGAATGACAACCTTCACAAAGAGGCAGGAAGGTTGCCAGTTCTTGTGACAACTAATGTAATCCATCAATGTAAATTTTTTTTATTAGAATAAATATTAGGTTTTTTTTATTACTTGTAAGTAATAGTCTTAAGGAGAGTCCTTAATCATCAACATTTACTCTAATAGTCGCTTAAACTGGAATGAAAATACGGTGACGTTTTCAGTGAAATTTCGGACAAAACAAATTGTGTTCTGGGTAAATATTGGGCCCCGATACATTTTCTGCACCCCTGCTGCTAACACCTAACAAAATTATGTAGTCATAATCACACTCGTGTTCTGTGAAGGAGGAAGTTCAAATACTTTCCTAATGTTTTTACATGACAAATGTGAAACCAAACAGAGGAGTATCCTGATAAAAGTGGGGTCACAGATGGAAAAGTGGTGCCTCAGGAATCAACAGTGCACAACATGCCTTTATCAACACCAATTCAAAACAAAGCTCACTTTGAGCACACATCTTCACAAAAACCACTTGTTCTTTACTGAACACAAATAACAGTGCATGTGCTCCTATTGACCTGCAGTATCATAGGTGCAGGATGACATGTTCCTTAGAAAGGTTCCTTAATTTATTTGTAATTAATAAATTAATTATTACAAAAATCAATGTAAAATTCTATCAATTGAACAAAAATACATACATCTGGTATGTGTTCTTTGATGATTTTTGCAACAGTATTTAATACCAAGCGCTCCTTCAGAGGCATATACAGACCAATCTCTTTCATCCCTGCAACAAAAATTTCAACTTAGAACAATGCCTAAATTTAATTCCAGAGTAAATAAGTTTACAAACAAAAGCAATTTATATGTAACATTAACAAAATAACAATTTCATAACTTCATCAGGTTAAAAAAAGCTTTTGCACGTTAATGATGAGAAATAACTTGCCTTCATCTGCATGAAATTTTGTCATGTTCAAAGTGTGAAAATTGACATCATAGCGGGAGCTCATGTAAGTCTGAAAATAGTTTAAAACACATTAATTAAAAATGGAACCATTAAAAGCAGACAAAATTATTGTGACATATTTAAAAGAAATATTGAGCAGACAAGTCAAAATATGACATTTTTACTCCAAATATTGATTTGTTCTCAACTCCAGAGAGAATTATTCCAAATCTTTAAATAAATAAAATTTACTTTGTAAAACATTCATTGCATTGATTCCAAATTGGATTCAACAGGATCATAAAATGGGCTCTGGAATAAAAATAAATCAATACTTGGTTCTATCAGTGATTGATCATACTCAATTTATACTGGATTATATATATACTCAATTTAATTGGATATATGTAAACTATACCAAAAAACTAAAAAAAGACAATGACAAATAAAATTACTTTAATAGCTTGTACAATCTTCTATCGATTATAAAAGAATAAACATTTCCCACATTTTCACAAGTGTCAGCCAAAGAAGCTATCAAGAACACTTATCTAACAAGTCTATTTGCAACACAAACCCATTGAATATCTGAAACCATTTCTGTGCAAGCATTTATTCCGAATTTACTTTTTTTAGTTAGAAACTATAATGGTGAAAACTTTTACAATTAATAAAGCAACTGGGAAAATAAATTAATTTCAAATTGAAAAATGTTTTTAAGAATTTTAACATTCAAAATCACTTTTATTAGAAACTTTAAATTCCATTTTGTATCAACTTAGGAATACATGGAATGCAACTAACAAGATAAACAAATTATTGAAATTGAAAGTAAAGCATTAATAGGATAAATTTACTTTCAGAAGTTGAAAGAAAATGCAGTTGGTAAAACCTTCTGTAAAAAATTTTCAGTAATCATGGAAATTAAATTTTATGTGGTTGTCAGATATTAAATAAAAATTATCTGCTTCAACCTTTTTATATCTTGTGAGGACTTCCTGAATAACATGTCACTGTTTGTTATACTTTTTCAGTTTTATTTCCAAAATAAATTTACTGTTATTTTCCTTTTTATGTATGCATTTGACAACCAACAGTCTTTTACCTGTAATTGCCTTCCACATCGAAAATACAGTATAGCAATCATCTACCACACGACTTCAGATTAGATGTTTCAGTTTCAGAAATATCACAATAACTTCCATTAAAAATTAAGTAAATATGCTTTAAGAAAAGTGGAACTTACTTTCAACAATTCTGTGGTTTCTGTATCCATAACAGGCACACGAATAGGACACCTGATCATCTGCACAGCCATCTACAAGACAAAAAGTCAAGACTGTTTACATTAAAGAAACTAGAAATTTAACAAACACTTCAGTAACTCAAAAGATTTCTAATAAATGCTTGCCTAACCAGTTCTAAGAGATGAACAATTTGTTGGTAGGCATTTTAACTAACATCGTATTGGAGCAACACAACTGACGAAAAACAGGACATGATCCCGACAAATAAAGACGCTTAGTTGTAAGATAAATTTAGACATCTTCATTTGAATAAAACTATATCAACATGGTATAGTGCGGCTCTGACGAAAGGGCAGTTGATTTTTGACTAGGTGTGAACGATCATTAAAAGGATTGCCATATCAAATGCATGAAGGGTGATTGTAGTGGGTTTCCCAAGCCAACTCATCATCACTTATTGCATTCAGCACCAGAATCCTCGCTAATGATGCCAATACTCAAATTCCAATGTCTTAAGTTCAAACCCATCATTAAATTTCAAGAATAAACTCATTCAAAATCATGCAATTCTACTGCCTTGTCATGGATCCAAACTGTATGAGTGTAAACTGGCCAAAATGATATGCAAAGATTATACAGTCCAAAATCCGGAATCCTCCGGACCTCGGCCATTCCGGATTACAGTGATCTCTCACTTATACACGCTCTCTTTTATGCGCGTTTTTCAGTTATACGCGTTTTTTTCGCGGTCCCGCCCATGAATATAGGAAAACAATGATAACTCTTATTCATTTATACGCCACAATAAAAAAGCAGCTCTCACTTATGCGAGTCGCAAAAAAATTTTCAGTTCAAAAGTAGTTTCCTCAAGTCATGTGTTGCTTATCGCAAAAACTTTTCCTTTTTTGTTCTGCTTCTAGGAATGTATTCCCTCGCCCTTCCCCTATTGTTTGGATTCCCGGAACATATTCCTCTACCATATACACGGGTGTACCGGAGGGGTCTTGTGACTGACGGCAGTAAAAGTCGCATTTATACAGCAGCCAATTAGAATGGTTAGTACGGTACGTACCACGTGGGATTGATTGCTAACGAAAGAACCTTCTTTGGAGTTCGGGTTAGATGGTATCGTTTTAAAACGGCAAAACGGACAAAATTGTAGCTTTCGTTTAAAATGGCTGTTATAAAAAAATTCGAAGAAAATCTTTGCAACTCGATAAAAGCTTTAGCGAAGCATTTTAATGTTCCAGAGTCGACATTGAGAGGGATTTTAAAAAATCAAGAGCCGATTATAGTCGCTTATCGAGAATGTGGAATTCAGTCGAAGAAAAGAAGCAGAATTCAAGGTGGAAAGTTCGAAGAATTTGAGAAGGTTTTGTAGCTATGGTTTAAAGAAGCTCGTCAATCGAACATTCCTGTTAACGTTGAGCTTCTAAGGGAGAAGGCCGTACAATTGTCAAAGAGTTTTGAAATGGAAAACTTTTCTGCATCACATGGATGGTTTGAAAAATTCAAAAATAGGCATGGCTTGGCAACTTGTGTCCTTTCTGGGGAAAGTGCGAGTGTCAATGAAAACACTGTAGAACAATGGAAAGAAGACTTGGCTACTTTATTAAACAGATAAGAACCGAAAAACATCTACAATTCTGACGAAACTGGACTTTTTTATAAACTGATGCCCGACAGAACCTTAACATTCAAGGGAGAACCATGCCATAGTGGAAAAAAAAGTAAAGAAAGACTAACTGCCTTGCTGTGTTGCAACGTTGATGGTTCAGAAAAATTCCCGCCATTGGTCATTGGCAGATTTAAAAAAACTCGCTGTTTTAAGAACGTGAAGAAGCGTCCTTGCGACTGCACTAGCAACAAAACAGCGTGGACGACATCGCATATTTTCTTGGATTTCCTTCAAAAATTTAACAGGAAAATGCTAAAAGAAAAACGGAAATTTCTGTTATTCATGGATCAATGTCCTGCTCACCCACAAGATCTTCCAACTTTCAATAACACGAAAGTTGTGTTTTTCCTGCAAATTGCGCGTGCAAGATTCAACCTTTGGATCTGAGTGTCATCCGTTGTGTGAAAGTGCACTACAGAAAAACTTTAATCCTTCGACTTCTGGCTACATCAGAAACAAAACGTGCATTAAAAGACGAATTGAAGCAAATTACCGTCCTTGATGCAATTCATACGTTGTGTTCATCATGGAGAAACGTTACTGACAAGTGCATTAAAAGCTGCTTTAAGAAAGCAGGATTTTGTTTCCAGCCGAAAATGAATGTGAGGAGCTAGAAAATGAAAGTGAAAACTGTGAAAATGACATCAACGAAGAAGATTGGCATATTGTATCTGGTGGACTCGCTACGTGCACTACTTTCAACGATTTTGTTGATGCAGATGAAAATTTAATCATAGCTCAATTGCGGGAAATAGGAGACATTGTAGCCGAAATAAATGGTGGTGACGAAGATGAAGAGGACGACGATGATGAAGATGTTGCAAAAGTTCTCCAACTCACTCAGTAGCGTTTGAAGCTTTGGAAACTGTGTGACTATTTTCAGTTCAATTCCGGAAGTATATACATAGTATTAACAATACACTGTATTGATTTTTCACTTTTAAGCTCCCTTTTGTGGTTTTTCACTTATACGCGTTTTTTTCGCTGTCCCCAACGCCCACGCATAAGTGAGAGATCACTGTATTTGCATGTTTTGTCAAAAAAAAACTAATCTAACCCACTCACCCATGCAAATTTTATGTTTGCAATAGTAAAATAACATATATAAATAGGAATGATTTTTTTAAAAGGAAAAAAAACCTCTTTAATACAATGCAACAAATTTTACTTGTAAATCTAATTTTTCTGTGTGGTATTTACTCTAAACATAACCATTATTTTGTGTTGTTTCATCAATTAGGCCCAGGTTTAGCACCTTGTTCTCTTAAAAATCATCGGAAAGATGCAAAAAAGTGAGAAAAACATAAAAATGCCAGTTAGTAAAACGTCCAGATTTCCAACAATTCCGGATTTTGTACTGTACTTCTGTTGTCCAAATGCTCTCGTATAATACATATTAGAGTTACCTTAAAATGCAGTTAATTGCTGTTTTCCCAAAGTTTGGCATTTAACCATTAGACTGTGGGCAGTACAACAGTTAGGTGCTGTGTGATTTCCTTCCCTTTTAAGTGACTGTTGACATTGATTACTGTTTGCGAGCTGCCAGCGACTGGCTCTCAAGAGAGTCAGTCCTTTTGTTTGAAGCCCTGCACCATCGATCAAACCCATGGTTCCCACACCTTAATCCAAAAAAAATTCAAGGACTTTTCAAAATCAAAAAAACTATTTTTCAAAGACCTAAAATTTTTTATTACGACCTAAAACAAGGCATACATAAAAGCTGTCAGTTAAAAAGAAAAATGTGAAAAATATATAAAAAATAAATTTTTTTTTTACTTTCAGTAGTTTCAAAAATTAAGGTTGTCATCAATTTTGGTTATAATTTGGATTTTCTTTTCTCACAGAACCTGTGATTTTTTTTCTTGCAAACTGGGCTCAATGCTAACTATCAGGCTACTTGCACACATATCAATTTCGGTCATGCGATAAAATATCGTACGATAAATTCTTTTGGTGGCACTAAGAAGAGTATGGGAGGTAGCATACGGTTCGATCTACACAACACAATCTCCATTTTGCTGTCGTCCACTGCCACAACAGACGACCGTCATGGGTTATTTTGTTTGAGAAACAAAACAAATAAAAGGTTTTGACTGGTGAGGGGCTTTTGTTTTCTCTAGTCTGTTTCTATCTTTGCAATTGTTAAAGATAGAGTAAAAATTTCAAAAAATTTGAAATCTGCAGAAACTTTCCCATAAAAATATCTTAAATGTGATTTTTTAATTTCATTTTTCAATTGCAACTTTTATATTTTTGCAAAAAGAATTTGGCTTTATTTCTTTGGATGCGTACCAGGTTTCCAGACTGCAAAAGCTATGGTTTCCTAAGAAAACGGTGCCGTTATCTAGTGGCCGTGATACGTCATGATGCGGCACGCATAACAAGGCGGACGTCTTAACGGAGACCAGAGGTGTCAATTTAGATGGACAGAATACTGTGTAAAATGGACGATCTAGACATAGCATTATTGGTATATCACATAGTGTCAAAGCGCAAAACACCGGTTTCATTCAGAATGAAGCTCAATGGCGCACCTGTTGTGGAGGAAAACTAGTCTGGACAAGTTCTAAATGCAAGACGAAATTGCACAACTATGTACTTGTTAAAAAAATCAAGTACTTTCAAGGACTTTTTACCAAGTTCTGTAATTTTCAAGGACTTTCAAGGGCCCCTAGTTAGGGGGGAAAAATTCAAGGACTTTTCAAGGATCGTGGGAACCCTGAAGCCAGTGCTATCTCTAGCAGTAGTGAAACAGTTAATCTAATTTATATTGACCAATCAACTGTCATAAATCAATTTGAAATTTTTTCTTTGCAATTTTCCTAGGTGGCGCGTAAATAGTGTTCAAAAACAAGTCAAGCGACATCATGTTTGAAACACCACAGGAAACACTTATCGCCACAGAAACACCACTATTTTGAGCTTGATAAAAAAACGCCTCTCTTAAAAGGTATCTTGCTTACTTTAAATCCATCAGGTGTGGTAACCCTTCGATTAATGTCCCTGATTTCACGAGCAGCATTATAATCTTCAACAAAGAATTCAGCACAATTTCCATCAAATCGGAACTAAAGAAAAATATTTAATTAGTACACTATATGCACGACATTAAGCAATAAAACTTAAATAATTGAAAAGAAATAAGCTTACATTAATCGGAACAAATGGACTTTTACTCATGTTGGATTTTATGGAATTATATATGAAATGTTTTCCACACTTCCTTCCAAATGGCACCTATAAGAAATAAAAACATTTTACCACAAAAGAGTAACAAAAAATTCCAATTTGCATATTATTTCATGCAGCATCTAAAAGAAAACTTTCATCCTATATAGCAAACATGTACTTTAAAAAATTGTTTTACATCAAACTTCACATCCATTGATATGCAGTCTAAACATATCTCGTACACTACAGAAGGAAACTTATTGGCCACAGATTTACTAAATATAAAAATTAAAAAAACAGAACATTTAGAGCAAGTTATGAATTGCTGGAAAGATCACTTCCTCAATCAATTAGCACCTTTTTGAACTATAAACTTGTCAATATCTTAAGACCTCTCTCTCTCTCTCGAGCCTTCCAACAATTATTTATCTTTAACTTTTAATAGGTTACTAAATGAGTAGCAAGAAACATGAGGTGCAGTGATAATTGTTAAGAATTGTACATTGCTAGGTGATGCAATTCCTGATCTATTGCACCGCACCTCAGTTGCTAGCTGACGCAATCACGTTAGAAAGTTGCCAGCTCTGTAGAGAGTTGTGTATTGGAAATAAAGGTTTTTATCAGACCATCACAGTACTGTAGGAGGATGGGAGTGTATTTTAATGGCTAAGGTGAAAATTAAGAAATTTTATAAGTGGCCACTGAATTTGTTTCATTCAGTGGCCACTTACGATCGTTCACATATTTTGTAAAATATACACATGTTATAGATATGCGTGTCCAAACCTTTATCTTTAAAAAGTATTTTTAACGGTCCTTAGTAAAAAACTCCGTAAAATAGGAGGTTCCACCATATAAAGAAATGTTTTTCAGAAAATTTGGTGACTGTAGCAAAGTGTTAAAGTCTCCACATTCTAACATTCAGTTGCCACATGGCGAGAGTTTTCATGTTTCACCTTCAATGGCTAAGGCCTTACAGTAGTGGCAAGTCCACAAAATTATTGAAGTACTGAGTATACCATATTAGGATACCTGTTGATCCAACTATGGAGGGGTCAGTACCCCAAATTAATTTCAAAGATTATTTTGTAAATTGTATTGATATTAAATTTAAAGAATCTGCTGCCAGGCTTGGCTCAAGCTCGAATTGTGTGGTTATAGACACCACAATAATGTTGATATTAATCAACTGATGGTAGCAGTTAAGATAAGAATTTTCAGTGTTTACTAAGTTTTTATTGATATTTCTGCAATTTAGTGAGAAAATGGTTGTAAGCCGTTGAAGTGTATTTAATTGTTGGGATGCAGTTTTGTGAAATCGGATGTAAATGTAGCAGATGCCTTAAATTTCCTAACAGTGTAAACAAAGGTGAATTTTTATCACAGGTTAAAGTTTTTAAATGAGTTAGAAGATTAAGTCAGAAAGGATATGTGAAGGACAATTGAAGAATATTGATTAACAACACTATTATTTGACATCACATCTGAAGCCACTAATGGCTCTAATAACCTCTTTTCCAAGGTGTCTCCTCTAAAGCAGTTTTAAACCTTTTGGAGAATTACATTACTAACCATGATTTAAGGCTTTAAGGTTACTTTATAAGGCTGGAATTAATAAAGAAACTATTATATCTTATTCTGCAATCCACTGTTCAGATAACCTTTCAGCAGCTAGCTTTAGCATACTCTCCAACATTGGTAACCCAGTCATCAGTAGCACTTTTTACTGACATATAGCATACGACATAGTATCAGTAAATTATTGATTAATTATTAAAATTAATAAAAAGTTACAAATTATAAAATAATGAATTAATTAAATAATTAAAATTAATAAATAAAATTGAAAAGTTATTGAATTAATGGAAACAATTATTTGTAAGCATTATTGACTAAATATATAAGTGAATGAATCTTATTTTAACAGTCACAAACAAGTAACAAAACAAAGTGACTTTTTTATTCTCTAGTCAAAGTTTCTAACTTCGGGATCGTTAAAGATGGAGTAAAAATGTCAACGGAATTCAAATTAGCGTAAAATTATACGCCAGATTGATACCTAGAACAGATTTATTATTCAATTATTTACCATTTGATTATTTAACTATTAAATAATTTATTTAAAGAGAATCACATTTAAGGTATTGATCTGGTGTAAAATTTTCTGCAGATTTCAAATCCGCTGAAATTTTCAATTTATCTTTAATGATCTCGATTTTACAAAAATGAACTAAACAATGCCAGTCGAATTTGTTTGTTTGTTTCCCTCCGCGCGAATTGTTTGGCGCAGGAAATGAAATGTTGCCGATACAAGAGAAAAAACGTTCCACAACTGTTTGAGACCGTTATGACAATAATCATGCGAATGGTGGTTCCGCTAATTTTCGTGACATCATCCACAGTTAGATAACGGCTCTGCTCTTATAGGAAACCGTAGCTTTACTGTCCTAGTGGAAGCATCTTCCAAAGACGTCATTTCCGCAATGCAATCACCTACGTCATTGAGTCGGGGGAAAAGGAAGGAAGAATGCCTTCTCATAGAAGGTGGGGAAGGGAAAACTGGATTGGAGGAGAGTATTTTCGGCATTTTTTGTACGAGATCCATAGTTTTTCACTATACACCCATAGCTCCGTAGTTTTCACCTATTTCCGTAACAACTACGGAAATTCCATAACAGTTGGAGTCTGCTTTAGGGTTAACCACCTGCTTGATGAAATAGTGAGTGGGAAGTTTTAAGTCTCCTTGAATTTGTTTACATGTTGACCACTGTGATAAAAGGGCCACTGATTAAAAGATCTGAATAGAAAAAACTAGTTAAGGCATACCTTCCCCAAGCTCTTTTTATACCTTTAAGAAAAGCATTAAGTATTAAGTGAATATTACATGTCCCAAAGTTAATTAGTTCTTCTTTTCAGGTAGAAAGCAATGAGTCATTAATCTTTTTAAAAACTGACTTGTTGACATTGGGCGGGTCCATCTGAGCCTATCGTGAGCAGTTGAGATTGTGGAAGGGATAACTCACTCAGAGCTTGCAATATCTTGTCACTAAAATATCAGCCGTTCCAGATCCCTACTAGCTATGCGTAGTTGATATTTACAAGATCCCTTTCAAAGACATTTTGAAGCTATTGAGATTCAGTTAAACTAAGATATTACTTGATAACGGTGAAAGAATTGATCAAAAAATACTCACTGTGATTTTAAACCATGCATCACCTTCAATAATTGGACCATTACGATAATGTTTTGATGATTTATGCCCTAGAATAACAAAAACATCTTATTAAACATCAACAAAAGAAAAACATGCATTAAGAAGTTTCTGATATTAATCAGCCTGTTTTAAACTTTTTAATCCAACTTATTATAGACATGAAAATAGTATAGAAACATAAAGTCCTAAAACAATACTTACCAGATTGCTTCTTATGCTTCTTTCTGTTGTTATGATTCCTAGGTCCATATGGATTGCTAAAAAATTAGGAAAAATGTAAAAAATAAAACTTTTTAAAGTTCAAAGGAGATAAATAGAATTTTTCACTGTATAAAAGTGATCAAAAATTAAGTATACTTAAACTGTGAAATTGCATTATGGTTCTACAGGTCCCAGTTATCTGAAGAATTCCTTGATGAAGGTGAAAAGGTAGTCCTGAATAATAAACTGGTTAAGTTATACCAACTTCCCTTCGATTCGTATGATCTCTCCCTAAATCGGACAGCGGACGTCCCCTCTCTTCCCCTGCACTCTTGATTGGCTAACAGTGTACTCAGAGGTTAATTCACTCTTCCAAGATTGAGAGAGGTGACAAAAGGGGAACATGACGACATTAAACAATTCCTGACAATGACGGTAAGGTAATTTTAATTAATGTCGTACTAAAGCAACACAACGGGCTATTGATGATGGTCTTGGATCAATCCCCCAAAGGGAAAGATTAGAGGACAACACCACATAATTTTGAACCATGGTCACAGATTATAAGAAACTCTTAATCTGGCACCCAACTCTCCAAACTAACCCAACATGAGGAGAGCCAATGCAGTATATATTATCACTGGACAGAATACATCCTATTACATTGCTGATTGTTAACATTCTTCATAAACAAATTTGTTAAAATATTACATCCTCTTTAAAACCCGTTATGTCAAATAAAATTTTTTATCCAAATACATAGTAGGTATGCAAATAAATTAAGTACATTAACAAACCAAGTGATACTATTTGATATTTCTATGAATGATAAATCTGACTCATACCTTCAAATTAAATTGAATGTAATGTGCCAATTAACTCTTCATTTCTATCTGAGCAACTTATCAGTGTAAATAAGCAATTTAGGTTTTCTTTAAACTTCTTATTTTAGATTTCTTAAAAAATAAGTTTCTAATGAGATAATAAAATCAAGTATTAATTTCAAATCTCTTTAAATTGAACTTACTATCTACGTTCACCTCCGGACACATGGGAGCCACTCATATCAACATCTCCATCAACATCAACAAGACGAGATTTACCCTTTCGCAAGTAATCTAAATCGAAACAAAAAAGATGGATTAAACTTATTATTAGGCAAAACAGACTAGATATATTTATCAACCAATAGGTATGTAAAAACTATTTTTTTGGTGAATATTAAAAATTTTGCAACTCACTTATCAATGTTACATCAGAGCATCCTTTCCTTAAGGGGACCAGTGCAGTCCTATCTACGTAATGTTAAAATGGTCAAATTTTAAGGAACATTTTCTCAGAATCTTTTATGTGTATTGATTTGAATTTTTTATACAGGTTATGAAGACACTTTTAAACACTTTAACACAGAGTTTTTTAAAAAACTTAAAATTTGAAGTTTAAAGAATTTTTTTTCTTTAACTCCTATATTTGTTATTGAAAAATGACCAATTGTCATCTTTTTTAACAGTCAAAATGAACTTTTCTGAGCAGATAGAAAAAAAATGCCCGTGTTAAATTATGGTACAGGGTATGTTACACTTTTAAATCAATTTTTTTTACATCTGCTTGAATAAACTTTGAGAAAATGTTCCTTTTATGGAAAAAATACTTATTTTGATATATTGATTTTTAAAGAATAAATTGACATTACTTCAGTTATGTAGGTTTTTTCAAAAAATTATTTAATACTTCTTTTCAACGTATCACCATAAATAACATATCATTTTAAACAGAATTCTATCAGCATTTATTTAAATTTATAACAAAATAATCTAGATTTTGGATGATTTTTGCGCACTGGTCCCCTTAACAAAGTTTCTATATGAATTTTTTCATCACTCTTGGTGTCCATAAAAAAGATAACTTTTTAACACATTTGTAATTTGTCCTTTCAAAATCTTTACAAAATGTAATGATTTTTTGGAAGAAAAGTCCATATAAAAGTAGTATGTTTGGGGTTATAACTAATATGAAAAAATAAAATATTTTAATGATACACAATTAAAAATTAGGACAAATTGGCATGAAAAACTTCAAAGATACAAAACATCTTTAAAATGAAAAGTCAGAATGATATGAATTAAAATATTCTTTCAAACATTTTCCCATAAGGGTCATTCTTGTGAAATAGGAAAAATTGGCTTCTTAAAATTTTTTCAATCGAAGGTTTTTAAAACTTTATTTTTTTGGCCTAATAATTTTCTACCATGTTCATTAAGTAAATTAAAAATATCAGCAATCTAAATTATTAACATTTTGTTAAGGAAAAAAATATTTCAACATATTGGAAGGCAGGACAATGAGGAGCCTGCCAGGACAATGATGAAAATAGAAAAAAATATATAAATTTCTTGTTGAACATTTCATATGACCATGTATTTTTAATTCAGCTGATTAAGTACATAAATAAAATTACTAGGAACATGACACTTCAGGAAATTATGGATTCCTGAATATTTAAGTATTATTAGAAAGTAGGAACATTGTGGATAGCTATTACTGCAACTTTTATGTTTTTTTAACAGATTACGTGTTTTGCTGTGTGGTGTTAAATTACTGCAATCAATTCTCAGCTATTTTTGATCTGTAGTATTTCTTTTTGTATTTTTCCATTTGCCTTGTATATTTTTAAAATTTTTCTTCCAGTTTCTTTATACAAATGTAGGTCTCTGCTCTATCTCTTCTAACTTTTTTCATTAACTTTTTTTCTTAACATTATCATCTCTTGTTGTGTCTGGGTTTGAAGAACCTGAAAGTTGAATATCTATACCGCTTTCACTTGGTTTGGGTAGCCAATTCTATCGGATGACAATTTCTTGTTCGATAGAGTTTTGAATTTTCTTTCCTATTTTTATAATTCCCCTTTTCTGCCTCGAACTCATTTTAGCTATAGGCTTTACCACTTTTTTCTTCTTTTGGTTAACATATATTTCACATGCCTCTTCAATTTATCTTGTATCAAACGCTATGGAATTTTTTTTAATATGCTCCTGACGACGTTTCTCAGCTAACCTTTTCTTTAACAACCTTTCCTCATATGTTTGTTTCTTTTTACCACTCATATCTGTCCATATATTGTTTACAACTTATCCTTTATCGCATGCTCTTTTTTATATTTAGTAATATCTAGACATTTTTAGGTGCAATGACAAAAACATTATGTTTTAAATAAAAGAAACAAATAAGTTTTAAAATTTCAAGCCCATTATAAGGTATTTTACTATTAAAAAAATTACAATGGATAATAAATAAAATCAAAAGTTAAAAGTAAAGAATATATTTGTCTTCAGTTAATAATTTAAATATTTATAAAATACTGAACACAAAACATCATTTTCCTGTCTTGATATCATTGACTTGGTATGTTAAAGGCAGGACAATGATGGCCAGGATAATGATGAAATAGGCTTGTTCAGGGCTTAATGGATGAACCCTTAAAAATTTCAGTTTGAATTTCACACACATTTAAGAGATATCTTTTATACACTTGATAATAAAAAAAAATTAAAAATTTACTACAAACATTTAATTTTTATCAAAGCCAGGAAAATGATCTTCAATAAACATAAACCTAGAACTCTGAACTTGTATGTGCTGACCAAAAAAAAAGTTGATAACTTTTCAAGATGGCAGTTATTTATTTAAATAATCTCAACCCCAGATTACTTGAAAAGTATTCTTCTAACTCAGTGCTGTCATCTATTAATTGCCCACATAATGATATCTGAGATGCCAGGAAAATGATGATATTACTTGGGACAATGGTTATTGAAGTTACTTTTGGAAATTTTTGCAATATTATTTCCATTATTGTAACTAATAACCTTTCAAATGTATAAAGAATCAGAATAAATTATTTTACAAGAATATATAAATAAATATTAAAACCCTAATGAATGAAGAAATTGTAAAATTTCACTCGGGGACATGCCAGGACAATGATATTTGATATTTTAAAGTTTTAAAAATGTATAAAATAAAAAAATATGTCATTAATTTTCTAATTCTGTAGATTATAAAAGTGATCCTAAACTATTCTTGAAAGTTGACAAAATCTTCAGAGTGATAGAATTCTATAAATTTTGAAGGGACATGAATTTTGCCTATTTTGCAAGAATGACCCATAACTCCCTTTTTGAGCAAGAAAAATCTTTCATAGAAGATCTGGAAATATGTGAGTAGCAATGAAAATATACTATTACAATTTACAATGTTGTTCCATCCATAGCAGCATTAAAACAAATTTTATATTCTGAAAAGTTTTTTATCATTGTTAATACTGAGTGATGTCTCAATCGTATAACTCATCTCAATTCTACTTTTTTAAACTAAAAATCTAAAATATCTCTAATTTTCACCCATAAATAAATTTTAAGTCATAAATATCATAATCAATGCACTGATTGAACAGAACTATATGCTTTTTAGTAATTAATTGACAAAACTGGGTTACTGATATACAAGGGCTGTTCAATAAGTAATAAGACTAATTTTGCTGTCGCGAAACCCCGCATCACAATATTAATTTCTATGGAATAAAGAAATGTTGCTGTCTGTATTAACAAAAGTTGATAGATAGTGTATACGGGCTGATGTGCCAGAGTGTCACGTGACTACATGCAAGCTAGTTTCGCCACGGGCAGTCATCAAAATGGAAGCGTCTTTTAAACAGCATTATGCGATTCAATTTTGAATTCGTTTGCAAAAATCGGCATTACACACTTTTAGCATGATACGCAAGGCTTTTCACGATGAAAGAATCTCGAGAACGAATGTTTTTTGCTGGCATAAAACTTTCAGGAAGGAAGGCAAAATGTTGAAGATCTTGAACATGAGGGAAGATCCTAAACGTCAATCACAGAGACTATGTTCAACACAGGAGCAACTATCATCAGGAATGTTGTGCTGAATATTTCTGTGGGAAGTGTTCACTCAATCATGGCTGAAGATTTGGGACTGAAACTTGTTTGCGCCTGATGGATGCCAGCAAAAAACACTTGCCCTTGACATTGCTTCATCGCGGAATGCCTCGTGTATCATGCTAAAAATGTCCGATACCAATTTTTGCAAACAAACACAAAATTTAATTACAAAACTCAGTTCGAAATGCACTTTAATTTCAGTGACTGCCCGTGGCACGTCGAAACAAGCTTGTGTTTAGTCATGTGGCGACACTCTGGAACATCAGCCCGTATACACTATCTATAGACTTCTTTTGTTAATAAGACAGCAATATTTCTAATACCCATACAAATATAGCAATATTTTTGCTAGACAGCAATATTTCTTTATTCCACAGAAAATAATATTGTGATGAGTGGTTTTGCCACAGTAAAATTAGTCTTATTACTTATTGAACAGTCTACGTACCTAGATTATCAAAATATAGTTAGCTACCAAGCTAAGTGTTATATAACGCTTATCTTGGTACATATGCACCTTTTAATATTAAACATTAATATTTAGGTGGTACATAACCACCTAAATGCACCTTTTAATATTAAACTAGTAACTTCACAAGTGTTATTACAAATATTAAATAATTTTATAAGCTAAACATGAACATACCAAAATATCATCAAAAGGTCTAGCCTAGCAATAGATAGAAATATACAAGTGATTGTGAAGATATTTGTATCGATCTTTTACTAAGAATTTGATTTAAAAAACAGTGGTCAGTTACTGGATGTGTGATGGTCAATTACTGGTTCAATCACTATTTTAAACTTGGGAGGTAAAAATTTTATTAAACTGTACCATATGGTACTAGCCGACCCTTTTCCCTAACACGTGGACGCTGGAATGTTTCGGAATGCGAAAACAACTTTAGTCTTTCCACGTGCGGCTCCTCGGCGGCCCATTTGATCCATACACAGCTGGAGTTTCCGTCGGTTCCCCAATCTCAGGTCTGGGATCAAGTTTTTGCGGTGGGGGACTCAAGTCGGCATGACAGACGGTTTTCGCATCTGTGTGGGGGTGTTTCTGTTCTGGAGAGGACATAAACATCTCTAGAGGGCTCGGAATTCACCCCCCTCTCGTTGTCAGCGGCGGTTCTGCGAAGCGAACACGGATTTTAGGAGGATTCGGACTCGAGCTTTGACGAGAGACAGACGTCTCTGTTTTGCCAATTTTGTTACTTTGGCTTCAGGCAGGTTTCGGTTGTCGATGGCTGTGCCCATAATTATCTTGTAAATATTTAATTTATGTAAATAAATAGTTTAATTTTAAACCAGCTGTCCATCAAATTCTTACATGACGGTACAAAACTATAAAATATTTAAAGTTGTGGTGGAGTTGTAATTCACGGTGAGACGTTTGTTGCCAAATAATTTTTTTCACCAAATCAAGATGGCAGTCGAATTCCGTAACAGCAAAATCCACACTGTGAACCTTTGCATATACGGAAACAAGGAATGCACAAATAAACAATAAAAAGTAAAGAAAATTGAACTTGCCCTCTATTATTGAGGGTAAATTTTCACAATTTCCTCTAGAAATGCAATGTACATTCGCTGTATTTTCGTTGACCCATATTATACTTCCTTTTGCCAAACTTGCTCTCATCAATTTCAACCAACTTTCCTTCTTCTCCATCTTACCATTTGATTAAATTTAAAGCAAGCATCCATACACACTTCTCTACAAAAATTATACCAATCAGTCATAGTATGTATTGCCACATCTATCTCATTCGTAACACTTTTAATTGTGTACCCAGTACCACGTTATCAACAAAATCTTACAAATATGCAAATTACTACTTTCAAACTAAGTACCTTTTCGCACAGATCTCTTTTGATCCTTTCTCCCATCCTTTGTAAACCTCCATTCATACCTATCAGTCAAATTGTTTCTTAATTTTAAAGCCATTTCACTCACACATTCAGGACAGTTCACTCTTAGCAATCAAACCAACTTTCTGGCACAATTCAATAACTTTCATGCTCTCTGGATCATGTATACCAACATCAAACATTTTTGCAAAAAAAATAAGAATTAATACGGCTAGTAATGCCATAAAGTTGTATTGTAGTCATCAAAAATTATATTCCTTAGACACCAGACAATTTTTCAAGTGAAAGAGCAAATTAGCTCTGGGGAAATTTTTATGAATGTGCACTAGATGGTCAATTACTGGTCCACTTTACTATGTCCAACAAACTTGCCACGAAAAACTAATCATACTTCTGAAACTTGGATTAAACAGTGCAAACTAAATGCTAAAAACAAATCAGACAATATTTAAAATTACAACAATTAAAGATGATCAAACAAGTCAAATAATTTGCTTACTTTTAGGCTCTCTAAATTTATTTTGTCTTCCCATTGCTCCAGGTGGTCTGTATATATTTGCACTAGGTGTTCTATCGTCGTGTTCTGGAAAAGGATGAAAACAATGATCAGGCATCTATACAGATCCGATCGCTAATAACACTTGAGGTTCGTAACCCTAATCCTCATGGTTATCCACAAGAATCAAATTCATTAGTGTTAGCAATTAGAGAAATAAAAACATGCGTGAAATTAAGTACTATTGAAATGAATAAATACCTACAGCACTCTAAAAATGCAAAGATGATACAATAACTCTTATCTTCGCATACTATAATGAATAGTATTTAATATAGCTCACCAAAATACACTTGTCTGGACATTATTCGTCGTCGACAAAAAACAGCGCTTTTTCAGCACAAACAGTGTTGCGTCACATGAAATATGTGCTGCAATTTGGGTAAATATCAATGTTTTAAAATCCTGGCTCTTAGTTTCAGTTGCTATTTCACACGTAATCGCAATTAGAACGAGCGAGAAAAAAAAATATGTCGCGTGATTCAGTCCAGTTCAGTTCGGTTCGTTCCCACTTACTTTCAGTTCTTTGTAATCAATTTTCATGCGAGTGTCTCAACGACGGAAGAGCTCAGTTCTATGAACCGTTTGACTCCTGATACTGCGCATGCCTAAAGTCGTGACGTAGGGAAAGAGTGTTTGGCGACAATTTATATTTTGAATCATTTTGCCTTTGCTATAAACTGCCAAAAAAGGCAATCCTCTTTTGAGAAACGAAGAAGCATTTCTCCTTCTGTGTTTCCCGCCTTATAAGATCTCTCCGTCCTTAAAACTGGAATTATCTGTGGAATAAATTATAAAAAAACGCGCGGGAAGAAATGGATGGTTCAGTTTTATGGGGGAAAATACGCGGTATGGAATGGATACAAACATAAGAAATTGCAAAAGTCAACAAGTGAATTGATCTGAAAATAGTTAAATTTTGTGTTGAACGTTATTCTTTCTTCATCAATTTCTCTTCATCTGACCGTGGTTCAAAATTATGTGTTGTTCTCCTCGAATCTTTCCCTTCGTTTTGATCCCGAACTGTCGCTAATAGTCATTGTGTTGCACTTGTGCGACGTTGATAGAAAAACATACCTAGTCAATTTCAGGAAAGTTTGCAAAATTTTGCGAAGAAAGAAAAATATTGACCGAGAAAAACAGGGTTAGTCAATAGATTCAACTTTAAATTATAAATAATAATAATAATATTTAAATCTTGATTCAAGTGTAAAGTACTGATTTAATAACAAAATAAATCGAAAAGCAGAAATTAATTTAGATTTTTTTTTAGTTTTAAAATTGAAGACAATTTCAAAATAATATAAGCGCCATCCACTAAACTACTCAACTAATAAAGTGAAACTGAATCTTCCCATTGATAGCATAAAATGTGCATTATGAATCAGAATCGAAACAATATAAATACAATACGAGTAAATGGATACATATATTGTTATCTACCAAGGTTTATATCCTGAGCTATACTATTATCACTTACTATTGTTGAGATTCAGCAGGTACAAAAAATTGCACAACAGACAAGAATACGTAACACATCATAAATATAAAAAAAAAGCCATGTTACTTAAAATCTTTGTTTACCAACCAAAAAGTAAAATCTATTGAATAGCACGAAAAAAATGCTCATTCAACAAAATCTACCATTTGTTACAAGTGCAAAAAAAAACATGTTAGAGATCAAAATAGAAAAATTTGCAATATTTCATAAAAGTGGATGCACATATATGTACTCAAAGATTTTTATATCCTGAAGATTGTTTTGACGACCAACCGGTACAGTGGTTAAGGGGTTTGTTAGCTTCTAGATCGAAAGGTTCCTGGTTCGAATCCGGGTCAGGGCATGGATGTTAGTAAGTATATAGTGTAGAGGCGGCTGGTGCACCTTAAATCTGTCGTGGCCGAAAGTCCTCACGTTGGGTTAGTGTGGAAGTTTGGAGAGTGGGGTGCCAGCTCAGATGTTGCCTCGTCATCTGACCGTGGTTCAAAATTACGTGGCGATACATTGAATGGCTTAGGCTGGGACGGTGGTAACTAGCTGAAAATCCTGAAGATGATTGTTGGTTAACACTTACGATCAAAGGTGATCCCACTCTTGATGAATTATGTAGAGGTTTTTATGTAATACAAGCATGAGCATAACTAGAAATTCCCCATCATTGTAAAACTGGCTCAAGGGAAATGTTATGCTGAAAATGCACTCATGCAGAAAACATGCATTACAAATCATAAATGTTTTTTTTAAATTACGTTGAGGAATTGGTCGTATCGACCCTTTCCCTTCGTGCAGCCCAATATAAACTAGCCTTTGAAATATATATCGTAGCATTCAAGCCTACAGCACATGAACCCTCAAAAAACCCTGCACAATAATAACAGGCTCCAGTTGTACAGTCCTCCTGGGAAGAACCATCGGTATAAATATGAAACCAGATATCCTTTAGATATCTAGTTGCAATGGTTTCTAGGGCATGAGCAGGAAGAGCATCACTCTTTTTCTCTTGAAAATTAATTGAAAGGTTTAAAGGTGGAAAACTGAGGGAGGGAGGGGAACTCCCTTTAAGGCAGAAAGGCTGGCGAGTATCATTTTTGATATTGCATTTACTCAATAGGTCCTCACTCCTCGTATTTGGAAAAGAATGATTGATGTGTTTTAAATCTCTTTCTAGCATGTATTCTATTTCTAGCAGTAATTCCCGCCAGTGCTGAAGGGGAAGTATTTTACATTTTGTGATATGCGAAAGCATAAATATAGGTAGTCAAACCTTGTTAAGACAAACTTTATGGGACAGTAAAAATAATTCGTATTAACCGTAGTTAGTGTATTTACATTACTTAGGTACTGTACAATTCTTGGCTTATAGATTAAATTGTATTCAAACATTATACAAGTGATTGTCGTTTATTGATTAATTCTTGATTACACAATCAATCAAATGAATTTTAACTGCGAAACAAAAGCAGAACTATTTCTAAGCCAGCAGTAGCTTCTTTTATAGGCAAGCTTATTTCTTGGTCTATAGAATCTTTATTTATATTCTTTCTTCTTCACTCTCTTTCACAAATAAATATACAATTTGGAATCACTTAATGCTTCTGATAATTGAAAAGAATCCATTTGCACACACTTAAGTTTTGAAAACTTATTTGTTGATTAGAATAACCCACTAAGTAAATATAAGAATACACTTTTTGAAGAGGATTGGAATTTAGTCTGTATTAAGTGAGTTAGTCTTAAAACCACATACAAAAAAATACAAGGTTTGACCATACAATAAAAAAGCAATTGCACACTAATATGTGAAGAGAAAAATCATCATAAGTTTTATACATAAATAGGTATAAATAGAAGCAAAGGCTATTTGCCAGCTGAAAAGTATATTCTGCTGATTAGTACTCAACAGAACGTACTATTAGGAAAGTTAAGAAATGAGAACAGTCAAGGTATAAATTCAAGTATACCAATAGTTATAAATGAAAGCAGATACAAAAATACATACTTACCTGAATTTTAACATTGTGTGTAATTCATTAACATGTTCTGAAATTCAAATTGTAGTGTATAAATTGAAAGGGAGATTTTTCATAGGTTCCGTGAAATGCATTGTTATCCACACATCCAATAACAACTCTCTTTGGTATTTGACTCACAAAAATGCTGTCTTGAGTAATGGACATATTCCCCTTAGGAATTGAATAACTTTTACTCAACACTCAATTAATAGTGTATTTAGCTGTTTCTTTTCCCAGAGCCTTATTATGACCTAAAGTTACACCTACACTAACACGTACTTTTCGTACAAATAAAGAGACATGCTCAAGCACAACTTTATCATCTCCTGTGCCTATCAGACAAAACTCCGACTTGCTACGTATGAGTTTAATTTTTAAATCCACTAGATTTAGTAAAAGTCTTAATTAAATAAATTACTGTGTACAGCCCCTATCATATCTATAGTTGAACTTAGCTTGCAGAAGTTGCATCTTTTAGTAAATCCTTCATTTGTTTCATTGGCCAAGTGTTCACCTGTATCTTTGTAAAAAAGTTCGCAGGTTAGTTGTAAGTTTTTTCTGTCAGATCCGTGGTTCAGCAAAGTTTCTATATAAGAACTATAAGGATAAATGTTATTCGAACTGGAAACTAAACGCTCGTTCAAATTAACGTCAATTTGGGAAAACAAGGAATGAAGAAACATGTTAACAGGGCCTATAGTGTCATCTGCCGTCAAAGTCTTTCCATCACTTTTTAAAATTTTGGCTCTGACATACAAATGTGTTTGAGAAAAATCCATACAATCCTCTCCACTACCAGAAACGTGAAATTCTACAGGTCCACTGTCAGCTACGTTCGATAACGGGTGAAATTGCACCCATTGCCCGCCTTGTTTTACAGTCTGTGTCGGAGGTAAGTGAAATAATTCCAATTCTGACTTGGCACATTCTGGAGAGTCCTTTAAAACAAACGCCATTATGGATCAAATATATCGCGAGTTTGCACCTTTCGTATTTTGACTATAGTGACCCGTTTTGCAGTAGTACGCTTTCTTTTATACTTTCCTTTACGATTGTTTCAAGTCTTTCCCCTCTAAAATATCGTTTGCTATCTGCGTCCCTGTTCTTAAAACTGACTTTACTGTTTTAGCCCCTTTGAAAAGAAACGGCAGAGCTTTGCGAATTAAACGACGAAGCATGCCACCAATTCCATGCCCTTTCTGCATATTGTTACCCCTGTAGAAAGCCATTCCGGAACTCGTCTGACCTGCGTAATGCTCTTCAAACTTTTTAACCCAATACACATACGGTACACAAGCCATGATAATATCGATGTTACACGGTCAGTGTTCTTTACTAAAAATGTCTACATTCTCACTTTCAATGGTATTTATAGTAAATATCGCACGCTGAAATGTAAAACTACAAGCAGTTTACCCCTCTCAAAAGGTACCAACTCTCCAGAATTTAGGCGTAGTTGTATTTCAATTGTTTGAAAATGCTGCCGTATGACAGGTACGTAATAAAGCCGATCGTATAGGGCACTCACCATTTCACCGTCGCCACCGGTTACTATGACAACCCTGAGCAGTGGAGCCTGCACACATCTCCAACAGTTTGAGGTTCTACAATATCACTATCTATATACATAATTCTCTTACGTGGCACGCAAAAAAGACGTTATTTGCTATCGCGTTTTGGCAACATTGTAAGATTGTTTGTTTACCATGAGGCCTCGCGCCTCAATTGAATTTATAGCTATATCGGATGAAATATTAGTGAAAAAATTAATTTTCATCGATCTGTTGCAGTTTATAATTAGAAATCAAAGAAAGCGGAGGATCTTTTCGTGGCCATTTAAAAAATGGGCCTTTTCAGGGCTGTGACATTGCACATTTTATTTTTATATATAACTGACCTATGTCAGTGTACGTCTACCTCGTGGACACAACCCCTGCAATCTCGGTCTGCAATGGACGATAACCCCCACAAAAAGCCGTTAACAAGTCGTTGAACCCAGGGTACGGGTGGCTATTTTCCAAACCCTCACAGATACTACAAAAGGGGGCGGGGCTAACCGTAACGGCCAATGAGACTGAAATCAACCAAATATAAAATTATGTCTTCTTTTAAAGAGCTTATTTTCGTGAAGCAACGATGGCCTTTTGGCTAAAGTCACCTACCTTCAGATTGGCGTAGGCAGCGGAAAGCTGGTGGAAGAATTTTTAGATCCTCCAAATTATTTTAAAAAAAATCCAATTTAATTCCTTTTGATTCTAAATTACTTTTCCTAATTTTTAATAAATTTTTTATATTTTCCCAAACTTCCGTTGATTTTACATAAATAATCTAAGAACCACTCCTGAACTCACTACCAGCTGATATTTTTCCGCCCCTCTGCCGTCCCCTTTGCTTTAGGATAATGGAGTCGTATCCACCCCTGATTTAGGACCATTCTGATGTAACAAAAAGTATACATAAAACATTAACTTATATAATTATTAACTTATATAACAAAAGGATACAATTTTCGGCTCCCACCTCTACCCACCCATAGCCATGGATCTGAAAAGAAAACAAGAAAACAAAACAATTATTTAACACGTTTCATTTATTACACTGCAAACAGGATCAGACAGGATTTCAGTTGTTTTTAGCGTAGTGAAGGAGATTCCTATCCAGCGCTCGCGATCATTGGCCCCGCCCCCTGTTGTAGTATCTGTGAGGGTTTGGAAAATCGCGTACGGGTGAGAGAGGAAGCTCCCTGGCCGAATAACTGTGAAAAACAAACACATTAAGATGCCAGAGTGGTTGTCTTCTTGGGGGTCTAGGCAGAAGAAGAAAGAAAAACTGCAACTAAACATGACAGAGTGAAGGAAGAAACGTTTCCGAGCACATTAAGCAGGCAGGCTTTCTCTCAACTCATCTCTACAAAATAGAACTTATAAAAGTATGGAACGTCAATTTTGGGGGACACACTTACGCACCTTACTGATTCACCCACGCATCAAAACCGACTCCCACGCACTACTTCAGAACGACGATAGATTCGCCGGCAAGTGGCGATAACATGATGCGCGTGAATACCGCGCCTGACTAGGGAGCCTAGTGGAGAATTGCATTCATCTCGTCTTCAACGTAATCTCATCCTCAGTTTCCCCTTTTTGTTTCGATTTTTTTATTGTGCTAACACCTTCCGCCCTTCATCCAACGCACTAGATGGGCTTGGAGACTAAAGATAATTGTTCAATAAACAAAAGATTTCATTAAACATAGAGTTTCTCTCATTTGTCCAGGTATGTTGATTTTCTTTTATTCCTAGGTGATTATCTCTCTGCAAAAAATATCTACATAAAAGGACGCTTGGATTTTTGCGTACACATCAAATGTATCACTATCTATCATTCCTTTAAGGCCAAACGCAAATTATGCAAATTTTCATTCCAAATTAAATTCTAATGATATTACTTTAATTTTAATACCGCGTCTATTCCAAGAAAATACGACAAGGGCCAACAATTATAGTTCAACAAGACGCTTGCATTACCACTTTCGACAACAAATGCAATGAAACAGTGTGTATGGCTCGAGTGCTGGGGAAATGTACACACAAACAACCTGCTGGGTATTCAATTTCCAAAGCAGCGTTCACATTTCGAATCAAAATTTGCTCAAAGTTTTGATTTGAATTCTGATTTTAGAGGTACTGTATATATTTTTTTTGTAATACAAAAAATTTAGATTTGAAAAATAATTTTTTTTAATTCTTTTTTTTTGTAAACAATTCTTTCTGCTAGGACACAAGTCTTCATTGATGCGAGCGAAGCGAGCATAGATTCGCGCAGCGAACCAATAAGGATTGCAAAGCAATCCTCCGGGGGTTGGCGAGCGTTAGCAGTCAGGGGGCGGGCCCCCTAGTATACATATAATACGGGAAAAGATATGTTTGATCTGCAACAAAAGAACTTTCCAACACATCTTGTACTACTTGGGGGTGAAATCCTAAGAGGTTACAGAGGCCTTTTTGTAAAATAACTTAGCTTTATTTTCAGCTTTTATCTTAACTCGTTTGGTTGAGTTGTTAAACCTAAATTTTATCTTATTCTCATGCGAAGGTATGTACATAGCTTGCAAGATTTCTGGCACGGTTTCGTAACATCCTGGGGGGAATTTTCTGGTAATTCATTTTCTATCTCCTAAATCAAACCGTATATATTGTTGCTTTCATTAACATTATGCCAAGTGTGTGGATATATTATTTCAGCTAGCCCTACCTCCCATTCACCATTTAAACTTATAGGAGTCGGTAATTGCGTCATATAGTTAGAAATCTTGTTCTCCGGAAAATATTGTAAGGAGCTATCCGAAGGTAGCGTCACATAAAAAGACATTTTTAAGATAAAGTCAGTGTGATACACTTCTCTTGTGTTTATAGGTGTCTCACATCAGAAACCTAGGCAAAAAAATTTTCGGGGTAACCTAGAAATTTCACAAAATACTCTGTTTTATTAGCTGTCTTACGTTATTTAATACCTTTCCACAGGATAGTATCCAGAATCCGACACCTTTTGAAATTCCTTTTCATAAAAAGTACCCTCTATTATTTCATTAGTTAAATCTTTCAATTTATAAACTACAGGTTTTCTAGGTAATATTTGATACATGGTAAAAATCTCTCTAGTCCAATTGTTTTCATAACTTTTCTCAAAGATTCGTTTCATTTGCGATCCATAAATGCCATTTCGGCTTCTGTGATCTCCATGGCACTATCAACAGAGCAGGCACTTGATAACGGAGCACTATTTTTTATCACACATAACACTGATAATTGAAGCACTATTTTTTTATCACACATAACACTGATAATTGTAGCACTATTTATATCCAAATTGGCACTGTTGACTTGAACAATATTAATATCCAATGCGACACTGGCTGGTGTAACACTATTAACATTCGAAGCGGATACTTATCCAGGAGACACGCTCGGACGACAGAACGGAGGATCGGAGCTAAAACACGTCCGTACGGTTCGGAGGTCAGGGGAGGAGTGAGTTTCAACGCTTGAACAAATATTTATGAACTCCAACTGAATCTGTGGAAGTAAAATATAAAAATAAAACATTTTCTAAGAAAATTTTGGATTTTTTTCTAGCAATTTTTTGAATGTTGTAATTAGATGGGGAAAAGAAACACGCTTTTACCTAAATCGTAATCTCTGAAGCCGGTGTTTTTTGTCGGGGTATGAAATTTTCAAGAAAAATTACTCTTGCGAAGCATATTGTGAGTTGAAAGAGAATCAGTTATACTTACCTATAAGTAGTTCATGTAAAAAGAGTTTACAGTGCCAGTATGCGCACAAATTGATGTTATAACACAAAATTATACGCATAGTGGCACGATAAGCTTAATGCGTTCTACGTATTCAGGAAACATGAACAGGTTAAGTTTAACAACTATAAATTTAATAAATAAGATAAGAAGGGTTTAAGTTTAGTTACAGAAGAGTTGTAGCAGACACAGCACGGACAAGGTTAAAATGCTAAGTGAAGAGCTGGAACACAACAGCAGATTGAGTTCACTACAGTTCCACACTCTGGAGTTGAGTGGTTGCTGTCCGCTGCATACTCCCCTCCCAGTGTCAACGATACCTAGCTGGGAAGCGTACAGTACGTCCTGAACGAGTAGTTCTTGCCTCTGCCGGTGGTGTAGAATCAGTTGATTGGAGGTCAGCTGGTGGCTGTGTTAGGATAGGCCCCTTGTTTGTGATTATGTCCTCAGCGTTATCGATGAAGGCAGGTTTTACTCTGTCCACGGACACTGTCACAGGTTTCCCCTTTATGTCCAAGTTAACCGTCTTGTTGTTGCACTTGAGAACACGAAAGGGTCCGTCGTAGGGCTGTTGGAGAGGTTTCCTAACCAGGTCTCTCCGAAGGAAAACGTGTGATGCCGTTGAGAGTTCTCCATGGACAAACGTCGGACGCCTTCCATGGTGCTTGGGTGGCTGTGGTCGTAGCAGATTCATGTGGGCATGGAGATTACCCACAAAACTGGCAGGGTCGCAGTCAGGTTTGCTTTTGTCGAAGAACTCTCCTGGAAGTGTCAGGGTTTTTCCAAAGACTAAATCTGCTGGGGTGCAACCGAGATCTTCCTTCAGGGACGCACGAAGACCAAGAAGGATTGTTGGAAGAACCTCAGTCCAACGTTCGGTGGCGTGGCACTTTATTGCAGTCTTGAGTGGCCGGTGGAATTGTTCAATCATGCCATTGGCTTGGGGATGATAGCTTGTCGTTCTGGAACGGTGTGTGCCAAGGAACTTGGTAAGGGACCGGAACAACGAAGCTTCAAATTGCCGACCCTGATCTGTGGTTACTGTGACAGGGGTTCCATACCGTGACACCCAACAGGTAAAGAATGCCTCGGCAACTGTCTCTGCAGTGATGTCCTTGAGAGGCTGTGCTTCAGGCCATCTGGTGAACCTGTCAATCATTGTCATGCAGTACGTGTATCCGTTGGATGGAGGGAGTGGGCCAACCAAGTCCAGGTGAACATGGTCGAATCTTTGAGAAGGTTCAGTGAAAGTTGATAGAGGTGATTTGGTGTGGCGGTGGATCTTTGATTTCTGGCAGGCTAAACAGTGTTTTGCCCATTTGGCAGAATCAGAGGATATCGAAGGCCACACGAAACGACTCTTCAACAAGTGAGTGGTTCGGCGTGTACCTGGGTGAGCCAAGTTGTGTAGAGCCGAGAACACACTCTGACGGTGCTCCTTAGGAATGTATGGCCGTGCCACACCAGTTGAGAAATCGCACGTGATCTCAAAGTCACAGTCCGGTAGCGTTACTCTCTTCAGCTGCAGGGCCGTTCCTGATGTCAGCAGAGTGTTAAGTTCAGGGTCCGACAGTTGGGCTTCAGCGATGGCTTGGTATTTGATGGAACTTGGCATAGTTATGCTTGATATCCTAGACATGACATCAGCAGCTATATTCCTGGGCCCTGGGACATGCTGGATACTCGTAGTGAATTGGGACAGGAAATCGAGTTGGCGTGCTTAACGAGGAGAACATTTATCGCTTCTCTGTCGAAAGGCGAAGGTCAGGGGCTTGTGGTCAGTGAACAAGGTAAATTCTCGACCTTCCAACATGTGTCGAAAATGCTTGACACCAGCAAATGCGGCCAAAAGTTCTCTGTCGTATGCACTGTAGGAGAGTTCAGCTGGGGTCAATTTCCTGGAAAAGAATCCCAGTGGCTGAAGTTCCGAGTGTACTATTTGGTGCAGGGCTCCTCCAATTGCGAAGTCTGACGCATCCACATGCAAAGCAAGTGGAGCTGAGGGTGCTGGATGAGCTAAAAGTGTCGCCTCAGCAAGTGCTTTCTTGCAATTTTCGAATGCTTCAATGGCCTGAGAAGTCCAAGTGATTTGTCGAGCATCTCTTTTTCCGCGAGAACCCTTCAGGAAGTCGTGCAATAGGCGTTGATGCTCCGCAGCGTTGGGTACGAAGCGCCTGTAGAAATTGGTGAAACCGAGAAATTTTCTCAAGGCCGTGACAGTCTCAGGCAGCTTATATTGGAGTACTGCACTCACTTTTTCTGGAAGAGGTTTCAGACCTTGGGGTGTGACGAGGTGTCCCAGGAACGTTAGCTCGGCTACACCAAACTCGCATTTGGAGATGTTCAGCTTGAGACCGTGGGACTTCAGTCGTTGAAAGATGATCTGCAAGTGCTCCTTGTGTTCCTCATGGCCATCAGAAAAGCAGAGGATGTCATCTAAGTAGACGTAACAGAAAGGTAATCCTCTCAGAACCTCATGCATGAACCGCATAAAGGTCTGTGGGGCATTCACTAACCCGAAGCATAGACGAGTATATTCATATAACCCCCAAGGTGTGGTAACAGCAGTCTTAGGAATATCCTCTTCGGCAATCGGGATCTGGTGGAATGCTTTAAAGATGTCTAGCTTTGAAAAGACACGTTTCCCGTGTAGGGCATGGGCGAAGTCGTGCAAGTGTGGTATGGGGTAGCTGTCGAACTCTGTCACTCCATTGAGGCGCCTGTAGTCTCCTACTGGACGTACGGTGGAATCCTGTTTGGGGACTACATGTAGGGGGGGAACTCCAGGGGCTCTTTGATGGACGAATGATGCCCTGTGCAATGAGAAATTCGAATTCGGCTTTTACTGCGTCATGCACCTTAGGATGTAGTCGCCTGGGCCTTGATGTGATTGGCGGACCTTTGGTTAGGATATGATGGACTGTGTTGTGAGGAGTTGATCCTCCAAGTGCAGTAGGATTCGTAATCTCCGGGAAGTGTCTCAGGATGTTTCCAAAATCATCAACAGCTGCACAAATGGTGGTAACTGACGGCTGGGATGCAGGCATCACTGAGCAGAAAGTGTGTAGAGATGTTAGTTTGTTGATAAGCTTCTTTTGTTTGAGGTCAATCAACAAGTCAAAGTGCATAAGAAAGTCTGCGCCGATGATCGGTGATGTAACATCAGCGATGATGAATGTCCACAAAAATGGCTTTCTTAAACCAAGGTCGAGTTGTTTGTTTACAAAACCATATGCAGGAATTTTGGTGTTGTTTACAGCATAGAGGGCGAAATTGGATTGTGGCGCTGTTTTCTTGTGCGATGCTGGTGGAAGAACCGAGATCTCTGAGCCAGAGTCGATCAAGAACTTTAGTCCACTCTTGCGGTCGTGGACAAAAAGCCTGCTGGTCTTGGTTGCAGCCTCCGCCATGCCAGCTACTGTGACGGGACTGACACGTTTTTTTGGAAAGCACAAGGTGGTTTACAGTTTAAGGCACGGTCACCAAACCTGTTATGGTAGAAACACAGTTCCTGGTTGCTGCTGCCCGACCTGGGTTGTCTGTTCGGGTTCGAACTGCTGCGGGACGATCTTCGATACGGATATGGGCCGCGGGAGAAGTTGCGGCTTCTTGACAGCTCCGCAACTTGCAGAGACAACTCCTCTAGCTTCTTGGCCAAAATGTCCGTAGATGATGGGACGGGCGGCCCAGCTGACGTGGCACACACTGCAGGGGACACGATCTCCGCGACTTTATCCGCGAGTATTGCCAGCTTATCCAACGAATCCGACGACGCCGAGAGGACCGTCTGGATATGAGGTGGCATCCGCTGTAGCCACAGATTCTGTAGGAAATCTTCCTGCAACTGTGTTCCGGCAAGGCCGCGCATCTTCCTAAGAAGGTGGCTGGGCTTCTCGTCGCCCAACTGGAGATCACATAATAACCTTTTAATCTTTTGTTGATCCGACTCTGCAAACTCCGAGATTAGGCGAGTTGAAAGTACCTTGTACTTTTCCGCCGTGGGTGGATTCAAGACGATGTCTGCCACGTGCTCCAGGGTTTCCGCGTCAATGTTGGCCACCAGCGCTGAGAATTTAGTATCGTCGCTGGTGATACCGCTGTACGCGAATGCGTTGTCACACTGCGCAATCCAGAGGCGAACATTACTCCTCCAGAATGATGGAATACGCAATGCGACGCGGGCAATCTGAGCTGACGCTGGTGACGACACATCCCCAGCATTGGCAGCGTCCTCAGGTGCCATGTTGGAAGCCGGAACGTAGAAGGAACACCGCTGGTTAAAAAAGAAATTTGCTCAGGAAAAAGCACGGGAGAAAGACGTCAAGGCTGGGATTTAAGAACCGCGCGGGGAAAAAAACTATGCGACTCACGCTCGCCTCGTGTAGAAAAATTCAATCACGATACATCGTAAGTAAAAAGTCCGTGTCACATGTAAGTGGTTTAAAAATCCGGCTGCATCGGCAAAAAGAACGTCGCTGGTCACCACATAATGCGTTCTACGTATTCAGGAAACATGAACAGGTTAAGTTTAACAACTATAAATTTAATAAATAAGATAAGAAGGGTTTAAGTTTAGTTACAGAAGAGTTGTAGCAGACACAGCACGGACAAGGTTAAAATGCTAAGTGAAGAGCTGGAACACAACAGCAGATTGAGTTCACTACAGTTCCACACTCTGGAGTTGAGTGGTTGCTGTCCGCTGCAAGCTACTTCTGAATTCGCTTTTACGTAAAAAACTAATTTATACGTGAAAGCGAATTATTCAACCGTTGACATACCCACAGGCAGCTCCTAAAATTGAAACAGTTTGTAAGACATTCCGTAGATTTGATTCACCGCTACTTGAAATAAAAAATACCTACTTTCGGACACTGTACCGACTGGGCTACATGCATTTGAAAGCGTTGTACAGACACGTATAAACTATTTCGTACACGGGTCGCAATTATGGTTTTTAAATCCTCTACAGCTACCCTATCGACAGGGCTACCTAGACTCAAAAGTATTAACCCTTCATCTTTACTTGGGAAAATTACAATGCTGGATTATAAATCGAATTAATACTTCTTTGAGCGATCCTGTAATCTTAAAAATATGATTTTCTTTAAATACATAATTTTTAAATAGAATATATCTTCAACGGATTTGAAATCTGTGGAAAATTTTACACCAGATTAATACCTTGCATCACGGCGTTGCCCGTAGTGTTCTAACTTCGCAAACCAAGATTTTAACTGTAATCCAATCACCCAATCTAAGCCACTCGAGAGACTTTGATTAGCCTTTCCAGCCACGCAAACCCAAAATACAGTCCAAGGATTAAACACTGCGACAAGGTAATATTGTCGGTAGAGTAGCTGCTGGGGATTGACTTACGGTTAGTTCTCTCAGCTACGTAAAATTAAAACACGGTCTAAGGGACAAATACAGAGACCTGGTAACATTGTCGATGGAGTTGCTATTTGAGACTGATTTTTAAATTGTCTTTCCCAGTTCTTTTTTTATATATTAACCAATCACCCATTCTGGGCCACTCGAAAGAGCTTAATTGGTTTCCCAGCTACGTAAACTCAAAATACGGTCCACGGATTAAATAGTGAGACAAGGCAGCATTGTCGGTGGAATCGCCGCCTGGGATTGACTTTAAATTAATTTTCCCAGCCACGTAAACCTAAAACACGGTCCAAGGATAAAATAAGTGTCCGTACTACGCTTCAAATACATGTAGCCTGGTCGGTAGAGAGTCCAAGGGTATGTATTGTTGCTCCAAGTGGCGGTCAATCGAGTTAACAGAAATAACCCTTTCGATGGGGTCTCGGAGTGCGAAATGTAGCGACAAGATCATTCAGGGAAGCTTTAATTCAACTCCATAATCCAGCAATATATTCTTCCTTCCCAAGTATCGATAAAGGGCCACTAACTTGAGTCCAAGTGGCTCTATAGGTGGGGAAACTGTGGTTTAAAAAATAGAACAGCGACCTGCCCACGAATAAGTTTTCACATGTCCAGACAGCGCTTACAAATACATTTAGCCCAGACTACAGAATGTCCGAAATCGTACCTTCCTTCTCACTAATGAAAACGACTCGGCCAAACGTTTCGATGACATCCCCCTCCTTCTGCAAACGCATAGGGAACGGAGGGCCCCTCATCAAATGCAAATGCAATAAACAACCCCACTCTGGCAAGGGAGAGACCACGTGATCAACTCTCTCTGTCTCCCAAATTCGTTTCGACGACAACTCTTTCATTTTGCAAACGTGGGCATCTTCCCTTTCTGCAAATGCACTGGCTGTTCGCTCCGCGAGAAGATGAGAGGCTCGGGCTGGCAGGCCGCGCATGCTCTCGCGTCATTTCTTTACTCTAGTTGATAATAAACTTATGAATCAAGCTGATGATGAAACATTTCCCGACACTGGAAACAAACTAAAGAGGAAAACTCTCCAGCTATAAACATGTGTAAAATTTGCTTCGATCGAGAACTGGGAATCATGTTTCGACCATGCGGTCACATTGCTTCAAGTTCAAAATGTGCAAATTTAATAGTTGAATGCCCTATTTGCTGTGCATCTGCAATCGAGAAAATAAGAACTTACTTGCCTTTGTCAAAAAATGTATTACATAACAATGTCAAAATTGTTTGAAAATGTGAATTTTTTGAAAATCTCTCTAAAGCCACCTCTCACAAACTCATCTCTATCTGAGGTAGCTTTAAAAAAAGGTTAGTGAACAACGTTATTTGAATTTGGAAGAGAAATAATAGACGAGTGCCACAAAGACCGAAAGAATTGCTCAATATCTTTCAGTGTAGAGTTCTGGGACTAGTGTTTTCCTTTTTTTTTTACCAGAAAGCCTATTAGCTAAGTTGGTTATAACGTGAAGGAGGTGGGTTCGATCCCCCTGATGTAAATTTTTAATTTGCTAAACTATACCCACAGTGTACAGATTCCCTTTGAACATCACGTTTACTGTTCATGTCCTTAAAATTGTTGTATTTATAAACAAAGTTAAAATTACGTCACTTTACTTTTTATAACATGTCCTTAAGATCGTTGATCAACATTACAACAAAATTAAAATTACATGATGTCCTCATAACTTTCCCTTTTGTTAATAGAACGTATACCAATGATTAGGGCAACTTTTTGCAACAAATGCAACTTTTTTCACGCGTTCTTCGCTTCATGTAAAGTACTAAAAACAAATTCCTCCTACATGGGGTGTATTGTAACTGAGTTATAACCGCAACATAAATGCAACTTTCTACATAAATGCAACTTTTTGCATAATTGCAACTTTTTACAATTTGTTAATATGAAATTACTATTTCATTTTTTGCCCTCTGAATCAACCCTACAATCATGTGTGTCTCATATTGCGACGCCGAAGTATTGCGGATCAAACAAGTTCGTGGAAAGAAGGTATTCGTCCTAACAGACGAAAGTGAAATAAATCGCAAGAAGTACTTTAACACATTGGTTGGCACTCATGATAATCCAGAGCAAACTTGCGTAATCGACTGCAGAGTTTGCAAGGTGAGTTTCGATCAGCAATACAGTGTGATTTTTTTTAAAACTGACACTGTTCAGAGCCACCTGTAGCTCGATCTAACAACCGAAATGGTGCCAAACTCGGTATGGAGACTAATGATATCATGGAAAGTAGGATTCCGGAGAAAAAAAATTTAATTCCAAAAATCGCCGTTAGGGGTTTTATGGCGCGGTACAATGTAGAAAGTGTTACAAAAAAAGAAAAAAATATTAACACTTACAAAATTGCAGGGAAATGTTAAGCTTTATTCACAACATTCACTTCCCCGCGAGGAACACCGTGCATTCTCTGCAAAATATTCTCTACGGCCGTACGCAACATGTCACAAGGAATATTCCGCACTGTCTGTGATATGTTGTCCTTTAAGATACTCAAGTTTGTGAGTCCACCAACATAATTATTTCGATTTCAAATAACCCAAGAGTCAAAAGTCACATGGAGTTATGTCAGGGGAACGAGGCGGAAATGCAACTGCAAAACTGCGACTGATGACTCTTTCATCAGTGACGTGATGGCGCAACCATAGACATCTAATATAAGTAGACTGAGCATTGCTATTGAGAATAGCTTCGCAAAGCGTCCGCAGCATGTTGGTAGCAGTCACGTGACTGCTCCATGAAAATTTAGCTTGGTTGCTTGATTTGGCCTTTTATCGCCTCTCTTGGCGACATTTTCTTATAAAAAGTTAGCGATTCGATGAGCATAATACTGAGTATTTCTGGAATTTGAGTAACATTTTAACATTTTCGGGCAATGCAAATAAATATTTACTTTTTCACTTCTGAATATTTTTTGAATTCGTATCACTTTTTATTGTTTTTAGTTTTACTATAGAATTAAGTTCTCATTGGGATTAAGGTTAACCAGTACACTTAAGATAAATAAATTGTAGTCAACCGATTAATTACATATTTTATACATAGTTCTTCAACTGTATTAGGTGTGGAGAAATTATGTGATTTAATTTCAGAAAATATTTCAAACTTTTGGAAAAATTTATTGAGGTTAGCATGAGTTTGAATTAATTGAAAAATAATTACCCATGTTTGGAAATAATAATAATGTGCATAGAATTGATGTGCATAATACTGAATGCTCCTTGAATTTAAGTTACATTTTACCATTGTTGGGCAATGCAAATGAATATTTACTATTACACTGCTGAATATTTTTTGAATTCTTATTACTTTGTAATGTTTTTAGTTATTTGAGCTTTTTTATAATTAACTGAAGTTCTCATTGGGATTAAGGTTAACCAGCACATATACAAACAAAATAGTACGCTTGAGATAAATAAATTGAAGTCAATAGATTGCTCTCAGGTCAGGAGTTCAGATTAAAATTTGGTATAAGATAGTTGTTCTAAACCCTACATTCTTTAATTAATACAATATTTTATATGTATTTCTTCAAAAACTGTATTAGGTGTAAAGAAATTATCTAAAAGATTTCATTGCAGAAAATAATTTAAATTTTTAATGAAATGAGGTTAGCACGAGTTGGAATAAATTGAAAAATAAATGCCCATGTTTGGAAATGACTGCATGAATAAATATTTTACTGATGCATAAAATAAAAATACTTTAAACAGATTAGAAGATTCCATATTTAAATGATGTTTGGCTTACCACTAAAGCTTTCATTGATATTATGGATTCTTAATTGCTTACGTTTCCGTAAACACAAATTTATTCAAGGAGTTACTAATAAAAATATTAACAAGAAAAGTTATACATAAAATCTTTAAGATTGAAGGAAACTATTTTAAACCATACCCTTGATGTTAGCTATTTTGCAATTTTAGATTTCTGGTACAAAAGCTAATTAAGTTGCAACTGTGTGTCCATATATGAATTTTGAATTCATCAAAGTGATGATGTAAATAACTCTCGACAATTTTTTTGCTTTTAAGCATGTACAAAACTTTGGTAAAGATTTTTATATTGAATTTTTATTACTTATTGTGTGTGAAATCAATATTTAATAATTACAAAAGATGAATAAGAAACAGTTAACGAATGAAATTTATTGTCACATTCATCACAGTTTAAATGAACTAAAGACAGAGACAAAATTCTTCGATTAATTAATTAAAACGATTTTCTTCTTTTCTTCATCTTTGGAAAAACTAATAAATGGAATAAAATAAAAATGTTAAATACATAAGAACTGAATAAATGAATTTTTAGCAGGTGCACATCTTTACGAGTTCTTATTACAAGTAAATATAAATTGTTTTACTTATAGTTCTAAAAAATCATAAATACAAATTCACAATTATAATATGGTTTAGAAAAGGCTTTAATCCTATTTTTAACAAACTGATTTTATTTAATATATAATTAAAAGTTTAAAACGTTATCTTTAATTTTAAATATTATTCTTATGTAATTATATACGGTTTGTACAGATGGGTGGATACAAAACAATTTTTCTCAGCAAGAAAAATAATTTATGTGATGTACTGAAATTGATCGTATCAAATTCATAACATTTTTATCGTGAGACACGAAAGAATATAGTAATCTTAGTTGCCAAAATATAATCGCCAAGACAGAGTACGATTTCTCACAAGTTTTTACATTTCGGTTAACTATTTTTAATATTTTAAGACAGTATATAAATTTCAATTTACAATTAGAAACACACTCCACCCGTAATTTTGTTTCAAACATTATTTTAGATACATATAGATTGCAAATGTATGAAATCTTTTCATAGAACGGGAAATGTCCGCAGGTTGTATTTATTAATTCCAAAGTAAGAACATCGATTTGTATCATACTACAGAGTGTCCTAAAAGTTCTTGTACTGACGATTCGTGAATTCAAAATCAACAAACTTTAAAACAATTATTTTTGTGCTAATGGTGAAAAGCACTTTTAACATAACGTAGGAAAAAAATATGAACTTACATTTGGTTATCGTTGACTGTGCGGTTCCCCCTTGGCGACTTTTCAAGCAAAATCGCCAAATTTAAGATGGCGTCGATGAATAAGCCTCAAACAGCGAAATTCTCTGAATGCGTGATAAATTCATTTTGCAATGAAGAACAAAATGACGTGGAACTTTATTATCGTACAACATGAGTGCGAAGAAAATCAAACGATAAAAATTAAAACGTCGATAAAAATATAAGACGATAAAATTCTACTGTTAAAAAAAACACGGGCAAATTTTTTTTTAAAGTTGGAGTACGGGAAGTTTTAGGACATCCTGTAGAAAGTATTGATATGTAATGTACCTGTGATATGTAATGTTTCCACCTTTAATAAATTTGGAATTACATCCATACACGCAGCACTGTAGACCCATTTTGACTTGAGTATTCAATGCATTTGCTAATTGCCAGGGAAGAAGGAATGCGTAAACAATATGCGCAAAGAGAGAAGGAGTCACGTGACTGCTGATTTTGGTCATATGATCATGCGGACATAAAATGGTTGCCATAGCTCACTCTACTATTATATCTCCTCTATGGGCGCAACAGCTGCTGTACCTTAACAGCAATGTGTGTGGTAGTGCACCATCCTGCATAAGGATTGCCTGATTGAGACATTTTCTTTGCTGAAGTTGTGCTGACAAAATTATTCAGCATGTCGTGATATCTTTGTGCATTAACGGTACACGTTTCTGATCCTCTCGGAGTGACGTTCTCAAAAAAGAATGGCCCAATGATGAATTCGGCTGGGAAGCCACACCAAACGGTGACTTTTGGTGAATGCGAAGGAAGTTCTTGCACTGCGTGGGACTGTTCAGTGGCCCAAATTCGGCTTTGTGTGTTAACAGACCCATTCAGATGAAAATGGGCCTCATCTCCGCATAAAATTTGCCTGGGAAACTATCGCCAACCTCCATTGTGGCAAGAAACGACAGAGAAAATGTCAGTCGTTTATCATGATCACTGTGTTTGAGTTCCTGCAAGCGGCTGATTTTGTATGGATAGTAGAGAACTCGCCGTAAGACTTTACATACCGTGGAAAAATTCATATCCAATTCTCGCGCTACACCCCTGACGCTGCTACTACCAGCAATGGTTCGATGTGATCCGTCGACGATTGCAGTGGCAACATCTGTTATCACCTCTTTGGCACAGGTTTATGTCCTCTGCCTGCTCGAATTGTCAGTGACCCTGTTTTCTCGAACTTCTTAATCATTGCCTTAAAAGTAGTAAGCGATAAAGGCCAATTACTTAGTTACAGTCGGGTTTTAAACTCACGAAGAGCTGTGGATGCATTGCACTGATTAAGATAATACAGCTTCACCAATAATATACTTTCTGGTAATGTGAGTCTCATATTCACTTGAGCTGGCTCACTTCAGCTAAGAATATTTTTCGGAGCTGTCTACATGCTTTTATAGTCCAAATTACTGGAGCTGTTGACGTATGCGAAAGCATAAATTTGTATTTTGCTTTGATACCCGTGATTTATGCTAATTTTCGGTTTGGTAAGCTACAACAGCGTCATAAGTACCCCTATCGGTGATCTCTGGAACTAATTTTTTTTCACGGAATCCTACTTCCCATATCATTATTAATCTCCATGCCGAGTTTGGTGCCATTTGGGTTGTTAGATCGAGCTACAGGTGGCTCTGAACAGTGTCAGTTTAAAAAAAAATCACCCTGTATATTGTTTCCTTGTAGATAACGTTTTAAAATTTCTGAATGTTGAGCGAAAGGATTTTGCGCTTCTGCTATCCGATACAGCATATTATATGACTGCGGTTGGAATCACACTCAAGGTGCTTTATCCGCGATTGCTGCAAGTTAATTGAGAGGTACACTTGTTTCACAACTGCATAAAAAGTCCAATGCAACAATGTCAGGCAACATCAGTCTTTGTAGAGCGCAGTTTTTCAATGTTAAAAAAATTACTTACCAAGGATAAGCCATTCAACGACATCAACGTTCTTCTGTATTTAATAATGTACAAATAAATTTTGAATTTTTTCATTTTTTACTAATAATTTATTTTAGATTTTAGGGTATCCCAAATAATAAATGCAACATTAGGGAATCTTTTATGCAAGGTAAATGCAACTTTTCCCATTTTTACTGCAACAAAAAAGTTCCCCTACCAATGACAGATCTGGACAGGTTGTGTGTAGAATTTGTAATAATTATCAACAAACTAGAAGAATGTTGGATATACAACTTTCATTTCAATAATTCTTTTTTTTACGGAAAATTTATCAAATTCTAATACAAAAAAATGGAAGTAAAGGAGCACAATTGAGATACAAAAATAGATACTTACCTAAATTTTAACATTGTGTATATTAGTTCATATTTTTCAGAAACATCCAGCTTTCATCCATATTAACAAACAGAGCCAAAGGGTAATGTTCTGAAGCTGAGCATGTAGAAAACATGTATTACCAACAGTAAACACAATATGCAAGAGCAGATAATACAGTTATAATAACAGCATTGCATACCGTTTACATTATAACAATATGAATTATCATAAAAATGTAACAAATGCTGTCACTTACCTAGATTTTCCTTAAATGTCTCTCTTAAGTCTTGTAGTTGTTAGCTCATATATTTGCCACATAAACCAATCTAATCTACAATACAGAAGAAAATACAATAAGGATTTGACAAGAAGCGGAGCGTTCATCATAAGGTTGCTTTGTTTTAAGATGCAAGTAGCAAGAATGGCTAAAGCGAATTGATCTTTATGCATTTCAAAAAGCAATATGGTCAAAAGAATAATCATATAAATAGAAGGAAATTATTTAATATCTTTAGTTACCAACCCCAAAGTAGGTAGTATTCCAGATCAAGTAGACTCAACAGAATGTACCATTCATTTGGAAAACTCGTAGGAAATAGAAATATATTACAAATAGTAAAGAAAGCAGATGTAAACATTTCTCCATTTGGATATCGAAGTTGAATCAATGGATCGAATACGAACGTACACATTATGCGAGATAAAAATGAAAATAATTTTGCCATATTAAAAATGCGGTACGCTCATAGACTTCTAATATAAGTAGACTGAGCATCGCTATTGAGAAGAGCTTCGCAAAGCGTCCGCAACATGTTGTCAGTAGTCACGAGACTGCTCCACGAAAATTCAGCTTGGATGCTTGATTTGGCCTGTTATCGCCTCTCTTGGCGACATTTTCTTTTAAAAGTTAGCGATTCGATGAGTATAATATTGAGTATTTCTGGAATTTGAGTTACATTAAAAAATTTTGGGCGATACAAATGAATATTTACTTTTTCACTTCTGAATATATTTGTATTCGTATCACTTTTTAATGCTTTTAGTTTTATTATAGAATTAAGTTCTAGTTGGGATTAAGGTTAGCCAGTACACTTAAGATAAATAAATTTCCGTCAATAGATTAATTCCATGTTTTATATATAGTTTTTCAACTGTATTAGGTGTGGAGAGATGATCTAATTTAATTTCAGAAAATATTTCAAACTTTTGGAAAAAATTATTGAGGTCAGTATGAGTTGGAATTAATTGAAAAATAACTACCCATATTTTGAAATAACTTCAATTAATGTGCATGATATTGAATATGCATAATACTGAATGCTCCTTGAATTTGAGTTACATTTTACTATTGTTGGGCAATGCAAATTAATATTTACTATTACACTGCTGAATATGTTTTGAATTCATATTAATTTTTAATGTTTTTAGTTATTTGAGCGTTTTTATAATTAACTGAATTTTTCATTGGGATTAAGGTTAACCAACACATTTACGAACAAAACAGTACGCTTGATATAAATAAATTGCAGTCAATAGATTGCTCTCAGGCCAGGAGTTCAGATTAAAATTTAGTATAAGATAGCATGAATAAATATTTTACTGATGCATAAAATAAAAATACTGAAAACAGATTAAAAGATTCCCTGTTCATATGACGTTTGGGTAACCATTAAAGCTTTCATTGATATTATATATTCTTCATTGCTTACGTTTCCATAAGCACAAATTTATTCAATGAGTTTCGCATAAAAATATTAACAAAAAAAGTTATACATATAGTCTTTAAGATTGAATGAAACTATTTTAAATCATACTCTTGATGTTAGCTATTTTGCAATTTTAGATTTCTGGTTCAAAAACTAATTAAGTTGCAAGACAATTTTTATGCTTTTAAGCATGTACAAAAGTTTGGTAAAGATTTTTATATAGAATTTTTATTACTTATTGTGTGTGAAATCAATATTTTATAAATACAAAAGATAAATAAGAAAGAGTAAACGAATGAAATTTATTGACACATTCATCACATTTTAAATGAACTAAAAGACAGAAACAAATTCTTCGATTAATTCATTTAAACGATTTTCTTCTTTCGTTATCTTGGGAAAACTAATAAATGGAACAAAATAAAAATTTTAAATACATAAGAACTGAATAAATGAATTTTCAGCAGGTGCACATCTTTACAAGTTCTTATTACAAGTAAATATAAATTGTTTTACTTATAGTTCTAAAAAAATCATAAATACAAATTCACAATTATAATACGGCTTAGAAAATGCTTTAATCCTATTTCTAACAAATTGAATTTATTTAATATATAATTAGAAGTTTCAAACGTTATATTTTATTTTAAATATTATTCTTATGTAATTACAGTTTGCACAGATGGGTGGATACAAAACAATTTTTCTCAGCAAGAAAAATAATTTACGTGATGTACTTAAATTGATGTTACCAAATTCATAACATTTTTATCGTGAGACACGAAAGAATATAGTACTCTAAGTTGCCAAAACATAATCGCCAAGAAAGAGAACGATTTCGCACAAGTTTTTACATTTCGGTTAACTATTTTTAATATTTTAAGACAGTATAAATTTCAATTTACAATTAGAAACACACTCCATCCGTTATTTTGTTTCAAACATTATTTTAGATACATACTGATTGCAAATGTATGAAATCTTTTCATAGAACGGGAAATATCCGCAGGTTGTATTTATTAATTTCTAAGTTAGAATATCCATTTTTATCATACTACAGGGTGTCCTAAAAGTTCCTGTGCTGACGATTCGTGAATTTATTATACAAAATCAAAAGACTTTTTAACAATTATTTTTATGGTAATGGTGAAAAGCACTTTTAACATAACGTAGGAAAAAAATATGAACTTACATTTGGTTATCGTTGACTGTACGATCCCTTTTGGCGACTTTTCAAACAAAATCGCCAAATTTAAGATGGCGTTGATGAATAAGCCTCAAACAGCGAAATTCTCCGAATGCGTGATAAATTCATTTTGCAATGAAGAACAAAATGACGTGGAACTTTATCATCGCACAACTTGAGTGCGAAGAAAATCAAATGATAAAAATTAAAGCGCCGATAAAAATATAAGCAGACGATAAAATTCAATAATTAAAAAAAAACCGGGCAATAATTTTTTTTTTAAAGTTGAAGCACGGGAAGTTTTAGGTCAACCTGTAGAAAGTATTGAAAAATACAAATGTGAAATAAATGTTTTTCGCTCACCTGTGAAATGTAATGTTTCCACATTTAATAATTTGGAGTTACATTCATATACACATAACTGTAGATCCATTTTAACTTGAGTATTAAATGCATTTGCTACTTGCTAAGGAAGAAGGAATGCGCAAACAATATGCGCGAAGAAAGAAGGAGTCACGTGACTGCTGATTTTGGTCATATGATCATGCGGACATAAAAAGGTTGCCATAGCTCACTCTACTATTATATTTCCTCTATGGGTACGCTACGCTCCTACATGGGTTGCTTATTTGATTGGCGACAGAACTAGAAGGGCAACAAAATTGTGATATTGCCAAAGTCTACTGCCATATCGCGTGGACCAATCAGATCATCAGGGTTCATCACTGGCGGCAGACGAAAGTAAATCACCAAAAGTTTGTAATCTATCGAACGGGTGCGAGATGCAGCGCCCGAGGCGGGTAATTAGTGTGTGTTCATGGTAATTTTGTTTGGCGAGTTATCGCTATTTGCAACTATCACATTTCATCAGTTATCGCTTTCTTGGCAAATACTTTGGCGCATATTTTGGCTTTGGCTTCTTTGAGACGTTTTCTCATGGAAGTCATTAGTGAGTCATATTTTCCCCGTCTTTCGAAATACGAAGAATTGCTGGGGAGTGAGGACGCCATCGGGATGGAGTTGTATCATTTTTTTGTTGTTTTGTGTGGACTGTGGGTTCATGTGTTGAAAAGGAGAAACTGTGCAGCTCTCCATCTTTTTAAATTGTGGAGTGGACAAAATGCTACGATCCCCCTGATTGATCAAAATACAAAACCCACTTTGTTCAGAATAAATGCTGACAAAACTGGCCTAATTTTGATTGTTAGCTGTCCAAAAACTTTTTTGATTGTGAATCTTGTAATTTTTTTCTTTTTTTTAAATTTCAAAGATAAATTTACATGAAGGGAAAAACACTTTAACCAATTTTTTGCAAGAAGCAGTGACAGCAGATTTTGTCACGGGTATGAAAACAGGAATATTTCCAGCACTCGCAAGATTTTTAACTGATAAGAAAGAAAAATTTTATCAAGTATTTTTCGGAGAAATAAAACTGTTTGATCGTTTAAAATTCTAACAGTGGGTGTATCGTTTTCGAAACAATTTTGTATAGCATTGAATTTGAACTATTTTAAACTGTCTTCACATGTTTGGAAATGCAATATTTACTGAGATAAAATTAATAAATATGTCGAAAATTCATCTACTGGTGTATTCGCGTTTTGTAATTACAATTAGAATTGATGAATTAGTACTGACAATTTCAAATGTCGTGTTTCTCAAATTTTGCACAACATTAGTGTTAGCAGGTCATATAACAAATATTTCAAACGTTATTAATTATAATTATTTATAAGTTTTGAGTTTAGACACAGGAATTTTAGCATAAAATAGGTAAATTTAATGTATCCAAAGTTGGGGTTTTAATATTTCATACACATTTTTCAGACTGAAATGGTCAAACCTCCATTGATTGAAAAATAGACTAAGCGATCGGATAATTAACTTTTTATGACGCTTTAAATTTATTCAAATTGTTTTCACAAATTCCGAGATTGAATGTCCAGTGTAAAATTCAATTCAGTTTCCAGTGTATATTTACATAGTATAAATTAATAAATATCTTTATGTTCAGGTGACCTTGAGCGAACAATATTTTTTGATAATTTAAATATTTGCCTTTATCATAAAAATAAGTTATCTAGTCCTTATCTATATCCTTATCTTCATAAAAAGCACATATTCTTGACCAAGGAGAGGCAATGGAGTCCTGATCAGATACCAACTCTCCAAAATGAGACTGAACAAAATAATTAATGAAAATTTTTATAAAAATGCGATGCATAACCTCGAAGTCGAAAATAAAAGTTATGTATAATCAGGAAATTAAAATGTATTAAACCTGAACCCATAAATTTACCTTGAATCAAATTACAAATAGTAAAATATCGATTAACTTTTTAATAATCTAAAACTAGTTCTATATATAAAACCACTTCTTAATTGTCTCTAATCTATGTAACAAAACTATTAAATACATAAACCAATTCTCGTTTCGCTGTTCTCTATACAAATCTATACCGTTTGACCAATCCACACCAAATTTGCTATACTTGCTCTTTAGAAACCTGCGAGTAACATAGGCTACTTAATAACCCCCATTATATTTCTTTTGGGCGTGCAGAGACGCTAAAAACAATACGAAATCCCCATATTAATAATATTGAGTATTTTTACGATGTCAGACCAAATTTGATACATTCATTCTTTAGAATCCTGCCAGAAACAGGCTATGTATGAACCCTCGTTCTGTTTGTCTTGGGACGAGAGGGAGGTAAAAACGATTCGTAATCCAAATAGGTAAGTAGTTACATATTTAAAGTAACGTCGAACTAGAGCAACACAACGGGCTATTGACGACGATCCAGGATCAATACCGAAGGGGAAGATACGAGATCTAAATAGAAATAACGTTCAGTATCTCTATCACAATTTAACCAATTTACAATAAATTTGGTACACTTAATTTTTTAAGGTTGCGAGTTCGAATCCAACAAAAACTATCTTGTACAAAGTAAGATGAGGTAATTTTAATTAACGTCGTGCTAGAGCAACACAACGGGCTATTGACGACGGTCCGGGATTAATCCTTTAAATAAAAGATCCGAGGACAACACCTCGTAATTTTGAACCACGTTCAATGACGAGGCAACACCTGAGCTGGCACCCCACTCTCCAAACTTCCACATCAACCCAACGTGAGGACTTTCGGCCATGGCAGATTTAAGGTGCACCTGCCGCCTCTAAACCATACGCTTACAAACATCCATGCCCGGACCCGGATTCAAACCAGGAACTTCCGATCCAGAGGCTAACATCTTAACTACTATACCTGTTAGTCGGCCCAACCTGTACCGGGGGGGGGGGGTGCAGGTTAAATCAGTCGTAGTCTCAAATATCCTCACTTTGGCATGGAAGTTTGGAAGGTACGTATTTTAATTAACATCTCACTGGAGCAACACAGCAGGCTATTGACGACGGTCCAGGATCAATGCAGACGGGAAAGATTCGAGTACAACACCACGTAAATCTGAACCACGGTCAGATGACAATGTGGAAATTTAGAAAGTCTAGTGCCAGCTGAGGTATATCCTCGTCATCTGACCATGGTTCTAATTAACAAGTTGCTGTCATCAGACCTCTCTTTCCTTCGGAGTTGATACCGGACCGTCACCAATAGCCAGTTGTGACGTTAATTAAAAAATACCATCATAATTTTGTGTGTTGAATGTTTTCGGACGACCAATCGCAAATGGCCGACTTGGAAAGGGCATGCCTTCCTTTTCAGAGACTTGGTATCATGCTGTGCCTCAGTTTGCTTGAGGCGTGAGAAAAACGTTCTGTTAAAAATTTCAGGATGTCGATCGAATGAGCCAATTGAAATTTCATTTTCAATCGCAGACCCCTTCATCGGATTATTTAGTGGGTCGACTTCGAGGCCGGTATCTTTTTCATTCCTGTCTATCACTTATTCTAAGTCTATGGTCTATCAACGCTTTGAACAAATTCTGATACACTCATTGAGCAAATATTGTTTAAAAAGAACATATGGGAATGGCTGCAAAGGGTTACTGATGCAGTGAAACTCTAGTTTTCTAAAAGGGATGCTGATGAAAACGTAGGCAATCTTGGTGTGAAGAACATTATGTTAACCTTTTCAAACGCAGAATCTGAACACCGTCTGTAGGATTAATTGGTTGGGTCGGAAATTGAATTAGAGGCCACTGGCTTCATCAAAATGGGTCGGTATCTTTCCCATTCAATTGACACCTACAGATTTAACGTCCACCAACCCCGATGCACTTTCTACTTTTGTTTTCCCCCATGTCAAGCGATTGGTGACTCAGATGGTCCGTGTCCAGATTCATGTCAAGCTTGGCCTTTTATATCCCGTCGGGAAAAAAAGAAAACCTTTTTTAACCTTTGATATCCGATCAGATAAGACAAAAATTTGTCAAAGAATTTTTCTTACCTTTTTGACCGATGGGCTATAAAAGGTCTCGGGTCCAGAAAAAGTTTTCATACCCTTTTTATGATTTTGGCTGGTGGCTATACATTATAGTTTTCTATAACTACTGTTTTGCCACAAACCCTGTTTCGCGGTTTTACCAGGCATCTGTCTATCCTCAATAGATTTGCTTCGTGAAAGGCGATTGTTCGCTATTCAACAGTGTAGTATTCGTTTTTTCACGATAAAATTTAATATGATTTGAAAATAAGAATCGTTGAAAACATAGCATGCCTTTTTTATTTGATTTTATTGCTGTATTTAATAAAAAATATAGCATCTTTTGTGCATCATATAAATAGATTACAATTCCTTTGCGCTAAGTTCTTGTGTTTAATTAGCGTAGCACAAAGATGTTATTTAGTTATGTTTACACATATTTGAGTATGTATTCAATTCATTGAACGCGATTAACACTCTTTTAAGAACATCCTATTTTATTTTAAAATAACCGGTTTGCAACTACAGATTACGTAGAGGATTTATTCTTTTTAAAAAAATCAGGGTCATCGTAGTTGTTAACCTTTACTCACCATATGCAGATCCATTGTGAAATATAAAAGGACAACTATACAAAATTGGAAATAATTAACTACAGTGTTGTTTGAAAAGTGCATGAGTACGTGTACTAAGGAACATAACTAGAGTTTTTATGAAAAACTACAAATTAGAGCAACCAAACCGCAGGAAGAGTTCTTAGATGTGAATGGAAATGTTCTACAATTAACTTTAAGTTTAAAAGGGTTTATCACAATTTCCACAGAATACCTAATGTGGCGTAGTGGAAAGTATTTTAGTTAAAACAAATTTGATAACAATTTCAAGAGATGAATAGAAATGAAGCACAGGTTGTATCTATTATTTCGAAAGTATCGCCAAGACATATTGCGAGGAGTACTAGAGTTTCGAGAGGTTTCCATTGAAGTGTGTGTGTGTGTGTTGAATTCTTCAGTTTTTGGAGTCTTGTTTAGCGATTCATAGAAAATATACGCGCCAATAATCCATAAATAAAATTTTAAAACAATAAATATCAAAACTATATTTATTTCCTTTGTGGAGAAGGAAATCCGCGTAGGGCTCCGGATTACGAAGTGGCCCCCGAGGTCTTAAAATGTCTATTCATTAGTGTTCGAGGAAAGATGTGACAGCGTCTTTACAATGTGCTTCTTTAAGTGCAGTGAAAAGAGTTTCTAATATACAAGATGATCAGCAAGAGGGGCAGATGCTGTATTAGCTATAAAATTTCGTTTCACCCATAGAAAAGAGGCTTTAACTGGAAGTTGGATAAAAAACTATAAAAATATATAATTTACAAAAATGCATTAATGTTTGTACTTATGAAGATGAATTTGACAATTTTTTAATGTTTCTAAAAGAAAGCGAGGACACCATAAAACCTACACCAGACATCTATCGAGCCTTCAAAGAAATGTTTTGCACATTTGCGAATGTTGAAACATTATTTAAATTTTTTTTAACAGTTCATTTTGTTATGGGCGTCAAAAGAAAGATCGTTTTTTGTTTTAAAGATTCTCAAAAATTTACTAAGGAGTACTATGGGAAAAGAAAGATTAATTGATATGGCCATTCTGTAGATAGAGCAAAAAATTTAAAACCGAATTTATAATACCAAAATAATTGACGAATTCGCAAAAAAAATTCGAAATTCATGTAAAATTTTTTTTTAAATAAATTGATTTGATGTGTTATGGTATGGAATTTTTTATTTTATTTTTGCTAATAACTCAATGAGAGCTTTCTTGAAACTTTTTTCTTCCTTGTGTTTGAAGCCCCCGAAAATTTTACCGCTTGGGGCCCCCACTTGACTTGGTCCGCCACTGGGAGAAGTAAGCTCCATGCAAGAAAAATTGTGACTAAGCAATGGATTGCATGGAAAGTAAAATTTTTCTGATTTCTCTCATTTGAATTAGTATCACTAAGAACATGATGGATATATATAATGTTCAAAATATATTCTTTATTCATTAGATTCATGTTAAACCATTTGTAAAAAGTATATGTAATAGGCAAATTAAATTTTGAAAGAGAGCTTTATTTTAAACAGCATACAACAATAACTCTTGTTTGGGGACATTCAAATGAGCGAACAGTAAGGTGTGTCATAGTTATCATGCATTCCCTTGAAAAGAACGTGAGAGAGTGTGAAAACAAAACACTACACGAAATATGGCATTGGGACTATCATTTTTTCCAACGAAGAATTTATAAGAAATCTAGCTCCATTTTGTTTATGAAATAATAAAATTCTTGTGTTCACACTCTGTGTTTCAACACCTCTTCCGAAATCTTACGAGCATCTCTTCCCAGACCGGGATTCGAGCCAAGGACCAAGAAGACGTGCGTGGATAAGGGATTATTCCAATTTCCGATACAGTTACGCTAATCCTTCATTACTCGCCGACACTAGATCAGTTCTCGTTTACGCACACCCACAAAGAATTGTGTAATTTTTCCAGACGTTGAGTAATAAGTTTAGTTTTGAGATATTATTCCATATTGAGTAGAGTGCTTAGAGATTCTGTGCATTTGTTTGAAATCTCACACCCGATAAGTTTAGTTTGTTTAAAAAATTCTATAAAACGTCATTAATTGTTGTTTGTGATGCCTCTACCCATTAACTAAAGCAACTTCAAATAATAAAGGCGAGAGAAACTTTACAAACTAACCCTGTGGTTAGGATGGACATGTTTAAACCATTCATAAATTTCTATGGAAAGGGGACTGAGGGGAGGTGAATTATTAAATTATGAGCCAAGGTTTCTTTTATCATACAGAAAGGCAGCATATTACAGTATAGTCGGGGGGTCTCCTTCTAGTATTGGTTTGTTATTTTTATATTATTAAATTAAAACAATCAAGGCTTTGTAAGCCGTGGAATATTTTTTTTGTAATGTGTGGGGTTGGTTGTTGAATTTACCTCGCACTGGAAGCAACAAACACACGGGTTATTGGCGACGGTCCGGGATCCATCGCAAAGGGAAAGATCCGAGGGCAATACTTGGGTAATTTTGAGCCACGGTCCGATGACGAGGTGAACACCTGAGTTGGTACCCACTCTCCAAAGTTTTACACCTAACCAAAATTCGAAAATTTGAGGCCACGACAGTTTTAACGTGCACGAGTCCCCACCTGCACGACGGTCTTTTAGTTAGTTGGAATTCCCAACCCTCCGTTCTGCTAATCCACGACTCTTATCAAACAAGGTTACCGCGGCCCCTACAAGGCGGGCTATGATAAAGAAACTGTTTCTAATACTTTTAAAAACCTTCTCGTAGTCGCATGGTTAGCCGTGTTACGCATTTCCAATGAGAAGACAAACAATTTGTTTTGGCATCATCCCATGAACTCGACAACACTAGATCAGTTCTTGATTACGCAAACTCACAAAGAATTGTGTAATTTTCCCAGACGTTGAGTTATAAATTTAGTTTTGAGATTTTATTCCACATTGAGTTTTGCTTAAAGATTCTGTACATTTGTTTAAAATCTTACTTCCGGTAAGTTTAGTTTTTTTTAAAAATACTATAAAACGTCATTAATTTGCGATGTCTCTACCCCTTAACTAAAGCAGCTCCAAATAATAAATGCGAGAGAAACAAAACTTAAATCAAGCTCTTGCACATTTTCTCAGACGGTTGTGGGGCACACACAAAAAAATCCATTCCATTGTTAGCACGTGCTTTGCATTAGTTTCTCAGAGACATTCGTTTCTACCTTGTGACCGCGATTTCGCAGTTCCATGTTGCTACCAATGGTCACTTACGTTAGTCCTGTATGGGGATTTCCTGCGCTGAAACTCACGTGAAAGAACAGCATCACTCCAAAACATCACCCTTCGAATAGCTACAGACAGCCCATTATTCTACCGCAATATAAAAATTAGGGAATAACTAAATATGTACGCGAGATCAAAGAGTTTATAATTAAACTCAATACCAATTTCTACGCAAAACTCTCCAACCATAATAACGAAGCTATACTCCAAATCCCAGATACGACTACCGCAGAAAAAAAAGTTGTTCAACAAACGAGATCCACTCTAAATAAATTAAATTGATGTTTGTTCATTCCTTTTCCACTCCAAAATTGATTCAGAGTATGCCCTGATTTTTCACGTTCTGCCCCTCAGGGCTCAGTAGCACCGACCGGATGTACAATTGGAATCTTTCCCAATGGGGGTACAGAAGATTTCTCAGAAAAGTGTCTACTTAGGTCAGCCGTCCAGCCTTTTGTCAAGACAGCTGCGGACATCCATCCCCGTAGGCAATAGCTCATTCTTCCTGCACAGAAGTTCCAAATTTCGTGTCCTCTAATGAGACCCCCCCCTCCCTTATGTGAGGGGTCCGGATCTTAGGAGAGATAAAGATCCCAATCCCGGCATTCCTGTCTTTGTTAGCTCTAGTTGCATTTGCTGCTTTGCACCGGGATCGTCTAGACTAGATTAGAATTTAGGTTGGTGGTTAACTGGTTATTATAGTTGCTTGCTCGTTTTCAACTACGTACGATGCGAACTGAAGCGTATGTAACTAACGGTTAGATAAAAACATAAAATTGTTGTATATACATCAATTTTATACATAATTATACATATGGTTTATACACTGGGTTGTACTGAATAAAAATAATACTGTCAATTTTTAATTTCTAAAATGGACAGTTAATTTTTATGACTGTTTTCAATAGTAGTGATCAATTAACAAAATTTTGTATTATAAAACCAGTTACATATAAACAGATGGGGCATTAAATTTCGTTTTTATTTAATTTTGGCTTATGAATGGAAGAGGATTGGATTGGATGTTAGGGCTTTAAGACGCAAGGATCATATTTGTCCAGACAACATCAAATAAATGAAAGTACATGTGAATTTTTACAAATGCAGAAGAAAGAAATACTCCCGGAGTAAGTTACAGTAATCAAACCAGCATCGCCTACAACTCGTAGTTTACAAGAACAGTGGGTAAATTACTAAGCCACGGTGGAACTCAAGGCTATGGAAGGGAAAGGAAGTCTATAGGCACAGAACACACAAAAGAGGCACAATAAATCTGTGTCAGAACTGATGAAATATCAAAACTATATTTGTTCAAATTCAATTCTAATAGGTTCTTCGAATTCAATTTTAAAATAAAAAGTATTTCGATAATTTAAGAAATTTCTACAGAAATACTATTAATGGATCAAAGTGTTGCATATTTGAAGATATAATGACAGTGATTGGAAATTTTCCTTCCCACTCCCTCAGATTTCACTATTTGTTTTTGTATAAAATTATAGTGTTTGGGGGAGTGCTTCTTAGACAAGCTAAGATGTTTATTTTGGATTTCATTTCTTCATGGCCATTGTTTAGAGTGTCCACAGACAAAGTATTGAAAAATCAAAACAAATCCTTAACGGCAATACTTAAATGTTCGATGCCGTCATAGTAGTGTTAAAAGTAAACTTCTCCATTTGAACAGCTGAAAGAACATCGGATTAGCAATGGAATAAATAGAAATTAAATCGAAATCAGAATATTTAACTTCGAGAGTTATCGAAAATAAGTATCAATTCGATTTTTATTTTGAAGTAGTGATGCAGTTAGTTTATTTCTAGTCAAGATACCTTTATCTTGACCTTTAGGTAACAGTTAAAGGGTAGCACACGTTGATGGATGGTCCCAACGTGGGAAAATTATTAGGGAATCCCAAATATATATATATATATATATATATATATATATATATATATATGTATTTTGTAAGGTGAAGCTATGTAGAAAGTGTGGCCACTGAATATGACACATGTCTATTATTGCAGTAAGGCCTGACACCTGCTGAAAATGTTTGAAGGGGTCCTATAGATTTTACATTTGAAGGTAAAGACACAGACCAAAGAAAAGCATATATGAAATTATACGCTCTTGCTCTACTCACAATACTATTTCATTGCAAACAGCCTATGATGCCTCATCTTGAGGGCGACCCCATGAAAAAGCATGGGATTCAAATTTTATCAATGACAAATTTGAACAAGTAACAGTGCAAATAAACGATCTGGGAGTGTGTACAATATAACATTTTAAGTAATTACTGGGACAATAGTAGTTATTTTTTGTTTAACCCTCCAAGTGTGTGTGTGGTGGGGTTTCGACGAGATATCTCGTTCATCATCAAGAGTTAACTAATTTTGCCAATGACGATAGATTTGACGAACTGACAGATTTTGAAAATGACGCCTTCAACAGCTGACCACTTTTTCTAGTGTCAAGATACCTCGTCCATCAAGAGCTGATCAATTTTGCTAATGACAAGATATCTCGTCCATTAAGAGCTGACCAATTGTGCCAATAACGAGTTATCTTGTAATCAAGATATTGTATTACCGATATTTTTGGATAGGAGATCAAGATCTGAAGAGTTTTCTTACAATGATGAAATTTTTCGTCCGTCGGTTTTGCTACTAACGAGGTACCTCATTGAGCAATCGCCAGAAGGGTTGAGTGTGTACATCTCCCTACCCATGTTATCCATGCCTTTCTGCATAAACTATAAAAATATTGGGATTGGGCAAGGAGTTTGGACCTCTTAAATTTGTACCGCTGTCGCCGGATACAATGGCTTTACGACCTATTGAGTAAAGTCTTCTCTATGTTTGGCTATTCATATTACCCGTATATTTGCAATACTCATTTATTTCATAATTAATTTGATGAGGCCGATCCCATCAATAAAAGGTAGCCCTGTTGGATAAGCAACGGATTAGCAAACTTTGAGCTGCGAATTCGAAACTTGTTCCAGTCTCAGACCGTCATCTACACGTTAAATCTATCGTGGCTGAAATGTCCTGGCTTGGTATGGAAGTTTAGAGAGTGGGGTGCCAGCTGAAGTGTTGTCATCATTGCAAGGCGTTATCCTTGGACTTTTCCTTCGGGATAACGGCCGGACCGTCGCCAATAGGTCGTTGAGTTGTTTCAGAGGGACGTTAATTAACTACCCACCTATCCATCCATAAAGATATTGGTGAGGCAAAGGGGTAGGGTCCCTAGGGTAGGCATCCTTGCTGTTGACGTAATAACATCAGGTCAGATTTGATCTAAGCGGATTAACAACCCGAGGGTTGCGAGTTCAAATCTCTATCCAACTAAAGACTAGCGAACGTAGGGGCTGGTACATGTTAAATCTGTGGCCTCAGATGTCCTCACATTGGTATGGTGTCTTAGTTTGGAGAATGAGGTACCAGCTTAGGTGTTGTTCTTGTCTTCTGACCGTGGTTCAAAAGGACGAAGCGTTGTCCTAGGATTTTTCCTGGAACATCGCCAATAGTGCGTTGCTGAAGTGAGACATTAATTAACCTCATATTAGGTTCATATGTCATATACAAATTGTCGAAATCTCTCTCGGGTGTATGAATTGTCAAATTAATTGTCGTCATGAAACTCTAGACATAAACATTTGTAATTTTTTCATTGACGAATTCTTGTTTCATTCTCGCAAAAATGTTCTGGTTTTTGGTTTAAAAAACAAAACACCAGTGCTGTTTATAAAACTATTTGAGACTTGTGGAATGTGCTTTACTTCCATGTTGCGGCGTTCCTTCTGAAGTAACAGAAAGTGTTTTGGAATCAATTTTATATTTAATTTCATGTTAGCTGCCTTTCTGGCTATTCAATAATGACCTGAAATCAAAGAAAATAAAACTGATTATTTTCTCGCAATTTTTCAAGAAATAGAAATAAAACATTTAATAATTTAGTGGATGCAAAACATATTCATACCCCAAAGAAAGCATGTAAGGTGTTTTTTCAATATTAAACACTTACCTGTCCGATAGTGAGGCATAAGTTAATGGAGGACTTACATAAGCGTTCTTATAAAACTAGCGATTTCTCGTTATTTCTGAAAATGAAGAATTTGGTCTGATTAAATAATTGTATCGTTTCTTAACTCGTAGCACCGTTTGAACACAAAACGCAAAAAAAAAAGGGATTATAATCTACTTATATAAAAAAAGGATGTGTTTGTGTATATTTTCCAAACAAATCTACTCCGTTTGACTAATTCACACCAAATTTGGCACATTTATACTTTATAGTACTGAAGATAATGAGACGTTCCACCACCCTAAAAGTATTAACATTTTTACCAGTCTTATACTAAAAACTTATGCTAATGACCTTTAAGGAGTGATTAAACCAAAAGCTGGTTCGTTACATACCTGTCTTTAAAATTCTTTAACAGCATGCTAGCAGGTGACTAAATTTTTAAAAATCTGAATTCCTCAAATCAAAAGTGTAAGCTTTTTTTTATTTTATTTCTGCCATATACTACCATTTAATTATAAACATTTCAGTTTCAGATAAGAAGCAAAATATGTTTCAAGATAAATTTGTCGCATAATGCCTCAAGGGGATACAGCAGAGTTGACGTCTCTCTGTCCTCTATACAGATCTACACGGTTTTGACCAGTCCACTCCAAATTAGGAAAACACTTATTCTTCATAACTCTGGGGGTAACGTAGGCAACATATTAACCCCAGTTCTATTTGACCTAGGTGTTCAGTGGGATTTAAAAACAATTCGAAATCCTCAAGGGAATTACATTTTTAGATTATTTTTACGATCACTGAATAATTCACACCAACTATATGGTAGGTACATTCATCCTGTAGAAAACATTGGCTCTTATATATTAACCCCTGTTCTATTTTTCTTAGGTTTTGAGAGGGGTAAAACAATTCCGTGATCCAAATTGGAATAAAATATTAAATATATATATATATATATATATATATATCACAAATTTGGTACACTCATTATTTGATTACTGTGCTTAACACATGCTATATACAGTTGCAGATTTAGGGAGGCTGTAGCCAAAAGCTGCTATAAGTTTACTTTCTAAAATAACTTATTCAATTTGAAGCTTTGCACTATTATGTGATAAATCATTATTGCCTTTGTATTTCTGAAAAGGTGCTAAATGCAAAATATAAAACCTACCGAATATACCACCAACTAATAATAATCAGTAAGCTGTCTGCTCCCTTAACCAAATGAGTAAATAATATTTTGCCGAGTAGTATGTAATGATCAGATGTTTATCAATGTTGCACTTCTATTATGATTATCTAAACCAAAAGAAATTCATTATTGATGACATATGAAATGATCACCAAAAACAAACATCATTTAGTTGGAAACATAACAGTTGTTTTAATGAAAAAGTCAACAATGTGAATTTATAATCATGGTGCAGGGAAATTCTTTACAGGCTCAGGTGAATTGTTCCTGAATTTGCAAAATCTTTTACTAGCCATCTTACGTAAAGGAAATTTATTATTCATAAATTCAATGATACAAAGCTCTGGAGTTGCATCCTGAAAAAGAAAATTTCATTCTGTTTACCCTTATCCTGAAAGAGAAAAATTAATTATGTTTCCTCTTGCATAAAAATACAAATTTTTCCAATAGAATTTTAAAAACAAGAATCGTTTCTTTTTACACACAGATTTATTTTTATAATTACACTCAAGTAGTTGCCATGTTTTTCACCTACCTGAATTTTAAGGGCATATCTTGAATGGCTACATCTCAAATTTCCCACTTAAAATCATAGCAGTAGTGAGTATTATGAATGTTTGAGATTACTTTAAGATAATTCGTATTCACTTCCTACTTATGTGAAATATTTCTTGACAATTTAATCCAACAATCTTGACCTCATTACATCTTATAATCATCACAATGCAAATGATTGGCATATTTTGAAATCGCTACATATCGAATTTTCCACTTTAATTCTTAGCAGTAGCTAGACTAAAGAACATGCAAGATTACTGTATCCATACTTATTTGCTGCTTAGTTGAAATATTTCTCGACAATTTTTTTAAAATTCAATAATCTTGAAGTTTTATTACATTTTATGATCTTGACAAAGCAAATTATTGAAGTAAATATTTACAACCAGAAGCTGTCTTGTATTCTCAACATTTAATTAAATTAATTTATTGCTAGATGGGTAATCAGTAGCTACAGAGTTTAGTTCTATCTGTCTGGTTAAAGTGAGGAGGGCATGAAATCAACCAATCTTCCAGAAGATTTAAAGCTTTACATTCAATTACGGAAAAATCAAATCTGTAATCTTTCTAATTTTGAGCAGAAGTTGTACAGCAGGGTTCATAAAAATGAAACTTTTCCAACCAATAGAACCCAGATTATTTTCATTTAAAGGTATAAATAAATATTCATTATGGGGAAATTGTTCTCCAGCCAATTGAGATAATATTTCATTAGTCTTGTAGATATAATATGTTTCTAAGCACCTGGCAGCTGAGGAATTCGTGCCAGAAAGAATCATAAAAATCCATCAATAACACTGTCAGGAAAATTTGAGACTCCTCAATCCTGGAATGCTTTGACAAAACAGTGATCCTACCTCCAGGGTTCTTACTACTGGAAGTTGGAAGACTATATTGTTACATTGAAAACTAGGAAGTTTAGTGAAAAAAAAAGAACTTGTTATATCCAAGTCTCATCTAAAGAATGAATATGGAAACAATGTTACACATTTAATAATATTTGATGTACAATATTATAGAAATTAATACCTGCATTGAACAGAACCTTCTGTAACAATTGTAGAATTCAGTTCAACAGCCTTGGGCTCAGGTGGATCACAGGTTGAATTAAACTCTCAGATGAAGAATTGGGATGTAAACTGAGCAGCCTTGCCATACTACCTTTCCAAGTGACTGGGCCTTGCCATACTACCTTTCCAAGTGACCGGGCCTTGTCGTACCACCTTTCCAAATGACTGGGATCTACAAAAAGAAATATCTTGCTTCTTTTGGCAGTAGAAAAATAGCCTGTGGTTTAGAAGATAATTTTTTGTGCCATACTACCTTTCTAAATGACTGGGATCTACAAAAAAAAATATTTTGCTTCTTTTGGCAGTAGAAAAACAGCTTGTGGTTTAGAAGATAATTTTTTGTGTTCACTTTCTGAAGAAAAGGTCTCATAGCTTGCTTTTCAAGGGAGAGGTAGTTATCGGGAGATAATATAGCTGAAATCACAATGCCCGTCTCTTGATTACAGTTTATTATGTTTTGCAACAGGTCCTCAAATTTTGAGAAGCATTTCTCAAGGCAATATAGGTGTTATTGGTACTTACATGAACCAGAATCAAGTCACGATTCTTTTAAAGATGAAACCTTTTCTGTTACACGCTCAATGGTGATTCCTGGAAAAGCTAGAATATATATTACATTACCATGTCATTGTGATGGCAAATACTGATTTTTCCATACTGATTTCCGATTTTACTCTGTATTTGACCATCGAATCCACACCAGTAATTAAAACCTTCATAGTTACACTACAATTTTTGGACAATTTACAGACAAGAGCAACTAAGAGAAGGGCAGAAACTAGTCAAAGAAAAAAAAAAAAGACTGCACCAGAAATGAAAACTGCACTCAATTTTTAAAATGCAATATGAACTCATAAAATAATTCAACCAAGAGTAAAATTCACGAAAACGAACAATGGAAACATAACAAAATGAAAAGCAAATAGTAAAAAAATTTGAGAACTGACAAACACAAGGAATACATATTACACAAAAATGAATATCATAAACAAAATAACTTTTAAAATAACGTAATATTTTGTAAAAAAAGGATAAACGATTCCAGGCAAGCTTCGCGATATCAAGGAGCGTAATCAAATCCACCGACAGGCACTGAGCGACGAGCGTCGTGAGCGACTGGCGTGATTTACCACTACAATGCATTCCAAAATCGAAATTGGCTTAAATCGAATTGGCTCCCATGCCAAAAAAGTTTTTGAGCCAAGACCGCGAATCTATAGCAACCTCCGAAATTCTATAGCAACCTAGTGTGCCCCTAGGCGCTGCATTTTCGCACCCAAAAGAAACTTTCAAAAGTTTGCACATGCGCATTGTATTTTTTTAGCTCTTTTGAAATATCTCTCCGTTAAATACAAATCTTCCCCGTTGAGACGTTTGTTGTTCAAATTAGAGTGCATTCGAATATATTTTTGGTGGAATCTAAAAGTTTGTAACAAAGCTTTTATGCGTTAGAATTCGATGGGTTTCAAAGAAAAAAAAAATAGGAGTTTCAATATTTTATTTAAGAAGTGCTTAAAGGCAGAAATTTTAATTGCGTTTCATGTTCATGTGCGTAGTCAATTTTTAAAAACAGATTAGTTTGATTAGTTTAAAAAATAGTTTAGCTTCGCAAATTTAAAGCAACTTAACTAAAAAAAAAAACACAAAAAATGTTTCAAACTGAAAAATTTACATAAGCACATTGTTGAATTTCAAACTAGGTTGTGGCAGAAGTCTTGTAAGTTTGCGAATGTGTGTAGACAGAAAGCAGGCAAGTCGGATAATGCGTGAATAAGTAGCCAAGCTCAACGATTTGTTTCCAGCGAATATGTGCACTAAGACGGTATCCTTGTAGGAATGACCGATAAATGTAAGTTTTTTCTGTGCTAATTAAAATGTATTGCGTTATTCATAGCAATTGACCTAGTCTCGTCCGTTTTTTCGGTTTCCTGTCATCTATGAAAAAAATCGGTTTGGAATTCGTTGCCCTGCAACATAACATTCCATTCAAAATTCTCAGAGATGTTTCAACTTGGTCAAATACAAATTCAACGAAATCGTTTGTACAATTTCAACCTCAAAATAAATTATAAGGCAGATCAAAATTTAAGTTTCCTTCAAATTGATCTTTTTTTATGTACATCATTGAGCTTATTTGCCAAATATGAATCTTTTTAACATTATTGGATAATTAATATAAAATCTACCTTGTTTGGATCTCGTAACTTTTGTTATTCTACTCTTTCAAAAGTCCTGATGATTATTTTCCCAACAATAATCAATAAGACGGGAAGGCCCGCACACCGAATAATAACCCCTTAAAGTAGTTCCTTATTTTTCTCATAGTTAAATTTTTAGTGATAGTTAAGAGAACTTGAAAGTAATTCTTTGAAATGTTTACATAATTTATCTAGTTCAAGAAAACCAACCGTAGAATCTGATATAACCAAGATGTTTTTCAAATAAATAGTTGAGATAAAAAAGTTAGTACCAATTAAATTATAGAATGACTGAATTTTAGGATACAACAAACTGGTTTGAATTAAGACTATCTTATGAGTTATTCTAACCATATTAGATTGATTTATTAGCAGTTTTTAAACTAAAATTTGTACCTTCAAGAAACGAGGATCAAGATAGCAATTTATGTTGATTTATCGTGTAATGACCAAGGATGACTTGGGATTTACTGAGTTGAACCAGTTAAACATTGAAAGAAAGCTGAACATTAACACACATGAACAAAAGTTCAGTTGTGATTGTAACAAAGTGGAATTTTGAGACATTAAGTAATAAATTATTTGAATGAAAATTAAACAGATATTCAGGAATCAAAAATACTGTTGAATGGAATAATATATAGAGAATAGAACCAAAAGAACTGCTCTTGCTACTAAGTGTGTTTGGTGTGTTCATGTCTTGATTACCAAAGGTGATAATTTATTTCATCACTTGATAATCATTGATAATGCTTCCAACCTTAACCCTGAGACTAACTTTGTGAAAAATGACAAATGTTTACTTGTTTACGTTTATACTGCCACAATTGAACGAATACTCATTTAAAACAACTTGACTGAATCCATTGCCGTTTCCTCATAGTTTGACTATACATGTTCTAAGGATAAACAAACACAACTCAGGAAAAAGGAAAAAAACTACTGAGCCAGAGTATAAAAAATTGATTTTTTCAAAGAATCATAAAAAATTGTATTCTGATTTAAAATCAGATTTTTTAAAATTTGAATTGGATTTTTATGATTTTAATTAATCTTTTGCACCTATATAAGTTTAAACTTGTTGGACATGAGATGCAACATAAAAAAGAAAGTTAATCACATGATAAAGTAAACAGAATGGCATAACAAATACCATGCTTAAGCCATATTTTCCTATTTGGTTCTTGAGCAGTTTGAGTTAATGTGATCTTAACACCTACAGCCAGTGGCAAAAAACATTTGAACCTAGATAAATAAGGTTGTTGGATCCTACTAACACCATATTATAAATTTTTGTTTTAAATTAAATAAAAATTGGACAGATTTCAAGATTTTTTGTCTGATACATTTTTTATGAATAATATGTACAGAATTTCTTGTAATTTTTATACAAGGTAGGGGAGACTAGGGAGATTTGATCCCTTTTTGCAGTTTAAAATTTTTATCGTATTAAAATGTTGTTATTTTTTAAATGTTTTGAATCACTATAAATTGCACAACTGTATTCTTTGATATGGGTCATTCTTGCAAAATAGGCAAAATTCATTTCCCTTCAAAATTTATAGAATTCTATCACTCTGAAGATTTTGTCAACTTTCAAGAATAGTTTAGGATCACTTTTATAATCTACAGAATTAGAAAATTAATGACATATTTTTTTATTTTATATATTTTTAAAACTTTAAAATATCAAATATCATTGTCCTGGCATGTCCCTGAGTGAAATTTTACAATTTCTTCATTCATTAGGGTTTTAATATTTATTTATATATTTTTGTAAATAATTTATTCTGCTTCTTTATACATTTGAAAGGTTATTAGTTACAATAATGGAAATAATATTGCAAAAATTTCCAAAAGTAACTTCAATAACTATTGTCCCAAGTAATATCATCATTTTCCTGGCATCTTAGATATCATTATGTAGGCAATTAATAGATGACAGCACTGAGTTAAAAGAATACTTTTCAAGTAATCTGGGGTTGAGGTTAGAGATGGGGAAAATGACTCTTTTCAGGGATCGGATCGGAACCGCTCACTCACTAAAAATAGCTAGCTCTTTTTGATGACTCACTGCTCCTTTGAGATATATAATAATGTATATAACATATCGAAATGTATACAATATGTTTGGGCCATCGAACATCCCTCGTTGTCACGTGAGCGCATGTGTCCGGACGAAGAGGCGCCAAGCGTGCTTGAAACACCCACGCACACAACACTTGAAACACTCACTCATCCAGCAATTGCGCAGTTTACCTCTAAAATCAACAAAAGGAGGGAGACGGGGCCCGAGGACGATAGGCATTGCAGCATAGGGCTGCTAAGCTGTAAAATTTAATTGCTAAGGCATGATGGCCCAAAACCATGTCAATTCATATAACTTTGAAATTGTCCATAAAGAATAAATTACTTTGAGGACACTTCTACTTTTGTAATTTCCGTCATGAACCCGTTGAGATTACAGAAATAGCAATTAAAATATCCAAACACCTTAAAAATCTCATTTTTGACCAAGAATTCTAAAAAAGTTTTCGATTTTATTGGATAGAGTATTTATTTGACTTTCCAAAACATATTTAATTTTTTCTCTGTTAATTACTTGAAGAAGTATTAAGATTTTAATCAAGGCTGGAAAACAAGAAGTAAGAATGGAAAACACTGGAAATGGCCATTAAAAGGTCAAAAACATGGTAAAATCTAAATTTAAACTTTACTTTTTTTTGCAAATATAATTTTAGAAAGCTTTTTCAAATATTTAAATGGTTTCTCTTTTGGAAATGGAGTGAACTTTTTTAAAGAGAAGGAAGAACAAAATTGTTTACACAAAGAGCAAACGCAAGGGAGCAAGCGATGCACTTGAAACTACCTTTAACTCTAAATTAATATTTTTGCATTATTTCCTCACTTCAAATGTTATAATACAAAAACTGATAACTGGATTCTAGTAAACTTTTGAGAGTTTGTTATTTATAATGTTGTCAAGTGAATGAACTAGAATAATTATGCTGAGTTCAAAAGTTTCTAAATTATTACTATTTATTTAAGAAATATGACTGTAAAACTATAAAAAATCTTCTATTCATTTTTCAATCACTTGTAAAATTGTTGTTTATTTAAATATACTTTTATTCTAGTTCATTCTCTAGAAATATGCATGTAGTTTATTTTGGTAGCATCATTTTTCAAATAGGTTGAATAGATTTTCATGTAGCACATTTGAAGTTTTTGACACATTTCTTTAAAATTTCATACATAATTATCATATTTTTACAAAATTATTAATATGTACTTTTAATATTTATAGCCCATTGCTATTGTTTAAAACACAAAACATAAAAATATCATTAAAATGTTTCTATACCACATTAAAAAAAAGTGTCTTGGACGTGTTTGGATACATTAAGATTTCTTTCTAAAACCACTTGGTTACCAAATGAGACTTCCTAATAATTTAAATGATATTTTAAAATCAAATAATAAAAATATTAATAATTTATTTAAGTACTTAAGATTTTTAACTATTTATTTTAAGATATAGGTATATAATACCCTCGAATACTCATTGTTCCAAAGATTTTCAAAATCCAAGTCCCCTCCTTGTCTTTTAATAAAATATTTTCAAAATGCCTTATTTTGTGAAGGCAATGCAATAAAAACGAGTTACGTTTAATTTAATTTTGTGTAGCTTTATTTAAATGATATCACTCCCGAGAAATCAAGGTTTTATTATAATTATTATATTAATGTTAAGTGAATAACATAATAACTGTTAGTATATGTTTTAATAACCTTAAGACTAGTTTTAATTAGTGCTAAAAGGCGTGATATGACTTAAGCCGTAAAAACACCCTTTCAATCTAAAATTGAATTAAATTTAAAAAAATAACATTTATGATAATACATAGATATTTAAAAATTTGAAACTTCAAAAAAGTAACAAAAAGCTAGGGAGCGCAAAAGAACGAATGCGGAATTGACTCTTCGAGAGCGATAGTTATCGAAAAGAGTCAAAGAGTTAACTCCCAAAAGAATCAGTGAGCGCAAACGATCGAATGCGGAAATGATTCTTCGAAAGAGCCAACTCTCGAAAAGAATCAACTCCCAAAGAATCAACGCCCAAAAGAATCAACGCCCAAAAGAATCAACGCCCAAAAGAATCAACTCCCAAAAGAATCACTGAGCTGGTGATCGCATGCGGAAATGACTCTTCGAGAGTGGAAGCACTGATTCGTTAAAGAGTTACCACTCTTCAGCCCTGATTGGTTAAAAAAGAGCTATAGCTCTTTTTTGACGAATCAGCGCTTCCTCACTCCGTCAAGAGAGCTAACTCTTTGAGTCAGCTGCTGAGCGGATCGCCCATCTCTAGTTGAGGTTATTTAAATAAATAACTGCCATTTGAAAAGTAATCAACTTTTTTTTTTGGTCAGCACATACAAGTTCAAGGTTTATGTATATTGAAGATCATTTTCCTGGCTTTGATAAAAATTAAATGTTTGTAGTAAATTTTTAATATTTTTTATTATCAAGTGTATAAAAGATATTTCTTAAATGTGTGTGAAATTCAAACTTAAATTTTTAAGGGTTCATCCATTAAGCCCTGAACAAGCCTATTTCATCATTATCCTGGCCATCATTGTCCTGTCTTTAACATACCAAGTCAATGATGTCAAGACAAGAAAATGATGTTTTATGTTCAGTATTTTATAAATATTTAAATTATTGACTGAAGACAAATATATTCTTTACTTTTAACTTTTGATTATTTATTATACATTGTAATTTTTTAAATAGTAAAATACCTTATGATGGGCTTGAATTTTTGAAACTTATTTGTTTCTTTTATTTAAAACATAACATTTTTGTCATTGCACCTCAAAATGTGTAGATATTACTAAATATCCTTTATCACATGCTCTTTTTTATAAGTTGTAAACAATATATGGACAGATATGAATGGTAAAAAGAAACAAACATATGAGGAAAGGTTGTTAAAGAAAAGGTTAGCTGAGAAACGTCGTCAGGAGCATATTAAAAAAAAATTCCATAACGTTTCATACAAGATAAATTGAAGAGGCATGTGAAATATATGTTAACCAAAAGAAGAAAGGAGTGGTAAATCCTTTAGCTGAAATGAGTTCGAGGCAGAAAAGGGGAATTATAAAAATAGGAAAGAAAATTCAAAACTCTATCGCTTGAACAAGAAATTGTCATCCGATAGAATTGGCTACCCAAACCAAGTGAAAGTGGTATAGGTATTCAACTTTCAGGTTCTTCAAACCCAGACACAACAAGAGATGATAATGTTAAGAAAAAAAGTTAATGAAAAAAGTTAGAAGAGATAGAGCAGAGACCTACATTTGTATAAAGAAACTGGAAGAAAAATTTTAAAAATATACAAGGCAAATGGAAAAATACAAAAAGAAATACTACAGATCAAAAATAGCTGAGAATTGATTGCAGTAATTTAACACCACACAGCAAAACACGTAATCTGTTAAAAAAGCATAAAAGTTGCAGTAATAGCTATCCACAATGTTCCTACTTTCTAAAAATTCTTAAATATTCGGGAATCCATAATTTCCTGAAGTGTCATGTTCCTAGTAATTTTATTTATGTACTTAATCCGCTGAATTAAAAATACATGGTCATATGAAATGTTCAACAAGGAATTTATATATTTTTTTCTATTTTCATCATTGTCCTGGCAGGGTCGTCATTGTCCTGCCTTCCAATATTTTGAAATATTTTTTTCCTTAACAAAATGTTAATAATTTAGATTGCTGTTATTTTTAATTTACTTAATAAACATGGTAGAAAATTACTAGGCCAAAAAAAATAAAGTTTTAAAAACCTTCGATTGAAAAAATTTTAAGAAGCCAATTTTTCCTATTTCACAAGAATGACCCATATAACTTTTATTTCATTTTTATAAATGAAATTTTAAATAAATTTTTTTCAACAATGGGAGAAAAAAAATGCAGCATCCCAATTATGGGGACATTTGATCCCCCACAAGGGAAGAATTGATCCACACAAACAAATTTTGAAAATACAGAGCAAACAAAAATAGAATTTGCATTTTCATGTCGAATGAAACATTTGAAAAAGTACCACATTTATGATGAATACAAAAGCCTAGGTTATTTGTATTAAAAAAAAAAACTAGTGAATATATTCAAAACGTGAAAAGTCAAACAATGTCAAAACTGTTGCCCTTCTGAGTGTTTCACCCAACATAGGTTTTCGCAACTTTTTAACACAATCCTCTTTATCAACAATGTTTTTGTCGACTTTTTCAGGATATATAAACTGATTGGCGCCTGATCCTTTTTTTTCTCAAAAATTTCATTTCAAATTCATAAACAGAAATTTTTTTCTCCGATTTTTCCAAAAAGTGATTTAATTTTCTTTCCCTGGAAATTTTACAATTACAAAATCATTCTTACTGAAAGATACATCTTGGGTGTCTTCATTTTCATCAGAAAATTCTTAAAGTTATTCTGCTTTTGTTGAATTGTGAACATTATAATTGCTATCACTTTCCGATGAATCGTCAACATATTGCACCCCGGCAAAAAAAGTAACACAAGTCAAAAAATAAAAATTTTTATTCTATGTCATTGAAAAATAATGTACGAGTTGTCCCAGCTTGTTATATTGCTATTCTATAGAATATAATAGAAGTAATCACCATAAATACTTAACTAAAATTTAAAAGAAGCTTTTACTATTTGAATATAAGTTTTATAGTATTCTTTGATAGTTCTCAAATTCTGCAATTTTGAGTTGTGTCACTTTTCTTGTTGGGGTGCGATATTCTCCCCTTGGTAGCAACAATATCAAATTTATCTTAATATTTATTTTTATAATCTTTTAAAAATGTATTGGTTTCTATTTGAAATTGGTTCTAAACCAGAAAAGTTTACTTGCTGGAAATTTTACTTGAAATTTACTTTGAAAATTAAATTAATGCACAATTCTCAACTTATGCATTCTTTGTCAATTCTCTTGGAGAAGGAAGTGCTGTAAAACCGAAATTTAAGATAAATTTATCAGAATAGTTGTAATTTGAAACTTTTGGATTAGTAGTTTCACACCTAACTGAAAATTTTATGGAATAAATGACCATTTTAATCTTCGGTTTCATAGATTAGTGAAAATGAAGAAATGTTTTAAAATTTTCATTTACCTCTTCAAATGTTTATTGTTCCATTGAGGATGATAAGAATTGTGATAAAATGAAGAATGCCTCTGTACACTTTTATCAGTTGCAGTCTTGTAAGTGATAATGACGCTTTTAGCTTCACAATGGATGGCTCCTGTATGCCATCCAGACCTTCCCCTTGTGTGATTATTAATGTTAGATATTTTCGTCGCCAACAGGTCGGTGGGTTGAGACTGGTTATGCTTTAGAAAGTTATTTTGTGATATACTTTTTTCCCATTTTTAACACCTGTACTGGATGAGACAATGGATTACTAAAACATGCAGAAATGTTTTCTATATTGTGCAGTTTGCAAAGAATTTCGGACTTTTAGATTGATTTGAGGTGAGCTAAATTTGAGTGCTTTAGCTAAATTTCTATTTACTTTAAGGAATTTTTGTATGAAAATATTCTGAATTAATAGACGAGAAGCATGAATATTGTTTTCAATATTGCAATATTAAATCCCTGCAGTGTTAGTACCTTCACAATATTAATGCGGTATTGTTGTAATTCAAAAATTATGCTAGGTGCTACAGTAGTTTCACTCTTAACCTCTATAACAATTTCTACTTTTGAAAAAATTAACACCAATGTGAAGAAATAATTCAATTTTTTGGATGTTATGTTTTTTTATTTATTTAGACTTTGCATTTAATTTATGAGTGAATATTTAAAGCACGCAAAGCAAAGAAAATGGTAATTTTCAAAACATGTATTGGTTGTACAGGAGACGTCTCACCCAGATGGAGTCCAATGCTATGATATAAATCAGTGTTTTCACGGGCCTTGAAAAGTACTTGAATTTCATTTTCAAGTTCCCTGGAAAATACTTAAATTTGGTGCAAAGTACTTGAATTTATTTTGAATTTTTTTTATCTGGAATTTTCTTGAGTATGAATTGGCTTGAAACGCATGTGCTTAGAGTGTGTGGTTTTATTCCAGTTCCGAAGAATACGCCAAATACGCTTGTTCATCAAGGCATGTGTTTATTTTATTTTCTCAAGGTCAGTGGAATTCTGTGTCAGTTCAAACATATAGGATATAAATATAATAACTAACTTGGCTACTTTTTCTTTTTAAGAATATTTTTTTCTCGTAACATGTTTGAATGATGACTAGAAATATGTTTGGAATTGTTAAGTATGTGAATGGTAATGAAGAGGTTACATTATTAGAGCGGTTCTTCAGAAAAGTTGTCTGCTAAAATGTGGGGTTAAAGAGGGAATTTTTGCTTTTTTTCGATGGCCCATTTGAAATTTTTCAAGTATTAAGTCCTGGAAAACTAGAATTTTTTTTCCCACCAAAGAGTGGGAACCATGTAAATGTTTTTTAGTGCCTTTCACTAAAAACCTATCAAGACCAATGTTATAAAGATGCATTTAATTTTGCCAGTCTTTCTGTTTGGTGCTCTAAATTTGAAGGTTTACTTTCACCTCGCTTTACTCCCTTCTGTGCAAGTAAAACTTTCTTTATGTGTATATAATTTACTTGGTTATTTGGCACAACTTGGCTAGATATGGAGCTTGTACCATAAACACAACAGACTAACTTACTTTTAAGAGAATGTGTAGCCTAGATATCAGTGAAGTGTTTTAGAAAACAAGTTTACATTTTTAATATTTAGAATTTCCACAATTTACTTGCATAAGCGTACTATATTTCCATCTACAAGCTAGATCCTACTGTATAGTCCATTTCACCTTTTTAAATTGAATTCTTGGGAATTTGTCTCAGAAAGAAATTTAACCTAGCGATCCTTTATTTGGAGAAACAACAAAAGCAACATATCAGTGAAATGATAATCACTGTAACAAAATTTGAAATATAGGTCAGAAAGAAAATGTTAAACTACTTTTAAACTTTTAATAACTATAATTACTATAATAACACTACACTACAATAATGAACCGGATGCCAGCGGATTTCCATAAAATCTGACTATTTGTTTGGGGGTGTTTTTCATGGTATGGTCTGGGACCGTTGTATGCTGTTCCTGGTCAATTTAACGCCGACGCCTACATGAACATTTTGGACAATCTGGTCCTTCCTATGCTCTGGCAGTTTAATGGAATGGACGAATGTTACTTCCAGGACTACAACGCTCCATGTCATGTTGCAGCCTCAGTCAAGCCGTGGTATCAAGATATGGGTGTAAAACGTCTTCCCTGGCCTGCTCAGAGTCCCAACCTAAACCATAGAACATTTCTGGGACGAGTTAGAGCGATGCTTACGGACCAGGGAACCATGTTCAAAATCTACAGCTGAGCTGGTGACATTTTTGCAGCAGGAATGGACACAAATACCCATAGCTACGTATTAAAGCCTTGTTGAAAGTATGTCCAGAAGGGTTGCTAGTGTAATTGCAACACATGGGGAAAATCCCTCTATTAAACCATGTATTCTTTCTCTTATACGATCACATCTTGCTGTTTGGTCCATTATTGTAAAGTAGTCTGTATGGGAAACAAAGTTTAAAAAATTTGCAAAACTAATTTTTCATGCATTTACTTCATAATGTCATGTTTAACTGTTCTACCTATCCCAATACATGTTTTTGAAAAACTGATTGAGGATATAATTTAGCACAGACACATTTATGTGCTTTTAAAACCATTAGAATCATTGCCTTTCTCAAATTTGGAAAATCTTAATGATCTAACATATTAATTTTCAAGACCTTGATATTTTGCTTTGACATTGTGTTACAAAAGGTTCAGTTTAGAAGCTTACTGTAGATTGACAAGCAGGGGTGGTGAAGCCCCCTAGTTTATTAAATCCTGAAGGAAATTCATTAAGTTCAACTAAAAGCATATAAATTTTTTGATTTCCTGGGGGGGTGGGTTAATACATTGGATGCATTAACATTGTATTCCAATGTCTTCGGAATGGAGTAACTCATAGTATACATAGAAAACAAAGCTCCATTTACATATCTTTACTCCCCAGCTGCTTCTGTAGTATCGTTTACATGACCAAACCAATTGACCCGGGTAATTTGAGGGTGAAAGGTATTTTCGAAGATTACCCTCCATTCCCATAATGCAACGCAGGTAAACTAAAAAAACGGGACTTGACTAGGATTGAAATCAACCAGCGTATTTCCTCGCTTTTTCCCCACGCAGGGAAGCGGAGTAGAAAAAACCAGTTTAACTCTTCTTTTACCCGTGTATTTGACTCATATAAACTCTACTTAAATTTGTAAAGAATTGGAAGATGAAAAAAATGGCTGAAAAATTAAATAATATTTGATTATTAAGTTGTAACCCTTTATTAAGCATTAAGTGCTTTATTTTTATTTGTATTAAATAGAACTTAAACGAGAAAATAAAAAAAGTCTGAATACATGCTCTGCTATGTTTCTTAAACCATATATATTTTTTAATGTTTAACATAAATCAATCTTATCTACTACATACACTGCTATTTCCATGTTTCATGGCCAACAAGTTTAAGCTTATAAAGAGCAACATATTTATAAAATCATAAATAAGCTTAAATAAAAATCCGATTTTTTGTTAAAATCTTTTACATTCTTACAGGCATATTTTAGTATGCAAATACTTTAAGACAAAAAAAAAGTTGCACTTGGAAGGAGTAGAACGTTATAAATGAAATTTGGAGGTGTGGTCATATTTGTTGGAGATGCAAATAATCAAATTTTCAGACTCGTTTGAGCATGCGCCACGATCAGTGCAGCTCTCAAACACGCCGCATACCGGGACATAAAAAGACATCCAGTAGCGATTCATTTCAATTCATGCTGTCGTGGTGTTCACATCGTTTCTCATTGAGTTAAACCTCGGAAAAAAGTTCGCAAGCAATTTAAGCAACTGGGAGAGTTTGACAGAGGCCGATTAATTGGCCTCCGAGAAGGTGGATGGTCTAATCAACGGATTGCGCAACATATTGGTTGTAGTGATGTTACTGTTGCACGCTGTTGGCAGCGGTGGATACAAAAAGGCACATGCCAGCATCAACCAGGCTCAGGAAAACCTAGAGAAACCGAACCGAGAAAAGATCGACGTCTTGCAAGACCTGCGCGTACCAACAGCCATTGTTGCATACGGTGTTTGCATTCATCCAATAAGTAAACTCACCATTTTTCGACGGTTTCACGCCGTGGGACTAAACTTACGTAGACCGTTACGACGACTACCTTGAACAGCATTGCATCGCCGTCAAAGACTGGATTGGTGTTGTGCCAGACGGATATTGGGCGTCGAAAAGCATCGAGTGGTTTTCACTGACGAATCCTGTTGCTGCCTGAGTGGAGATGACAATCAAATCCGTGTGTGGAGGCAACGTCGTCAGCGCTAGGATTCACAGTTGGTCGTGCAGCTTCACACGTCCCGAAGACCTGGTGTCATGGTGTTGGATACAATTGCGTATGATGCCAAATCGCCTTTGGTATTTGTTACGGGGTCTTTGACAGAAAAGCGTTACGTACAAGAAAGTTTACAGCCAGTTACTCTCCCATTCCTGAACTCACAGGTTCACCCGCTTTTTTCAACAAGACAATGCTGGACCCCATATTGTTGCATTCTCTAGAGCTTGCCTACGACACAACGATATCTTACAGTGGCCGGCATACTCACCAGACCTGTCTCCGATCGAGAATGTATCTCATACCTTTTCACGAGATGTCACCACTCCACCCGAACTGCATAATCTGGTGGAACTACGAGACAGGATTCAAGCAGCATTGGGTGAACCGTCACAGGACTTCCTTCTTAAAGAGCCTGTATGACTCGCTACCAAGGCGCTTGTCATTCTGCACTAGGAATAATGACGGTCATACACCATACTGAATGATACTACTCTTAGAATTTTTCTCAATAAAGTTTTCATATTTCAATCTCAAATTTTAATCATTTACTCATTCATAAGCACTTTAGCGACCTTTTAAATTTCATTGCATTCTGACACAATTAATTCCCTCATGTGCAACTTTTTTTTTTTGTCTTAGGCTGTGATCCATTAAATCGAGGCCAAGTTAACTATCCCGACATCTCAAATTTTCAAAGCGGAATATTCCGGATTTTGAATCAACCAATATTTTTTTCTGGAACAAAAGCTATATTTTACCATGTTACCTTTGAAACATTTAATTTGAAAAAAAACTTAAAAGTTCCAAATTAATACCCATAAAATGGACTTAATTGAAATTTTAAATTAAAAAAAAAAAACCAGAAATGTTCTGCAAAAGCACATGACATTATAACGCTACGTGATTGGTTTGACGTCAGTGTGCTCCACGGTGTAATGTTTACGTTTGTCTAGCTTGTTAAAGTTTCATATTGCTTGCTCTTTTAATTTTTAAACAATCAATTAAAAAATTTTTCTTGCTATTTTGTGATGATGTTTGTTTTTTATTCCGTTGATTTTATAATTATATATGTTACTATGCATTTTGGTAGATAAAGACACAGTTTGATAGAAAAACATTTAATTGAACATAATAGAACTAAACATAACAGGACTAAACATAGGAACGCGTCATCACAAAACAGTAATCTTTCTTCTCTGGTTACAGTTACAGTTAATGATCACGAGGGCGGCGATCTCATTCGGCATGAGTGCAGTTAATCCGAGGATTGTCCTTCCCGCACGACATTAGTATTAACTATCTCTTAATTTTAACTTGCCTCCCCCCCCCTATCATATTTACAATGACTCCAATGCCTAGATTTGTGTAGCGCAATCAGATAATTTGGCTAAAATCGATTCACTATCAAAGTTTTCTTTTTTGGGAAATAATCCTGATTTTATGGTAGCTGAAATACGAGGATTTAAATCTCAGATGTATGTATATTTCCTTTTGTTTGGATATATTGCTTTGTTTGTAAATGCTGTGGCTTGCACAGTTCCTTATACAAACTTAAAAGTTGTTATCTATGTGTATTGTTGAAATATTAAATAGGCTTCACAATTTATTTTTAGTCTAATAAAAAATTCTGTAAGTGTTCGTTTATACAAGTATGATGTGGAATTTTATACCTTAATTTTCATGGCATTGTTTTGATGGGCAGTGTTACCTCATGATCCATAGGAAAGTTAGGGTTATTTTGTCCACCTCTCACTGCCTGTGTATGGAAAAATTATGAAGGCTTTTAAGTACCTAATCACAGTGTTTTCATCCACGTAGTTTTTATTTGATGAAGAATGAACCATGGAAACGGAACAATACATTCAAATTGATCGTATTTGTGCAGCAAGGTACTAAACAATATTTAAAAGACGGTTTTCCAACGGTTTTATACAAATCCTTTAGAGATCAACAAGAAATACCGCTTACTATTTCAACGTTGTTATCAAAGGAAACAGACTATCATGGGGCACAGTGACGTCACAAGAAGCGACGTTTGAGATGAAGTAAATAGTGCGAACTTGAGAATTTTTTATTTTACCTTTCGGGCTATAAAAGTAAAAAAGAAAGATACTTTCCATCATATTTTTTCATTTTCTATGTTATAAAAATATAAACAAAAAACGTGCAAGTTCCACATTGCAGAAAATTTGGTACTATTTTAGTTTAAAATATCGCCAAATCCAAGTGAATACTGAAATTAAAAGCATCAGGATCGCCTTTTGAACTTCTAAAATTACAATCATACCTATTTTTTTACTAATCATCCGCATTTGAAATTTTAGCTTTTCTCCAACTATTTTTGGTACATTTTCCTTCTAAACACTAAAATTTTGATAACAAATTTAAATAGAAGATTTTTCTTTGTTAATAACATGCCGAAAATTGACAGATTTATTTTCCATTATATATCATAGAAATGAGTTTTATGTGATTGGCTCTGAAGAAAATATATCTAAAAGGCAATATAAGAAAAAGGTCTTGGATTTGCTTTAAAAGTATTTTCATTATACATTTCGTAGGTTTAAGCACATAGTGAGCTGTGTAGGCAATTGTGCTGTTCTTGGTTATAAAGAGAAAGTACATGCACTGTTATGATGGCGAACGTTTTGCACCACCCAAATAGCGTTTTCAACTCTTTTAATCTTAGTCTCATATTTTGAAAATATTTGACTACCAGTTTGACTAAAGTTTCACTTTTTTTACCAGTTAACTTTCAGCCATCTTGCAACATCAAACCTACTTTACGCGTATCTAGTCTGATGATAGCTCCTTATTGCAATTCTCAAATAGTGCCGCGTGGTCATATTTATCAAACGACTATTTAGTTTCTCGTTTTACCGCGCGAAACACCAATCTGATGGACTATGGAGCAAATTGCACCGTAGAGGCCTTAATCTCCGTTATTGAATTTGAGACTTGACCCCCCCCCCTTTTTTTTTTATATTTGTCTTGATATTTAAGTAATTGATCAATTGAGTGTAATCTTTATTGTGTTGATTATAGTCAATAAAAGGTCAATCGGCTAAATTAAATAATTGAAAGTCAAAATTTCGATAATTTGAAATGTATAAATAGTGAGGTTTTCTGTTGTCCAGAAGAAGGTTCCTCGCGGTGTGTTCTTATTTTGATTAAGGGTCAGATCGTATATTTCAATTTCTTAAACAGCTGTATTGCTATTCTTTTCAATTTGGCTGAATAATTTTTGAGTAAATTCGTACCTGCCTTCCTAGTGCGCGTTTTACATTGCTGATGTCACTGGTACAAATTCACTTAAATTATGTGAGCTACTCTATGATGTGAGCGGCGTCGCATTATTGGTTGTTTCACGAAGTTTGTCGAAACCAATCACATATTTTTACTCCTTAATTTATGGAAACCAGTATTTCCTTTTGTATTCCTGTCATCAAGAATGTTCTCGCATTCTGATTTTATCTCTCTATATTAAAAAAAGTTACCGCCGACGCTGCCCCAGGATTGAAAACTGTGTTGTTTAGCTCGATTCTTAGACGGTTTCCCGAGAGAGTACTGATCGGAAAGGAAAAAAAAACGAAATTAACATGATTTGTTCTTCATCGTATTCCCTGGACAATTATTAAGATTTTTTTTCCGATGCGGCTATTAGTTTAGGGTTTATTAAGTGTCAAAATTAAAGAAGCGAAATTTCTTCCGCCAGTGAGCAAAACACAAACAAATTTTCAGTCTTCAGCCGTGAGTTTTTTTTAAAGAGTACCTCTCAACGTAAATTTTTGCAGCTCGTCGATTTTTTTTTTTTTTTTTGAAATTTCAATTTGGTTCTTGATAATATATTTTTTTAATTCGGGAAAAATCGGAACATTTTTGTTACTTTTTTTTAAAACTGCCGTATCTATATCTTATTACTATTAGTTTTTAAGTTTTAAAATATCGCAGTATACCTCAGAATGTACTCTTTCTTACGGTACTATTATTTTTGAAATCTGTTAATAATTAAATTGGATGCAATCAAAAGTTGGTCCTACAAAATTCGGAATTTTTGGATATTCTCGCTATTTTTTGTTAAAACCGTTATATCTACAGCAAAAACCATTATTTTTTAAATTTGAGAACATCACTGAATACATTACATTACACTCTTTCTTATGATACATTTATTTTTCAAATTCGTTAATAAATAAAATCGATGCAATTAAAAAGTTGGTCATACAATTTTCGGAACTTTCAGATCGGGGGTTGGGCGAGCGTAAGCGAGCAGGGGGCGGAGCCCCCTAGTATTTAAAAAAAATCTAAACCATTAAACTTTGTTTTTGTATTTTTCAGATGGATAAGTCATCTGTGGGGCCAAGAAAGATACTTCGTGCTCCAGCACTTAGGAGAGGTCGAGAAATCATTCCCATTTCCAATCGAGTGAGTCATTGATTTGTTTTACTAAAGTTTTGCTGTAAAAAAATTCCTACAACGTAGATGACTAAAGGTATGCGAGGAATAATTTTTATATTCAAAGCTACGATTCGGAGTTATTAATGCACAAAATAGGTGTTGCCTTTTACCGTGAGGTTTTTAGAGGCAAGATAATGAATTTTTTAGTGTCATTTTTAAGGTGAGTGAATTTAAGTGTAAAAAATTTGCACAAGTTATCTAAATTTAAGCGGTTTTCTGAATCATTTCAAACTTTGCGGTGGCCAAGATTTGCATTAACTTGGTTGCATTAAAGGGTGAACCTTCCAGATGTCATAGTGCCGATGTGCTGGTTCTCTGATGTGGAGACGAGTTGTGACGGGATATGGTAGTAATAGTGGTCCGGCTGCTTCCATGCCACAGATGCAGAGGTCATTACTAATGGATATTCATTCTAAGTATATTTCAAGAATAGGCCGTGCAGTAGTGTGTGAGGTCTTGTGTGGAGATACGCACCCGGTGAAAAAGTTGTCTTACCTTTTGTAGAGTTTAGCCATCTCTTGCCAGCTGGTTATGAATCCTAGTTAGACTTCTTCAGGTGAGCTACAGAGAGGGATGCGGTGTTAGAATTGGACGCATTACCGGTGGCACTTGCAAGATAACCTGCTTAGTTTCCGACATCCCAATGACCCCTGACCCAAGAGACGTAGATGCATCTCGATGGAGCTGCATTTTTAATCATGTATTTTCTGGGGCATCGAGTTAGTCTTGAGGTTGGTTATGAGGGTCACGCTGGACAGACTGTCCTAAAAGATGCACGCTTCCTTGGAGCAATTTCGAAATGCCCTGGATAAAGCAGCACGAATGGCAAGTAGCTCAGCTTGGATGATTGAACTGTCGTCCAGTTTGCTAATCGAAAGATCTTTATGTTGTCCAGCAACGAGCAGAATTCAATCCTGGGTTTTAGAGGGTCGCTGTGGCCCTGTTGGAAGAGTAACGGATTAGTAACCAGAGGGTAACGAGTTCGAATCCAACAAGCGTGGTTCAAAATTACGCGGTGTTGTCCTCCGATCTTTCGCTTGGGGGATTGATCCCTGTCCGTCGTCAATAGCCCGTTGTGTTACTCCAGTACGACCTAATTAAAACAGATTAACCTAACGAACGACCTAATTAAAACATTAAAACAAAAAACTAATTAAACAGAACCACAGTCTGCAGATCTGGAAGCGAGTTGATGTTGGACTGGTGTAATGAAGGATGTGATTGTTGTGTGTGTTTTGAATCTCTACGAAGGCTGGGATCAAAGTTTTGAAATGTTGGGGGACCAGGAGAGACGTGGGATCTAAGTTTGTAGTGTCTGGTGCCAGCTAAAGTATCGACCTCATGTGCTGACTAGTTAAAAATTACGAAGCGCTGTCCTCGATTCTTCCCCTTCGGTATTGATCTCGGGTCTTCGCCAATAACCAATAACCCTCTGTGTTGCTCCAGTGTGGCGTTAATTCAAGTACCTACCGAGTAAATACTTTAATTTTATCTCGGGATACATATCATTCATAAAGTGCTTTAGGGGGTCGCGGAAAATTTTAAAACCCGCATCTAATGTTTGTTCTAAGACTTAATCATGCCGGAAGTTTCAAGTTTCTTCAATTTTAATCAAATCTAGTGAAAGATCTTGTAGAGGAAATGAAAAGTAGGAATGAAATTTGTTTACGAATTTAAAACTTACCTTGAGTAAAATGTACGGTAATAAAAAAAGTTGCAACTTGATCGTACATAGCTGTTGTATTTCCAGGTGAATTTTTTATCGAAGGAAAAAGGTTTGTTTACTAATCAAATATGCAACCAGACTCATAAATTGAAGATTTTTACTGCTTACGTTTGAACTTCACAGCTCTAGAACTCAAATTGCGAATTTTCGAATTCCAAGGCTGATTCATGTCATACATCCACTAAACTTTTCGGGAAATGATGTATTATGACCCTTAGGAATACATTTAAATGGATTTTGTTTTACCTGATGACTTATAGTGGTATTATAAACGTTTATATCCGTTCTATTTCTCTTCGTCCTCATCTCCAATATTTTGAGTTAAGATTGAAAACAAAGGTTTCCTATATCAATGAGGGATGTTCTTATCTTTCAATCGAAGGTCGCACTTCTTTCGCGTTGATATTGGATTGTTGATTTTTTTTTCTGGCGAAAGGAAAATAAATGTTTACTCTGAAAAAGAAATAAACAGATCGAACCAAAGAAATAGCTCAGATTAATAACCAGGGGTTGCCTCCTGTGCAAGCAATCTGCGAGTTGTAGGCATCGCATGTTCGATTCATCCCTGGACGTATCTCTTCTGAGTCAGTAAATACTATGTCCATTTACTTCATTATTTCGCGCGGCTTTTCAAAATATGGCCCCTTCGCCATAAAACCGAACTGACTGCTTTGTTCATTTTTCTATTGAAATTTGAACAGTGCACTTGATTTTCTGGTGAAAACAATCTTACAAATCATTAACATTCATGATTACTTTCATCACTTGCATTATTGACCTTATTTCATTCCAACTGTGTACCGGTCATTTTGTCAACAGCATATGGCGTAGCTTGTTCTCTTTCTAAGGCCCTGTTCACATGAGACGTTTTCTAACGCGCATTTTCGAGATCAGCTTTCCGTAAGCATTAAATTATGTATTTTATTCCTCTAATTCAAGTTTCTATCTTTGCTATCGTTGAAGATAGTGAAAATTTCAACGGATAACAAATTAGCTTAAAATTCTACGCCAGATCGATACCGAAAACAGATGTGCTATTTAATTATTTATCATTTTATTATATGTAATTATTTATTAAATAATTAATTATTTGAAGAAAATCACGTTTAAGTTATCGATCTGGTGTAAAATTTTCTGCAGATTTCAAATCCGTTGAAATTTAGATGGATAGTAACTTAAATTAGAGGAATAAAAAAAACATAATTTAATGTATACGGAAAAGCTGACCTCGAAAACGCGCGTTAGAAAACGCCTCATGCGAATAGCTACTAAATCTAGCAATATAAAATTCAAACAAACCGTAAACGGCATGTCATGGGTTCACATGACACGTCAATTCGAATAAAGGGCAGACATGACTCCGTGTAACCAGCGAGTTCTAGGCGGTGTCGGTTCGATTCCTGTTCCTTACCCTGAGTGTATTTCTCTCGTGTCAGAAAAACTTCGTGTGTATGTATTTGACATCGTTCTGTCTTGTGTTCGGCGCAGCTCTGCTAAACATAGCTATTACGACAAGGACCCCAAGTTTTTTTTTTTACAAAGATAAGAATTCTCTCAAGCCACGAAAATTTGGTCTTGGAAAAAGTATTTTCAAAATGTACGATTGTAGCGCATAGCAAATTGATATACCGACGTATGTCCTTCGAAGAAAAAACGCGTCTCGCGTTGGAGCAATTGTAACTATCGAAGTGTAACTGATGATAGCGAAGCTGCCGAGTTCTTTCCCCTGTATTATATCGAACGTGAGACACCATTGGGTAAGAAATTCAAATTACAACATGACGATTCCGATGTCTATCGCCTTCTTTGGGATGAATCCGTGGCAATGGTAACGCTTTTTATTTTTGCTGTTAAAGCTTGCGTGAAGCGCGGTGGTAAAAATTTTGGCACACACCGAGCGATCTTTCCGATAAATGACACGGTGTTGAAGAGGATAACTACAGATTAACTATTTTCTCTGCTTCCGCATGAAAAATGTTTTTGGAATACGGGTTTTTTACTATTATTGGGGTCTCGTTATCATTCCAATAAACCGATGCTGAATTTTAAGGATGTTTAGATCCCTTTAATTTATTGCCCGTTCCCCATATTAGGATGCGTCGAACCAATGAGAAGATACCGGGAATTATTGACATGTTTAATAATTCCGTTAATTTTTTATCAATTTGTTCGACGAATTTGATTACGGAGAGCAGCCGCGAATTGATGTGCAGGTTTAACTGAACCTTAACAATCGTTCGCACCCAGGCACTGGAAGCATATTGTGCTTTGGAGTACCTCTAGTTCCAAATAATCCGTTGTTCTCGAGTTGACAGTCTTATGACCAGTGGGAACAAACTTTTCTTTTTTTGTTCTTAATATCTATAATCTCTCTATATTAAAAAAATGTTACCGCCGCCGCAGGATTGAAAACTGTGTTGTTTAGCTCGATTCTTAGACTGTTTCCCGAGAAAGTACTGATCGGAAAAAAATGAAATTAACATGCTTTGTTCTTCATCGTATTCCCTGGATAATTATTAAGATTTTTTTTCCGATGCGGCTATTAGTTTAGGTTTTATTAAGTGTTAAAGTTGAAGAAGTGAAATTTCTTCCGCGAGTGAGCAAAACACATTCAAATTTTCAGTCTTCAGTCGTGAGTTTTTTTTTAAGAGTACCTCTCAACGTAAATTTTTGCAGCTTGTCGAGTTTTTTTTTGAAATTTAAATTTGGTTCTTGATAATATTTTTTGAAATTCAGGAAAAATCGGGACATTTTTGTTACTTTTTTTTAAAGCTGCCGTATCTATATCTAATTACTATTAGTTTTTAATTTTTAAAATATCGCAGTATACCTCGGAATATACTCTTTCTTACGGTACTATTATTTTTGAAATCGGTTAATAATTAAATTGGATGCGATCAAAAGTTCGTCATACAAAATTCGAAATCTTTGGATATTTTCGCTACTTATTGTTAAAACCGTTTTGTCTACGGCAAAAACCATTATTTTTTAAATTTGAAAACATTACTGAATACATTACATTACACTCTTTCTTATGGTACATTTATTTTTCAAATTGGTTAATAAATAAAATCGATGCAATTAAAAGTTGGTCATACAATTTTCGGAACTTTCAGATCGTAACTTCCGATCCGGTTGGCGAGCGTAAGCGAGCAGGGGGCGGAGCCCCATAGTATTTTAAATAATTACTACACTTAAATACTTACCGTCACCAAATATCCAACCCCTTGAGCAAAATTTAAAAAAATTCGAGGCTGATACATTTTATTTTCATTTTTTCAACTCCTTTCCCTGTGAAGTTAAGCTGTATTTTTTCGCAATCTATGTATATGAAAAAGGGTGCTTGTATATTCTCTACAGATCTACACCGTCTGACCAATCCACACCAAATTTGGTACACTTATACTTTAGAACACTGCGTAAAACATGACCTATTTCTTTCCTGTCTTCAGACCAATCTCAGTAGCCATGGAAATTGGCACACAGGTAGTCCTAAAAGTACCCCTCAAAGCCCCAATTTTTAAATCTAAAGTTGGTTTTCTTTCAATAGGTGGATGTGAACAAGGAAACGCGTTCTACAGGCGGCTTTGTGTGTTTGAGTTAACACAGGGAAATATATTCACGCAGTCACATATTTGAAACCCGAGCAACGACGGGAGATTCATCTAGTAAAAAAAAGTACAGAGTAAAAGTGTCTAACGACGCTATGAACTTCCATCTTAGCCAAGAATGGAGTGGATATTCCTTCACTAAAATGTAAAATCTAGTTTGCGTTACCGTAAAACTAGTTGCACAAATGTTCATCTCTATTAAAGGAAGTGTTTGTTTTTCTGTTTGGGGCCGCAAAATCCTGACGATTCTATGGCACTTACAGTAATGAGATTTAACACACAGGTAGACCAAATTTTTTGCAATTTTTAGGTCGCGGCGAATTTTAAAATTCAGTCTATAAGAATTTTAAATAAATTTAATAGTTTTATCCTCTACCTGGTTTTTCAAACGCGTTTCTTCCGGAGAAAAGAAGACACACTTGAATCTGGACTTTTCTACCCACGTGTGCTTGCCGTCAGTCTTTGGAAACATGCCAAGTTCTTTTCATCGCGAGGAACTCGGAGAAATTTTTTTTTTCGTTTCCGCTTTGTTTTTGCGCGGAGGAATGATTTTCCAGCTAGACGATAAATCTTAACTGGAGTCACTTAGTTCTTTTTTCTATCTCCTAGACAGTTAAAGATAGAGTAAAAATTTCAACGGATTTGAAATCTGCGGAAAATTTGACACCAGATTACTACCTTACACCACGGACACGGGCGACGCCGGGCTAGCCACGCAGTGGCTAGTAAAATATATCATGTGGCACATCAATACCCGTTGAGACGGATTAAACTTGATAAATTTCTAATTTGAACACTGCTAATAGCCAATTCCATATTATGTAATCTTGATCTTAAAGTGTTTCTTTCTAATGGGTTCTTAACAATCCTTCCACGAAGGTTATTTTCTTTTATTTTCGTCTCTTTCGGGCAGAATGGCGCAGCTTGTCCGCTTTCGGATCTTGCCATTAAACCCTAATTAACTACCTTTCGGGCAGAAATTAATTCTATTTGTATGTCCAATGTAATTTTTGTTATTGCGTGCTTTTGTCATGGATTTAATTTAAGAAGATCAAAATTTACTCTTGGTTTATATTGAGCTTTCGCTCTGCTATGCGTTGGAGCCATCAAAATGATAAAGACCCGTGACAATTAGCCTATCCTAAAGCATGTTAATTATATTAAGCATCACCTTGATCTAGTGATGTAAAATGCCCAGGCATTTTTAAATTGGGGCAAATGTCCAAAATCCAAAAATGCCTGGCATTTATGCATTTCTGAAAATTATTGTCAAACACTTATTCATGATACTTATTGATCAAATCTGATTTATAATCTTTGTATATTCAGTCTAATTGACTAAGTTCTGATGCAATATTTGTTTTGAACAAAAACGATTCAACTTTTTTCTGAAACTTCATTATGGTTGGTGTAGGAATTATTTGACAATTAACACTAATGAATTTTAACGTATATAATAGCTTTACTTCGGCATTCCATTACAAATAACATGTTTTAAGCCACGCCCCAGGCCACCTAACAAAAAAAAAACACAAATGGAATAAAATTAGTTAAAAAAATATTTTTTTTTTCCACAGCTTCATTTACTTTACTTTCACTCAAAGTAGTAAAATGGCTCAGATTCAAATTCAAACTCTGAGATTTCCTCTTCATTTGCAACAGGTTTTTCTTCGCCTTTCTCTTGGTTATTCTGTTATATTATTTTCTGGGACTTTTTTATTTATATTTTCGGGAACTTATTTAAATTTTTTTCTTTTTAATTTCATAAATGTTCAGATTTTGGGTGCTTAAAAGTGCTTTGGGAAAATGCCCAATTTTTAAATGTACAGCTCCCTGGGCATTTGCCCGGATCACATCACTACCTTGACCTCTTGGTGTTTAACGATTTACAAAACAGCCTGGTTTGGGACCAATCCGTGCGATTAGTGTGAGGTTTGGATTCTAGATCCGCGCAATATCATTTATCTGTCGTAATCCAAAAAAGTTCTATTTCGGGACGTTTTTTCGATTAAAGATTGGCGAAACACTTAAAATAACCTTGAACTTTCAGCTGTACATAATTTTACTCTTTATACTAAAATTAGAAATGTCGAGAATCACTTTCACATACTTTTGATCCCGCTATATGTGAAATGAAAATACTGTGATAGTGCTTGATTTATGTGTCGTCTGTCAAGGGCGTCCGTTAATGATTTAATACTGCCATTCAGGAAGCCTATTGCTCCAAATACTTATGTCAATTTTTTTACTTGAATGAGTTATGATATATTTTTTATTTTCAAGAGGGGGGGGGGCATAAAAAATAATTTTGGTTTAGGAGTTGATTTTTGTTATTTTGGATTTAAAGGTTATGAAAAAAATTATTTTGACAATGTCTGAAAACCATTTAAGTATTTTCTTATATTTTCTCACGAGGTGATCCCGAAATCTTTTATTTGGCTTGGGAATTAAAAATTTTCCTCGGTAGTTAATTTCAGTTTCATATGGAAAAATCGTTTACCGAATTAAGTTTGAAAAAGTAAAGTTAATTTTGTTTTAAGTTGGCTAATACCCATTCATTATGGACAGATTTTTTTTTTGTTGCTCTTTACATGTGGCATACACCACTTATCAAATTGCTCAGCTTGGGCCTGAGCTGTAGACGGCGCATGTTCGATTCCTTAACTTATACTAGGTACATTTCACTCTTTTGTGTCATTAAAACCTTTCCTTGTGTGTATATTTACTAGACGGAATTGCCTGACCTTGTATGCGTGCATGTCCATTACTTGACGTCAGAGGGAACATCTTTATATGTGTACGGACTTAACTTACCCAATGATCTTTTCTGTTCGCGCAAGGTTACTGCCTTTAGTTAATACTTGGGTTGCGCTTCCGAGGTACCCAAGCGATCCTTTTCTGCTTTTATCCCTCTACACTAATTCCGATCGCTCCTTTACCCCCTTTCACTAAATTTTTACCTTGACAAATGTAACCCTTGCGTCATAAAAAAAACACTACCAACCCCATCTTGGTGAAGTTGATTGAAGTTAATTGATGTGTCCTAAAGATGTTTCAAGGCAGAATCCATGATTGTTGTGGGATTTAAAAAATGTTATGTTCACTCAACATTAAGTAGCAATAAAAACAAATTAATTTCTTATATCCAGAGCAACAAGAACCTTGGTTCAGGCAACACTAGAAAAGCCTACTGTACCAATAAACAATAACTTTTTTTCACTTTGCGTGAGGTCTTAAGAGTACGAATTATTATCAATTAATGGCGTGTTTAAACTGGGATGCAGGACTGGTAACATGTTTTTTTGTTCCAGAGATACCAATCGCCTTTACTTAAATGTATTCTCGTATCTGTTGTCACCGGCACTTGAAGGAAGGATACAGTGTTGAAAACAACCTTGTGTCACTGCTGTACTTCCTTTTTTGGTTTTCCCTTTAGAAAGTCACCTGGCATCATTAAAAAGTGCTGACATAGCGTTCTGTCGGCCAAAGTAATTGTGCAATAAGGAATAATAATTAATTGGTTCTTGGATTTCTAGTCACTGGCTTCGGAGAATAAAATTCTCTTTAATTTCGGATGTTATGAAAGGTGGGTGTTGCTGCATAGGAATTCTAGAGTAGGCGTATAGGAAATATTATACGGCATTAGTTGTGTTAATTCCAATCGTGACTGCGTAAACCTTGACTGCTCTCTTCGGAACTTGACTGCTCTATGCGCAGTTTTATTCCTGGGTAATAATTCTTGATACAAAGTTTATTGTGTCACTTCAACTGCCATATATTTTTCAAAGAGATATACAGTAAACTTGCATGCTAACGAAAGCAGTTTGTTGTAAATATAGTGTTATTTTTATTGAAAGATTGAATACACATTCTAGAAGATAAAGTGGAAAATTTTTGTGCGAAGTTGTTTGATATTTTGTAATTTTTATCTTATAAACTTTCATGAATATTAATATTGATAATTGTAGTTACTTTTGTGAATATCCGATTTAAAAAAAAGAAACTCTCAGGAGTTGTGCCAATAATTTTCAAAATATCTCAACTCCTGTTAAGTGATCCACCTTTTATCTGAAAGCTGTTTTGTTGTCAATCTAAACTAATTTGAGAAACCTTTAAATCTGACCAAAGTGTTTTTTGTCCGTTGTACTTAAGTTATCTGGAAAAAACAGAAAAACGATGCAAAACAAATTGTGGGAAAATTAACTATTAAATGGAAATTTTGCAACTTCCTGTCACAATGGAAAATGCGTAAATGGGTATGGTGAGAGCAAGGAAGCCAATTTTTAATTACCGTTTGAAAAAGTGCAACTAGTTGGATATTTTCTTGAAATAATTCATGTATGGATCACCTTGAATATTAGCATTTGATAGTGAGTTTTATTCGTGTTACAATTTATTATGATTCATGTCTTTTTATTTCTTAGAAACTAAAACTCGTCAATAAATTCTTGTCTATCTTCTCCTTTCTTGATTCATAATACATGATCATTATTTCAAGATAAAATAAAATAAATTACCGTAGTCTTTTCAGGGATGTTGGTATCTACAAAATAACAGTGTTGGCGGAGTTTTTTTTTTGAATCCGAGAAAATGAGTTTCGAAATCGTGTTTGGCTCTCGTTTCTTTTCAAATACATTATCGCATCCGAACGAGAATCTCATCTGCAGTCAACTTGAGTCATCGGAAAGAGAGTAGTACTATTAGAAGCAGGGGAGTAGTATAAAATAGCATTCCATCGGCAATCAGGTATGACTGCGTTGGAAATAGCCGGAGGCTTTATTCTGAGCTTGGTATGAAGAAAGCTGAAGATTTTGCAGCATTAAAAGTCTGCTCCATCATTCTTTCCGAATATTTTGCTTGCGATTTGCTATTGCACGTTAAATTTAGCTAAATTCCCTAATTTTTGGCTATGATGTGTGTGTTGCGACCGAGACGGATAATTTTAAAATGATAATGAATATCTCATCAAAAAGGTCTTTAGGGCATGGATTAGCTCGACGAAGACACGCTAACAAATTCACCTTGTTTCCTTCACCTGCGGTGCCGACCATGCGGTATAGTGGTTAAGGAGTTAGCCTCTAGATAAGAAGGTTCCTGGTTCGAATCCGGGTCCGGTCATGGATGTTTGTAAGGGTATGGTGTAGAGGCGGCTGGTGCATCTTAAATCTGTCGTGGCCGAAAGTCCTCACGTTGGGTTGGCGTGGAAGTTTGGAGAGTGAGGTGCCAGCTCAGGTGTTGCTTCGTCACCTGACCGTGGTTGAAAATTACGAGGTGTTGTCCTCGGATCTTTCCCTTAAGGGACTGATCCCGGACCGTCGTCAATAGCCCGTTGTGTTGTTCTAGTACGACGTTAACTAAAATTACCATTACCATCTCATCAGTGAGTAAAACTTCCCCTGTGTGTGACCATGACGATTTGTATTTGTTGCAGCTTGGCCAAAATGGCTCGTGCGCAATAAAAACCTAACTAACCAACTCCACAAAGCATTCAGGCCACTGTGGCCTGCTTGGAACAGTGACGGATTAGCTACAGGAAGATTGCGAGTTCGAATCCAACCAAAGACCGTCGTGAAAATGGGGCTAATCTGTCGTAGCCTCAAATGTCCTCAAGTTGGCGTGGTGTGAAAGTTTGGAGAGTAAGGGTACTAGGCTCAGTCTGACCGTGATTTAAAATTACGGGGTGTTGTCCTCGGCTCTTTCCCTTCGGATTTGATCACAGACCGTCGCCAATAGAGTTGAGTTGCTCCAGCGCGACGTTAACTAAAATATTTCATTACCATAAAACATTTCTCCCCTGGGACATCTTTGGAAAGTGGGGTGTTGCCTCATTATCTGACCGTGGTGTTGTTCTTGGATTATTTCCTTCGGCGATTGATCTCGGACCGCTTTCAATATCCCGTTGTGGAATTCCAGTGCGACGTTTTTTAAATACCTACCTACCTACCTCGGAGGCACATCTTTAAGTGTGTACTGGCTTCACGAAGTAGAGGTACCCTAGTGATCTATATTCTTTGCCCATGGGGTTTACGACCTGTGGTAAACATAGGAATCGCGACCCCAGGATGTCCAAGCGATCTTTCTCCTTTCCATCCTCTTTTTTACACAACTAGGGGGCTCCGCCCCCTGCTCGCCAACCCCTTATAGATATAGATACGGCAGATATACCAACTTAGATATAGATACGGCAGTTTAAAAAAAAAGTAACAAAAATGTCCCGATTTTTCCTGAATTTCAAAAAAATATTATCAAAACCAAATTTAAATTAAAAAAAAAAAAAAACTCGACGAGCTGCAAAAATTTACGTTGAGAGGTACTCTTAAAAAAAAACTCACGACTGAAGACTGAAAATTTGAATGTGTTTTGCTCACTCGCGGAAGAAATTTCACTTCTTCAACTTTAACACTTAATAAAACCTAAACTAAAAGCCGCTTCGGAAAAAAAATCTTAATAATTATCCAGGGAATACGATGAATAACAAAGCATGTTAATTTCATTTTTTTCCGATCAGTACTTTCTCGGGAAACCGTCTAAGAATCGAGCTAAACAACACAGTTTTCAATCCTGCGGCGGCGGTAACATTTTTTTAATATAGAGAGATTAGGTACTTCACATTCTCAGTATTGTATTTCGCGCAATTTGGCCAAATTGAAATATGGCCCTTGCGCCATAGAAACATAACTAATTAGTTCCATAAAGCATCTGTCGGATCTTTCCCTTAGCCGACCAACCGGTATAGTGATAAGGTGTTAGCCTCTTGGTCGGAAGGTTCCGTGTCCGGGCATGGATATTTGTAAGCATATGGTGTAGAGGCGGCTGGTGAACCTTAAATCTGTCGTGGCCGAAAGTCCTCACGTTGGGTTGATGTGGAAGTTTGGAGAGTGGGGTGGCCAGCTCAGGTATTGCTTCGTCATCTGACCGTGGTTCAAAATTACGAGGTGTTGACCTCGGAACTTTTTCTTTAGGGTTGATCCCGGACCGTTGTCAATAGCTCGCTGTGTTGCTCCAGTACGACATTAATTAAAATACCTGCCATAAGCATTTGGGATTATATGTATTTTTATTAGTCATACTAGAGCAACACAACGGGCTATTGACGACGGTTCGGGATCAATCCCGATGGGAAAGATCCGAGCATCTGGGACTGAACGAAATACTTGTAAGATAGCCACCAGATAATCCAGATAAACGGAGGCCGTTACCAGCACGGGTCAATATTCGTGTTGAACCATTTATAGCATATTGTAGAATTAATGCGCCATGTCGACTTAATGCCATTTTAAAGCTAAGTCTTAAAAAGCATTGGAAAAAAACTTAAAATTCACAAGACATAATGTGATGGAAAGAAGATAAAGATCAACCTAGTGGGAGTCAAATGTTTCTTTCGCAGCGATTCTTGACTCATTAAAGGGCCACAATAGCTCGTTTGGAATAATAGCTAATTAGCAACCGGAGCAATCCAACCATAGACCGTCTTGTACGAAGGGGGGTTGGTGCACGTTAAATCTGTCATGTCCTCAAATGTTCTCACGTTGGTGTGGTGTGGAAGTTTGCAGAGTGGACTGCCAGCTCGGGTGTCACCTCGTCATCTGACCGTGTGTCCTCAGTTTAGTTGTTCCTCAGTTCTTTGGAATTGATTCCGGACCGTCGTTAATAGCCAGTTGTGTTGCTCCAGTACGAAGTTAATTAAAATACCTACCTTGACTACAGTTTGCTGTTTTCAAGAACTTCTGATTTCAGAAGCTATGCGATGAATCGTCATATTTTTCTGTTGCAGATTTGTTACACCCACTCCCAAAACTATTGTTATAATTGTTCGATTTCAAATTATATCCCCTTTTTGCTCTTTTCATTCGTGTGTGGTGAATGGGAGATTAAAAATCTCAATTAAACTGCTGTATCTACTATATCAAATGGTGTAGATGTGTATCAAGACCATTTTTTTTTGCTTAGTTTCTGTTTTAAATGCAATTAATATTTTTTCGTGCTCTTTTTACCTTTTAATAACTGACCGATCAAAACAAAGGTAACAAACATTTGCGCAACTTATGGTGGTAAAGGGATTTTTACTTACAGGATGCTTTTATCGCAGTTCAGTGATTGACACTAATTGATGTTAGAGGTTTGCATATGTTCTCCTGGACAATATTGCTTTTTTTGGTACAGTTTTCTTGTCTTGGCGAGTATTGTTACCTCCTGAATCATTGGCCTGTTCCTGATGTTGAACAAAATATATTAAATTAATAGATTTCCAATGAAAAATTTTAGGAATCTAAAAAAACTCACTAGAAATCCAAAAATTACATTCCGAATATTCAGTGTTGGGGTGGGCTTGCTTTCTCGTATTTCCCCCAAAATATAATTGGACGAGGTTTTGAATTTTTTTTTCTTTTTATAATTCTTTTATATTAAACAAAAATTGACGCGAAACAACCAATCTGTTCACGATCGCTTTTTAGTATTTCACGTACCGGTAATTTTAGCTATTCTGCTTCAAAGTTTGGTTTAAAGAATTTAATTCGATTACGATCGCTGTTCAGCCGGCCCTTCAGTATCAACGCTTAGAATCTGATTTTATTTGATTACATTGTTTTGTATCATCTGTTGTGTGAAGTTCTATAATGGAACAAGTTATGAAATATCCCGTGTTCAAACGTACACTTACTGAACATGACATCAGGGTCAACCATAATTCAGAACTCAAACTCTACTTTCGAGCGTCACTATCATTATCTCTTCCCTCTGCAGATCATTTTCCACACCGCCTACTTTTCGCCCTGTCACCAAGGGCCTATTTCTTAGCGTTGAAACACAAATATTGACGCTGATAATCTGCTTCCTGTATTACGTTGAGTACGTTAATCCCGGTAGGAAACGTTGAAGGGTTATATTTATCTGTGTGCTCTTCATTAACCATCTGGTGCCCTTTTATTAAGGATCGTAAAGTCGAGATTAATTCTGCAATAAGCTTCGTTGTTCACTTGGTGAAATGACAATTTTTGCCATTAGATTACGTTTAGGTATTCGCGTGATTGTCTTCGTGTTATGTGCAGCTAGCAAATTGACAGTTAGGCGGGTTCCATAGGATCGAATCGCTTATCTGACATCGACCGGTAATGGCACAGTTACGTTTCGCGTCGAGGAAGAGATTAGATGATGATTCCGGGGTGAAATGAAAACAATAACAGGATGGATCATTTGGAAGATGTGCCACGGGACATTAGAAATGGTCCGATACTCGGAAATAAATGTATTATGCCGTGGTAGGAATAGGACCAGTGTCCTTTTGCAAGTTTTCGGTAGACGTTTTCTGGTTAAATTTTTATTTTTAATTGCAGCGTATAAAAATATTTTTGTAACATAATGACATGGGGACATTGGTACTTTTTCTATTTAAAATTTTCTACTAGCCGCTGCGTGGCCCGTGACAGTTCTTTTCGTGGGGTCAAGTGTGACCACTGCTCGCTAACCCTCGCCGGTGATTGCTACGAATTCCCATTTGGTATGCTTCGCAAACCAAAATCAACATCACATTCGAATTGCGATGAGATACAATCGGCGTGACGTCACAATCTTTTGCGAAAATATAAATATTTTTTTGAAAAATTATTTTTTATAAAAAAAATCAAACGTATAAGGTATTGGTGAAAAAAATTTTCCTCGGATTTCAAATCAGTTAAAACTTTTATTCTATCTTTAACGATCGCTGATATAAAAAAAAAAGCACTGAAGAACCTCAGTCCTAATTTTAATTATTTCTTTTGCTTCGCTCGAATCCGTTTCTCAGGAAATCAAAATGAATTAATCTCTAATTAAACAACATTCTTCGCGGCGGCGTTCGTATTGGAAAAAAATTATAAGTTTCTATTTAAAAATTATTTATTTAAAGAGTAATAGATAAATGCATTTAACATTAAAGGTTTTTTTTATTTTGAACAACGCTTATTTTGAATCCCTCATAAGTATATGAAGTTTGATTTCTCCCTGGGTCTCTTCTGTGTCATTAAAGCCCCCACCCCCACCCGTAAGTATTGTACCGGATGAAATAGTGTGATGACAGAAATGAATTGGTAGTGTAAAATATTTGGGTTTCACCACTACAACATTTATTCTAACATCCTACAGCTTAGCAGATATTTACAGATATTTTGGGACTATAAGGGTTCGGCAGAGTAGCGAGAATGTCCTCTCGCTCTCGGTTCTCAAGGGTCTCTATGGCAAAAACTAGCGTCTTTCAGATGAAAACCACCTGCCAAAGGAATCTTGAGTGTTGTCAAGGGGCTTGAGATTATGAGATCGTAATGTCACTGTAACGTCTGATAAACATGGTTTCTTTCATCTGGCCAGAACTTAATTACTGATGAAATGTCAAATGGAGTGCTTTAATAGTACTTCTAGGGTTAGTTATGGACAGTTGATCTTTAATTAAGGAATTCTTGAATATGTCGGCTTGATCAGAGAAGCCGGGTTTAGAGTGTTACACTGCATAACAAGGCTACTAATTTAGTTAAAATTTCATGTTAGGCCCTAGTTATAAAAAACTTTTTTTTCTCCAACGGCGGGCACATATGAATTTAATCATTGGCCACTACAAGGCCGGAAGTGATGGCCACTTGTGAAGGAGCATCCAGTGGGAGCACCATCATTACCCCTAACAAAGGACAGCACAATTTACATCCATGCCCTGACCCCGGATTCGAACCAAGAACCTACCTATCGAAAGGCCAACACTTTATTGGTCGGCGTTATAACATACCTAAACTAATAAGTAACTCTTTTGACACAAGTTTTGATATTATAGCATTCAACGGGAATTTGACCAGCGTGCTCTGATTGGTGAGACTCTTAGAAAACTTTAATTCAATAGACGAATAAACTGCAAAAAAGTATCTTTGAAATACGGTGTTCTGAGTTGCAATGAGTCATTCTTTCATCTGTCGAAGCAAATTGGTATTATCGTTGTACAATGTTCAAACATTAAACGTTTTCATCATCAGACTAGACTTGGGTAAATAATTGCATTTCATGAACTAGTCGAAATTTTCATTTCCAGTTGAAACAGATGCTAGCCTTAGATTTATATGCAATGTGAATAATTTACGAAAAAGATAAAATGTTCAACATTTTCTCAGCCCATTCCTAAATTTCATGGCAAATTACTGAAATATTTATTTAAATCGTTTTACTTTTAATCCCATTGGTTTAAATTTGTCAAGATTGGTGAAAGCTTCATTTTTTAGATAATTGTTCAATTATCTTAAACTTTTGTAATTCATGTATAGGCATAGATATTCGTATTGATTCGGAATCCGCTTTAAACTGGAGATTTTGATCTAATTTGTTTTGTTTCAAAAATTAACTCGTGTGATAAATTAAACTGATGTTAACTTGGAATCTGAAATCAAACCAAATCCCCATGTAATTTGATTTCCACTACAACATATCGTTTTAAAAGTGATTAATACATTATAAAACGAGACTCTTTACATCTGCAAATCGTGGCTCATTTAGTTTGCTCATTGTGTCAGCGAGCTGTGGGCGGCGTCGGTTCGATTCCTGTAGTTACCCTAAATATACAGTCCAGTCACATTAATGACTTATCCGATTAATAATGATTTATCCGACGTCCAAAAGGGCATGATTATTGGCTTTCGGGCCAAGGGTGGAGGCATTTCGGAAACGGCTATTTTTGTGAACTGGTAAAAGTATACGGTGCATGGCAAAATGGCACTATCCAAAATCAGCGGCGTGGCACATGTGGTGCACCACGGGCTATAGATGACAGAGGCGAACGAAGGCTACGTAGATGCGTTCGGGTGAATAGACGTGCAACTGTTGAGCAACTGACCGCCCAGATGAACCAAGGGGCTACCAAAAGTGTATCTTCAACAACGGTTCAGCGAACGTTGCTGCGCATGGGCCTCCGCAGCAGACGCCTGGTTAATGCACCTATGCTGACTGCTGTTCATCGGCGAAGAAGGCTGGAATTTGCACGCCAGTACCGCAACTGGACGTACACAGAGTGGCGACAGGTGGCTTTTCCCGATGAATCACGTTTTATGCTCCATCGGACAGATGGACGTTGGCGTATACGGCGTGAAACGTCTGAAAGCAAACACCCTGCAATAATTGCCGGAAGGATCCAGGCTGGAGGAGGGAGCATTATGGTTTGGGGAATGTTTTCCTGGCATTCACTGGGTGCACTCATCATTGTGGACGGCACGATGGATCAGCCCAAGTACGCATCTGTCATTGCGGACCATGTCCACCCCTACATGCAAATTATTTTTCCTCATAATGATGACATCTACCAGCAGGACAATGCGAGGTGTCATACAGCTCGCAGTGTATGTGCGTTGTTCGAAGAGCACCAGGATGAGTTTACCGTACTCCCCTGGCCAGCAAACTCACCGGATTTAAACCCAATCGAGAATATGTGGGACCACCTCGATCGGGTTGTTCGCGCCATGGATCCTCAACCGCGTATTCTAGCGCAGCTGGCCACGGCACTGGAGTCGGCATGGCTCAACATCCCAGTGACCACCTTCAGAAACCTAATAGACTCTCTTCCTGCACGTCTCGCAGCGTTCCGCTCTGTCAAAGGTGGTTATTCTGGCTTTTGACATGTGGTCACATCAATGTGACTGGACTGTGTATTTCTTTGCCTGTAAAACCTTTCTTTGTTTGGCAAAATCTGGCTCCTTGCGCCATAAAAACCTCCCAATCCATCTACAAAGCGTCTCCCCTGTTCTTTTCAGGTTCATGTACAAGAAGGGTCAATCAGTTATTTGTATGCAACTGAGAATTAAAATTGTCCGTTTAAGATTGAAGGTCAAATAGTTTGTCTCGTCCAAAGGCTGTTTTGCTGAACTAATAATTCTTCTTTTGATGTGTATTGAACGTGTTAAATTTCATGATTGGGCAATAAAGAAATTAACTGAAGCAGAACAAGGTCAGGGATTTCGCTGTATCGTAATCAAAGTGAAATTGTACTTAAGATTCAGTTAGAAAAGAAGTTTATAAGCATTCTTTTAATTTTTAAATGTTAATGTATAATTTAATTTATAGTTTTTTTGTCGTGCTGTATAAAGTGCGAGACGTGCTGAAAGTCTGTCCTTCAGTTTACGAAACATCCATGTAGACATCCGCTATCGTAGACCATGCCAGTCTTCTAGCATGGCGAGTCCTGTTTGAGTCATTGTCTGTCCTTAGCTCTTAATTTTTAATCTCTCTTGAAAAATCTAAATATCTCGACACTAGCCCTTAATTGAAAAAGTAGTTTCAGTGTGATGCAAGAGCAAAAAAAGGTTTTCATTCTTATTTCTAACCATCATTAACCTCGATGATTCTAAAGTACTAGCGAAGACAAAGTCCATGGGACGCTAACCTTCCCCCGAAATAATTTCGTTCATTCACATGCTAAAGCAAGTTTAATAAGTGCAGAACGAAATATTGTTAATCGCTCAAGTATACGTAAAATAAAACAGCCTGAAACATAAGTGATCATTTCAGTTTATGTCGATTTTAACGAGTAGGGCAACTGGGACTGGGCCATGAAGGCCGTAGTAACCCAGTTGGAAGATTTACGGATTTGCAACCGAAGAGTTGCGAATTCGGAACTCAGTCCGACAAAAGACCGTCATTTATGCGGGGCTAGTGCACGTTAAATCTCGTGGCTTCAAATGTCCTCTCGTTGGCAGTGTCAAAGTTTGTAGAGTGGGGCTCAGGTGTTGACCTCGTTATCTGACTGGTGTTCAAAATTACGAGGTGTTCTCCTGGGATCTTTCCCTTCGGGGTTGATTCCGGACCGTCTCCAATAGCCCATTGTGTTGCGCCAGTACGACGTTAATTAACTACATACCATAAATCCCTGGTTCGCGATATTTATAAAAATTCACAAAAGGTCAACGAAAATTTAGCCTTTTTTTAAACTGACAGCCGAAAAAAAATATTTATGAAATTTTTTTTTCTAGACAACTGTTTTAAGTTTTTGACAGTATCGATGTTTTGGTGCGATCTTCCACATCTGTGTCATACGTAATCAACACATTTAGAGTTTTAGTCTTCATTTTGTATGAGCAATTAGAATTGCTACTAAAATAGGCTCTAAGAGGAGACTGCTACTATTTTTTAGAATTTATACATTGAATGGATATCGTAATTCAATTGAGGCACTTGTTATTTCTCTAATCTCAGAGTAAGTGGTTTGTTTGGCCGCTACGGTCATTGTTTTAGAGTATTCAGGCTTAATTAGACCAGGACCTACGGCTTGAATCGAGTTTGAGATACAAACCTTAGAAATGTGTTTCAAAAATAATCACGAAGACAGGAAAATATTCCTAACTACTTAGTTTTTCAAAGGGGTCTCGAGTGTAACCTGCTCAAAGAATTTCTTGCGCCTTTTTAATTCTTAAACCTTAAGCAAAAAGCCTATCCTGAATTCTTTCTGTATAGTTCAAAGAACACTTAAAGCATTTCAGATTGTTTAAAAGGTTGGGAGCCTAGTGGAATTCCCCGCCGAGGTGGTGCTTACTTATTATAGAATCAGCTGTTAGATTTTTATCTCGAGCATGTGCGCGCAGCTGTGGGCAAATAATAGATTCTTGAAAGCGTCATTGTGTGCTTGCATTTTCGGTATGTGTAGTGAAGGAAAAGAACAATTAATAAGAGCTCGACTTTTTTCGAATCTTCGTTAATGTGTAGTCTCCAGATCTCTGAATATATTGAGTAGTTGAATAATCCCGTGTTTGGAAGCGAACTGCGCTTCTTTAGCTACATTCATTAAATATGTACCGTTTGTACTGGGAAACCTTAAATCAACAGAGAAAACTAGTTGCTCGAAAATATCGAGGAAAATTTGAGTTTTAAAGGTAAAAGAAAATTCTAGTGTGCCGAGTAATAAAATCTGTCCCATATGTTAGGTCGTTAACTTTTTTTAAATGCCCGACCATTGGCCTCTTCGATACTGCAAGGGGCGAAACTGTTAGTTATTTGTGAAAGAACATCCCAGTGGATAAGCAACCATTACTCATAACAATAACCACCAACATCCACGGGGTGGCTCAGTGGGAATGCCTCCGAAAGCCTAGTAATATGTTAACGCTTTTAACTCTTGATTCATAAAATCGCAGGTCTGGGCTAGTGATGTAAAATGCCCAGGCATTTATAAATTGGGGCAAATGCCCTGCTAAAATGCCCAAAATCCAAAAATGCCTGGGCATTTATACATTTCTGAGAATTATTGTCAAACAAACGCTTATTATTATACTTATTGATCAAATCTGATTTATAATCTTTGTATATTCAGGCTAATTGACTAAGTTCTAATACAATATTTGTTTTGAACAAAAACTCAAACGATTTAACTTTTTTCTGAAACTTCATTATGGTTGATGTAGGAATTATTTAGCAATTAACGCTAATAAATTTTAACATTTAGTAGCTTTATTTCAATATTCCAATTACAAATAACATGTATTAAGCCAGGCCACTTAACAAAAAAAAATTAAATTAAATTTGTTTTTTTTTGGGGGGGAAAAAAAGGAAAAATAATATATGGTTTGCCATTTTATAGACGTGATTGGTTTATAAACTGTAAAACAATATTTACAACTTACTCCCTTCTCCCTTTCAAAGTAAAAAAATTCCAAACAGGTCCTTTTTTTCTTAACTATTTTGCAGGAATGCTAATAGTATCAAAATTAACACTTGCACTAGCACAAAAATACTTTCCACATCACTCTAGAAACCAACCTAGCCAAAACAGAACTAGTCACAAAACCAAATGGCTGCCAATTCTGTCTGTGTATGCTAGAATCTACAAGCGATGCCAGTTATAAATTAAAAATTTAACTACTGAAAAATGACTTCTACTTTTCTTCACATATTTTGTTTATAAATTATTCAATTTCCTTTTTATTTTACAAAAAAATTATTGTATGCAACAAGTGTAGTGGAATTTGCTCGTATAAATAAGCTCTAATACTTATAAAAAATGGTGTCAAAGTGAGTGTAAATTTTTTTTTTCTTTTTAATTTCATAAATGCCCAGATTTTGGGCGCTTAAAAATGCTTTGGGCAAATGCCCATTTTTTATAAATATCCAGCCCACTGGGCATTTACCCGGCCCACATCACTAGTCTGGGCATAGACACTCAGTTGGATCAATGTGAGCTTTAACCCTTCTTTGCATAATGGTGGAAATTTCCATCATAACATTGAATGACCAAAAATTATATAAAAGAACAAGTTCACTTTAAGTTGATCTTGTCTGGATACCTTTTTAATGTCCATTGCATAAAAAAAAACATAGCTGTCAAAAATAAGCAAGTGTCACTATCAGTAAAACGAGCTTGAAGTTGTCATTCCGCTGTTTGTTGTAGTTGCAATAAACGTATGATTTCGTTTTTAATTTTGTTTTATTATATTTGAGTTTCTATATTGCTAAAAAAGTGAAAATGAGTGGAAGAAAGGTTTGTAACATGTGTTTCTGTTATTTTTAGAGCAATTTCTGAAAAAGTTTGCGTTTAATTTAAAAAATACCACATGATACCATCATATTGTTTTTTGCTAAATTTATACTATAAATATATACTAAGATTTTTTAAAACCATTTTTCCTTTATTTTTGAACATGAGTTATATCACCTTGATTTATTTCACCAGTAAAGAAAAAATCATGCAAAGAAGGGTTTAACCACAAATCGGGCTAATTGGCCCTCCCTATGTAAAGCGACCGCAGAGTGACGAATCAAGAGTCGTAAAAATTATATCATCGTAATCTGGATGAGACAGGATCAATACTATAGTTACAAAATGTATGAAGAGGGCTTTTTTCACCAGTCAAAGTTTGCAACTTTCTTTATATGTCCATGCTGCTTAACTAAAAATCAAATAGTTCTTCAGTGCTCCAGTTGTAACGTGTCGTCTTAAGATTGTTGTGTGGTTAAATGACTGGAAAAGTTTTCTGAGAATCTTCCTGCTCCAGGAAGCCGTTTGTTTACATGGCTTATCTGCGAATTCGAGTGCTAGAACTCGGTCCAATTTTTTTTATGCGGTTCTTACAAATTTTCTTGCGGCCTAAGAAAATGAAGCATCGGCTTTTATCAGTAAAGGGTTGTTGATCCTTTCCCTAAATAGCAAAACAGTTCATGATAAGTTTTAAGTTTACTTTTGTCCAAGAAAAATATAATTTTTAAATGAAAGGGTCAAAGTTTCCTCGTTAGTATATGCACCGTGAACGTTACTTTAGAATGAAAACGATTTTTAACTTCTCGGCATCCACTTTTGCCGCTTTCACTCTTTTAAAACGAAAAAATAGTTTCGCAATTTTCACACGAAGTTCATTTTTTTTACCTTATCCTGAAGTTTTAATTGCCTTTTTAATAATTGCAACAGTTCTAAAGCAATTGTCACATACTTCAGTGGACTGAACTCTCATTCCGAGAAACGTGAGCTTTACCACCTATTCAGTGAGGAGACCTTGCTTTCGTTCCATAAAACGAGAATGTCACGAATACTGTGTAACTATGTGCACGATTAGGTAAAAGGAGTCGCGAAATATATGTACCAAAAGCCACGTCTGCCGCAATAAATTCCAGTACCCTAATTGTCTCTGACGTTCTACTGTTTACTTCTACTTGCGTACCGTAAAAGCGTTCGCTTTGTTCTTGTTTTTATCGCGTATTTTTGTTTGTCTCTTTTATGGTTGATGGCCGGAGACTGACGCGCATCTGTGGCTTTCGAGATTACGTTCTTCGCGCTTTTATTTTTCGAATTTGTAACTTTAAATTTGAAATAGTTTCCTTTTCGTTTAACGCTCCAACATTTGTAATTACTTGGATCCTCCGTTGTGGTATCCGCCATTATCTTGAATTATGAGACGGTATCAAATTTGAACTGTCCTTAAGATACGGGGTTTGACCTCTGCTCTAGTAACTATAGATGCGACATCGACAGCAAAACATCGATGTGTTGAAACTTTAATGTTCAAAATTAAAACATCGATAACATCGCCCCAAAACTATCGATGTTTTTAAAATTCCGTGTATTTCAACTTTTTTCCCCATTTCTTAAAACTGGTTTAGCACCTAGTAATGCAACGTTGACAGCAAAACATCGATGTTGATAATGCATCGCCCTCAAGCAATCGATGTTTTTAAAATTCAGTTTATTTAAACTTCCCCCCCCCCCATCTCTTAAAAGTGGTTTAGCAACTAGTGATGCGACATCGGCTCTAAGACATGAATGTTTTTTTATAAAACATCGATGTTTTGACAACATCGACGTCGCATCCCTACTTTTCAGACCCTTCACCCTTGGCCACTTTGGTCTAAAAGTATGTTCAATTTACTGATAGTGATAAAAATTATGCTACTTGGTTATTTTTAAAATTTTTATAACGGTACTTTTTTCATTAAAAATAAAACATCGACAAGTATAAACATCGATGTTACAAAAACATCGACATCGATGTCGCATCCCTACTAGTAACCTGTCAGCTATAGGCGGCGCATATTAGATTCCTCCCTGGTTGTATTTATCCCTTCTGTGTCAGTAAAGGTTGTCCATGTGTATATGTACTTCACGTTGTCTTGTGTTTGCGCAGTTCGCCTAAATAATGTCCATGCACCATAAAACCCAACCCATGAGACTGAAGGTCGTCCCTTCTATAGAAATTTCCATAATATTTCAATACAGTAGATAATTTTGGACGAAATAGTAAAAACGTCGAACTTATTCCTACTTTTTAGGGTGTGCTGATTTAAATCGAAAGATTTTTTTTTTTAAATGAAATAACACTGGACAGGATGCAAAAAAAATCTTATTCCCCCCAAAAGGATATTTTAAACTGAAAATGACTCTTCATTACTTTGGTGAAAGTATTGGGATTCGCGCAATAACACCAACTTGGATAAATTATTGGGGCTTTAAAGTAAGCCACCACCTGCTTGATATAAGTGTTTCGGAACTCTATTTTTAACGTAGATTATTGCCAATGTCATCAATATATTTATAATTTTTATCTCGTGTTGAAGGGGTGCTAGGTTCCAACCCATAAAAATAATAGGGAACCCCAAGGTGTTCATATCCCTAGAACTATGCCCAGGGTCTTTGTTCTAGGCACCTTGAAAAAGCGACGTAATAAGTGAGATTGAATCGCTCTGCATTATCTGGTTACTTTTTCGAAAATTTGTTATATTTAGCCTTTATGTTAAAAACCCATTCTTTCTGGCTACAATAGGGAATTATATTTACGTGTTCTTGCAATACACATGTGTAAATCCAAAAACAAAAATATTTCAATTTTATTGCACGTATTTTTAGAAAACAGGAACTCGTGAGCGTTATGCGATTCAAAATATTTAGATTTCCTAACGTATTGGTTGATTTGTTCTTTTAAATTATTGCATCGAGTTTCGGATTATAAAGAATGTATACAAGCGAGTATTACCCTGGCATCGTATCTCGGCGCTTCAAAAAACAACTCAAAATATGTAAATTTTACGAATTTTGAAAATTGGACATAAAAAACCATGATTAATTTACTTCTACAAAAGTTTCTGACTCAAGTTTTCAATGTGTTTTATAAAAAGTTTTGACTACTGGGTATTTAGCTTTTTTGAGTTTAAAATATGTGTCTTACAAATTACTTTTGTAACATTTTTCTACATTCGGAAAATTTCGGCAAACTTAAAAGCCTGAGCCTTGAACTATCTCCCTTTTAACCGACTATCGACTATACGAGAGGATAACTTTTTCGTACGCTTGTTGTATCACTGAATTGTCGCTCTTTAAGCGGATATGAATGTTTAAACAACACATGTTACCAGTTTAAGAATCTTGTATATTCATTTCCTTGAAATTGGTTTGCATTTATTCTACTGGGACAATGAGCCTGTAAACGAGTTTGCATTACCGATGCAAAGAGAAAATCTGTTCTCTTGAAAGTTTATTTCACGTTGCAGAGCAAGTTTTAACGTTGAGAGATGCAAGGTCGCAGTTGAGATATAGTAATACACTGCACATCCTGGCTCAGTTGCCTCTACCTAAAGCACAACTCTTTGATCACCTGCTTCTAATTACACCCCCTGGTCAGTAACCCGTTTAACCTATGTGGCTTCTTGATGGGCCCTGAAGGCTTCTGCCAGTAATGGAACTCGTTCACCATTCAATCTAGTGTAATATGGAACAACGCTTTTCTCAGCCCCATGACATTTCATTTTGATTTCGATAAAGATCAAAAGCATTACTCTGAAAACGCGATATGGTAGATGCTGCGTTAGAGGTAGCCCAGTCGGTAGAGTCGTGGATTAAGAACCGTAGGGTTACTAGTTCGAAACCCGATCAAACCAAAGACTCGTGGATTGTTGATGCACGTTTAATTAATCGTAACCTCAAATGTCCTCAAGTTGTCAAGGTGTGAAAGTTTGAAGAGTGGGTTGACAGCTTAGGTATCGACTTCGTCATCTGACTGTGATTCAAATTTTCGAAGTTCTTTCCCTTTGGGTTGATCGCGATCCCGAGGTACCCTAATGATCTATTATTTTCCCATGGGTATTCTGTACTTTCTCTTCTACCCTTTGTTTTCAGTTACTTGATATTGTGTTTGGCGCAGCTTGACCAAGTATGGCCTTTGCGCCATAAAAACCAAAAAGCAGCCAACCTTGGGAATTGATCCCGAACCGCCGCTAATAGTTTATCGTGTCGCTCAGTGCGACTAAGTTCAATTACCTACCGCCCAGTTCTAATTTTGAAAATACTCGCGTCATAAGCAGAGTAGCTTATGCCCCCTTTTAATTTTCCCCTAATGTTGCTCAAAATGATTGTACAAATGATAACGATTGGCAAGTCAAATATGAAGGATTGGTACAAGTTTGGCGTGTAAACTGTATGCACGTCAATGTAAGTTCTAGTTCATCATTTAACATCGTTGCACAATGTGGTCGGCAGTTTCACAAATTAAATGTAGTCGGTATTCAATAGCGTTATTTATCATGTTGAATAGAATAGCGTGGATTTTTTCATAGCATCTACTTTGTCATTTTTTTAAATCAAAAACTAAATCTATCGAACTAACTTATGCAAAAAAAACTGCAATTTCGTTACAGTATCAATGTTATTTGGATTCAACGACCCCTGGATAGGACTTAGGCATACACAACTGCCAGTAACGTACAATATCACTGCGATAGGATACCCGGCAATAGCGCTGATTAATAATGGTGGTTTCTGGGGCTGCGGATCGCTCTCCATCCGAATCTACTTTTCCAATTGATGTCAGAGAAAACCAGTTGCCCTTGAGCACTCTGCCTCATCTCGCATGTTTGCGAGAGAAACTCAGTCTGGGTTGGAAGCCTCTATCCGACAACATCACTCGTTTTATTTCTTCCTTTTTCAATTCACAATTTCAGCGGAACTGCGCCCATGTTTAGGAAGTGCATGGGAATTGTGTTTGCGGCATTTGGCGTGGTATTGATGGACGCTCGGTGATTTCTTCTGTCACCAAATCAGTTCATGTGCACCCTGGAACAAACGTGTGTATGGAACTTGGATGTGCAAAGTGTTTATTTAGGATTTTACAAGATCATGTGTTTTGCCTATAGATTATATCCGGGCAGTTTAATATGCATTATGTCGAATTCAAGTTTGTAATTGAATACTGTCGGCTATGAGCTACGTTGACAAAACTGGGATTACTGTTTCCAGAAATGGTGGATCAGATACAAAGGTAAGCAATGTCGGACTTAATTCGGGTTTTTTATAGCCAAATGCAACTAATGAAATCTTGAAGACGGTGATGGGTACCAGCTAAACTTTTCCATTTTGAGCACACATGTGCATTACTACTTGAAAAGTAGGCCGTGCGTGCTTGATGATTTTCAAAGATATTATTTTACTGTGTTCAATTCCAAGACCACAATTTTTCTGTGTGTTGTCCTACGTGTGATCTTTTTCTCTTCAATCCGTTGTGGTGTCCCAGTGAGACGTTAATTCAACAACCTGTATTTTCAAATCTAATTGTTCAAGGCTATAAACTCACGAGAGGGTTTTTAATTAAATCTCACGAGCCTCAAAAATTCCCTGATTTACACGAAATCCCTACAAATAAACCGAATCCGAAATTTGTCCTTTCAATTAAAAGAAGAGACTAGAAAAACGTGGATGTGGACATCGTCCTTTCCTCATTACGATTTCAATGATCGCATCTATAGAATATACTGTTACAATTGATGATCTCAAATGTGTATTTTATTTTTGAATCTTTTTCCCACTCCTATTCAGTCATTGGTTTGCTTTTCTTTATTTGTCAGCTGCTTCAGCAATTTTTGGAATGCTTTAAAATGAAATTGTTTTTCATTTATTAAATTGGTTTTTCAGTGAATTCGAAGTATGTGCGAGAAATGTCATTCTCAATTTTTTGGTCTCAAGTTTTTCTTTTAGATCGGTTATTTCCAGTTAAATCTAGACGAATGTGAGATTAATTCAGACAACCCTTTGCCAATTAAATTTAAAGAGCAATAGAATTTAGTAAAATAAACCCGCTTAAAGGGATGAAAATTGCAAAATTTAAACAGCTAAAATTTCTGAAACATTAGCTTTAAAAAAAGTTTAGCTCGCCCTTTTCACTGCAGCGCGTTTATCTCCTCCACCTTCCCTGGGAACCATTGCTTGTTTCATAGACGGTACACTTTCCCCCTCTAGTGGTCAGTGAAATAAAAGCAAGAAAGAGATTAAAATCTTGACCCCATTTGGAACAACCTCTTGATCTCTTTTTGGAACAAGAAAGAAAGGAACGAACAATCCAAAAAATTCTTTCGAGCTGAAAAGGAAGGCTTTTAGGGCGCGCGGATGTACGAAGGAGTTCTTCCCGCCTTTCAATTATCGTATTTGGAATTACGAATTCGAAACTCACTAACCCGTATCGATAGAATACCGTGCTTGGAAGAGTTCGATCTTCGATAGGAACGATGACTTCTTTTTCTCCTAACGGATTAAGACGTACCGATAATAGTTGCAGGTAATTTGTCAAGCGTTAGTCGTAAACCCGACCTTGAAAAGTCTAAAATGTTGACTAACCTCTCAGGAAAGAGTTGAATCAGAGTGAAAGGTCATAAAAACGTCTGAAATAACGTCAATAATTCCTGGTGCTTGGATTTGTCAATCTGAGGAGAAAGGTTGAGCTGTTTTGCCTTTTTCTTTCGGTGTATGCGGTCTTTTTATTCGTCTGTCCTTGGAATTTATTACTTGAAATCTTGAAACTTCAAAAGCCTCTATCTTTGTTTTCGTTGCTGGTTCCGTGGGCTTTGTTTTCAATATTGAATAGTTTTAAAATCGTACTTATTTTCCTGATTCATGAGTGAAATTTTCCAAGATTTTCCTTTTGGTAAAACTCTTTTTAAAAAAAAAAGCTAAAGTAAGGCATTTTGCACAAAAACACCCATTTTATCTGAAGTGACATCAGAAATATACTTGTTTATTCTTTCTTTAACTAAAACTGCAAAGTGATATTGGGACTAAACATATTTTTTTTAAATTCTGCAAATAAAATGTACAAAGCTTTGGTATTTGAACTTTCAAAAAGACAAGGTACATTTGCTCTTGTATGGGAGAATAGATTATTTCAAATTAAATTTCTCATTTGTCTTTGTTGGGAGGAAATATAACTGAAATCAACACTAGAGTTTTGTAATCGTAGTTATTTTTGGTCAAATGTTTTCACGAAGTAGTTATCAGAAACCAATGTGAGGAAATTTTTTATTGGACAGTTAGAAAATATCAAAAAATCTTTCTAATTACATTCAGGTTTTTTTTTTTTTTTTTTTTTTTTTTAAATATTTTTTATGCATTTGTCAATAAAAATTCATTTACTTAAAAATGGTGTCGTTTAATAGAAATTATTACTGTGTGCAATGAATATTCTCCACATCAGCTGTGAACTTAACACAAATAAGATTTTTTAACTTTGAAGCATCATTTAGTTTGAGATTAAACCAATATTGGGTTTATTCCTTCAACCCTTGGTGATCTTCCTTCACTTTTGGCACTAGTTTAAAGTTTGCAAGATAATTAATCCTGTCAATTAATCAAAATATCTTCAGAAATTATTGTAATTGCACTAATTCAGGTGCTTTATTAGTACACTTATAGTAATTTTTCTATTACTTATCTTGGTTTTCTGTAAAAAGAAAAGTTTTGTCAAGTTCTTTCTCTCCTGAACCCAAATCTGGTTTATAGTGCAATTCACATTTTCAGTTTTTTTATTTCTAAAGGTATGTATTATGCAAACATTTATTACACCAAAAATTAAATCATTTTATGCTTTTTCGTTTGCATCACTTTTATTCTTTGGCATAGCTCAATTTTGTTTTTTGAAAAATGGCGTGAACATTGACCCCTTTACTGCTTTTTCTCAACTGCAAAATTCTCATGCATACTGATATATTCCATTATAACTGACTAAAATTTTAAATTGACATGTATCAGGCCTTGTTTCATTTTATCGTATCCCTTTGTATTTTTAAATTGGCTTGTCTTTTTAGTTAATTTTTGCTACGTGAAAGCTAATAGAATGGAACCTACATCTTAAAATAGTTTCCAAACAACTACATGCATCTATGACCAGGATTTTAGCCAGAGTTCTAACCACTTTGAGGCTGCACATTTTTTACACTAACGGGATGATTATACTGGCAGTATAAAATCAATTTTCGAAATTAACGACTAACGCAAGCAAATCATGCATAAGTGGCCTTAAAATATTCTACATTATTAAACATGATTTACTGTTATCAGGATATGTGTATGGTTTGCCATAAGAATAGAAAACAACACACCATCAAAATAGCTCATTAAAAAAACTATTTTGAATTTTTTTTTAACAAAATGGATTTTAAAACAAAAATAATAAATTTCTAGAATGTTCTTTTCTGTTGGGGATGGGGGGTTTATTGGTTATAGGAAGAAAAAATCAATGATCCTATTTCTTATGGATTTTCAAAAATAAATAAAAGTAACAGTAATTTTCCTATCCAAAATCATATTCTTTAGTCTGAAAAAAGTTAATTAAATACACTTAGAAGTCAAAATTTTTCATAAGTCGTTAATTTTTTTTTTTTGGGGGGGGGGGGGTAGACACTAGCTGTTTTAGAATTTTTGGATCGTAAACCCCATATTGCAAAGATAATTAACTGATTTTAAAGTAGTTCTTAAAGCAAATGGGTAAAATCCTAGAATTTGGGATCTAGTAACTAAATTGAATCGAAATTATCCTACCTTAAACCTATTTTGCCAAGTTTGTAGATAAGTTAATATTCAATCATTCACTGGTTTGCTTTTCTTCAATTAATCTCCAGTACAAATCATTTAACAGTCAAAAGTTAATTGAAGAAAAGCAAACCAGTGAATGATTGAATATTAACTTATCTACAAACTTGGCAAAATAGGTTTAAGGTAGGATAATTTCGATTCAATTTAGTTACTAGATCCCAAATTCTAGGATTTTACCCATTTGCTTTAAGAACTGAACTGGAGATGACTGACAAAAAGAAAGTTTTTTGTCATTAATGTGCATGTTTTGTATTTTAGGTGAAACTTGAAAGAGTTATTGGATTGACTGTGTCAAATAATGCTGCCTTTGATTGTGACCCCAATTCTGGTATTGTTGCATATCCTGCTGGGTAAGTGTTTATACTGTACAATAACATTTTCTTGTACCTGTTAGCAGGGTATGCCATTTTAAATCAATTTTAAATTTTATTTTGCGTTTCTGTGTTAAGTTTGATATTATTAAAAGCAAAATACCTATGAATTGGATGCATGGTATTTTATTCAAATAAATTTTGAACTTTGCTTGCACTCAGTGTACTTAAAAAAAAAATGTAATGAAAATCATCCTCCCTTTGAAGACACTAAAGCACAGTATTTGTTAATGGAAACATAATTTCCCGAGAAGTATGCATTTCCCTCTTGGGTTATTAACCAACAGGTGTCGCTCACAAGCATGTTCATGAGTGTGGGATTTGTTTTAAACATTCAATTTTCCACTTGAATTTTCATAAATATTTTTTAATTATTCATTAAGCTTAGCAAATTACTGTTTGTTTTATTCGGTTTGTTCTTATTTTCTCTTTATAGTATAATTCCTAATCTTTAAACAAGATTTTGGTAAGGAAGACGTGACTGTAAGACCATATTAATCCCTTTTCTTTTTTTACTAAGCAATTATTATTTTCTTTTCAGTTGTGTTGTTGTTGTATATAATGTTAGAAAAAATAAACAAAGCCATATCCTCAGTAGTTCCAAACCTTCCAAAAAGACAATCACATCTCTTTCATTTTCATCAGATGGAAAATATTTGGCTACTGGAGAGGTAAGTAATTTTCAATTCAAAGCTTTAATTTTAATATAAATAATTTGTTTGCACAGTTATTAAGAAAATATAGAAGGGGAAGTTGAATTGAAAGAATGAGCTCTGAAAAGGGAATTTCAATCCATCCTTCAGATTTAAAATATGTGAAAAATTGTATATTTAAAGCATTGTGTTCATTGAAAAAGCTGTATATTGCCTTTAAAGATGTACTTTTGTGGTACAACTTGAAATTCAATCATTGATACAGCCAATTCAATTTGATAGATTTGCTGATTAACGTATGCACATTTGATTAAAGGTAATCTAAGTAGGAATAAGATTACCTTGTTATAAAACACGTGATTTTTAGACACAAGTTATTTACAATCTAATTTTTATCTAATGATATTTTGAATAAAATTAATGTTTGCTTAATGCATGTTTCAGTTCTTTTAATTGGTTCAAGATAAAGGTTTTAAACTTCCCAACTCAAAGTTTTATTGCTTTTTAAAATGTTACCAACTCTTGAATTTAGTTTTATGTTAATAAAATATGAAAAATTGACTTTGTTTTTGTTTTAAGTGTGGACATCAACCACATGTTAGAGTTTGGGATGTTCAAGAAAAAGCCCAGGTAGCAGAGTTTCAGGGCCATAAATATGGAATAAACTGTGTTGTAAGTTTTAAATTACTTATTTTCAACTCTTTTGTTCTTACATTTTAAATACTGGTGTTTACTTTATTTTTATGTGGATAACATCCAGGTTTTCAAAAGCTATTTGATATTAAGATCAATATAATGGCTATCTAACATAATTTTCTCACTACCAAATTTGTTTTAGGCATTTTCTCCTAATCTGAAGTATGTTGTCTCGGTTGGTTCTCAACATGACATGATAGTGAATGTATGGGACTGGAAAAATAATGTAAAAGTTGCTTCTAATAAAGTTTCCTGCAAAGTAAGTTTTTATTTTTAATCTCTCTTGACATGTATTTTTTTGGAAACTTGTATATGAAGATGAATGTCTATCTACAAAACTCAAATTATTAAAGCAACTCTCTAAATTTGCCAGTACATCGGACTTGTATGAAAAAAATGTGGTTTTGGAAACAAATGCAAAAACTGCTTAATCTGCATAAACCCAAGTTCTTAAATTGGATTTTTTTTTTAAACTGGGAAAATGTAGTCTAAAAGCGGTTGAAGAGTCGGTAACAGAAAGGCTTATTTGTCAAGTAAAATTCTATGATTAAGTTTAATCTACATAATTGTACTCAAAGGTTAATGTACTTTTGTGCAATACATGTAAACTATGGTAAGATTCTTTGTTTTTGGGTATATAAAGTATTAAGATTTTGATATTGTATAAGGCTAGAAGATAAGGTTTTCTATGAGATGAAAAATCCACCACAAAAAAATATTGTAAAGAGTTATTTGTTGCCATCATCAATAGGTGTGCCAAGAACTAGACACTATTGAATCAACCTACTGCCTTTGAAGGCAATAAGTTACAATTCCCAAAGTTGTGTATAGATGAAAATTTGTGTTCCACAATGACTTTGTTGATTATCTGTATGAAGAAACCCAAAGAAAAATTCGTTGTATAAATTTGGGTATAAATCAAGCATGTATAACTGATTCAAAATTGAAATTTCAATAAATTAAGACTTGTGAGCTTATACTGTTAAATCAAACTGAACCAGGTTCGTTTGAAACTATATTACAGCTGTGAAAAATCATTGTTTTAGGCAAATTGTGAAATGTTTTTGTAGCTGATCTCATCAATTTTGAGAAATTGTTTATAAATTTAATATCAAAGGATCTCTTGTATATGAGAAAAGTAGTAGCTTCATGAAATTTATTAATTGTTGACTTTTAAATGTAGCATACAAATAGTAATACATGACTGGATGCATAGATAGTTGTTTTAAACATAATTTTTTCTTTCCATTTAGGTCAAAGCACTTTCATTTGCATCAAATGGAAATTATTTTGTCACAGTAGGAAACAGACATGTTAAATTTTGGTATTTAGAATATTCCCGTTCTGCTAAAGTAAGTATGATGTCTCAAAGTTTTATTTTATTCTTAAAGTACTTGAACTTCAAACTGAAGCCCAATGTGTGATTGCTTTTAATTTCTTGCCTGTTGATCTAAAGAACTTATTGCTATCCAGCTCTTGGCTATTTAGAGCTAAACTTATTTTTTCTCTCCACAGTATAAACATGAACCTGTGCCATTGATGGGTCGATCTGCAATTTTAGGTGATCAACGAAATAATTACTTCTGTGATGTAGCTTGTGGTAAGGGAGATATGACAGAAAGTACTTACGCAATTACCAAATCTGGCCTCCTCTGTGAATTTAATAGCCGCCGTTTATTAGACAAGTGGGTTGAACTAAGGGTAAGATATTCTGTCTTATGTAATTAGAACTTTTACATTAATGTACAGTCACAGGAAAAACCCCTGAACCACCCCTCTTCCTTTGAGCAATTTTAATAGTTGAGAAAATTCAAAGATGGCTCTTGACAGAAACTAACGTCTTCTAAAAATTAAAATTGATAAAATTTGCATCTTGGGTCTTTTATTTTAAATTGAGCATCAACTTCATAAATTCCAATAGGAACCCCTTATTTTGTCACACAATTTCGAATCTTTATGAAAATTTAACTTCAGATACAAAATTTCATGTCATTTGGTCTTACTGTAGCAGACCGTACAGTCAGACTTACTGTACGAGTACAGAAAGATTAGAGCTCCTAATGGGTAAATCAATTTCTTAGTTTTTAATGGATATCCTCCTAAATAATATTTCTATAGCACTGATATTTTGTGCCATGTTAACATTAAACAATCCAAACACAATCCACCAACTATGTATTTTTAAAATAGTTCTTAATGTGTAATAATTATTAAATTAATGTTTGAAAGAATTAAGAATTGGAACTTTATTATATTTTTATGGGGATCGATTCAGAAGGACGTCTAGTATGACCATGAAATATTTCAGTTCTTTCCGATAATTAGTTTTTGAGCTATATTAAATTTTCTCAATCATTGCGATTTATAGAATGTCTCTTAAACCTCAGATAGTGGTTCTCAAATCGTTTGCACTTGCATAATAAATCAAATAATTCTCTACTGAAAAATACGTTGAAAATAGTGTTCGAATTTGAAATTCGGGTAGCGATAACTACAATTAATCTCGATCTACGAATAGCGTCTTTCTATGTGGAGATGATCCCTGAAATTGAAACTAACTTTAACATTGAATATCTCTGAATATATTGATAGTAAAGACATGATGTTTTATATTTAGACTAATTTAACTATGCAGAATCTGATTATGACTTCAAAACCCAGTGTTTACATTAGAAATTTCGTTGTTTGTGCAAAATTTGATATGAAGTCATCCCTTTATGCAAAGTTTTTGAATTTGTAGAGGATGTTATTCCCTATTGAATGATACCTTTGAATTAGCTCTAGTATGATTTGCTATACTTGTTTTTTCCCTCACGACTACATCATTGAATACTCAAAATGCAGGCTTAACTTATTTCCTGGTTAACATCTGCAAACAGTTCCATCATGGAAAGTTAATTTAGCCTACTCCTTTTGGAATAGTTTAGTTAAAGTCTCCTACCTGCAACTCATGAAAACATTGACAACAAAGCAAGTGCAAAACTTCCTCAATTCTTTCTTTGCTGTATGATTTAAAGTAAGCAATGCACAGGGTAATTGAGAAACACGTTTCATGAGTATAAATTTCAGAACAGCCAAAGTACAGTACAAAGTCCGGAATCCTCAGGATCTCAGCCATATCAGATTATTTGCAAATTTTTGTAAAAAAAAAAGCATTTTCTAACCCCTATGCACGTTATTCATGTCCAGAACCCGTTTGCAATACTAAAATAGCAAAAAAAAAAAAAAAAAAGGGCAACAAATTTTACTTAAAAATCTTCTAATATTTGTGTGGTATTTGCTCTGAACATGTCCGTTATTTTGCGTTGTTTCATCGATAACTATCTAAAGTGGGAAAGGTTGCTTTTGTAACTTGTACCGTGCATGAAAGTTACATTTCTCTATTATAATTCCCCCAATGTCCATCAGTAACATCTAATTGCTTTTATGTAATCATTCGTAAAAGATTGCAAACGTATTGTCATTACATTTTTTTTGTTAACTAAATCTTTCTTTGTTAGCACTGATAGTTATTCTAAGGTTTAAAAAATAGCCTCTCTACATCATTGCCTATGTTTCTTAAAAATTGCTTTTCAATACAACATTTCTTTTTGAAGGATGATGATTTCTTGATACAAGATGGGCTGATGATGATTTTTTGATGCAGATGATTTTTTGATGATGAGGGCTCTCAAAATGCCTTAATATTTGCTTAAATTATTAAAAAGCCCAATTATTAGAAAAAACTTCATGTTTCACTTCACTTTGCTTGCATTAAATATACCTTGATCAATTATCTTAAACAAGTATTAAGATCTGTTCTTACACCTGCTGGGGCCACAGAAATGTCCTCATCTTGGTGTGGAAGTTTGGAGCTCAATTATTGACCTTGTCATCTGATTGTGGTTCAAAGTTATGAGTTGTCCTTGAATCCCTTTGGGATTGATACTGAACCATCACCATTAGTCCATTGTGGTGCTCCCATTTAACTACCTATCTTGTACCTGCTATAACCAATATTATTGACACTAGACCTTGCACAAATACCGTTTCTATGTATGAAATCGAACCTTATCATCTGAAACTTTCTTTCCCTATGCATTCTCGGGTTAATCTACTGCAGTCTGCATTTAATGTAGCCTTAAAAATATGTATATAGCGTTCAAAAAAGGCCCTAATTTTTCTTATGCTAAATAAGAAGTGCCCTGTGATTCTAACACATGATTTTTTTAAAGATATAACATTTCATCTTAAACTTGCAACACAAAGTACTAAATGTTGTTGTTGTCGTGTGGGCCATATATGGCCCAATTGGGGGTGCCATTGCCCCGCAGGGTTGGACTTCGTCATGCATGACACATCCGTTTTATAAAAAGGTCCCTTTCACACATCCATTCACTCACACATATCGTAATTTAGATCCCAATCAGAGGCCGATAACCCCCTGATCAGGTACCCCAGAGGTATTGATTTGGTATGGGAACATGGGGGACTTTGTGACCACGACCTATTTAACGTGCCCCAGCCACCATTTGCGAACACGACGGTCTTTATCCAGGTCTAAGCGCCGATCTCACAACCATCAGAATTGCAGGTTCCGCCGAGGACAGAACCCTGATGATTCCGATGCGAGCCCGACGCTCTACTGACTAAGCTACCACAGCTCAAAAAAAGACTAAATTAAATCATTAAATGCTGGGTTTTTTTTAAATATATATATTAAGGTTTTAACTTTCAAATATCAAATATAACTTCAATTGATTCTCGTTTATGGAAATGTCATAGCAAGAACATTAGTCTGGTTAAGCTACTGCATGCATTGTGTAAAATTTAATTAGTAATATACTACAGGTTTTGTTCTAAATAGTTCTTCGAATTAACTAGTGGCGCAATTTACTGAAATCAACTGTGTTTGTCAAAGCTTTAATTTATGAAATATCTTAAAAATACACTACAGAATAATCGTTTAATATTGTTTATTAGTCATTTTATAATGTTTTTTTTCTTTTTCTAGACAACTAGTGCCAATAGTATTTCAGTTGGTGATAATTTAATAATTATTGGCTGTGCGGAGGGTGTCATACGATGTTTTAATCCTTTTAATCTGAATTTTATATCTACGCTACCAAGGCCTCATGTGCTGGGTGTTGATGTTGCAAAAGGTGTGATTGGAAGGTGAGATTCAAAGTATATTAGCTTCTGACTTGTATTATCTGATTTGTGTGCACTTAACCACCTTTGTGGTGTAATTGCACTTGAAAACAATAGTTACTCACTGGATTTAACTGTTACCCTCTTTTTTTATCCCTCAAATCCATACAAAATTTTATCACTCGTTTTTAATGACTTCATTCCAATTTCTTTGGTTATTCACAATTTTTCGCATATTTATAAGTTATCCTTATTGACTTTCCTATAATCATGGATAGGTATTATTCTCTCTTTAAAAATTTAAAGCGTTGCATTGCATCGTTAAATTTAAGTGCTTTATTAAATCCTTAAATAATAATTTTCATAAATTAAAAAGTTGAAGGAAAAAAAGTTATGTATTAAAAGTTGTGATATAAACATGCTGATAACCCTCAAATTTTACTTAATTTCTATTTAAAACTGCTATTTAAAGACTGGTTTCATTAAAATTAAGGCTTTTGATTTATTTGTTACAAAATGTCTAGAAATTGTTAAATGTCTGTTATTTAAAAGTATTAACTTATTAAATATATGTAAAAAATACATTTCAAGACTTGTTCTCAGTCTTAATTTCTGTGTAGTTGATTTAAATCTGCAAAAAATTGTTTATCTATAAAATCTTAACGGTATGGACAAAATGTCATTTTAAACTTTGCTACTTTAAGCAAATGAATGAAATTATTATTGAATGTTATTTGTTTAAAATAAATATTATGTTTGCTTTATTCTTTAAATTCGTTTTAATTATGTAATGATTAATTAATTAATTTTTGTAGCAAATCTGTTTCATCTCATCAGCCAAATGCAAAATATCCTGATACTATTGCTGTTGCTTTGGATGAGATGAATAGAAAAGTAAATATATTTCTTTCTCATGATTTTAAAAGTATTACTCATTAAATTAACTTTCTATAGCAGAATGAAGTCTTATTTGTTTCTATATTATTTTAGGTAACTTGTGTATATAATGATCATAGTTTGTATGTGTGGGACATCAAAGACATAAAAAAAGTTGGAAAATCTCATTCATTTATGTATCATAGTGCCTGCATTTGGGGTATTGAAGTAAGTGTATATATATATTACTAGATTACTTTATTCATAAACTTTAGGACTATTAAGGACAATTTTAAAATTACTTATTGAATATGCTCTGCATAATAAGTGAAACACTCTTATCTATTCAAACTGTTTTCTTTCGTCAAAGAAAAGATTCTCAATTTGATTCGTAAATGTTCTTTGGAATAGTGAATTTAAGTGGCTACCCTGTTGCTGTGAAAGCCTGCATATTCGTTATTTATTAGGTACTTGAGAAATAGCTGTACTTGTGATGATGAGGATTTACTAACCCATTCGCAAAATTATGCATAAGATGAAACAGTTGTGGCAAAAAATTTTATCGGGTTCATCAGATCAGATTCAGCCAATTGATTTTACCAAGTTTGCAGACTAGATACGGACTTCCAGACCGATTAACCCGACCAGATATGACCCTTTGAATAGGTTTTACCTACATTCAATTCAGATACATCTCTCGAAATGTTTTTATCTGGTCCAAGGACGAATTATGACTACAAAATGGTTTTCTTGGCCCTCTATATATATGTTTACCCATATGCGCACCAGATATGAATACCAGGTATTCCTAGAGGATATTCATTCATAAACATTAAACTTAACAGTAGAAAATTTGAGAATTATGTTATTTCACAAATGACTACATTGAAATTACTGCTAACAGATTTTTATATATTCCTTGTATTCTGTTTAATGTTATAGGAAATTAGTATTATATTATTTTAATTTTAAAGATTAGCAGAGACACATTTTTTTTTGTGTCAACTCGTTACTTTATAATGGTTGATTTTCTTCTATTTAAGGTTTATCCAGAGATTCACGAGAGTGAAAAAAATATTTTACCAAAAGGAACATTCCTTACTTGCTCCAGTGATGACACTGTACGTTTCTGGAATCTAGAATCAGCAATGGAGCAAGACACAGTGTATCATAAAAATGTTTTTAGTTCTGTAAGTAAGCATTGAATATATCCCATTCCCATTTCACTTCTCCCTTTATTGTTCAGTTCATCAGTTGTGCCAAAATCAAATTTGGGTACTTAAAAATGTTCCTAAAAAGATTATTTTTATTTTTATCCCCATATTTAAGTTATTAAATAAAACTATAATAGTTCATTCAATTGATAAGAAGGCATAATTTTACATTTTTATTTCTACAAGAGTATTCTTTTAAGTCTGGTAGAAGTTATGTATTAAGTATATTTTCTCTACATTAATGTTTTCAAAGGAAATTAAATATATGATGCCTCAACATTTATTAAGAACTGTCAACTATTAAATCAGAGAAATGATTGAATTCTCTTCATAAACAATGAATGCTGCGTTTCCCATGAATAGATGTTGGTAGCGCCTCACTAATTCTTAATCGCTTATATGCATGCATATTAAATTTTGTGCTAGGCAATATTTTTATATAAAGTATTTTAATAAAGAATTTTCTAGGGTCTCGCAAATGGGATTTTTGAATGTTCATAATTTTTTAATTGCTTATTTTCCAAAGATGAGCCATATTCTTTTAAAGTTTGTTTTTCTTATTTATGGTTTATTGTAGAATATAATTAGTTTGTTTTGAAAAAGGCAGAAACTTGAATACATTTGCTACAGTGGTTTAAAATGCCTTGTTTATAAATCTACTTGTATTGTCAACATTACTTAAATTATTTTACCTATTTTTACTGGGTCATATTGTATCTTGCATTTGACACAGCTGGTCCATATTTGGACCTTGTGCCGTAAAACTGAAATCAACCAACCATGAAAAGCTGTTTATTTCAAATCATGTATGTTTTTATAGAAAGACGTGAGATTAATATGAGTGAACCCTTGAGATGTAGAAGCAGGAAATTAAAAGCATTTGTATATTATGCATTCATTGTATAGTTCATTATAATTCTTTTTATAATGAATTTTCTCTATAAGTGAATAAATCTGGTACTTTTGCATGGAGCTGAAATAAGACATTCTTAGAAATGCCCTTTTCCCTATTTATCTTAATATGTTATTTAGGACCACCATGGCTGAGTGGGTTTCCTAATGCACTAGCAACTTACAAATTCCAGTTGATGCATGTTCAATTCCACCCATGTTGTATTTCTCTTTTTGTTAGTAAAACTTCCCTTGTATGTGTATGCCCATTACTTGAAAGTGCCCTTCTTGTGGTTCGCACAGCTTGGTGCAATATGTTCCTTTAAAGATACTTAAATAGTTTTATCCAAAATTGTATCAGTGACAATGATGTTTTTATTTTGTAAAGTTTTGCTGATGAAAATTTTTTAACTAGTCTTGTTTGAATGAAAATATATTTGCAAGGAATAACGAAATTACTGTTGGCTTCTACTTAAAGCTATCAGGGAAGGCACGATAGGAGGAGGCGTTGCTTGATAACAAATAACAAGTTTATTAATTAAATGACATCACGAATACAAAGCGGACCACACGAGAGAGTACGTTAAGTGTGTCCATACTCATACATACATTCTAGCTCTCTCTGATACAATCGTCATTACAAATCCCGTGCATACGTTTGATGACTCTAGCGCCATCTATTGACCGTTAAAATTATTGTGCTACAAATAAGAATATAACATTACTATGCTGAAACTCTTGACACCCAATGCAACAAAAAGTGGTCTGTTGCTTAAATGTTGTCGACTGATTGCCATACATTTTGACTATTTCATTGAGACAAGACTAGTCTTGTAATGAAAAGATTTTACATGTTTGGCAAATATATTTAATGTTTCCCATCCTTGGTGTAATATTTTTATATGTGAATTTTTTAACAGGATATATAATATAATGAAAGTAATAACTAAATTTGCATAATTAGATTATTTCTTTATTTTAGGAACTGCTCAAGATTTTATATGTTGACCCTGAGCTTTCCTATTTGTGTGATACTGATCTAAATTCAAGTAAGTTTGGCTTCATTAGCTATTTAGTATTCAAATTTAAGGGTTGGTTGCAGTAAGTATCCAAGTTTTAAATGACTTTACCTAAAAAAGGCAATTATTTGCAAGGGTTTTTTAGTCATTTTGATGTAGATGTAACAAACCTTTAGGATATTTCCTTCTCTACAAGTACATTTAAATTTCTTTACATAATCATGTGGTACAATTAATTATAAACATTAAAATAACTTTGTAATGAGTTTTATCAAGAGAAATTTAACTGATTTATATAGATCTACACATCGATATGTGTAATACATTTTAAAACTACAATATTTGTTCTGAGAGTTAGAATACCTCAATGCAATTACCTATAGTAAGCGACTCAGTATGCAATGTGATTTACATTTGAAAAATATGTTAAATAAATCAAATTTTTTCAGGTGGTAGTAATGATAAGGTTGATGCCACTTATGATGGAAAAAATGGCGTAAGATGCCTGAGAATTAGTGCTGATGGAAGGAGCTTAGCATCTGGTGACCGCTCTGGAAACATCAGGTGTGTTGCAAAAAATCTTTAGATTTGTGAATGCATTAAAGAAATAGTTTTGAAATCTATGAATTAGTGTAATTTGAATTGTTTAATACAAATACAAATATTGACGACCCGCTACAGGCTCGAGCCCAACAAGGCTGGTCCTTTGTTTATGAATTCCCCAATTCCCACTGACTATCCAATTGTATCTTAAATTCGTACACTCCCTTTGAATTAACTATATTTTCTGGCGCGTTCCAACTGTCTATTACCCTATTAAAGTAGTAGTTTTTCCTTAAATCCCGATTAAAATGTCTTATTCAATTTATACCCATGACCCCTTGTTCTGTTATCCCTATTGAAATTTAAGCCCTCTGTGTCCCCTTGTTTTACAAACTTGAAAAGCTGAATCAAATCCCCCCTCCTTCTTCTTCTTTCCAGTGTATACATGTTTAGCTTACTTAAACGTTCATTATAGTCGAAATTTGCTAGCCCCTTTATTATTTTTGTAGCTCTGTGCTGAACCCTTTCAATTGGTTCTATGTCCTTTCTCATATATGGAGCCCAGAATTGTGCAGCATATTCTAGATGTGGTCTTACTAAACCCTTATATAACAGCAAGATTCTATTCTTATCCCTTGAAGTTACAGTCTTTTTAATATACCCCAATAACCTATTAGCCTTTTTACCCGCAGCTGAACATTGGTGACCCATTTTAAAATCCCTGTGAATTATCACCCCAAGATCCTTGACTGTTTCTCCCTCCTTTACCGTTACTCCCTGCAGACAGTACTCGGCTCCACTGTTCCTGTAACCCATATGCAGAACTTGACATTTCCCTACATTAAATGACAGACACCATTTTACAGCCCATTCGGATATCTTATCAAAATCCCCTTGTAAATTTTCTATCTGTAACTTGGTATCCACTGTCCCCCATATTTTTAAGTCATCTGCAAATATACTGATTCTATTCTTGATCCCCTGTTACTTTTATTTCTAAAATATATCTCTATAAAAATGGATGTTTGATGGTGTGTATATTTTGTATACAAATCTACACTGTTTGACCAATCCACACAAAATTTGGCATACTTATACTTTAGAAGAACACTGTGGAAAACATAGGTTATTACTTTCCTGTCTTCAGACCAATCTATAGCACTTACGACCATGAAAATTGGCACACATGTATTCAGGAGCCCCTCGAAGCTCCAATTTTAAAATCTAAAGTTTGTTTTCCTGCAATAAATGGATATGGACCTGGAAACACGTTCTACAGGAAACTGAAAGGATACGATAGTTCTTATTATGGACGCCCATTTATCTCTGTTTAAGCATAACGTTGTCACAAGAAACACTGCGAGTAAAACGAAAAACTCATTGATCATAGCAGCGTAATTTTGCTATTTGAGTTCTGGCCAACCATGATTAAACCCAAATTTATAAAATAAAACATTAGAGTCCAGTGTTTGTATATTTGAGTTAACACAGGGAAATGTCGCAGTCATATTTGATCATTACTAAATTTCATATATCATTAGTTTTTATCAATATGTTTCTAATGTCTTTTTTCAAATTGCTCTATGAGCTCAGGTAGTCAAAATTCTACACTTTGCACACCTCATCTTTCAGAATTCTGCATTTCTTCATTGCAATTTCATTTCTCCTAGTCTTGCATATTGCAATACATTATTGAGGAATTAAATGTATCTATTTGCATCAGAAGTAAACTGTGGAAGCTATCAAACATTAAAATAAAGTTTGAAAGTATTTTCCGTACAACTTAAATTATTGCATTTTTCTGTGAGAAAAGTGATTATTCTAATTCACTTTTCAGTCAACATTTAACTATTTCAACCTGAGCAACACCAGGTTATTCAGCTAGTGAATTATAAATTTATTTTTTATGATTGGAGTACTCTTGTACTCTTTCAAGCTGCTTTAAAATAATATTTTAAATTTTGTCTGCAAGTCTACAATGTTTCGATTCATCTAAAGTTGTTGTTATCTGCATTTATTTTGTAGAATACATGATTTGGAATACGTAGAAGAATTGTGCAAAATAGAAGCTCATGATTCTGAAGTTTTGTGCCTTGAATACTCAAAACCAATTACAATTGCAGGTATAGTCTATTTCTATAAAATTGAGCTCATGATTACATGTTATTGAATTAATATTGTTTATGTGATTCATAGAGCTCGTGTAAAATTTTTATGCATGCTTAACTGATAAAGTATTGGTGGAGAAAATTGGCTAAAATTAATTTTGTCTTTTTCTATTTGTCTTAGGGCAGGAAAAGAGGTATCTTGCATCAGCAAGTAGGGATCGCTTAATACATGTATTTGATAAGCAGGATTATACATTTCAGCAGACTTTAGATGACCATTCCTCATCAATAACAGCTGTACGGTTTGTACAAAGTGATGACACACTTCAGATGATTTCCTGCGGAGCTGATAAATCCATTATTTTTAGGAAAGCTGCATTTGTAAGTTTTAAACCACATTTGAATTATTTTGTGCCCGAGTTGATTGATATTGCCAAACCAAGGAGAATTTCTAACTCTTCATAAAAACGCATGACTGAAAATAGTTTAGTTTGGGGATGTCATTGATACTATCCAAAAATTGAATTATGTGATGCAAGTATGGAATTTATCCTCAAGCACCCAGTTTCCAATAGTTATGACATTTGTTTTTATCATTGACAACTCTCTGAAACTCGGTGCATGATTAAGTGACATGCATGCACAATGACAAATATACTATCAGGAAAATCCTATTTACTTGAATTTTGTTTGCTAGATCTGAAAAACTGAAATTGCATAACTTTTTGTGTCGCATGCATTTTGTTGCTCTATTTCCACACTTAAGATCTGTATCTTGAATTTGTATCAATCAATTCCAGTTTGATTCCACCCTGTCCTTGCTTGGCAGCATCATCCAATCTGGAAATAACTAAAATTATATTTACTGTTCTGAGATAAATTTTTTAAAATGTCATGTTTTTCCCCAGAATCCCCAGCTGTCTTTGTTGAGAGAACACCATGTTGTTGGGAAAACTACACTTTATGACATGGAAGTTGACACTCAGCAAAAGCACATCTTGACTGCTTGCCAAGACCGTAATATCAGAGTTTATTCAGTATTAAATGGAAAGCATTTACGTTGCTTTCGAGGCTCTCAAGCTGAAGATGGAACATTAATCAAAGTACTACTTGTCTTGAATTTTAGTTACATTTTTAAAATGACTTAATACTCTAGTTCTCTTAAGTTAAGCCTAGTTTCTAAATTTTACAAATTTGACCCATATTTACTACATTGAATCACAATTACTTCTGCAACTGAAATAAATCAACCCCAAAAGACTTTTGACTGGTCAACTGCTTTTCACTTGAAAATCAATTGTAGGCCTCTTGTATTATTTTTTATTTTCAAACACTAAACAATTTTCAATTCTTACATGAAACCCTCCAGTAATTAGCGTATTGAATACAAGTTCTGTATAGTACTGTGGAACTTGTTTAGAACCCACTAATCATTTGATTCTTTTATTTATATTGTTTTCAAACAAGTATGTAATTCTATGATTCACTCTGTATTGTGTTATTGAACTTAGTCCCTAGTGGATGTACAAAGCTAAATAATCTGTTCACCCCCACAGGTAAATTTATTTGTAATTCATTTATAGGAAAATAATTTATGTGTACTGTTTCAAAACAACATTTCTTGTACCGTACACTTTATTGTTCCAAATAAAAGCATCGATTAATTGGACATGCTAAAAAAAGAAATTTTGTTATGGCATTTAGTGCAACAGATTGTTACTTTTCAAACTCCTAAGTAAATGCTGTCAGTCACAAAAGCTAAATTGATCCCTCTGCAAATGCATTCTGGAAAATTCAGGGTTTTATTTAAATGTAAAAAAAATTAGTTTTGAGTAAAATATATATGCAAAATAATTCATAATACTGATTGAAGTTCGTGTAAATCAAATTTGTGACTTATTTACCTTTAAATGCAAATGCAGCTTGTGATGACAGCTGAATCAGCATATTTTTCTTTAACATCTATTTGCTTTTATTGCCCATCTTGTATTTTTGTCAGTTAAATAGTGTAGTGATATTGTTTTAATAGGTTGTGTTGGATTCTTCTGGCACCTACTTGGCCACAAGCTGTACAGACAAGAGCCTATATTTATATGATTACATCACTGGTGAATGCTTGGCTACGATGTATGGTCATTCTGAACTTGTAACAGGCTTGAAATTCACAAATGATGGCAGGCACTTAATTTCTGTTTCGGGAGATGGGTAGGTGAGAATGATTATATTAAAAAAGAATTTAACACATTTTTACTATTCTCTCTAAATCTATATGTATCAAGTCTTTGGAAACCATTGGATTAAATTGTCAATCACAAACTTATAGCTCAACTTATTTTCATACATTGTACCTTACTTTTCACTTTAGTATAGGAGGTAAAATATTTATAAATGTTCAGTCTCTGAAGGACACTTTACAGAATTAAACCTAAGCCAATGATCCATTCTATAATGTGCTACATTTGTGTAAATGGCTGCAAGCCAGTGACGCCTTGTCAGGTACAACTAGACCAAATTCAGTGATGCTTTGGATGAAAGAATCGGAGAAAATAATGAATTTAATATTTTCCTTGAAAGTTCTGTCTTGTCTAGAGAAATATTGCATATTTTCCAAGGACACCTTGAAACTGCCATAATTGGTCAGCATACCACACCTTGCAGGAACCACTGATTTAATCTTGAAAGAATTCTTATATCTTAAATTATCAAAGTGGTTATATCCTACAATTAATTGTTATCTTTTGCAGGTGTATATTCATTTGGAAATTACCAACTGATGTCACTCAAACCATGTTGAATAAACAAATTTTAATTGAAGGAACTGGTTTACCAAGTTTATGGCAGGATGGCAGGTACAAATTATTTTCGTATAAAGTTTTCATTCTAAAGTAAACCTTTAAATTAAAGTCTCATTCTCTAAATCCTTTGAATTTATTTTTTTCAATGTGAATATTCTGTTTTCTACACTATTGTTAGAAGAAAGTGATGCTATTTGCTAAAAAAATTTTTTTATTAACCTTTTGAGTTCGGCTATAGATACAACAAGCGTGATTCTTTCTTGGCGCAATTCTTATAACTTTCAAGGTACAACTGCTGTACTGGTCATTGTCTAAATTCTTTCTTGGTGCCATCATGGTACAACTGCTGTAATGACCGTAGTCTAAAGGTTAAACATCTTGTTTTGTATTATAGGATACTCATAATTTTCCAGATATAGTGCTGCAATATTTATTGTTTTCAGGGTATATATATATAAATAGGGAAATTGAAATTTATTTGAAGTACTAACATTTTCTGAGGGGAAATTGCATATTTTAGTCCAAAACTTAGAGAAGGTATTTTTAAAAGACCTGGAAAATATATCTTGTGCAGTCAAAGTGTTAAAAGTAGCTTGCATTTTAAAAAATCAACCTTTTATTAGATATGTCAAGATTTTAAATCTTAATAAATTTTGTGACAAAAATTTAGTTAAAATTCTAGTGGGAAAACTTGATTTCATTTAAAGCTGAAGTTTTGTTGCTCTAGTATAATGTTAATTGCAAATTACCATTATCAGCCAAAACTAAACACTGTTTTGAATACCTTCAAATGTTTTTCACCTAATAAAAATATTTGATTTAAAGGAAAAGTGCAGTTGCTGTAACAAAACCATTACAGCTTGTGGAAAATAATGGAGATGATAAAATATCCGATGAACTTGATCTAGTCAATCATAATGCTGAAGTCGAAACTTCTCCACTGGGATATCGATTTAGCATGGGGCAGCTACCATTGTGGGCCAAAAAACAGGTATGATAGTACTTTATTGTCTCTCTCACAGTTTATACTATTAAGTTTACTTAGAACTAAAAATGTCATCCTTTATTTAGATGTTGGAAAAACTTCCAGAAAACAATGATAATCAGAATCTTCCTCCTCCCTTACCTCCTCGAGGTAGATGGGCTCAAAGAATCGATGGACAGGGACTGGTTGTCCGATCTTATTTGGATGGAGACTCTGTGATACCCTTTCCTAATCCTCCAGGTACATAGAAAATTGTTATGTGCGAAACATGTTCTTCATTTTATTAAAAAAGTGTAAGCATCTTTGTAAAATAGTCGGAAGCAAAACTGCCGTGTTATCATTTTGCTGAACTGTCGGACTCAACAATGGGATTCCTTGTCCAAATCCACCCCAAAAAAGTTTTGTCCATTTTTCGATGGGAGATGGCATTCTGGAGACTTCCATACGCATACCTACTTCTGATGGCCACTTGAGCCTGTCTTTGGTACTTATCAGTCCGACGGGTACTTTATTAAAAGTTAAATTTAATTTAGTTAACTACAAAGTGGGATTTTTGAAGATAATCCCCACTGGTATTGCGACCCCTTTCACTGAGAGGGTTGAACTAATTTTCTAACTAATTCCTGCAACTAAATTTCCGTAGTAACGTTTTGAGTAACTAAGCAAGAAAGAAAAACAACATAGCTTATACATAAAAATTAAATTACTGCTGCCATTTCATGGACATGTCGCAGGTTTGTTTCCTCATCTCCTTTCAAATACCATTTTCTCCAAGCACTGTCTTGTCTGCTTTCATGACTGCACATGGAATTTGGTTGCGAGGGGACATATTAGAGGGACAATCCCATAGAGGCATCATTAGTTACACTTTACTCGAAAGATGAATCTAGATTTACTCTTGTGTACTGGCAAGCCCCAAAGACTCCAAAAGGATTGTTTTGTGTTTTTAGCGCTGAAATTTCAAATGACCAGAAGTGGCGTCCCCAAAATCCCTTTTTCAATTAAGACATTCCTGTGGCAAAAGCACAATTGAAGATACTGACTTCATAAATAAGATTGATCTGATTGGTCTCTAGTAACACGTGGGTAGTTATACTTGGGCATTCATCTTAAGTTTATTATATGCTCAGCTAATAATTTTAGAGTGGTAAGCTATTGTGAATGGGGGGGGGGCAGCGCTTTCCCTAGTTTATTATTGGTAGCAAGAAGAGTGACTTTCTCCAAGACCTTAACATTGTTCAGAACCAAAAATAGACCCAAGTAGAAAACTAACCACTGAATAGCCTTGTCTTTCTAATACCTCATGTTTGGAGCAGTATGATCCATCCAGTTGCTCCATAAACCTAAACCAAACCACTGAATGGCCAGACTTTTTGCTATTGATATAGTAAGATATGTTACATATTGATCGATCTTGTATAAATTGACTGCCATATTTGTTGCTTGTATCTATTCAAGTATCTACCATTTGCATGGATGTAATATTTTTTGGCTATGCTAGTTTCTGTACATTCTGTTTTTGTCTTAATGGGTAATTATGTATGATGAAAGTTAATATTTTTTTCTACAGGTAACAAGTTTTTCAAGTAAACAAAGTCTGAAAATAACAAAACAGCTTTGTACTTAAATATGTAGCGAAACTTCATTTTTTAGGTTATTTACAGAATTAGTAGTCTTATTTTAAGAATCCAATTAATGCAGCTTTCATTTGTATTCTCTTTGAACTCTTATTTTAATGAACTCCAAGAATGTGAAACAAATTATAGATATTTAAAAGAACAAACAGTATAATATTTTGAGTAAATTATTTACTAGTGTTTATCAATTTGTAGTTTAAAACAAACAACAGAAACAATGATTGAACTTCCATCAAAAGCTCACAAATTTCATTGCATATTTCTTTTAGAAACACTGGGTTGATAAATTAATTTTTCCTGTTAAAATTATGAGGTTACATTGATTATTTCATTAATATCATTATGTAAGCATTGCTCCTTTCAAAGTTTTAGATTGCCAATATATGAAAAAAGAATCATGTTATGAAAAGTTTAAAAAAACTAGTTTGACTTTTTCACCTGCCTGAAATTTGTATATTAGGGTTATATTTATATTATTTTTTCAGATGAATCGGAGAACTCTACCTTAAAGCAGCTACCCGAAGAGGAAACTCCACATAATGAATTCAATAAAGTTTCTGCAAATGTAAGGCTATTTGTGATTCTTTAACAAAGTTAAAATAAATTTCTTTTTAAAGTAAGAAAGGGACATGAAGTGATTTTTCTCCCAAATCAGAAAAATGTTTGGAGCATAAAAAGCTAACTTTTGTAATTTTATGCCCCTTTTCAGGAACTTTTTATGTTTATATCAGCTTTGTGAATTAACTATTGATTGTTTATAGATTCCTACCATAAATACTTAAATATAAAGTTTATGCACTGGTATTATCAGAAAATATCTAGTTTATGTGTTAGATATATATTTTTGACTGTTGTGAACCATATCTTTTGCTATCAATTAGCATATTCAACATTATATTATTTTAAAATATGTTGAATACAGGGTGTTCCGGAACTTCATGTACAAACTTGGAGGGGAGGTAGAGAACATCGTTAGAAACGATAATTACAGAGGCACGCATGGATGGAAACGTCGCCCTCCCGTGATAAAGAGACACAATAAGGCGACAACATAGAATGTAGTGTAAAATGCTTTATTATACAACAAAAGAGTACAATATATGACTTACAAGCATCACAGGTGTTCGAAAATGCGCCCATTGGCCTGGATGCATGCACAACACCTACACGACATGGATTGGCAAACATTTTCAAAGATACCTGGCATTTCGTTGATTGTAGCAGCAGTGATGGAGATTCGTTCCACCAGCGCCATTTCAGAATTTACGGGCATGTTGTGCACAATGCTCTTCATGGTACCCTAGAAAAAAATAATCAAGGAGAAAAATAATCAGGTGATCTTGGAGGCCAAGCGATGAAACCGCCACGGCCAATCCGATTGTTTCCAAATATCTGGTCCAAATGATCATGTACACACCTTGCGTAACGAGATGGCGCCCAATTATGTTGAAACCACATTCTGCGCTGAACATGTGCGACGACACATTCTGCGCTGAACTATGCTTTCCTATGGAATTATGGTTCCTAATGATCTCTATCTCCCCTTCAAGTTTGTACACGAAGTTCCGGGACACCCTGTATATGCCTTCAGTAAATGCATCGATGGTCTTAATATTTAAAAATGTCAGTTACAGAAATCATAAACCGGTTGTAATTGATAATTTTATTGCAAAATTTCAAATTTGCAATCCATCCTACTTATAAATAAAGTAAAAACTATTTCTTGTTAATTATTTTTAATGAAAACAAGCTATACTTTAATAACTTGTTTATTTCAGGAGAAAATGTGCATTTTTTATTTTAATTTTTGTTAACTTTAATTTTTTTAGGATTCATTTGAGGTTTCTGAGCAAAGTGTAAAAGAAATTTTTAATGGAACATATTCTGAAGTAAGAACTCTTTTCTTTTTTTAATGTTAGAATATTTTTATTGAAATATTTAAGTAAAGATATATACTAGTTTAGAAATGCAGAAACCATTTCAATTTGAATATTCAATTAAAGAATAAATGTTGTACAAATTGTGTGATGTTTTAGGATTGGCTACAGGAAGCTTCTAAGAAGTTTTGCAAAAATGCAAAGTAAAATGTGGCACTTAATAAAAATAGTTAAGTAAAAATGTGTTTGCAATCAAAGTCAAGTGGAATTTTTGAACCTGGAACTCTTTCTACTTTTTGCCTGCACAACACCTTACTTTGGGAACCACTGCCTAAGTAGTAGGAGTATCCAGAACATAAATTTCTAATCATGTCCACTTTTTCAGACTTATTGATTTGATATGCTTTTTGGTGTAGATTATTTGTCAATGAACTATATGAATACTTTTAGAAAAGCAATGGAAGTATGACGTTGCATCAAACCATCAATAGTCTCGCTAACATGAACAATAGAAGATCCAGGCTACGTTCTTTACCCAATTCAACTAGTATGAGGTTGGAAGATGTGGATGCAGAGGATGAAAGATCTGATTCTGAAATCAGCGAGATGGTGTATTATCCAGCTTCTGAAGATGGTTCTGATATTGCAGATGTGTATGGAAAACTTTGATATATGCTTAATTTTCAACCTTAGCTTATGTCTTCTCCTGTATCATAATTTTGCAAATAATACTTAAGTAATACCTTCTAGATATCTGCATGTTAGCTGTGCTGTTTACAGAAAACAAGTTCTTTTGTAACTTTAAGGTCACATTAAGCTTTTTATATTAATGAAATCTGTGGTGTCAGTCTCATTAAAAATAGTCTAAATTAATTATTTGAGAGTTAATATTTTAGCCAATTTATTTTGTATAGCTAAAGACAAGTCCATTGTTTAATGGTCTGTGTATTTCGACTAGCTTCCATTAAAAGTCCTTTTTTAACATATAGTTATAGAATTTGTGTTTTATAAAGACAATGAAATTAAGACTCTTTTATAAAGGATAAATAATTAAAATCAGTAAAGCTTAAATTTATTTTTCATATTTCATGTATAATTGATGGGTTTTATTGAAAGGTGTACGTATAAGTCAAGTAACAACGTGTATAATTCGAAACAGGTGTGCAATTTGCATTCAGAAACTGAATATAAAAAATATGCTAAAATAATTCAATTTAAACTTTGTGTCAGTTGGACTAGAGAAGTTTTTTAATGAAACTGCCAGATTTGGAATATTAATGTTAAAAAATATCCAAAGTGGGACTTGAAATATTTTATAATTCCTTTATGACTAAAAGCTGATGTTGCCTATTTTTTTTAAAGAGTTGAAGCTATTCTTATGCAATTTATCTGTAAAACATCTTGGAAACCCTGTTTGAGAAATTCTGATTTCTGAAAAATTACAATTGACTTCGGCTTTGTCTATAAGAGATTTTCAGTTCAAAGAACAAACCACCAAAGGGCAAAGATTTAACTTTTGGTTACTCAGTATAGAATACATACATCAAACATGTTACCACAAAACACAGGTGCTACAAATGTTTAGCTATTCAGAACATGCATCACACGGAAGACATTTCATTTAAAAACAAACAGTTTGTTATTTTATGAGCCACTGAATGGAATTTTGTATTTGCATAATTTTTTTTTTTTTGGAATTTTGTAAGTTGTATTTGCTTTAAAGGAAATTAATCGTGAATATTGTATCGAATTAATTTCTCATCCAGTTGTAAATGATAATGAAATTCGAAAGTCAAAATGTTGATATGAAAACTCATTGTGCAAGACTATTCGCCATAGGTTTGTCATTTCAATCCATGTTATATTCTGACTATCCTTAATGAGATTAACCAAAACTTGAGATTTTATGATTATTCAGTACATACAAATATTTTTATTTAGAAATTGGTATATACTTTGATTGTTATACTTTGAATTTAAAATTTTGTAAACATTCTTATGAATTAAAATTTTTTATTTAAGGCCTTTCCATGTGTGTGCTAACAGTGAAAGAAATGCCAAAGATTCCACAAATAATCATACTAAAAAACCAAGACCAGAACGAATGTTAAGTGAAGTTCCAGTTATTAATACACCTGGTAAGTTTTATTTTCTGGCATAGAACATCATACTTACAAGGATGAGATTCTTCCAACTTAGTCGGTATTTCCGACTTTTATCATTTTTTAAGAAAAAATTCCGACTTTTCCCTTTTTGTCTTCTATAAACGTAAAATACGCCAAATGAGACATATCTCACCAACATTTTACTCCTAAATTTTGCCAAGCTGATAAGTCTGCAAATTCCTATTTTAAAAGAATCCTTAGAAGCAAATAAGTTTAATGGCAAACCTGGAGAACATACGTTGTTGCTGTAAATTTCGTAGGTAAAGCTATGGTTTCCTAAGGAAGCGGAGCTGTTATCTAGCGGCCGTGGTACGTCATGATGAGGCGGAAAAGGTGTAAATGAAATATTTTAAGTTGATCAGCTTTTAATGGGCGGTTTTTCTTTCAACTAGAAAATAAGATGCTCGGTTATTTAACCGATAAAGTATTTCGTCTTTTATGGCAACCTCGGCAAGCGGAAAGTTTTAAGTTTCTTTTTGAATATTCTAGGAAGTACTTTCAAAATCCGTTAAAACTTTTATATGGCAACTTTAGAAGTGCGCCAAGGCGGTGGACATCGCTTTGAACGTACTGCAGCTATTTTTTGCTACGGAAGTTTTCAAAATGATACTTCTTTTAAGGGCAATATTTATGATTGCTTAATAAGTAAAATTATTTCTTGGATAATATGGGTTATTAATTTTAAGTTTTATTTGGTTTTAAGGTTGACAAAATTAGAAAATAAGAATATTTACGGGAAAAAATATAAGCCAATTGAAATTGGTTAGAGATTTTGAAAAAAGTAATTTTATATTCGAAAATAGGTTGATTTAAACTAAGTTATATTTTATTTTAAACAGAGTTACACAACTTCAGTCTGTTTTTAGCAATGACAACGGCCTTGGCGCTTTTTTTGGCGCACTTCTTAAATCGCCAAGGAAAGAATTATTTCAAATGAACCAATGAAATCAAATGACAGTTTAACGGATTTTAAAAGAACTTTCTAGAATATTCAAAATGAAAGTTATAAACTTTCCACCAGTCCAGGTTGTCTTAAAATCCGTAATACAAATGGGCTACTTTAACCTGTTATTACTCGCTACTAGAAGTGCGCCAATACCATTACCGCCGCTATAAACGTAGACAAGCTGTACCAAAACAGGTTTTGATATGTTTCAAATTAAGTATATTTTTAACTATTTTTATTTTTAGTGTCGACTTATTTTTTTCATAACATTTATGGGTGGAGTTGTCGTTCACGGTAAGACGTTTGTTGCCAACTAATTTTTGTCGCCAATTCAGAGCGTGGAGTGCGAAAAATTTTGCAGATAGGGTTGCCATTACAAAAACGGCAGATGTGAAGGTTACCATATTTGGCGAGAAATCGCCTTCTTACCGTGAACGACAGTTCCACCCATTTATGCTATTCAATAAAATTAGTATTTATTTCATTCATTCTTTTGTACAACATAGCGTTTTTATTTCCTGTTAATATCATTCTTGTATCAAGGTTTTGGAAAAATTGCAACTGTTAAAAAAATTGAACTTTTTTTAAATGTTCTAAAATAGGCATATAAAGAGCATTTACAACTTTATGCAACTTATTTTATACTATCTACAGAATTGCCAAGAAATTTTTTCTTTTTGTGCGAAATACGGTTTTACGCGCCCCTTTTCTTATTTGCAAAATTTGAGTTTATGCGTATTTTCAGACTTTTTGTCCTTTTCCCACTCTCATGCCTGTACTTAAGATAAAATAGTCTTTTTTTAATTTCATTTATTATATTCTATTGTAAATAAAGCTAATAATTTAGTAGTTTTGTTTTATCCACTGCTGAGACCATCAAAAATTCAACCGCACTGTGGACAAGATATATCAAAGCCATATTTGTTTTGTATATAATAATATAAGGCTCAAAGGTGATTGAAATTACAGCTCTATTTGACACATGGAATTTTGTGTCGCTGCAATAATTGCTACTTCCAAACATTCTAAAGCTCATCTGGTGTAGCAGTAAGTTGTCTCTGGTGTGTCGGTCATTGGGTGATCATCGACCAGATGTGTCCAATGGGCAACAGATCTTTTCAACAAGCAGGACATGGAAGAAGTGAAACCTGGTGAACACTGAGGAATTGTTTTACATTGCATGTCACATGACACATTGTCCGGTTGAAAACTGGCTGCAGGCCTGAAGATAAAGTAAGACAACACATTAGAGTTGTAGCAGTAGCTGTTGAATCTACAGGCAATTTGCTGGGTGTGGCAGTAGTATCCATTGTCATCCCATACTGTAATTATTAATGTGTTATTGGCTCATGATTTGCATATATGCTGCAGTGCTGATCATTTACATATCCTTCTATGCATTAGGGAAATTTCATAGCTTTTGGAAGCTTCCTTCATGGTGGAGTTTTGATGGTGACCAGCAGTGGAAAATTGATCATATTTGTGCAAACTTTAGAATAACAGTGTAATACGTTTGGGGACATTTTTGCTTGTTATTAGTTTTAAGTTGTATACAATTTTAACTGTCAGTTTGGCATAAGTGTTTTTACGAAAACTATTAAAGTTCAAATATTTCACTCATTACACTTAACATTTCATTATAATTGACATTGCTGAATTAAGTGAGAGGAGGCTAGGACTAAAGCTGAGACATTTTAAATACTATCATCATTTCCAATTATACTATGTTCAATCTCGTGTGTATCAAAATGTTAAGCTGGTTTCTATGTTACAGAACAAGAGACCAATAGCGATGAGGAAGATGTCAGCACTCCGGTGGACAGTGACCGATCATTTCTCAGTTCCTTGTGCATCAGTACTGAAAATTTGGAAAGGCTGGGGCAAAGGGAAAAATTCATGAAAAGCAATTATGAGAGCTTAGAGAAAAGTGATTCCATCGAATCCCACCAAAATGACATCATGGATAGAAATTTCTACCGACAGAGTATTTCTGCCAAATTCTTGGCTGGCTCACTCTTGCCTCTGAAACGGTAAGGTTTATCTTTAAAAATTCCTATTTGTTCAAAAAATTTATTATATTTTACTGAATGATTCTGTGCATAGCCATGGAATGTATCAGGGATGAGATTCTTCCAACTTTTGTCAGAATTTCAACTTAATTTTTGAGAATTTCCGGTTTGCATTCTCCTAAATTTCACTAAGCTGACAAGTCCTGTGAATTTCTCTTTGACAAGAAACCTTTGTGAGAAGCTTATTAGTTTTATGACAAACCTGGAGCCTGAACTTTGGATTACTAGTATTTATCGCGTCTCTTGTCTGAGTTCTCTTTCTCTGCGTACGCTGTTGCTGTTTATTTGAGTTTACTTCGTTTTTCAGTAACACCGAATTGAACTAAAACCAGACCTTTTCCAGTGTTAATATGGAATTTGGCTTTCACAAAAGAGCAGGAGATAGGGTAACTCTGTATTTATAAATTGATAATCATAATAATGTTTGTATAAATATAAAGACACTATTGGAGGATCATTCCATGTGAAATGAGCAAAAATCAGGGGGGGGAAAGTACCGTAGGGTAATGGATTGTCATGAAATTTGCTACAGGTGATTAAGATTATCATAAATAACAATACCCAAAATATTTAAGTTCGAAATTGAATATTTTGGAAGTTTCGGGCATTTTAAGGACTTAGAACTTTGAAGAGTAATTTTGAAATCGCTTGATGTTCCATGTTTGGAGATCTTTCTTAAAAACTACTTAACGTAGGAAACAATGTTTCATATTTTTGTAATCTATGAAGAATTTTCTTGTCATCTATTTATAAACAACATTTTTAAACATCGTATTTAAACAAAAATTTAGTAACAAAAAATGGAAAATAGCCGATTTTGATAAAATTAGAAAGGTTTCTATGGGCTAAAGAAATTTAAATGCATAGTTGATATTCTTGTCAGATATAGTGCTAGGTATGATAAAACTACTGCGGAAGTTTGGAAGTCGGCTTTTATTTCCTTCATCTTCCAAACAGCAAAGGAAAATTATAAAATGATGGCCTTCCACTTGAAATAGGCACACAAATTCTAATTAGGGAAAACTGACAAAAGCTATATTTTGGGAGAACATAGTTTAATATGTAGTTACTTGTAAAATAAAAATTCCGGAATGTATTTTGAGTCCCAAAGTAACAGTAATAAAATTAGTAATATGTTAAAAAAAAGTTGTCCAATGCTGTTTTGTCACCAAATTACTATTCAAACAGCATATAATATATATGAAAAAAATTTTAGTCCGCTGATTCATAGGTTTCTCACTGTTATCTACGACATCACTCACTCGTAGTGCTTATGCAAGAGAAGTATTAATATTTAGTACTATTTACATGCAATGTCGAGTCTTGTGATCGCTCAATTCGTCCCATCGTTATTGATCAGTGGAGATTTATTCATTATTCTGAATTAACTGTTCTGAACACCTTATACAATAGACAATGCATATTTTCAAGATTACAATGAACATTCTTTTAATTTGTAAACATAGATATGTATTTACAATTCTGTATCGTATGTGCAAATGTTTCGATTATAGGGTTTTTATCCTATGTGGCATTTAAACTACTGTAAGTAAGCAACCATTTATTTGTCTTTAAAGCATTTTACTTATTATAAAGAAGAAGAATACCTATTCTGTAAAATATTGATACTTCTCACGCATACGCACTATGAGTGACGTCATATATGACAGTGAGAAACCAACAAATCAATGGGCTTAAAATTTCCCCATAGCTTTTACTCTAGTAAAGGTAGGTTATGTGCTTTTGGATAGGCCACTGACTGGTTACCATATGCTATCAGTTGCCATAACTGGAATTGTTTATTATCACCAATCAGCATTCCTTCCCATTCTATGCATATTACTCGTTTCAAATCACAATGAAACCCAATATCAACAAAGAAATGCAAAATTATTTTTAACTTTTGAAGAAAATTCTCAAAGCAAGGACATCAAATCATAATTGAAAAAGCTTAAGCATTTAAAACGTTTATTGATTTTTTTTTTTTTTTTTCAAATTCACTTTTAATTTGAAGGTCTCTTGATCAATTTTATAGTTGCTCAAAATTGAAATTTTTCCTCATGCTACCGAATTACTGAAATCTTATTTCACTGTTGAGTGATTAGTGTAGAACAAGGATTCGTGAGTTATGTACATTTGAAAGAGTCGTGTATAACAACATTAAAATTATTTTCCTACTCTCAAAATTAGCATTTACCTGTCTATTAATGCTTAATATTTACAAAATGTATTTAATATTCAGAAGTATCAGTATTTAATACTTCTGTAGTCAAAGACATAAAAGCAAATTGAAAGGACTTCTCTAACAAAAAGAACCTTCCACCTAACTATTTCATTGATGGAACACTCCTTGGATTAAGCAAAAAATACAAAGAAACTTTATGTGAAATTTTGCATTAGCACCATAATAGTAGCTATTTCATTATTATATCGCATTTTTATGTTATCGAAGCTTATCTCATCAGCAGCAATAAAATAATCGAATTGTAGCTTGAAAATTTCAGGATATCTTTCATGTTGAAAAGTTTGTATGTTTTTGGAGTTTTCCCTCACAGTAAAAGATCCATTTAAAAAATTAAAAAATAATTTTTTCGTAATTTTAATTAAAAAAAAAAATTTCTTATTAAGGAGTAGAAATACAACCACCAAATTATGCCACACTATTTGTTAAAAAAAGGTATTCATAAAGAATAATTTTCAGTATTGTCTTTCCATTTCTAGAGATACCAGAGCAATTTGAAATTTGTAGTAACTCAGCACAATTTATATTTTTGTCGATCTCTCAGATTCAGCAATGACATCTATTTATTTATATTCTGTCGTTTCCAAAGAGACCTTTTTCCAAATAATGTAATGTGTTATAAATTTTTTAATTTTGTGTCAATAACTTATTGAAGTATAGGGTCACAAACTGGCCACTTTTCGTGCTAGAAAATCTAAATTGCGTCGCCTTGAACTTTAAAGTCAGGTCGTCAAGATTCAAATCACTTGATTTAAATCAACGATTATAATCAAATAATTTTTTTTAAATATCATTGATTTAAATCACAACCAATCTTACATTTTTATAACTAAGTAAATACACCCTAGGAAAATCACAAAACTCGCCAAATGTTTTAAACTTTCAACACTAAAGGCACGTTCACACGAATCAAGTTTAATCAACCGCCTATAGTTGATCGATAAGAATTGAATATGACTTGAATCAGTTTTTGTTCACACATTTCAACAGAACCTGATCAACAGTTCAATAAGCAAAAATATAAAAGTTACAAATAAAAAATATTATTTTTTATAGAAAATCACATTTAAGGTATCGAATTGGTGTAAAATTTTCCTCAGATTTCAAATCCGTTGAAATTTTCACTCTCTCTTTAACGATTGCGAAGGTACAAACTTGGCCTAGATAGTAAAAAAGCACTTTTGTTTTGTTTCACAAATAAAATAAACCACATTAGATCGTTTGCATGGAAATAACTCGAAAGCAGATGGCTGATGACTAGGGCAACTTTTTGCTACAAATGCAACTTTTTTTTTCATGCGTTCTACGCTGCATGTAAAGTACTAAAACCAAAATTCCTCCTACATGGGGTGTATAGTAAGTGAGTTATAACTGCAACATAAATGCAACTTTTTGCATAAAAGCAACCACCTGCAACTTTTTAAAATATAGCTTAAAATTAATCAATATCAAATTGCTATTTCATTTTTTTGCTCTCTGAATCAACCCTTCGTTCACATGTGTCTGATCTTATGTACACTGAAGTATTGCGGATCGAACAAGTTCATGTAAGAAGGTGTTTGTCCTAAGACTAAACTGAAATAAATGGCAAGAAGTACTTTGACCAATTGGTTGGCACTCTTGTTGTTGTTGGTTGTTAAAAAAATTACTGGCCAATGATCGGCCATTAGTGTTCTGTATTTCAGTATGTATTATAATAATGTTGTACACAACTAAAATTGTCAATATATTTTGAATTTTTTCATTTTTTACAAATAATTTATTTTAGAATTTAGTGTATCAAAAATAAATGCAACTTTTCCCATTTTTACTGCAACAAAAAAGTTGCCCTACTGATGACTCATCACTTGAACGATGAAGTTTGAATGGATCAAACTTTTCTTGATCTACTAAAAGGTCGATCCACTCTATTGAAACAAAGGTTCTCACTATAGTTTTCATTCAACTTTTGTTGATCAACTATAATCGATCAATTAAACTTTATTTGTGAGAACGTGCCTTAATGTCTACACCCAGTACTGATCAGCTGTAGAACAAGCACTGGACACTTGGAAATAATCTGAGGTGTCTATGGACTAAGTAATCTGTTGAATGTCGAGTCAGGGATTCTGCCAAACAGTAAATAAAAAACAAGTTGACATCTATTTGAAAGTTTTGACAATGTTCATGCATAATTTTATAATAGATTACAAACAGTAAAGCATTCATTCAAGTGGGAAGCATGGGAAAGTATTGTACATTAATGTTATACTTCAAAAACTCTTTAGCTATTTACATTGTCCATGACCAGTAGGACTATTTCTAAATGTCAAGACAGCCAAAGAAAAACCCCACTAGAGTAGGCCTAAACTACTTGTTACCCCTTTAATTGACTGTGGCCAAAAGGTTAGCTATATAGTGATTCTTCAACTACTTTTTTTTTTAATTGAGACTAAAGTACAAAATAACACAATTAATATGATTAAGATAATTTATAAAATGAAAGGATGAAAGTTTAAACACTGAACATCTTCATTTTGCAAAATGGACCCTGAAACCATCACCTGTCACTTTAAGAGTAGTGACCCATAACAAATATTTGTCTAATCGACTATAATTTAGGTCTGTCACTTACACTTACTGATAAATTTGTTAACATGATGATGTAAATTACTCAAGAACTATGTAGAATGTCAACTTGTGTTTTAAAGTTAAACAAATGTATTACTATGTAACAAACTATGATAATTATAAAAACAGTGTACAGGTCCTACAGAAATTTTAAAATATCTGGTTTAAATGAAAAAAAGTCATGTTTTTTTTATACCCTAAATAAAATAGATTTCTTGAAACCTAATATTTTGAAGTTGCTCAATACTATACGTGACCTATTTAAAAACTGATTATCATTAAAATCGGTGACATGTTAGCCACAGGTAATTTGCACATTTTACATGGAATGACCCTGGAGGGAAAATAATAGGAGTTTGCAAGAGTTATTTGTATTTTTTCTTAATATTCTTACATTTTGTTTTCTTTATTCTTGTTAAACATAACTGCTATATATTTATACTATACATAAAACTTAACAGTTTGTTGGACTTGTACATATGGTTATAGTGTATGTATATATTGTAGTAAAATTATTTTAATGTATGTATTGTATTTGTATATTATTGTGTTGTGCAGCTATCAGTAATGTATCTGCCTTTTTTATTTTATTTTTAAAAACTGCTTTGTGATGTATCTGAACAACATTGTTTTTATACATTTTTCTTTTTGTACAAAATACGGTTTCACATGCGCTTTTTCTTTTACATAATTTGAGTTTATGCTTATTTTCAGACTTTTTGTTCTTTTCCCAATCTTATGCCTGATATATTGTTTGGTGCTACAGATCATGCTGTATGAAAATTAACTTAAGAAAGATTATATATAAACTATTTTAATTAAGTATTTATTAAATAATAGATATTTTACTATATCTTTACGTATTACCTAAATACATTGTTAAATGGTCTTTCATTTAAGTTATTCATTGAGTTGTTTTTTTAGTTATAATTTCTCACATTAGAAATAACATTGTTAAAGGGAGGATAAAGCATTTGTCAGTATGTTTAAAAGGTTTCAAAATATGTTAGACTTCACCTAAATCTATTCAAATTTTATTTTTTGTTTGTAATTTGTTGATAAAAATCGTTTTACTTTGACATTAATGCTAATAATATTAATACTGGAAAACTAATAATTAGGAACTATTGTAACAAGAAAATTGGTGAACTAAATTTTATCAGTAATGTTCTCTTACATTAAATAAATTCATTAGAGGAATCAATAGATTTTGGTTTCTTCCCAAAACTGCATTTGCTAAATTCAGTGCAGAAGTACAGCTTGTTAGATTTAAAAATTTATACATACTGAGATTTGTTTCAGCTTCCAGTTAATATTTTCGTGTGTGAGAAGTGGTAAAATGCAAAGTTTTACGTATAAAAAGTAATGAGACATTTTACAATTTTCAGAACGTTAGTAAATGGAACTCCAAAACCTATTGGAATACTTGAAAGACAGGTAAGTTTTTTTTTTTTTTTTTTAGTTGAATTATTTGTTTGTGAAAAGTAATGTGTGCCTATAATGCTTTTCTCTTTTGTAGATGAGCACACCTACCAAGAAAAGAGAAGAGTTGTTAAAAGCACTGAGTGATGCCAAAAAGAAACTGGAAACTGTAAGATTTCGCGTTATTTTCATGAACTGAAAAAAATGTCGATATGTTCTTTATTTTAAAGAAAGGTTATAGTTATAATTTACTACTTCAATCCTTTTAAACTTTTATGGAACTAATTTGTAAACTAAAACTTTTCAGGTTGGCTACAGAAGTGGTTTAAGCAGTAGCAAAAGTGTAGCAGATTTACATAGTACACCAGATAGAGAAATGTTTAAAAGTCCTAGAAATAGAACACCAGGTAACAGACTTTAAATGCTAACATTTCAACTGTGTAGTTCATTGTTTATAAAGCATAATAACTTACTATTTCTTTTAATAGGTGATATACGTAAGGCAGCTTCAATGACGGATTTATCTTTTAGTGCTCACAACAGAAGTCGTATGTTTTCTACAGAAATTTCGAAAGATGGTATGATTGTTTTAGATAAAGCTTGTGCATCTATAAAAAATTTTAGATAATATTCCTAACAAATACTTATTTCAAGAAATGCATTATTAGTTTTAAGTATTTACAACTATGAATCAAAATGCTGTGTAGAAATCGATGTAATCAGTGTAATATCGAATATTTTAATGTGTAATTAAAAACACTTTACGTTGTAAAGTTTTGTAGTGGTACCTTGGTTTTATAATTTCTTACTTTCCCTTATTAACCTTTAAATAAGCTTTGTTTGTTTTCTGATTTGAAGCTTACCAGTTTTCCACTGCACTGCCTTTAAATACTGTTATGAAAATGGATATGAGGTATAAATACTTGTGAGGAATTCCTGTAAATTTAAACTACCTCACCTTGAAAGATTCGAAGTAAAATATATAGTTTAAAGTGGGTAACAATGGTGCATATATATACATGCCTCAAAAAGCAATTTTAAGGAGAACGTTATTTTTCCGTCTTGTCAATAAAATAAAAGTTTTGAAATTGTGTTCAGAATAAAGTTACTGTCATTCAATCTATTTAATTTGTGTTTAAAATGGAGTGTACATTAATTTTCCAGCAGTTACTTTAATAGGATAGGTTATTTAAAAATGTCAATATTTAATATTTCAGTTATAGTGTATATTTATTGTTATTTTGAAAATGAATTTGTAAAAAGTATCAAGTCACAGATAGTAATCCCATGAATTTCAACAGAGCCTGAATCTACAGCTCCTTTATGGAACCAGAGTAAAATGTATCCTATTGATAACTCTCCGCCAGAATCGCCCAACTTAAATTCCTCTTTAAATTCTCACTCAAGCCAAACTAGTAAGAAAGAAATGGCAACACATCCGGAACCTGTTTCTCGCAGCAACAGCTCAAGCTCAATATACAACAAAAGTCAAAATGCTTCCAGTGGTCTTTATAAAACCTCCTCCGTTTATGCTTTGGATAGAGCATCTCCACATCGTAGTGGTTTCAGTGCAAATCTTTCCCTCTACAGAAACTCTCCAAGTCCAGCAGGACGCTCTAGTCTACCTTCATTGCCCCAAAAACACCAAACCCCAACAATGGTACCAACCGCTCCTCTTGCCACAGATTCTTCCTCGGACTCCTCGCCATCGGAATGTACTCCGGTCAAAAGTGGGCGGCCAGTGGTGGCACCACGTCCATTTGCCCTGAGGAACAGACATTCTAGTTTGAGTGAGAGTGGGAACCCAGAGGATACGCAGAGATCCACAGCATCACTTGAAAATGGAGGACTACAGAAGTTGCGGTTGAAATCGCGCAGCGAGTGGGACCTTAAAAACAGCTTCAGGGAAGAATCTTTGGAGAACAGAGAGGATTCCTGGCAAAGCAGCAGGTATCTTTCTTATTCACCACGGAAGAATTACATCCGGCCGCTAAAGGTGAACCACGCTGGAGCATCTACCCTGCATTCGACTCCTGTGAGTTCCCATAATACAGAAGACAAGAAAGACTTTAATTGTACTGATCAAATTTCACTTCTGTCTTATGATCCTACTTCAGTGCCATGTAAGTTCATTTTTTATTTAATTTTAAACTGTTACCATAAGTTTATCAAATAAACAAAATAAGTTAGAAAAAGAAAAAACAATTTTTACTGTTTAAATCCATGTATATCAGAAGAAGAAAATCAGTTTCTGACTTTTTTCCAACTTAATTGCTATAAAATGCATAAAAAAAGATTTCTTTAAGAGTGAAATGTAAAACATTTCTAAGAAATGGTATTTATTAGGGTCCACTTTGTAAACTGACCAGGTGTTTAGCAAAACAGCTTGCTTTTAATTTATGTTCGTGCACATTATTTACTAGCCACTGCGTTGCCGGTGACAGTTCTTTTCGTGTGGTCAGGTGTGACCACTACTCACTAACCCCCGGTGATTGCTACTCGCAAACCAATGGGCCTATTGGATAACAGCGTTGCCCGTGATGTTGGTTTGCTTCACAAATCAAATGGGAATTCGTAGCGTATTGGCTAATTCTTTGATAATTTTTGTGACAGATTTAGACAAGCATTTCCTATGAAACTAGAACATTTTTATTTTAGTCTTATTGATACTTTCATTTTTGGGTGAAGCGAAACAGGTCTCAGTTCAAATTTTCTGCTTGACAATGATTAACAATTCACTCCAAGATTTAGTCCAACAAGCATTAAAGAAATGGCAGGGACAAAGCAAATCAATAGTGTTTGTATCTTACGTTTTTTGTAAAATTTGATTATAAAAGGATTTGTTACCTAAAAGTAAACATTAGTGATGTTTGTGATTTGCTTCTTATTATTTTAATTCAACTTCTCTATACAATACAAAAATATGGAAATTCACTCGGAGTGTATATCAAAAGTGGCTCATAAAAAAACTTGCTTGATCTCTATTGTCTAAAATATATTTCCATTCTAAGTAATACAAGGTGGTAACAGAACCTGGAAATCGGAATTCTCAGGAAACTTTTTAATTCTGGAAAAATCAGGGAAATTTTGATAACATAAACGGCAACTATTATCATTTGTCCTATGTAGAGGTGCACAATTGCAAGTGTTTTTGAGAATCGAATTTGCAGACATTATAATTCAAATAATGAACGTTGTCATTGTAATTTTTGAACACCACGAAAACCGCCGCCGTTTTTGTCGCGGCTGCAGCGTCTTGTCGCTATGAGGCTGGTGATACAACTTGTGGTATACAGTTTTGAAATTTGTGTCACTAATGATGGTTTTTTTTTTGTGTATTAAATTAATATTTTTTATTTGCAATTACATTTTTGTTGAATTTTTTACGTATATTTGCATTTGGTTTCAATGAATAGTATGATAATGTAGGGTCAGGTGTAAAAAGTTCATAGTCAAAATATTTTGTAATTTTTCTCCAATTATTTCAATTGCTATTGTAAGAGTTTCATTAAGGATTCCAGCTCTTACAATAGCAATTAAAATGTCTGGATCACAACGTTTCGTAAGGGAATTATAAAATCAGGGAAATCCTTGAGACTCGGAGAAATATCAGGGAACTATTTTTCAAAGATTATGTTGCCACCCTGTAATAATTAAGTATATTTTCCCCATCAAAACTTAATTGATTTATGTTAAGGCCCTCCCTAAACGAATGCATAAATGTAATTGTATGTTTTTCTTCAACAGTGACTTTGGACCTTTGTGATAATATTGCTAATAATTTAGCTAGAGTTACATCATTCACCATGCAAGTGTTTCAACGAGTAAGTATTCACTTATGTCGTCTTTGTTATATTTATTTATGGTAAACGGTATTTGACCATGAAAATGGAAAATTGCTCATGATATTCAATTAAAATTAAAATATAATACTTACAGAATTGTGTAGGAATTAATTTCATACATTAATATCTAGCCAAGTTTTTTTTAACAAGGATTTTATCAGGAAATGGTATTAAATAAATTTACATTCTATTGTTTGTGATTATCTGGAATTTAAATTTCTTTCGTTTATAGTGAATTTTCAGGTTAAATCATTTATGCAGCAATATTCATAATTGTTTTTTGTCCATAAAGTTAAAATGTAATCCAAATATAGCTAATTTCTATTCACTTATTGTGCATGTATTGGGCTTATTAAATCATGTTATGCATGCTATGCATCATCATTATGAAACATATAAGGTATATCCAAAAAGTTTTGTGCTGTATTTGGCAATAGGAAGATTCTTTTAAGTATTCAAAGTATATCTTGTACAGCAGTTTGAAACATTTACAAAATAACTGTTACCCTTAATTAGCAACCCATTTCATAGCACTGAATTTCATTCAACCCCATTGTTTCTTAACGATACATATATTGACGTTGCATGCTAGCTTCTGATAAATTGCCCATCCTGTCATCTACTCAACTGTTTGATATTGATTTGTCACTTTCCCACACAGATTTAACATTCTCCTTGTCAAAATGCTGGCCACCCAATGCGAGTGTTGTCATAAAGTGATTTTGTAACTCCTTTCAATTTAGCTGATCTGGCTCTTGGGCCATAAACAATACCTGTTCAATCATAAACTCTTCAAAATGCTTTTTTCCAAGCAAATAATACTCTCCATGCATTGCATAATGCAATTAAATTGCTCTGTTTCGTATTTTATGTTGAAAAATCCCCTAGTACATTCTATCGGTTATCACAAGCTCCCTATAATAAAAACAAAAGTTTTTAAACTTTTTAATTTACGTATGTAAAGGGCATTAATCAGAAATTTGTACTAATAAATATAAATTGAAAGATATGTTTGAAAACTAGTTATGTAAGACACAATGTAATATAAATAGTTTTAGTTGGTAAACTTGAGTAAAAAATTCATTTTTATATCACATTTATCCAACCCAAACATTCTTTTGTTTCCTACTTATAAAATTATTCAAAACAATTTAAACAATCTTGAAGCAAAAATTATTTCCCAGTCAGAAATCTTAACAAATCTATATAAACTTGGCTGCTGATTTTTTAACCAGAGCAGGTGTTATTTTTGCTCTTGAATTTTAAAATATTAAATAATCTACACACTTTTCATAACTTTTAATGAATAATTAAAACAATATAATTTTTTATTTAAATCTAAATACCCTGGAAAACATTAAGTGTTTAAAAACGGTGTATTATCCAATGAATGAAAGTAATTCTGATTTTGTTGAACATCTCCAAATTTTGTTGTTTTTTGATTACTTAAAGCTTAGTGCTAAGTTTCTTTTTTAGGTAATGGTGATTTAACTATCAAGATTCAATGTTATAAGTTATACATCGTCACTCAAAATGCAAAAAGGTTTTAAGTCTAAAATCTGCATTTTTCATCGTTCACAAAATCCCACATATAGCAAAGAGGAAAAAAATTGAATTTTTGACATTCAACCTTTTGCTATTTGAGTGACGATGTACCTTAACCTCTTCAGTCCTGAGAAAAATCCTCACCTCTCAGAAGTATTTTATTAACTATTTAAGGTACTTTGAGGTTCAGAAATAATAGATTTTATTTACTTGAAATTGTTTGGCACCACAGCTTAGCCAAGCATGGTCTTTGTGTTATTAAAACCCAGAGGTATAAATCTAGAAAGCCTGGTTGGAAGAGTAATGGATGGTTTCCAGTTCATAACTCAATCCAACCAGAGACCGGTGTGTATATGGGGGCTAGTGCATGTTAAATTTGTCATGGTCTCAATTGTCCTCACTTTGGAGTGGTGTGGAAGTTTTGATAGTGGGGTGCTATCTCGGGTGTTGACTTCATGATAGTGATTCAAAATTGCGAGGTTTTGACCTCAGATTTCTTTGTTATTGATTCTGGACTGTTGCCAATAGCCTGGTGTGTTGTTTTCCAGTGTGACATTAATTCAACTACTTACCATTAAACCTGAATGGATTGTCCAAGAAGGAGGAGGTTAAGGATATAAATTTGTATAATAGTACTTCAATATATGTATCTTTCTTAGCTCACAGCATCGACAGATCTCCCAGCAGAAGAAAAAGCAGCAATGTCCAATACACTGGCTCAAGGTGTTTGGCAGGCACAACAGATTCTCCGCCCAGCCGTACCTCCACCCCCTACCTGGCTGAGCACTGCAGAAAACTCTTACGATCCTCGGAGGCTGCCCGGCCTTAATTTTACACATGCGAATGGCAACCTGCAAGATCCTTTGCAAAAGTTTCTGCCTCACAGTGTCTCTCAGCCAGAGGGCATCAATACAATGGCACTGCTAGAACAGTTCTCAAACAAACTTCTGAGCATTGTTGAACAGAAAATTTCGAATAGTCAAGAGAAGCCAAATAATTAAGTTTGTTCTTTAAATGTTGTGAGCTGTAACAGTGGGTGTATCTGGGAATGTGTGTTTCTTATCATGAACATGTGGGTTTTGTTTGACTGTTAGTGTGTAAATTGTCTTTAAATGTATTGATATGATTTTTTTAAATTTTTTTTCCAATTTTAGTTTTTGATTTGAAAATTGTAAAAGGAAAACATTCCATGTGTTTAGCTTCCATGAACAGGTAAATGATGAGAACTTCCATTTGTGTAGACAGTTTGATGGCTGATGTTTTAAAATTTTATTAATTTTTAAACCATCTGTTTATTTGTAACCACTTAAACCATGAGTTGGTTCTACCTCATTTAAATTTTATGAGTTTTTATCAAACTAGATAGTGCAGCTTGACCGTAAAAACCAACCAATTAAACTAACAATTCCTTTTATAAGGAATTTAATCAAAATATTGGATTAAATGTGCCGAATTTTTTTGTATCTTTACAAGTATAGATTTTGGTATTATAATCCAATACTTTTCCCCATGCACAGTATTTTTACATTTTTATCATATCTCATATGTAATTTTTGCTATTTTACTAGACTAAGTTGAGTTTAAGTGTATACTGTATAACCCAAAGTCGACTTTATTTTGCTTTTTGTGTAAGTTTAAAAGTGAAATTCAAAAGATCCTAAAATAAATTTCATACATTTATTTTGCAGATTGCATATTTGGTCATTTAAATTTTATCCTTTGTTCATAAATCGTGTCTTTTTAGTTTATTAATTTTAGTTTAGAAGCATTATTTAATTTTGAAGTATTTTTTAAGAAGAGTATTGTTAGAACAATGACTTAGTTTGATAAGTTCCATGGTTACATTTTAATAAAATTTAAATACTATGGAGTATTTATCCCTTTTAATCTTATTTTAAGTTACAATGAAATTGATAATTCCTCTTTTTATGTGTTAACCATTTCTCATAGATTCAATGTAATTTTAGTCTGCAAAAGTGATTAACTGTTGTTTTAATTATACTGGCAAACATAAAATTAATTTTACCATAACACTATCTTAAGTCTTACTCTCAAAGTACAATAGTAAATATTTATTTTTGATTTTACATTAAATCAAACTCGAGTATTTATAATTTGCTAAAGAAATCGTACTTTGTTGAGTTTATCCAAATATACTGTACCAAATATTTTGTTAAAAGTATCAAAATGATGGTTAATATTTATGATACCAAAGTAACTGAAAATGCAATGTGTATTATACTCTTTATATCAATGTTAACTATAAGGAACTTTTGTTCGAATACTTCATCTATTCCATTATGTCTTTAATGTTATACATCATTATGTTGAACTGTAAATTAAATATATTGATTTGACCTATATTTCTAAATCAAACTCCATCAATATTACTACTTTCATGTAACTAATCAATATCTACTACTTGATCTAATTCACTATGGTGTTTCTTTCAAGTACTCTGTGATTTTGTATATGGATACAACACTTCCTACTCTAAAACTTTCTTTGTATATACCTGAGCTGCTGTTTATATGCAACATTTGTAAGCATGTATTCATTCCTGGGCACAATAAGATACACTATCCAATTAAAATGAAATCGAAGAAAAACAACCTAGGGAGATAACTTACCTTTCTTTCATTCTTTGTCTTTCCTTTCAGGAACAAATTTATAGTACCTTGAAACTAACTTGCTAAATATGAGTGTAGAAGAGCTTGATATAATTTTTCTGAGCTTCCAAGTCAAATTTGTCATCATTCCTTTTTTTTTTTTTCCAGTATTTTTCATTTGAAGTTTAGTATCATTGGTATTCCATTCCTTCAGAAAGTGGCTACTAAATTTACAGTATTTTTTTTTATTTTCAGTGACTTTACATATCAAAGTTTGAATGTTGATTGAAGTGTTACCAAAGGTAGTTAAAACTGCACTGCCCTTGAAGTATTAAGAGTTCTGGTTTTTATAAAATCTATTAGACATGTTTATGTAAATATAATTGTTACACTTTGTTTTTGTGAATTGTATAAACAGGCGTCTTCCACTGTTAAAAAACAGTGAATAAATTTTTTTAAGTATTTAGAGTGCTTTTTATTTCTATTGTAAATGTGTATCCCAATTGCATTATGCTCATTGAAGAGAAAACAAGAATCTTGTTGTATGGTCATAAACTTCATCGACGTCTAAGAAAGCCTTTGGAAAATTTGCCTGAAAAAGTAAATGAAAATTTTATTTGAAATTGATTGGAACCGTGATTAAAACATTGGGTAGTTAAAGAGTTATATTTTATTATATAAATTTAAAATTATTCACATTAAAATACTAAAATGAGGTCTTTCATTTTAAATAATTAATAAATCTTCAAAATTTGTGTTGACAGACAGATTACATCTTGTGTAAATTCTGAAGAAATGAACATATGAACTTGTAGAAAAATACTTTTAAAACTTGATAGCTTAAAGTATTCTACAAGATAAAAATATTTTTGTCTGCATACAGTTAATTAGTTAAATTTTCATCAATATGTGGAGACTTTTCAACACAAGTCATCAAATTTTGAAAATGGGACCTTTTGAGACAACTTTGCTGAAAAGTATACCCTTAGGAGGAAAGAGAGCTGCCTGTGGCAACCCTGCAATGCAAGCACCTTATCTCAAAATATTAAAAAGCAACAAGTTAATTTTTTTACAAGAACAAATGATTAAAGGGGATAGAGAGCATAATTTCAGCAAATGCAAAAATATACATGCACAACTTGCGACATACTCAAGTGGTTGCCCTCTTAATTACAGACTCATGGTAGGTACTTCAAAATTTTTATCAGGTTTGTCTAACATGGTGCAATTACTGGTTGTGTTGAAAGTATAAATTTTAGGATTAATGATTAGTTGAAATTTATAATTTACTGAGAACTTAGAAAGTGGGATGCAAGTCTAGTTTATCCAAGCTATTGATGAGAAAGTAAATACCTCGCAGGGTTCAAGCAAAACACTCCATGCTTTAAAGATCAGGATATCTAGTGACTTACACATCTACACACATGTTAAAAAGTTAAGCAAACTTTATTTTTACTGAATGAACTTTTTATGGTTTTATTTTTATTCTATACATCAAACTATCACAATTTAAATAATTATTAATTTCTACAATATTTGGAAAATGCAATTGTTCCACCTGTGATAAATGATCATTATTTTTATATATGGTAGTTATAACATTACTCAAGAAATGAAGTAATTATTGAAATATTAACATAAATATCAATTTTAATAATCAGTTAATAATTTTTTACATATGCTTACAGTTAGGTTTTGTCTTATGTTCGATAAGAATTAAACTCGCTAGATTTGAAAACATTTAAAATGTAAGAATTTTACATGTGAGCAAGTATTGAATGGAGAGAAAATATTGAATTCCTCTATCAACAAATTCATCTGTAGTATCTAATTTATAATTTTAGCAAAAAAACAATCCATTAAGGCTATGTAGATCAAGATTTTTCATAAAGTGTATTAAATTTTCTGAATTTTTTAATTGTGTAAAATTATCCAAAATGCAATACTTTAATTTTTTTTATCATGACCAGAGTTTGGGAAAAGATTTGCAAAGGCCATAAATATGTCTAAAATTAATTTGTTACACTAATCTTAACTCTACTTCAAACAGCTTGAGAAAAATCTAACTTGCTTGAAAATGAAAATGCTTCCAGGCCACAAATACTTGAGACGATTGATGCAGCACCTTCAATATTTACCTTGCATTGACATTGGTTTATTTGACGAGTGTAATTTAAAATGAGACTTTCATAAAAAATTCTATCGCGGAATAATTACTTTAGAAAAGGAAATTCTGCAAATAATTTATCACAAATTATTTTTTACTTATTTTTAGCATTGCTTAGTTGTCTTTAAAATCTTGTTTTCAAAGTATCTCTTATGTAAATTACAGTATTTAAATTCTGAAAAATACTTAAACTTTTAATTTAATCAATAGACAAATAGCTTCATTCTTACTTGATTGACTGCATCAGGATAATTTTGTGTTTCCAAACAAAAGGCACCATTCTTTTTATAAAAATATTCCTCCTTGCCACATAGACTGTTATCTTCTGGTAAAAAATTAGCTGTATACAGCTGAACACCTGGTTGGGTACTGTAAACCTCCATTGTGCGACCACTCTTGGGATGATACACACTACAAGTAAAGACTTGTTACTGTATTACTTCAGACAAATGCATTTTTTAATGTCATAAACAAGATGGTTACAAGTATGTAGTTGAGAGAAATACATCCATGGAAGAATTGAACCTACACTGCCTACAACTCTCAGGTTGCTAGCAAATTGGGCGTACCCACTAAGACACAACAGCCCCTCAGTTTAACCCACCGGCTGATTATCCTGCGATTTCCACAGGCAACTCAAATGTAGCAAAATTTGCTCATCCCGCGATTTTCGCGGACAGGTGTTTTTCTATCTTTATTGAGGAGCGCATCCCGCTTTTTCACCGTTTAACCAATGAAATAAATTACATACAGTGTTGGACGTTAAATTTAGATTTTGGTCAACAGTTGTCGCTAGTCGTCCACTAAATTGCGGCATTTGAAGGTACTTTGTATTTACCGCTCTAACTTCGCGCCTTTTTCTAATCGGAAATGGCTGCTAGAAAACGTTCAGTGATTGACAGAGTATATATTCCTGATGATTTATCAGATTCTGAAAGTGGTTTTAGTTTTGATAGTGATAGTGATATAGATTTTTCGGACTGCTCCTCAGATAGCGATGAATCTGATCATGATTCAATAAACTTGCAAAGCGTTAGGCAGTGGTGCAAAATTGATATGAAAAATATTCCTCCTCCTCCAGTTCCTTTTCGTGGAAATCCGGGAATTACTGTGCATATAGCTGACAATAACTTCTGACAGTTTAGTTTCTCATGATAAAAATCTATATAAAGTCTTTTCTAGAAAGAAAAAAATGCATATTTCAATTCTCCAATATATATAGATTTTTAATATGCAAAAAAAAAATGCACGATTTGTGTAGCGATTTCGGTCCACAAATTGAGCAGTCAGAGGGTTAAAGGAAAACACATGTAATATCAATGACGATTTTTATGTTTAACTGTAAATGTATCTTACATATCTATAAATAAGAATGGAGTGTTTGTACATTGAATATTTTCTATCCATTTTGGGTCCCAATACAAAATTCGTCTTTTTTGCGTTTAGTGTCTGTCCTGTGTGTATGTGTGTGCCCAGATGCTAGGTCCAAACAGTTAAATTTTCATGAAACTTTGCATACTGTAAGTACTTGCATTCATTTAGTGACTGAACTTGGTTGGGTATGTCTGTCAATCTGTCTTCCTGTTTGCTTTTGTGGAATGTTGCCATTATTGAAAGAACATTAAAGTTCATTAGCAGGAGTGTGAAATCCATTACATGGATGGATATGTACAGGATTTGTGTTCAAAGTAGGTTGTGAAAGTTATAAGAATGTTGAAAAGGTGTTAAAAATTATTTTACACTTAAATGATTGGTCCTTTTTCTACGAAGGAAAAGTTATTACTTTTCTCGTCTCTTTCAATCCCATTACCCAATTCTACCCCAGTGAGGTCAGGTATTTTGCTTGTCTACAAATAAATATGATTGAAGAATCTTACTTGGCAACTTTCCTTTCAGCTTTTAAATCTCCATTGACACAAAAATTGTGATCAAATCCACTTGGCATCAAATTGAACAGTTTTGCAAAACTTTCAGGCTTGCGAAGATCAAAATTAGTTGAAGTCACTGGAGTTATGTCCCCTGAAAAATAAATCCATAGTTGTTGATAATTGGTCTGTATAATACGTTGTTTTTATATTTTTGTTCAACAATCTTCTAACCTGTTGGTATTGATGTCTCGTCCACTGGTAAATAATAATCGGCATTCAGTGAAATTATCTGATCATGAATTGTTCCAGATCCCTTAAAAATAGTAATGGAGATTCACTAAATACTTAGTGGTGAGAAGAAACAAGAAAAATCTAGGTGCTTTTTAGATGCAAAAGTTCAAATTGAATTAGTGAAAAAGCTTCCAGAATCTGAATAAAGTTTTAAACCATCACTCCAGTCTTGGAATTCACAAATCTTTTCTGTGTTTTCCACCTCCATTCTTCAAGATTTATTTGTAATCATTAATCCAATGATATATTAAGATTTTCTTGTGACCTATTAATATACTTTTAAATAAATCTGATTTTATTTTTTATTGGTCTTGGGATTGCAAAGTTCTCATCCTTAGAGAGAAATCCAGATTTCTGTTGAGATGCATTCATAAAAGTATGGAGTACATTGTTTCAAATAGATAATCCCAAGTAGATATCCCAGTTGTTGTATAACTAATTTGATGGTTTCTCTTAAACCATTAGTTACACTAAAGGGTCTGTTGTAGTCATTCACACTTAACTTTTCAAATCCTTCTCAAGTTTAGTTATGAGTAATAACTATATAAAAAAATTTCCTTTTTTTTACTATTCCAACATTCAACATATTACTTAACAAAACGATCTTCATTGTAAAACTCAGTCATATGCTTGATATTACACTGCTATGATTACTTGAACCAATATCATAATAAAATAAGGTATCCAAATCCTGATAATAAATTTTTATGTGCATGTTGACAGTTCAATGACCCTAAGAAACTTACACATGCATTAATATTTGAACTAGATGTAAATGAAGCTATGTTTTTATGTGTTCTGATCAGGATATTTTTACATAATTCATAAGCATGCTTATAATTCAGATATATAACATTTATATTTCAGGTTAAATGAACTTTTTGAAATTTTCTTGTAACAATTATGTTGATAAAAATTACAAGATTTTGTTGGTTGAATTTGAAAATTTTACAAAAATATCAAATAACGAGTAAGTAAGACTTACATGACCAGCTAGATTAAAATATGAATGGTTTGTCAGGTTTATGGGAGTTTTTTGTGTTGTAGTTGCTGTGTAATGAATAACCAATTCATCTTTATCTGTTAACTCATATGTCACATTACATTTCAAATCCCCAGGATAGTTCTCTTCCATGGATTGACTGGTGTAAGAAAAAATTACTTTATTATTCTCAACTGCAGTATTCCAAATAACCTGAAAGGATAGAAAAAAATAAGTTCAATTATGATACTTACTGGAACTTAACAATCCATTTCTTAAAATTTTTATTTAATTTCTGGCTTGGAATAATTTTAATATGTCCTTCAACCAATTATATTAAATTTTCTTACAAACATGTGTTTTTATTTAAATAATGCCAATCTTGTTTTAAAATTTTTAAATACTAAAAGACAACCCTCAAAAAAACTTATATAGTATTAAAACATTTAAAAAATTGTCAAACACTTGGATGCTTTTAATATCATGTAGCAAGAAACTATTAATATACAAATGTTGATGTTTTTTTATTTAATTTTTTTAAATCAGAACAAACAGCGTTAAAGTTGTATTGAATTGATACTGAAAGGTGGTTGGGACTATCAACTTTAGCTTGTGGAGTTTATTTATTTTGTCAGTCTACCATCCATTCTTCTGTTTCTCCAGAACTAAACAGACTGAGATTCAGTGCTTAGAATGAATTCCATGCTACAATGAAAATCCACGCTTAGACTAATTCAATTTGAGGACCTACAGACCAAAACCCAAAATGTTTATCATACATTTGGAGAAAAAACACATAAATCCTGATGTGGAGGGCATCAAAAAACTACTTTAATCAAAATTTAGTTCCCTTATTTGTTCGACTTGAAATGGATTTGATTTATTTATAGAATCTAATTTTTAATATAAATTTGAAGTATCACATTTTACCTTGTCAAAACCTTTCAATCCACCATGGAGGTGATTTGGTCCATTATTAGTGACCAGCGAATAAGTTTCATTTTCAACTGTAAATTTTCCTCCAGCGATTCTGTTGGCAAATCTTCCGACAGTGCATCCGAAGTAACACGGGTGATTAATATATTCTAATCGGATGGGAAAATAAATAATTTCATTTCAACTGAAAGAATTTGTATTGCAAACCATATCATTTAATTACAAAATATCTTAAAATATAATTCAAACTTACTTTGAAGATTATCAAATCCTAACACAATGTCATCTACATTCCCCAATTTATCTGCTATTTTTAGAGAAGTTATAGTTGCTCCATAACTAATGACTTGTACTTCAACATTTTTGTTAGATATCGTAAATCGCTTAACTTTTTTAATACTGCCATTACTTTGTTTAATTTCACCAAAATAATCTGATTGCAGATTTATGACCATTTCAAACGAAAATTAGATTTATGTCCGTCTCTCAGTATGACAAAATCTTTCCCTACTCAAAATTTGAATCGTTTTAACAACATTAATGTCTTGATGGAATCATCACAAAATATGCTTGCTGATTTTACTTTTTCACAAAGGCATGCTGGAATTTAAAATAGATTCAAATGGGCGGATCTTGACATAAATAGATAGCAGACGAAAACACGTTTCTTGTCAAAAGTAAACAAAAACAAGTTTTCAAAGTCCTGGTTACAGTTACATATGTGAGTTACTCCCCCTAAATAAAACTATCTTTATCAAATAGCCGCCGACCAACCGATATAGTGGTTAAGGTGTTAGCCTCTAGATCGGAAGGTTCCGGGTCCGGGCATGGATGTTTGAAGCGTATGGTGTAGAGGCGGCTGGTGCACCTTAAATCTGTCGTGGCCGAAAGTCCTCATGTTGGGTTGGCGTGGAAGTTTGGAGAGTGGGTTGCCAGCTCAGGTGTTGCTTCGTCATCTGACCGTGGTTTAAAATTACGAGGTGTTGTCCTCGGATCTTTCCCTTAAGAAACTGATCCCGGACCGTCGTCAATAGCCCGTTGTGGTACTCTAGTACGACGTTAACTAAAATTACCATTACTTTATCAAATAGCCAGATTGGTAGAGTAAAAGATTAGCTACCGGAGGGTGTCGACATAGAATCTCCGTCCAGCAAAGGATTATCGTGTACACGTTCAATGGTGCACGTTAATCTGTTGTGTCCTCAAATATCCTTACGTTGGCGTGGAAGTTTGGAAAGTAGGGATGCCAGCTCGGGGTATTTTTATCGTCATCTGACCGGTGGTTCAAAATAACAAGGTGTTGTCCTTGCATCCCTCTATGCTCTGATCTTTCCCTGCGGGATTGATCCCGGACCAACGCCTTCCCATTACCCTGACAGTTGTCAATAACCCGTTAAATTGCTCCAGTATGGCGATAATTAAAATCCCTACCTACCCGGACCAGCATCAATATCCTTAGCCCGTTGTATTCTTCTAGTATGACGTTAATTAAAAATTACCAATTACCTTCTGTTGCTCCACAGTACGACGTTGATGACATATCTGCTGTACGTCCTGATTTGAAAGGCGTGTTCCAAAGTTCCGGCTGGTTTGTCTCGGTCAGATTCACTAAGAAGTGTCGGATGTAAACATGAACAGAAAATCGTGAGCTGCTGGAAGACCGACCCCAATTCAATTTGAAAACATTCATTATTCAAAAGAGCCGACCAACCAGTATAGTGGTTAAGGTGTTAGCCTCTAGATCGGAAGGTTCCTGGTTCGAATCCGGGTCTGGTCATGGATGTTTGTAAGGGTATGGTGTAGAGACGGCTGGTGCACCTTAAATCTGTCATGGCCAAAAGTCCTTGCGTTGGGTTGGTGTGGAAATTTGGAGAGTGAGATGCTATTGACGACGGTCCGGGATCAGTCCCTTAAGGGAAAGATCCGAGGACGACACTTCGTAATTTTGAACCACGGTCAGATGACGAAGCAACACCTGAGCTGGCACCCCACTCTCCAAACTTCCACGACAACCCAACGTGAGGACTTTCGGCCACGACAGATTTAAGATGCACCAGCCGCCTCTACACCATACGTTTACAAACATCCATGCCTTTTTTTTTTTGCTTTCTTAAAATATATCACACTAATATATAGCTGGAAATTTTGAAAAGTACTTATGTGTGGTAATATGAAACTTATTCCACTTTGGGAATTCTGCTTCGGGGAATGATCGAAAAACGAATTTCTGTAGTTAAAATTCAATTGTCGATAAAAATTAATTCTACGGGAGAGGTAATTTTATTTAGACCATGCTTTTTTACTTCAACAATTTTTGTGTGGTCATAAAAGCACTATGTGAAACGATTCCAACTTTAAATTCTCAAAACCCCATTTATTTTTCTAACCTTAAATTATGAATACCTATGTTGTTATTGTCGTGCGGGCCATATATGGCCCAATTGGGGGTGCTATTGCCCCGTAGGGTTGGACTTCGTTATACATGACACATCCGTTTTACAGGAAGGTCCCTTTCACACATCCATTCACTCGCACATATCGTAATTTAGATCCCAATCAAAGGCCGATAACCCCCTGATCAGGTACCCCCCAGAGGTATTGATTTGGTATGGGAACATGGGGGACTTTGTGATCACGACCTATTTAACTTGCCCCAGCCACCATTAGCGAACACGACAGTCTTTAGCCAGGTCCAAGCGCCGATCTCGCAACCATCAGAATTGCAGGCTCCGCTGAGGACAGAACCCACAACCCTTCCGATGCGAGCCCGACATGAATACCTATACCGCAGCTAATTAAAGGAAAGGTGGAGAGCCATTGCACCTAAAGAATTACTCTTTATCAGCACCATGAGTAACCACCTTCTCTTTCCCTCAAAAAGAAAAGTTATGGGCACGCATTTTGTTAGTCTCTTCACCTTAAACAGCTATACGCCCCACCATAACACTAGGACCTCAATGGGTTTGAAAATTTGTCGTGCCAGTAGGAGAAACTAACTATCACGATATTCAGAGCAGAGGATTGATTGTATACTCAATTTTTGTGACCTACAATATTCAAATTTGACATTTCAAATCTATTTTTAAAAGGTTAGTGAATATGAAATTGTTTTCAGCCTATGTTCATAAAAATTAAGTTCAAATTATTACTCTTTAGAGTTTTTAAAGGATAGCTTTCCACAGAGCATACTCACTTTTCGGAGCCACTGTACATATTTTATATTCCCGTCAGTTTTGGGAATCCCAAAAGGTTCGACACTCTAGAAAAGGAGGCATTTTGACAAGACAAAATTATTTTATTGAAGTAATAACTTTTGCAATTCAAGGAGATAGTATTTGGACATTGTTTCTCGAACTCTGATGACCACAGGTTATGCAAAATCATCAGAAACTTCCAGATTAAAATCTGAAAATGCAGCATGTTATTCGAATGCAATTTGAGCATGTAGCTTACAATACAGATTAAGATGAAAAAGAGAGTCAAAACCAGTTAAACCATAGCTATATCTAATGTGCAGATTGGAATGTTTTAATTAATCTTTTATTGGCAAGGTGAAATTTGATCAGACTACTTTCTGTAGCAACATATTCATCACAATAAAGCTGTTTCAACGTGAGGTATTGAAAAATTTCTAGAATTTGTTTTTCGAAAAGGTTTATGAACACTTATTAGATTCAAACAATACTTCTGCATGTGTCCGATGAATTGCATAAGATAAACCTTAAGCTTTTTGATGATATTGTAAGATTAGTACATAGAAGCGATTAAATTCTTACGCATTTGCAATATATTTTAAAATAAAGTATTATGGGATCATATGTATAAAATTCAGTGAAAACAACATTTATTTATTGACACTCCCTTCATATTATATTCTTGAAGAGTACAAACATGGTCCTGATTGGTATGTCACATAGGACAACTGGTAGGTAAATGGCTAAATAACCAACTGGATTCTTGAATTTGCTATTATATAGCTTCCTTCTATTAATCTTAACCTTAATGATATAGAGCAATTCCAATGCAAAGGGTTGAGAATTTTTGAATTGGTATGGAAGGTCTGCAATGCACCATAGTTTTCCTCCTGCCAACACGTTATCACTTTTGAAACTGGACTGGAGCAATAACCTTAGCAATTTCTGCTCCAGGGGTTCTTAAAACTGCGACGTCTTTGCATAACAATTTTTCCTTATTTTTATCAAAATGTTACCTGGTTTTTTTTCAATCATGGTTATGATGTTCTGCATTGCAAAACGCACTTGCCACACCTTTTTTTCTTCTTTAGCTACGGAACAACCTCCCTACACTGCCCCAAACACTTTATAAGTAACACAGTTTCTATGTCAATAACAAAATATTTAACTTCAAAAGTTATCGACAAAATTGCAAATTCTGAAAGTATGCCTTGGTTTAAAAAAAAAGTAAGTTAATTAATTTTGATGTTTTATCATAAATATATAGTACATATTTAGCCGATAATTGTGTTTTCCGTCTGTTTTTCATTTTACTGCAGTTTTCAAAATTTGGACATAATGCCCGCAGAACAATTGCAGTTGTCTTGTTAATGTCTGAACTGAATATAAAATAAACAATTATTAATCGTTTTAATAAGCATTTTTTTTAAAAATTAATTTACAGGAAACAAACCATCTTTTGTTTGGCCTTATAACTTTCAAAATGTTTTGGGCCCTTTAAGCAGAAGTGATAAATATTTTAAATATACATTTGTAATATAACTATCCAATAGTTCTATAGTATAGTTAGACCAAAAGTGAAACACTAAGCAAAAAAACCAGTTACCAGAAAACAAGGAATAAAAAATTCTATACACAAAGTGTTTCTTAAGAAATCTAACTTCATGCAAAGAAAAAAATGACCCAGTGGTGGTCACCACATTTTGGTCTGGTTTAGAAGAGCTAAAGAAAAATTACATCTTGAAAACTGTGAGTGTTTCATTTGTTAGCCAACGATAGATAATATAGTAGATAGTAATGGACTGAGAAGAACAATGTAAATATAAATTCTTTGTAAAAAACACACATGAAGTACTATATTTAGATATTTTACACAGTAAATTATTCTTTAAAGTTCCAAATTCTCATTTTGGTCTTACTTAAGTTATGAAGAACATTAAAATGGAAACACCAATTAAACATTATATTTAACTTAAAAATAAATAAAATGCTGTTTTTATCTGGGAAAAAAAGTTAAGTGCTATAAACATGTGTTTTCACTTTAATCTGCAGGATAAATCGAAAAAACAATCCACTTTAAATTTTTAATAAAACGTCTGATATTGACAACTCCAATTTCTTTATTTTATGAAATTAGAATACGAGCCACAACCACACAAGGGCACCATTAACCTATAATTAGGTTTACATAAAGGCCCACAAAAATTGTTTATTTTGAAAACATTTCATAATTGATAAAATTAATTATGTGTAAGTTCCTTTATTTTAGTCTATTATCAAGAAATATTAATTCATTTTTAATAAACATATAATGAATTGAACAGACATAAAACAACAGCATTATCTTTCACATTTAAAATTACACATACATATGATTGTTAATTTTTTTAAATTCTATAAGGCAGATAGATAAGTATATAATTTTGAAAGGTGTTTGCATTGCTTTAAAGTGGCAGCTGTTGTAAAATACAAGATCATATACTCGCAATCAATATACTCCAACAACAACAAACTTTTTTTGTGGTAAGTTTACTTAAAAAGAAATAACCCAATTCATTAGTCGAAAAACAATTTAATTTAGAATTCTTTACAACAAACCATCTCAATAACAATTTTCGGTCACGAAATACATTTAAACCACTATTAACGAAAACAATTATATAAACCCTATTACACAACAAAAAATACATATAAGTTACAAAATGGTGTTAGTTCACATGCCTGTAACAAAAGTGAAAAATTTGATAAAAATATAAAAATATTAAGTATTGAAAAGAAACTAAATCCTTATGTTGTTCAGACTCCTCTATTAGGTAAATCTTTTACCTTGTATATTCGCACCAACCAATGTTCTGTAGTATAAGCTTCTTCTAGAACATCTAATTCGAAATTTTTGTTTCCAATTTCAGCATTTCTCACACGATCATAACCAGGTGGTTTTCCGGCTTCTGTGTATACAGATCCAAATCTATAATAACACATTTTATACATCAAAGATTTTAGAAGGGTTTCAGAACCATCCTTATCAATACGGAATTCGCCAGATGGAGTATAATAATCATTTTCTTTAATGTGTTTTCCACGATCTGTACTTCCACCAATTCGAACCATCCAGAGAAATTTATTTATGTCATCTGAAGAATATCCCGTAAGGCCACCAAAAATAACAAGAACATAATTCACATCTAATTCTTTCATTATTTCGTATGCTTTGTCCTCAGTAGAAGCCATTGCTTGTCCAACTCGGGATATATGGGTGTTGTTCCAAGTGTTATTGTCCACAAGGATGGTACGATTGGCCATAGCAGTTATTTGGTAGCCGTAATCCCACCAGGACATCACCTTGGCATCTTCAGGAGTATTGTGTCTCAGCCAATAGTAAGCTTCTCGGAAGTCATCAAAGATGATCCTTGACCCATCATGACTTCGAGCTGAGAGAACAATTGATGGTGAGGAATATGCCTCAGAAGTAACCCATGTGCAGTGATACATGTATGCCACCAAGAAAAATGACATACAGACAATAAATCCGTAAGCAACTTCATTTTTCTTAAAAAAATTACTGCCATAACGTTTGCCTTTCTTGTCTTGAGGAACAGCTTCTAGCTGTTTACAATACGTTGACAAAACAGATGACACACCAATTCCGGATAAAATACACATGACAGGAGCTAATACAAGCATCAATCGAACCATGACGCCAGCAAAATAAATGCTTGTGACCCCATAAAGTATGATGAATATATTTGCATCAGTTAACTTGGAAAAGCAATAGTAAAGTCCCACAGGAAACATGAACACGAGGAATTGGAGATCAAAGTAAAAGCTTGACCAGGATGTAGGCTGATGCTCAGACACAGATGCAATGATGGGAATGTTGTTCTTAGCATAGGAAGGATCCAGAAGAGAATAGAATCGACCAGTCCATGGAGAAATTTTTCCAGTCACGGTCAATACTGCTCCAACAGAGATCGACACGATGGCACAGAGAGTGTAAACAGCTTGGAAGAGAACGTCAAAGTCATCCTTACTCAAACGAGAGCCAACGTAATCGGCAAATGCATGCAACTGGCACAAACCAAATACACCCAATGCCGCCATGTGTTCGCTGGATTGGACTGGTTGGAACCCTACAAAGGATATTTGCATTGAGAGCAAAGTACCAAGGACGTAGAGTGTGCTGTAAGCAACGTAAATGCGATGGGAGAAGCGACCAGTAATCATGAGAGCCAAAACATGCAATGGAATCAAATTGATAAGAAATACGTAGCCTCCCCATGAAGAGACCATGTAAAAGTAGGCAATACCACACATTGCTGCCCAGTATATTGATCCAGTCTTAACAGCCTTGATCCACATGTAGTAGGTTAGCAGCATACAGAAAATGGCGATTCCTTCATTATCATAGGAGCCAGCAACCGAACGAGATATGTAACCAGGTACAACAGAAATCATTGCTGCTGCGACCAGCCCAGAAGGAGCATCTTTAAGCTCCTTTGTCAACAGATACGTGATGATTGTAGTCAAGCTTGAAAACAACGGGGCAAGGAATACACACACATTTCGGATATCAATGGTAACATGCAAGAACTGAAGGGCATGGTATATAGTGGCAGAGGTAATCATAAGACCAGGGTAAATCGTACCTCCGATGATTCTTCCAAGAGGATACCATGCTCGATCGTCAAACCAGTTGTGGAAATTATAAAATCCATTCTCGGCGAGGTATTTCGTGGTTCGATAGTTGAAGTAAGGATCAAATTCGTGGATGACACTTTCGAATCGCAGCACGGAGAAGAGTCTGGTGGAAAATGATAACACAGCGGCCATAGATAGAATCAACATTTTCAGCAACGTGTCTTGCTTCTCGGGCGACATTCGGACAAACCAGCCGGGTCGCTTGTATAATGCGCTTGTTGACATTTTGAGCGGTGTGAAATTAAAATTTGAAAACTTATTCTCTAAGATTCATGAACGAGCATCGAGGCACTTGTTCACCTCCAGATTTTGTCTAAAAGACAGACACCTGATGATAATTTTTCAAAATCAACTAATAATGCAAATACCTTGATCATTAGTTACATTTATAGTTTTCAGCAATTTTATTATCTGATCAACTTAGAACAGCTCCAACTCACAAACGCCACGAATGTTTAAAAGCCGGATTGAGCAAGTTACAGTTAGAAAATCGAAATCAATACTTTTTGAAAGGCTCGGCTACTAAAACCAATGAATTTGTTTCATGAACGTAAAATCTCATATTTTGTATTACAAGAGCAAAACAGCATAAGCACTGGAACAGTGAAAAATGTTTTACACCAAACAAATGTTTCATAAAATATTTAAACATCTTTGAGTAAGGCTTTTTACTTTTTTTTGTGATTGTAACCGTGACGTAATTATAAAATAAATGCAGCGCATGCGCTGCTTTGCAGATATAATAAAAACAAACACAAACATCAACAAACAAAAAATACATTTTACCTGATCGAGCAATTTCTGTTTCACACATTTCCAGACAATTTCGAATTCAACATCTTTCGTTCGAAAGAAACCAAAGGTAATGTTTTCACTCCTTAAAAAAACTAATTTTTTTTTTAACTTTTGTATCTTCAATTTTTAAGTGTTTCCATAAAACGAAAAAAACTTTTGCAAATAGAGGCCTTTTCGTGTTAAAAATTCCGACTTTGTGAGTGTCATGTTATTAATATCCTTATATTCTGACATTCGCTCTTGTTTATAAATCCGATTTTGAAGCAGTGTTCCGAAAAACTTCAGTTGCTAATGAATTAAGTGGATGCATACTCTCGCATTTTGTTCATGATGTTCTGCTACTTCAACTTGAAATTTATTATGCCAATCAGCTTTAATGTAGGTAAGAATGATTCAGTTTTCATCATTTCTGGACTACTTGAGGTGTTTCTAAATTATTAGTTTTCCATTGTCGAAAATTGTTCTATAATTGTATTCTAAATACCACATTTGAGTAAGCTTTCTTCCAACTTAAAAGGTAAATACTAGGAAAAGTGCCATGTATTAACTGTTTATACATTACCAGTTGTTCCTGGGAAAGCCAGCTGTCTTATTTTGACCTTTTGCTAACATTTTCCTACATCTATTTGTTTTAAATTTTGTAAATATTCCTTACCAAAATGTTCTTTTCCTAATGCACTTCATTCCAAACCTAAGTTTCATGCCTTTTTTCTCCCTATACATGCATCAGTGACAATGATTTCAGTAACTAGTCGTATGATTTTATTCACGATTATTGTGAAGCAACGCAAACAGGCCTGTTTGCATTGTTAAAAGAAAATATAACTAATATGCATATTGCTTCTGAAGTTAGGAGACAAATTGCATGTTATTTTATTTATCATGTATTATTTTACATATAGATAACTATGGTTTTGTTTGAGCTATGAAATTGTAATTCATATAAGCCACATCTGTTGCATGCAAGTATTTGATTTGTCAGTTCTTTAAAGATAAGTGTTTTTAAATAATTTTTTCAGGCAAAATGTTAGGACCTACTACTTTATTTATTAAGCATCTGCCCTCTGAACTCACAGCAGACGATAGAGAGGAACTGTTGAAGTTAGTAGGAGCAATCAAAGTTCGAGTGATGCCAGATGAGGGAAAGATGAAGTTCACTGCATTTGCCTCGTTCTCAAGTCACGAAGATGCGAAGTATGCTCTCTCAATTTTACACCAGAGGGAAATTTTAAACAGGCAGTTGGTCGTGGAATTTGCTAAAGAACAGCATGAAAACCTTGTCCCTCACGAAACTGATTATGCAAAATTTGTAGGCATGCCTCCAAAGGAAAATGCCACCAAATCATCTGAAAAAGAAGTCCTCCGTCTAGACATGGAAGAATTTTCTAGAAAGTTACATGGTGTTGCACCTGCATTGGGCTTGGATTACTTACCATCACCACTTCTGAAGTATAAATATCCTCCACCAACACCTACTATCATACAAAATATAAGCCATGCATTGGCCTCTGTTCCCAAATTCTACACTCAGGTCCTCCATCTAATGAATAAGATGAACCTTCCTGCTCCATTTGGTCCTATCACTCCAGCACCACCTCTAGCTCCAGACCTTAATCTGAAACCAGAGTTACCACATGAAGGAGACTTGTATCAGGTTGAAAACATGGATGTCACTTCTTCCGAGGATGAATCAGAGTACGAGAGTGAATCTGAAGAAGGCAGGCCAAAAGTACTTGAAAAAATTTTGCCACAGAAAAGATCTGCACAGAAGCCAAAACATAAAAAGAGGAAGTTGTTGAGTCTTGTGCCACCACCGAGTATCAGTGTTGCCAGGCAACGCACAGAGCCTTCAGATGTGTTCGAATCTCAACCTTTATGTCAGAAGAAAATTAGTATGAAAAATATCGATCAGATTGCACCAATGACGCCAGCTACAAGTCATGAAACAGCAGGTGGATTCGGTGCTTTTGAGGCTTCAAAAGCAACAGAGAGCAATGATATCAATCAGCAGGAAACTACTAAGGATGTTTGGGGCAATTCTCATTTTGCATCCCTTGATGAACTGAGGAAGAAGAGAATTTCTTCTAGGGAAATGAAAACTATGTCCATATTTAGAAACTTTTCTCCAGGGGAACCAACATTCCGCTTGTATATTAAAAATCTCGCAAGGCAGGTAGAAGAAAAAGACTTGCGTTACGTGTTTGGAAGATTCATCAACAGGGACTCGGAAGAGGAGAGAAACATGTTTGACATTAGACTCATGAAAGAGGGACGAATGAAAGGACAGGCTTTTGTGACTCTTGCAAATGAGAAACAAGCTGTGGAAGCAGTTAAAGAGACTAATGGCTTTGTATTGCACACAAAGCCCTTAGTGGTGCAATTTGCAAGATCAGCAAAGCCCAAAGAGCAAGAGAAAAAAGAAAAGAAAATATGATTGTAGGGACTTACTTTTTAATAACTATAATTTGCTTTTAGTTTCAGTGTTATTTTCAACTTGAAGTAATTTTATTTTTGTTTCAGCAGTTACTAATGCAAGAAAACAAGGTGTGTGTCAAACTGCTCTTTTTTGCCAAAGCAAGAGAACTAATTGGGAAACATGAGATGGAAACTATGCTTTGTCCAGGCCCCTACACTCCTTTAAGATTATTAAATGAGGTTCTCAATAATTTCGAAGAGTTGAAACCGATTGCTGAGAATATAATCCTGGCTTTAAATGAAGAATACACTGACACTCTAAGGAAGTTTTGCTTAAAAGATGGAGATAACATTGCTATCATTCCACCTCTGAGTGGAGGTTGACTTTCAATCACACTTCTTTAATGATTGATGTATAATATATTTTGATTGTTTACGTTAAGATCTTGAGCATGTAAATATTGTGTTCTTCAGGACATTGTAAATTATCAGATTATAGTTCCTAAAACTGTGTTTTTCAAATTACTCCCCTGGTTTTGTTAATGTAAAATAAAATAATTATAATTTAACTGGAATTATGTATATACTTTTGAAGTGATGACATAAAAGTAAAAATATGCATTCTAAAATCAGGAGAATCTGTTTTCACTTAGCAAAGAATTTTTCTTTCAAATATTCCCCTAAAAATTGTGACTTTTTTAGTGGTACTAATATTTTTGTGCAAATAATGCATTGTGAAAATGTTGACCGAGTAAATATCTAGAACACAAATGGGAAAACTGATATGTGTAACACAAATTGGTTATCGCAAGAATTTGCATAACAAATGAAAACATTCTAAATGACCTATTGCAAATTTTATACATGCCGAGCCATAATTTCATGTGCTTTAAATATCGTAAACAAGACACCTAGTATACAGGACGTTTATCTCAAATCACTAGATTTCAACTTGTAACCAAAGTGGGAAGCAGGATCTGAGCCATAATTGGTATACCTAAAAATATTTCTAGATAGTCTACACATATTAAATTTGCTACATATGACGCTAGTCACCTTTTGACTGAAACTCTAGATGGCAAGTCCATTCCTGGTACCAATGTTTTGGTAGCTCCAAACACTAAATCGTGCTTAAGTTATACATCTTTCAATTTTATAGATCTACTGTAAACCTCAATTTTAGATTCTATTGTATTATATAGTAAGAGAAATCTTCAAAGGTATTTTGAAAGTTCCATCTTATTCATATTTTTGCTAGTAATTTAAATAGGCAATTCTTAATAGAACCTTTCATGACATAAGGTCAAAATTATCTTTAAAAGTATCTATATCTAAAGTTTTATATAATTATATTAGTGATGTCATTTTTTCAATTTTTAAAAGCTCATCAGCTTTTGAAGTGAATTTGTGTTTAATTCTTATCTAAATATTACATACAATGAAACTTAAAATAAAAGTGACTAATTATGTACTGGCGAAATTCATACAAGAATCTGCAGAAACTATGTATAGTATAGCAGTTGTGCAAGCATATTGATTCTGATTTCCTATAAACATGTCAACTATATGCTTTCTATGAAGTTTATTAAAACCTTAGTGTTTATTCAAAAATGAAGACAAAATACATAAACTATATGAAACAAATATTAAAATGGACAAATGTTTATAAAACAATAAAAAATTTATTTATAATCCATCATCACCATGCATATTCTTATCTAAGTAATCAAGAAGTTCTTTATCAGTCATCTTAAAATTACTTTCAATCCACAATGTCTTCAATGCTGACATTATTTCATTCATTTTAGGTCCTGGCTTGAATCCTTTATCTTTTAAAACATGGCCACTGATTGGAAACTTAGGAACTTTCCATTGATTTAATTCTTTGAATAGGCAAACATTTCCTTGATACTTCAGAACTTCACAACACCACTCATGCACATCATTTGTTTTATATTTTGTGGTCATGATTTCAAAAATGAATGGTCGCATCGGTGGATGACCACTTAAGTTCCTATTTTCCACAATGAATAATGACAAGTCTCTATCATACTTGGAGAATTTGAGTCGGGAATGTAATTCTAGAACCTAAATAGAGAGAAATATTGTAATTTTGATACTGGTTTTAATCACTGTTAATTATGTAGTTTTGCCACTGCAATTCATAATGGATAATCAATTTTATTCAAGTCAATAATAAAGGAACTATAAATTGTACTAAACCAACAATAATTTGTACTAAAATCAATCTGGGTTGATAATTTGTGTTCGATACTTTTTACTTAATATGCAAACTTTAGGTTAACCCATTCGTATATAGTATTAGTAGAGTCGTGCTAAGTATTTTGTAAAAAAATCAGTGATTTAGCATTAAGGCATCAAGGTTGCAAATTTAAAATTGTGATTTTCATTACAAATTTCACATTTAACTAAAAGTTCAACAAGAGAACATATAACACTAATGACAGACAAGAATGTAGTGTTGTAAGCTAATGTTCTAACATAAAAACACTAGTTCACATTTTATCATGGTGTAAAAAAATCATGATTTTTTCAAAAAAATCAATTAATTGGATTTATTTGATTTAAATCAAAAATCTGATTTTTTTAAATTTCTGTAGAGCCTATAAATTTGTTAAATAAAAAATTGAGTTTCTGACATGACATGTAAACTAATATTTAATTAAGTAAACAATTGGAATTTGTGATATGGTAAATTAATATTTATTTTACTAAATATCATTGTGTGTTACATGACAATACATTTAAAAAATGAATTTTCAAAACAAGAGCAAAAGATAAGACATTTGTTTAACTTTAAAACACAAGTTGACATCCTCCATAGTTTTTCTTGAGTAAATTAACATAATCATGTTAACAAATGTATCAGTAAGTGTAAGTGAGACCTAAATTAGTCTGATTAAATAAATATTTGTTATGGGTCACTACTCTTAAAGTGAAAGGTGACTGTTTCAGGGTGCATTTTGCAAAATAAAAGATGTTCACTGTGTTTAAACTTTCATCCTTTCAAATAGAAAGCTCAGTTGAATTTTTTATTTAATAAATTATTAATCACATTAACTGTTATTTTGTATTTATGTCTCAATTAAAAAAAAGTAGTTGAAAAATCACTATAGCTAAGCCATTGGTCAATCAATTAAAGGGGTAACAAGTAGTTTAGGCCTACTTTGTGGGGATTTTCTTTGGCTGTCTTGACATTTACATAGATGTAGGCCTACTGCTTTATTGTTTGTAACATAAAATTATGCATGAACATTGTAAAAACTTTCAAATAGATGTCAACTTATTTTTTACTTTACTGTTTGGCAAAATCCCTGACTCAACAGATTACTTAGTCCATAGACACCTCAGATTATTTGCAAGTGTCCAGTGCCAAACATTTTTTTTAAAAGCTCATCAGTACGAGGTGTAGCCATTAGTGCTGAAATCACCATGTGTGCAGAAAGTTCAAAGCATTTGACAAATTCTGTGATTTTTCTAGAGTGTATTTACTTAGTTATAAAAATGTAAGATTGGTTGTGATTTAAATCAATGATTTAAAAAAAATAAATCATTTGATTAAAATCATGATTTTAATCGTTGATTTAAATCTTGACACCCTGCATTTTATTACTTTGAACTTAATTTACTAATAATGGCAAGTCATTCAAGATAATAATTTTTTTGGTAAAAGGTATTTTCCAATTATACTATCAAAATTGTGGTAGTTTCTAATTATATAATTAAAATATAAATTCAAGATTTCAGAACACTGTTTTCCTTCTGAATAACCATTTATTTTGAATTGCAAATGGTTCTTATAGAGGAACTTGAACAATTTCTTATACTTACTTCATCTGTAGTTTTAAGTAATGCTGTTAATCTTGTTAATGGATGAGGTTTCATTCCACGAGCTTTATCACAGACACACTTATATTCTTCAATATTTGGACTTTCAGGGAATCCTAGAATGTTAAACTAAAGTATTAAGATTAAATTGTCATAGATGGTTGTAAAACACATTTAAGTTGGTTACTCTTCTGTTATTTTTTGCAACAATGCGGTTGGTTAGTTTTTATAGCACAAATACCAGAACTATGTGGCCAGAACAGCTGCAACATTTGGTCACACATCCAAGTCCTGACTTAAATTATATTAATGTGGGTATTATATTTTTCATAATGGAGGTTTCAATATTTTAAAGGTCAATTCGGAATATAAATGTTTACATAAATTCAATGTCATTTCTTAGGGGGACTAAGAAACACAAATTGAAAGATCAAATTGTTTATGGTGAAAGTTTATGAATTTCCAATGTATTAAGTCCTTGATAGACATTTTTTATAATTGATTTAAATACCCAATAAATTCAAAGTGTTTTTCTTCAAATACTTGTCAAATTCATGGATGTAGTAAAATCAGTTGTAGCTGGTACATAGAGTACGGAAGAATGAGCACCTCTTGACTATTAGAAAATGTTAGCAGGATTTAAATCTGTTTAAAGTTTTGTAGATTTTACATACAAATTAACAAAAAGTGAACTAAATTTTTTCAGTAAATACTTATCACAAGCTTGAAGCACCTGTACCATGACTGGGAGAACTTAACACCAGTTTTTGGGGCTACAGCCAATGACAGTAATCGTAGTATTTTAATGAACAGCTGGTTCTATGGGAGTTTAACATAAGCCTTACTATTGGTGTACAAGTAAAGTATGCACATGGAAAAAATATAGGAAAAGAACACTGCATACTGATTTTTCGTTGTGTGTTTAATACAATCTGAATCAGATTTTATACTGTCTCAAATTGACATGTAAAATATTCAAATACCTATATGTGCAAGATTTAAAATTATAATGTGCTTAGATTTATGAAATAAAAAAGTTTTTAAAATGGTGATTTACAAAATAATTTGATTTTTAGGTGTAATGAAACGCATCTTTGTAGTGCTTTATTTTAAAATGCATTGCATTATATTTATCAAGAAAAGAAATTTGGAAATTCATTCAAGTGCAGTTATGAAACTTATTTCACATCAGCGTCTTCTTTTTATAGCAACGATTGTAGTCAATAAATTGCATGTTCCTAGCGTTTAAAACATAATCGTTGGTAAAAATTAACTTCTGCATTTGTGCTTTGGAATTTTTCCTTTTATTTAGAACAAATTTTTCTAATCACTACATATTTTTGATGGTTACATAAAAAAAGCTTTTTTGTATTAAATATCACAAACATGCCAAATGTTTAATTTAAATTTTATCTTTTATATTGCAATTAATGGGAAAATGATTATGCATCTGTTTAACCCTATGGTTATTGAAACGGCCTGAACTTCCGAGATTTTCCCATCCTTGTTTTTACTGGTGGGTCAAATTGTTGTATACCGTAGAATCCTGATGGAATGAGTCACAATAACAATCACAAAAAATTACCTATAAAAGGGCCAACACCCAAATCTATCATTCTAAGCATTATTTCTTTGGCAAAGTTTCCACTAAGAATTTTTTTTAATTCAGTGCATAATCTTTCACCAGCTATTTCTAGAAAAGAAATATTTTCTTTAGTAATACAGAACTAGAAAAAGGTATAATTATATAAACTAGTATAGTTATAATTAGACAGTAATTTTTAACCAATTAAAAATTTACTCAGCAGAAATCATAATTATAAATACAACATATGACCACTTAGATTCTGATGTTGAATTCAATTGGGATGCTCATACTGAATTTAGAACCATATTAAGTGAAACTATATATAATAGGTTTCAAAAAAAGGCTGTAGTTTCTGTGGAAAAGTTCAGCATTGTAGAAAAATCTTAGCTAAAATTTTGATGGATCTTTTTTTAGGTATGGCTAAAGATTAAAGTAAGCACAATACTGTTGCTGACACTTAAAGTGATAATTGAATGTTGTAAGTCTCGGATAAAACAGACAGCATTCACATGTTTAGACTTTTAACAGAGAATAAAGATTTGCATATATAGGCAATCTTGTGACAAAGTCTGAGTCAAATTTTCAGCCTTTGTACAGATACGAATAATCAAGTATGGAAAGAACAATGCTTTTGATGGTATCACATACCCTTGAAAGCAACTATGGCAAAAACTTCATGATTTATAAAATTGCTACAAAATTTTTTTCTACCCAATACTTTGAATTATATAATAGTATACATTTAAAATAAATATTTCAATGATAAAATAATTACATCAAAATTTATTATCTTTGGTAAATTATTAGCCAGTTACTAGTTTGTACAAGTAAATTTTTCATTCGTATAGGTTATTCAATAAATCAATCTAAATGAGAAAAATCCTGTATTTCCATCATAGCAATGCTGTATGACCTTTAACTTCAGAAAAGCAAGTTTTAAGTCGCAGACCCACTTTTAATTGCTTACCATAGTTACCTCCAAGCATTTAGCATGTTTATAAGTCATGATGACAAGTTAAAAATAAGGAAGATACAGAATTAAGTATTCAAATCAAGCAAAATAAACGCATACAAAAGTTGATTAACTTAAAAAATAGATAAAAACAAATTAAAACACATATTGAATGCATGTTTGGATAATTCTGATGTTATATAAAAAATCATCTATGCTTGAATAATATATATTACGCATACATATCCAAATACACCTAATTCTGTTTTTACACAATATATATGTTCCTAAAGAATACGTGCAAAAAAGACATCACATCTACCAAAGAAAAGAAGATTGGTATTGTATCTACCAAAGAAAAGATTGGTTAACTTTCTAAAAAAAATCAGTAATAAATTAAAAAAATACATGAAAATATTCATTTTAAGCTTATTATTTTATTTTAACAAAATACATATGAAATAACATATTAAATGTCATAAGAAATACGTATTAAAATAAATTTGCACTTGAAATGAAAAATAATTTTTATGAACAAAAAAATTTGTTTAACACATCCAATTTTATTCATTTTTACCTTCTGATAATAAACGGCACATATGTTTGTGTATGACTGGAATAACACTGCTATCATTAGAAATGTTGTGAACATCATCTTCATCCTCCATTAATGAATTTCTTTCCGTGATCTCTTGAGCAAAATCAGTATGAGTCTCCTCTGGTGCTGATGTTTCACTGGTTTTGCGAACGAATTCTGTTATTAATCGTTGAGTTAGTGTTTTGGTTAGGCCATTAAATAATTCTCAGTAAAAGGCTGTCAACAATTTCAGTTCACGTTGAAACTTCCCAGCACATTCCTTATAAGTGCGTGGAATACAGAAATGATACAACACTATGCCACAAATAAAAATTTTTTTCTTAAAATATAGACAATTTTTTTTTTTAGAAATTGTCTTGGCCCTTTTCGTGTTAAATTAAAATGACTCATGTAAAAAGAGAATGAAATATTTAGTCTGAATTTCTGTTAAATCAAATTTGTGTAAAAAAGGTTCTTGAAAAAATAGAATTAGGTGTACATGCTTCTCAATTACCTTCACAGAAATACAAGTTTCTAAAGATAATTTAATTCATGCTTTAACTTATCCTTGGTGACTTTAAAAATGTAAATCTGCTGATTCAAGCATAAAGTAAACTAACAGCAATATCCGTCACTTAATGAATAAACTTCAAATCGAAGAAAAGAAACATACTGCCCAAACCATGTGCATTTTTCCTAATTGCTTCTAGAGTTTGAGTTTCATGACTATCAGGTTCTATTGCTATCCTTCCATAAAACCTACAGAAAGTCAAATTATCAAGCACTGTTCAAATAATTTTAAAATTGATAACAATATTTCCTCTAAACATCCTTCATATCAACACACAAATGTACTTATTTAGAACTAAGCAAAAGTTTGAATTTTACAAATGTTTTTACAGAAGTAACATTTAAAATTTTGTTTGAAAATTTTAGCAAACGTTGTCATAATGTCATTTGCTAAAATGCATCTTCATACATGCTAAAATTATTAAATTATATCAAATGGTATTCATGTAATTCAGTTTATATTACAAATCTTTTTTTTTTTTTTAAATATAGACACATACCTAGAAGATAGTTAATATTCAAGGTGAATCAGCTATTTCAGAAAATTTGAATTTGAGGAAAGCAAAAAATATTCAGTAGAAAAACGAATATATATACTCATTGAATGTAGTACACACGTTCTTACAAAAGGCTTAATAAAGCTGCCATCAGCCTAAATGCTGCTTCTGAAACCATTGCATGCATTGATCAGGTGATAATTATTTATATCGGTCATAACATTCCTGTCAACTTCAACAAGTCTTTGGTATTGTCCACATGCTCGATCTCCTTCACAATAGCATCCCATAGTAATCCAGGGGGTTAAGTCAGATGGCCAAATGTTAGGAGTAAGAGGACCTTGAAAATTTTCAGCTGTTGAGGTTATGCAGGCTGTGTAAAAGGGTTGGTTGTGGTTGATTTGGATTTTTTTTGGAGTAAGATCCCAAAACTGGATAAGATGTGTCAAATTCAAGGAATTCAATAAAAGTCCCAACAAGGATGGAGAAACAGCAAATAGATGGGTAGGCAAGGAGGAAACAAAAGGGTTGGTTTGGAGGTTTTATGGTGCAAAGGATCATATTTGGATATGCTGTGCCAGACACAAGACATACAATATCAAGTAATAGACATACACAGAGTGAAAGTTTTACTGACACAAAAGACAGAAATGTATCTGACAGGAGTCAAATCTGGGCTGACAACAACTTGCAAGTTGCTAGTAAAGTAGGCATACCCACTGAGCCATTAGAGGAAAGATCACTTGGATAGCTTAGAGTTGTGATGCTTGAATTTATTTGAAGAAAGTAAATCCTCTAAGGGAGCAGTCTTTTGGAGCATATACGGCCTTGCATAAGGAATCCAACATGCTCTGGTACATCTCAAATGAGAACGTTGACTAATATTCAAAAAGCAAAGATGTCAGGTGGATGTGTTCTACTGTTATGCACTGCAAGTTCCTGTAGTCTGTGATGGACTTGGGAGTCATCGAGTAGTGAGGGCCATATCAAATTTCCACCACCTTTTCTCTTGGTCAAAATTCCCAGCAGGAGTGATTGGCCGAAACATTTTGCTAGTATGTTACTACTAATATTTGGCCTCCAAGCTCATCTGACTTAAACTCCCTGGACGACTATGGGTTACTGTTGAAGAGATCAACAAGCATGTTTACAATACCAAGGATTTATTGTAAGCTGCCATCATGAGTACTATGGTCAGCATAAATACAGACAATTTGATTGATACGTAGTTATTTCAGACACTACATCGAGGCTGAAGGTGGTTTCATCAAATAACCATTTATGTGTATGTAAGAACATGTGTACTAACTTCTATGAATATATAGTGTTGTCTCTAATATTATAAAAGGAAGTGTCTGTTTGTTTGTTTCTTGCACTCAAAGTCCTGACGAATCTATGGCACTTACAGTAATGGGATTTGGTACACAAGTAGTCTAAATTTTTTGCACTTTTAAGGTCACAGCGAATTTTAAAATTCAATCTAGAACATTTTAAAATGAATTTAATGAAATGTAATCATTATTGAATGCAACAGCATAGAAGAGATCACAGATTCTATATTTATTGTTTTCGTTCCCGTTTTGATTTTGCGCGGAGGAATGATTTTTTAGCCAGACGATAAAAACAAATAATCTTTTAAATGGAATCACTAAGTTCTTTTTTCTATCTCCTAGACCGTTAAAGATATAGTAAAAATTTTAACGGATTTGAAATCTGCGGAAAATTTTACTCAAAATGCTGTCTTTATATTGTTACATATTTAGTAAAGTTAAAAAACAGCAATCAATGTATTGAGCTACAAGGTTTTTTTTTTAGAAAACAATAAGAAGATGGATTTCAATGTTAGAACGAAGCTTAAAAGAAATCCAACCTGAAATATCTGAGAATTCTTAGATAATCTTCCTGGATACGAAAGTCTGGATCACCTACAAAGCGAACATACTTTTTTTCTAAATCTCCTTTACCATTAAAATAATCATACAATGTCCCATCTAAACCTAAAAAAAGAAAAAATTGTGCAGTTATTTATGTATATCTAGTTACATTATACTTTTTAAAAATTATTCATTAATTTAATTTATTCAAAAAACGAACCTAAAAACATAGCATTTATTGTGAGATCTCTACGGCCAGCATCTAATTCCCAATCTGTGGTAAATTTGACTTCAGCATGCCTTCCATCAGTAGACATATCAACTCTCAAGGTCGTTATTTCAAAATTCTGCTTGTCGTTGATTCTGATTGTAACAGTTCCATGGGCTTCTCCTTTGCGATGCAGCATACGAATTTCTGAAAAGATGGGCAATTCTTCTTAGCAGACTGAAGTTGCTTCCAATAAAAACTTTACATAGTAATTAATAGGTTACTTTAAAAAATAAACAATGGTGTTAATAAAAAATTTCAAAAATTCTGCTCAACTTGAAGTATAAGCTGCAAGAGAAAAATTAATATACACATTTTTATTTAATAGGGAAGTAAGTTTCACATTATAAATAACACGTTCAAAGCTTAACCTATACACTACGGCGTCCAAAAATCCTTACTCGCGTCTTAGAACGACAGATTTCTCTTGATTTCCTCCCTCTACAGAACTTGTACGAGAGACAGAGTCATGAATGACTCTTACGATTTACTACCCAGCATGGAAATTGGTGGATGGTTGCAATATTTTTGAATCCCCTTTCAGGTTTGTTACTTTTTAACTATGGTGCTCTTTCAACTCCACAAGGAACTGTACAAAATTTGGATTAAAATTCATTTGTGCAAGTCTGGACAATAGCAAATGCATATTCCTTTTGATTTATTTATTATATTAGCATTTCTATGACTGATTGTGATAAGCACAAGTCATATTTTAAAGTTAAATACAAGATTTTGGTAGTTCATTTCTAAAATTGTCAGTGATTATGTGTATAAGCAGTTATCTTAATTATAATATTTGTATTTGAGGCAAAAAGTAATTGGGTGTAAAGTGTTTTTACATTGCAAAACAAATCTAAATAACAGATATTTTCTGTTTAAAAAATTAATACACAAGCACACAAGGGGCACTTTTCTTTCATTCTCTTTAAGAGTACTATTTTCTTGCACATGGTTAAAATTTTTAAGACTTAATTATTGAAATGAATGCTTGCTTGACTTATGGTATTCAATAGGCTCAATACCTTATGAATAAAAGTTTTTACTACAGAACTTACAAAATACTTTAACTGAATTCAATTCCTGTCAATCCTTGCTTTGAAATCTATTAAAAATTGTACCTGCAGGAATAATTGGCTATTATTCTAATAGATATTGCGTATAAAGGTTCTAATTCACTTTAAAAATCAGTTTTAGAATTCAGTCATAGACAAGAGTAGATATTTTTCAACTAGTTCCCACCATCCCAGCTTAAGCCATTCGGTGTAGCACTACATAATTTTGAACCAAGGTCAGGTGACGAGGCAAAACCTGAGCTGGCACCTCACTCTCCAAACTTCCACACCAACCCAACGTGAGGACTTTTGGCCACGACAGATTTAAGTTGCACCAGTCGCCTCTACACCATACGCTTACAAACACCATGCCCTGACTCAGATTCGAACTAGGAACCTTCCGATCCAGAGGCTAACACCTTAACCACCATACTGGTTGGTTGGCTAGTCAAGAGTAGACACATAAAATGATTATAATTTTCCTTAACAAGTGAATACCATATACACACGTTAAAATCTAATTTGAATATTCTTATAACACTAAAATTTCCATTGGATTTTAGAAAATCACCTCTTTTACAATAAAGAACTTATATCATAAAAAAAAATTATTTTTGAATATTGACTGACTGACCAATTCATTGCTTATTTTTTTATGAATTAAAAGACGGTTGAAAACTCATCTTTAAAATGAAAATAATTTGGAGATATCAGTTCTGTCTAAAATATTGAAGGTTTAGGTACAATCCTCAGTATTAAAAAATCCGCCGCCTGTTTGAAATCTCGCTTTTTTTTTCACTTGATTCGTAGACGATTTCCCGAGAAAGTACAAATCAGAAAATTAAAATTAACATGGTTTGTTCCAAATTATACAAATTATCAGATGAAGATTTCCCCCCGATGCGGCTATTTGTTTAGAGTGCATTAAGTGTCAAAGTTGAAAAAAGCGAAATTTCTAATGTGAGTGAGCAAAACACGTACAAATTTTCAGTCTTCAGCTGTGAGTTTTTTTTCTCTACGGCAATTTTTGCAACTCGACGAGTTTTTTAAAAAATTTAAATTTTGTTCCTAATGATATTTTTTTTTGAAATTCGGGACATTTTTTTTTTGTTAAACCTGTCATATCTATAGCTTAACTATTAGCTTATAAATTTGAAAACATGTCGGAAAACCTTGGAAAGTCCTCTTTCTCACAGCACAATTATTTAAAAAATTGGTTAGTAAATAAATTCGACGTGATGAAAAGTATAATTTCGCGAGTGTACAAATTGTTCATCATGAAACCCACATTTTTCTTCATTGAAATGAAAGGTTACATTTCTAACTAACAGGTTTGCCATATATAACATTTATCATAGTAACAATTCTTTTTTGGCTGTGATGTCATGGAGCGGGAGTTCAAAAGGCTCGTTTTCTTTTTGCTCTATTCTCAGACGGTTTCCGAAGAAAGTGAAGATCAGAAAATTACGAGATTAACATGGTTTATTCAAAATTGCACAGGGAACAAGATGGGAAAGGTTTTATAAAAAAAGCGAAATCACTTGCGAAAGGGTGTTAGTTTGCGAGTGTCAACGAGCAGGGGAAGCCCTAGATGTGACGTCATGGCCCGGAAAGTCCAATCAGGAACATACCAATTAAGATAGTTTCAACGTCACAAGAGAATTAAAACTCTGCAAAAGGAGTGTTTTTTTTTGCGAAGCAAACAAAATTGGATTGCATAGCAATCACCAGGAGTTGGCGAGCAGGGGGCGGAACCCAGCCCCTAGTGCTGTAAAAATAAATTATTGGAATAGATAGAATAATTTATGGTTAATAAAAATCATGGTTACATTCTACTATTATGTTAAAGTTGTCAAAAGTAGATGCTTCTTTTACACTGAAATAATATAAATGCAGCAAATTTAATGCTTAGTAAACTTAGAAATTAAAAAATTTTTGATCATTCAACGTATACTCTTGTGTAAATCAGGTAAAAATCAAGCAATACATAAATGAAAATTAGTTAAGTAAAATAATTAAGCTATTGGAAAATTTTGAATAAGAATAGGTTATCCTCATTCGTCATTAATAACTGAAGAGTCCACGTTTATGAAAACAGCTTGAGTTTAGTCCTGCAGCTAATGCAAATAAACAGGATACCAGCTAACTGCTGCACAATATTTAATACAGAAAGCAGATTGATTTCATTAGATTCCCTACGGTGATTTCTCGCTATACTAAAATTAATTAGAACAAGTGAGCGCAGGAAGATCGAAAGTATTGATAACAATCTAAATGTTTTAAGAAACAATTGGTGATAAAAAATAAATTTTGCAGTGGTCCTGTACATAACCTACAAACTGGATCTGAAACATTTGAATACTTTAAATTGATGGAATTCCTGACAACGTATGTCTTGTTTTTCTCACACATATATCAAATTAGCAACACCTTCCATTTAAAGATAAAAGCAGATATATGATTTATTACAGTAACATATCATAACTACATAAACTATCCATTTTAATCAGATATATTTACTATTTGACATTTATAAAAAACATAAAAATGAATTCTATACAAAATTTCAAATTCATGCATGAAAATTTTCATGAATTATTTTATTAAGTGTACTAACTTTGCTAAAACAGCTGTTTCTTCCCAACGGTTTGTGTTTTCAATGATTAAATTATTAAAGTAAAAAACCAACTAGACAGCTTTCAACTTAATTCTTATTGAGTAATAGCACATTTTTGAAAATTTGCTTATAAATCAAGTGTTAAAGGTTATTGTCCGAATTTGTGATAATGCATTAGTTTATGTTAGTTATAGACAGATACTAATGGATGCATTGCTGTATAGTAGTAGTTTTTAAAAAGATTTTCAAGTATGTAATGGAAATGGATATACACTGGAGTGATTACTCCAATGGTATCTTATGAGGCCATTGCCTGGTAGAGTAGAACCCGTAATGAGACAGTGAAGAAAGAACTCACTAGTCAACAGAGAATGGCGACCATTGCAATTACAAGTGCAATGCGTACCAATCCCTCAGTCTAGAAATGCTTCTAGGACTCCTACCATAACATAAATAAGTGGAATTAGAAGCAATTTCATGTTCACAATGCCTCAAACTTATAGATATCGCCCTATGAAATGCCTATGTTCAAAAATGTTGATACGCAGGTAAAAGAACATCCTCATTTACTAATGAGATCTGATTAGATGTTAAAGCAGTTTTGTTTTCAAGCCAAATACAACATTATCTTTCCAACTAAAGAATACTGGAAATTTGTCTCCAGTCTGATCAGGGGAGGTGATGAAATTTGAATGAACAACAATCTCACTAAAACAGTTCAAGGGAACTGCTGAAATAGATCAGAAGAGGTCAGGATAGAGCTACTGGCCTTTTAACTGGCCACTGTACCCTAAATAGACACCTCAACTGTATAGGTGTTATAGATGACCCATTATATAGAGGCTGTCAGATGGTAGAGGAGCGCCCTATACATGTTTTGTGTGATTGTGATTATTACTCTTCCCAATGATAAATTATGCTAAATTCCACCATTTATGGATGAAACAGTGCATAATCTATGTAGCTGTTTTCTAAGTTTGGTTAGCCCCAATTAAGAATAATTAACATAATAGAAGAATTTTCATACATAGGATCATCAATTTTTTATTCTCATTCACATCTAAATGAATTTTAAAAGCAAAGCTTATGTTTTTTAAATTTTATAAATCTGCAATCAAATGTAATTAGCAAATCAAGAGGCAAACACCCAGTAGAATTGTTAACAGGAGGCTGTGTTATAAAAGTTTTAAAATTTAACATGACGAATATTTTTAGTTTCACAGTTTACTTGACATTTTATTTCAAAACTTTATAAACACTGGAATAATAATTATACGAAATGTATCATACTTTCAGCTTTAAACATATTTTTCATTTCTTCTGGAGTAGCAGTAGTAGCAAAGTCAATGTCGTCTGGTTGTTTGTCCATCAAAAGATCACGAACTGCTCCACCAGCCATCCGTAGTTCAAAGTTATATGTTTGGAATAACTCTGATAATAGGTTTACTTCAGGTGTGAAAATAGCAGAGAAATGGGGTGAGTCAAGCTTCATAGTAACTAACTTAGATTCTGGCCTCTTCTTGAAAGACAAATATCTTACAAAAACTCTTGATTGACAGTAGAGGGAAAAGGTATATTTTTTAACAGAGAAAAACTTGAAGAGATTGTTAATCTTCATTAACCTTATTCTTGGAATCTCTTGTCATCAGCATAAAATGATAGAAGTTTTCCCTGTTGAATAAGAAAAGAAAAAGATAAGCCTTTTTATTTAACCCTCTGCATACGAAGCCTCGAAATATCAATTCAACCTTTCGTTACGAGAGGCGCCGAAAGCGCCCGGACAAGCAGAATACGGAGAGTGCCCGAGATTAGTGCTTTCCCCTAGGAGGCGTATCACCGTGTCACTCTACTTGATCATCTCCTTTGTATGGGTCATAGGGGGTCCAAAACTACTCAAGAAGTTGTCCTTTATCTTTCCGAAGCATGATGTTCTGCGACACAGAACCAGTTCATACGGATTCACGTGGGAATTTTTATGTGCACCATTGTATATGCAATTGTGTTCTTGACTTTTTCTCATGCTTTGTCCCATTTGAAACGTTTAGCTGCTGGCTGCTACCAACAGTCTGGACTGTGTTTTCACTCTGATCAGACGAGCTTTATCTTCACTCCCTGCTTTCAGGTTTTGCTTTGAATTCCGTTCTCGTTTAAAAAAGTCTTTTTCAAGACTCTTCCTATTTCGGAAAATATTATTAGCCTTAAATATTTTCAATTAATGGGCTTGACATAAATCCGGATTTGATTCGTTAGTATTATGTCTCGCAAAACCAAATCGCTGACCCAAGCGGAAAAATTGAAGCAATTTTGTTTCAAGATACTGATGAATCAGATTTTTTTGAATCGGATGATGATGATTCTAAAAGTACTGAGAAAGTAAACTGTGTTTTAAATAGCAGTTTATATCAAGAAGATGATAAGAGGGAATGTGAAATTAATGTTGGTGAAAGTATTGATGAATCAATGCTTAATGCCTCCTGGGGAACCCGCCTTTGCGACTTATAAAAGGGGTAACGCTTCAATAAACTGTACCTCCTGGGTGATGTGGAAATCAGTTTAACACTTTCTGATCTATAACTTATATGTTTAATCCTGGTTTCGAAATATTTTACAAATATTGTTTCCAAAACTTTGTAAGCAAAAAATAATTGGCCGAACTACGAGTTTCCTTGTGTAAAATATGTTAATTGATATCGAATTTACGAAGTCAGATCAAAAAGTATTTTAGCCAAAGTATTAAAAAAATACCACACTCAAACATGACAGTTTTTGTTAACTAGCACTATTTGTCAATTATACGATTATTCTTAAAAGACACGACAATCAGGATGGAGCAATATTATAATTGGCTGATGTTCTATGAAGATACGTGTCCTAGCAGAAGGGTTCGTTTACAAAATATGATATTCCAAAAAAATATATTTTTCAAACATAAATTTGGGCAACGGGCTATTGACGACGGTCCGGGATCAATCCCTTCAGGGAAAGATTCGAGGACAACACCTCGCAATTTTTAACCACGGTCAGATGACGAAGCAACACCTGAGCTGGCACCCCACTCTCCAAACTTCCACACCAACCCAACGTGAGGATTTTCGGCCACGACAGATTTAAGGTGCACCAGCCGCCTCTACACCATACGATTACAAACATCCATGCCCGGACCTGTATTGGCTATACCGGCTGATCGGCGCGTGCCACGTAAGAGAATTATATATAGAGAGAGAGAATTATGTCAACCAAGGAAAAATTCAGTTCGTTCAAATTTGTCTCATCCAAAAACTTTTTTGGCTGAACTTAAAAGCAAATTTATTAACCACAATATAAAAAGCATTTCATTAAAAAAAATAATAATTGTGACATTTCAAAACCAGTAATCCTTGTGATGATACTATTTCCCATTCACAGAAATTAAATTTCACTACTGGGGAAGCTGATCTTAATGTCAAATTTAAAATAACCACGTGCTTTTAGCGTAAGTATTTAAAAGTTATAGCCGAGGCAAATTTGCAAATTAAGAAATTCGTCAACGTTTATCCTTCGTTTTAAAACTAAAATTCACTATCTTCCATTTTCAATTTGGATGACACCAGTCTAAAAATTGGCACCATTGAGTATCGGTATCCTGCAGCTAGATGTGATCAACAGTGACCGCAAAACATGCCCTCTTCCTTGAAGGCCTGGAGAAGAAGGGGAAAGAAACGCTTAATGGATTCAGGCGTCTTGTTGGGAATCCGACAACATTCTTTTTCCCTGTCCCCCGTAACGAAAGGAAATAGATTCTTGGGCACTTTCGTATGCAGAGGGTTAAAAAAGAAATGGTAGAAAAGTTCAGTAATTATGATACTTCAGAATCAATATTCATTTTAAAGTGTAAAAATAATCAACAAATTATTTACAGATAAAATTTTACAAGCACAGCAAAACTAGATTTATTTTAGTTCTAATTTTAGCAGTATGTGAATTTTGAGATACTAAGTCTCACTGAACCAAATACCATAAAAATCAAAGGCTATCATATCAAACATTTTATTCTTTTCCAAATAACTATATCACATTCAAGCTTGTTATGGAATTAAATAAGATAATACTCAGAAGAAAAACAAGTGACTCCATAATCATCCTCTTGGTGTCTTGTGTACTTATTTTGATAATTTCACTGGCAAAATTGAAATTAGTAAAGAATTTATCTTTTTGCAATCCCAGCTATAGAAATTACAAAGAATAGTGTTACAATTCAAGTTACCAATCTTAAAATAGGATGGCTAATTAAATAAAGATTGACAAGTTTGGTATGTATACTCTTACACTGATTTTTTTAAAAATAAAACCTTCAATGTTATGAAACATTTACATTATTTTACGAAAAGTTAAGATATTTTTGAATGTATGAATTCAGAAACTAAAATAGTATAATATTTTAAAATAGAAGTACTGCTTGGTTTTAGGGGTTTTATGGTGCAAGGGCCATATTTGGCCATGCTACGCCAGACACAAGACTTGCAAAATCAAATAATACACACAATGAAAGTTTTTACTGACAGAAGAGAGAAATACACCGAGAGAAGAATGCACCTGTCAGGAATTGAACCTGCACTGACTAAAACTCGACGTTTGCAAGCACAGTGGGTATTACCCACTGAGCCCATGACTGCCATGGGAGTTGTAAAGTCCCAAATCCTCCAGACCTCAGCCATTCCGGATTATTTGCATTTAAAAAACCCTTAATCTACCCCCACCCCACGCAAATTCTGCATTTGCAATAGTAAAATAGCACATACATAAATGGGAACAGTTTTTAAAGGAAAAAACCTTTTTAATACAATGCAACAAATTTTACTTGCAAATCATCTAATTTTTCTGTGAGGTATTTACTCTGAACAAGTCCATTATTTTGCAGTTTTATCAATTAGGTTTATCTCCTTGTTCTTTAAAAATTGTAAGAACGATGAAAAAAGTGAGGGGAAAAAAATACTGGTTAGAAAAACGTCAGGATTTTGGACAATTCTGGATTTGGGACTTTGAACTTAAAACATAATTTCTTGAGGTATCATAACCAATCTATTATGGATCAAGGCTAAGAGTTGGCTAGATATTTTTAGGATGATCTTTCAAAGCTGCTCCAAATGTTGGTTTGGTCATCGAAATGGATATCCATGCACAAGAAACATTTTACTGACACAGAATAGAGAAATACACTCTTGCTCTAACAGGAACCAAACCTGCACAGCTTACATCTCAAAAGCTGCTAATGTAGTGTACAAAACAATAAAGGTGAAAATTAAGAAATTTGTAAGTGGCCAGTCGCCATGTACAAGTGTGTTCACTTATTTTGTAGAATATACACACGTGGTATATATATATATATATATGTGTGAGCCCAGACCTTTTCTTTCTTTTTTTTAGTCCTTGTTAAAAAACAACATAAAATTGGAAGTTCCACCATATAAACTAAAGCTTTTAAGAAAGTGTGGCGACTGTAGCAAAACTTTTCATTCTCCACTTTCTAACATTTAGTCGCCATGTGGCAAATGGCGACCATTAATTTTCACCTTAACAAACCAACAGAGCCACATGACCCCAAGCGATAAAAAAATTCAACGAAAATTCGGTTTTTATCAAAAAGTTCAAATCTACAGCTTTTACCAAATTTAGTAATAATTATGTTCAAAGCACATCTAAACTTTGGTGAAAACAAATATAAAAGGCTCTTTTAGTTTTTAACAGTGCTAAATCGGGCGTTGAAAGTAGTACAAGTGAAATAGCCCATCAAAAACTATCACATAAATTAGGAAAACTCAAAGAAACAAAATTTAAGTTTCTGGAGCTCGAGGAATCTTTCAGATTTTGTTTAAAAATATCTCAGCAAAAATTTGAAACATTCCATTTTGTTTGTTTTCTGCCACTCCAGTTATCAATGTTTGAATAACACTACAAGTTTCAATTCTTTTCTATAATAAAAGATAACTTTCTTGCTCAAAACAAATTTTGTTTTTTGATGCATGGAAAAACATGTGCAAAAATGCAATGGATTGATGTTTTTCGAGTAAAATGTTAGTGGGCAGTTTTTCCTGCCGCTACCAGTTATCAATGTATGAATAATACTGCAAGTTTCAATTCTTTAGTACAATACAAGACAATTTTCTTGCGCTGTACAAATTTCTATATTTTAATACATGGAAAAAACATGCAGAAAAAAAGACTCGATATTTTTCTAGTAAAACGAAAATGGGAAGTTTTTTAATCTCCTAAAAGCTTTCTAAACAAAATAATTTTGAAGGTTCAATCAGAATAAAACAAAAACTTTTGCAACACAAAAAAAACCCAGATAAATACGAAAAGGTAAAAACACTTTTTTACGCAGTCTTCTTCTGGAAAACCGAGATGTTAATACTAAAATCGAGAAAAGCAAATCAAATTCATTCCTCACCGTAAAGATAGAAATGTTGCAGACAACTAACAATAACACAAATCAAGTTTATGGTTGCAGTTAATAAGTAATTTTTAAAGTTTGGATAACACATATAAATCTGAAAATATCGTTTCCTATGTCATAGCACGTTGGGTTGGCGTGGAAGTTTGGAGAGTGGGGTGCCAGCTCAGGTGTTGCTTCGTCATCTGACCGTGGTTCAAAATTACGAGGTGTTGTCCTCGGTTCTTTCCCTTAAAGGGACTGATCCCGGACACAAGAGTCTACAGCCAGGGTAATCCATCGAGCCGAGTCTCCTCTGATTGGTTGAAAAATCACGCTTTCGTGGGCCTCAGTTTCAAAGTTCACTGCGTTCGAGAGTACACAACTAGCTGAAATGTAAACAAAGATGTTTACCTTTTATCTTCCCATTTCAACGATAGAAATCATGCAAGAAATCGAAAGAATGACTCCCCAAATGTTGAATTAAACATACGATGTGCTTAAAATGAAAAGTTTCTAAAATTTACAAACGACGTGTCATATGAATAGAATTTAAGAAAAAAGATACGTTTTCGCAAATGCTTCATAATTAACAATATTTTAGAAAAAGTTCCTAACGACTGCATCTTAGCTTGTCGTAACTATTCTAAAGCTTATGAATGGAAGAAACGCTTTTTTTCTCATTCTGAAAAATTCGTAGGAATAAGATATTAGAATTATGATACAAACTTTAATATTGGCAATATGAAGAATTCAAGCTAGTATCAAATATTTTTTCATTTTTACAAGTCATGTCCAATTTAGAACAGAGAACAGCAAGAACCTATTAGGACTTTCAGTTTAAAAAAAATACTGTTTAGTCTATTAAAGGAAGTCATCATTCCACTAAGAAACTTCGTTGTAAAGAAACTTCTTTAAATACAAATTTGTGAATTCAGCTATGAAAATATAAAAAAGACTAACCAATCCACTTTAACTGAAATACATATCCTAAACTGAAAAAGTATAACACTGCTTTGTGCTGTTCTTATATGGTACTTTGATGTAATCAAAACTAATAAAACAGCACTGAACACCAAGTTTGGCGTTCCCTTAGGTCATCATGGTGGGTTTTGCTTCGCTTCATTCACTTACTAGTGATGATATGAATCTAGTAGTCTAATTTTATTTAAATTTATCATGTCTGTTAAATTTTTTAGGGACTTCTAGTTTAAAACACAACATGATAGCTATTTGGGCCTAAGTGCATCCTTGAATAAAATATCCAATTCTTGTAATACTTCCTCCTGAAATACAAATCATACAGTTTACTGTGATACGTTTATTAATACATAATTCAATTTAATTAATTCTTCCAACATGCTTGCATATTTAAAATAATTTTACATAATACTTCTTATGCTAGTTTTGACAGAAAATACCTATTTAGCAAGATTATTTTTCTTTTTATTAAAATAAACGGCAATAATATTTCTTGTACTTGAGCTTCATATACTGTTCACTTTAGAATAGATATCTGGAACTAAAAAATATTTATAATTGATGCATAATGAGATTTTCAAAAGGTCATCAAATATAAACATCATTTAGTCATCCATCAACACAGCGACAACCTACAAAGAAAAACAGTTATTCAAAATTCAGGAATATATTCAGCAGTTTCAAAAAAAAAAAAATTCATGCAAACATTTCTATACCACAAGGCTTCTGCTTAGATTCAAGACTAGTTAGCTAATTACTATCTCCCATTTACAAGATTCAACCAAATCATAAACCTTAAATGTAAGAAAAAAGTATTTTTTGCATCATTTCAATAAAATATTGCATTTTAATGCAAAGAAAAAACATTTTTTTCATGCAAACATCTCCATGCTATAAGACTTCTACTTAAGTTTTAGATTAGTTAGCTAATTACTTTCTCACATCTACAAGATTCGACCAAAGCAGAAACCTCATAGGCAAGAAAAATATATTTTTTTCATGCAAACATTTCCATGCTGTAAGACTTCTGCTTCGGTTTTAGATTAGTTACCTAATTACTTTCTCTTATTTACAAGATCAACAAAAGCAGAAACCAAGGCAAGAAAAAAAAATAATACATTTCATGCAAAACATCTTTATGACATAAGACTTTTGCTTTGTTTTTAGATCAGTTAACTAATAACTTTCTCTGGATTACAGGATTTGTGAAAAAAAAGCAGAAACCTATTAGGCAAGTTATGCATCCTTCTCATGCAAATATTTAAAAAAACATAAGAGAAGCAACTATTACATACAACAGTTACGATGAAATCATTTAAGTATAGAAAAATCCAAATATACAGCAGATTAATTATAAAGGTCCAATAGAATGCAAAGAAAGGTCTAGGTAAAATGTTGCACATCAAAACACAAAAGAAAAACTACTAATAAAACACTATTTTTAACATGCATCTATTTTAAGGTGTTACCAAAATATTTATGCACACACACACAGAAAAATCCAAATATATGGCACATCAGTTACAAAAGGATATTGCTCATTCAATGCCAAGAAAGAGTTCAGAATAAAATATTGCATTTCAATGCAAAGAAAGTATTCCAAGTAAAATACAGCACTTTCAATATATAGCTTCAAAATGTGTGTATATACAAAAAAAAAATTTATTGCACAATTGAATACAAAGGCATATCACAAGAAAAATATTGCATTAAAAAACAGTAGAAATCCTATAATATTGTATATTTTTCTGAAAGTAAGCTGTAAATAACAAAGAACCAACTGTCTTTCACATATTAAAGGAGATGCAGATTTCAACTCAGCAGTAAGTAAATGGGAAAGTCACACATCCAGTCTGTCTTGTTGATATGTATAGTCAACTTTTGAAAATTAAGCCTAATACTTGTGGTTTCAGGTAAAACTTATCTTGTACAGTTATTGTCAACAATCAGAATAAATTTTAACTGTGGTACAAATGCTTTCTCAAAATAATATTTTATACTTAGATCATATTCATATAAATGTCTCTTTTCTCCTTAAGAGTTGGTTTTTCTAGGGCTGATTTGGACTCTTTTTCTTTGTACTGTATAACCATTGTTTTGTTATACTTTTATTACGACTACTACTGTCCTTAACTGCCAAGTTATCTGTCAAAGTATTTTGTCTAAATGCCTCTAACGTAGGCAAAACTGGTTTTATTAAGTGTTGGGCCACTTGGATCTCTAGCACACTTTTTACAGAATCTGCGATTCTCTCTAAATTATATTTAAAACGTTGGAAACTGATGTCAAATGGGGAATCACCATCACAAGTTGCAATACTTAGTGGCATTTCAGAACTTTCAACAGATGAATCACCATCAGATGTTGTAGTCGGCCGAGTTTGAATACTTTGTGGTTCTTCCACGGTTTCAACTAAGTCTTGGATTCCAAAATCAATTAAGCATACCAAATGAATATGCTTGCACATATTTGCTTTAATCATCGAGTCTGGGCATGAACAAACAAATTTACGCAAGCAAGCTCTACAGTCATCACAAACTAAATAACAATTACAGCTTGGGTCACTAATTTGTACAGCAAACATTGAATCTTTGTTGGAGGGCACTATCCAGTTATTCTGGTACTTAATAACTGACATGCGTGGAAGTATCAGACTAGATTTATGACGAGTTATCAAATCTTATACTTTTTAGATATTTTATTTTCCCCTTGTGTTGGGTTGTGAGATGATCAAACACATTTTGTCTATAGTAAAGTTCATTGATGCATTATTTTTTAACCTAACACACATAAACTTTTTAATGCTAGATACAACTTGATCAGGATGCTTCTGATTTGTGTGTCTTTTCAGGGATGAATTAAGTGCATATTCACATTCACAATGGCTACATTTAAACATCTTATCAAAAATTTAAATTGCTTACCAGCACCACAAGTTGGAAAAAATTGGTTTTATTTCAATGTATCCAGGAATGACCTAATACAATAAACAAAATACTAGGGAAATTATTATTGCAGAATTAAATCATGGGTTGGGATTCTATTCAAGGATGGGTTTGCCAATTCCATCTACAGTGCAGTTACAATAAACAGGCAAAAAAGAATCTAAACCAGATTATGAGATTTATCACTATCATAGGCAAATCTAACCACTTGAAAGGAATATTTTAAAAACCAGGCAAAAAAGTGATCGTAAACACTTACCTTGATTAAATTGTCATGAAGTAAGAAAAAAGTTTCACATCAATCTTTATTTCCTCACTGATCTGATTCATTCTTTTATAAAACAGATAAAACTCAGTCATTTTTAAGTGAAATCTTATTTTAATTCCCTTAGCGTGCAGGTTAGTGTCGGTTTCTTGCATGATGTCTATCGTTGAAATGGGAAGGTAAAAGATAAACAACTTTGTTTACAATTTAACTAGTATACTCTCGAACGCAGTAAGCTTTGAAACCGAGGCCCATGAAAGCGTGATTTTTCAACCAATCAGAGGAGACTCGGCTCGATGGATTACCCTGGCTGTAGACTCTTGTATCCCACACCGTCGTCAATAGCCCGTTGTATTGCTCTAGTACGACGTTAACTAAACTTACCATTACCATTACCTATGTCATAGTAATTTGGTAATTTTTTAGTTAACGTCGTACTAGAGCAACACAATGGGCTATTGACGACGGTCCGGGATCAGTCTTTTAAGAGAAAGATCCGAGGACAACACCTCGTAATTTTGAACCACGGTCAGATGACGAAGAAACACCTGAGCTGGTACCCCACTCTCCAAACTTCCACGCCAACCCAACAGTCGTCAATAGCCCGTTGTGTTGCTCTATTAAGACGTTAATTAAGAAATTACCAATTTAGTTTGTTTCTTTTAACTTACATAAAAAGTATAAAGCAATCTAATGATCCGGTCAGCCACAGAGTCGATCAGCTATAAAACTACATACTAAACTGAAGTGAACCTATGATTGTGTTTATATTTATATTTAGAAATAGGGGTTTCCCCATGCATCTTGGGTGGAGTGGTCGTTCATGGTAAGAAGGCGATTTGTCGCCAAATATGGTAACCTTCACCTTTTGCGGATTTTCTTCACATCTGCCGTTTTTGTTATGGCAACCCTATCTGCTGTTACGAAATTCAGCCGCCATCTTGATTTGGCGACAAAAATTAGTTGGCGACAAACATCTTACCGTGAACTACCACTCCACCGCATCTTGATACTTCGAAACAATTTTATCAAGAATCCACGTGTGATATCAGAATAAATGGAAAAACTCCTTTTTGATCTACTTTATGAAAAACTTTTTTCAATTTGACAAAGTATCCCTGTAGATGTATTAAAAGAAAAAAAATAATTATTTGATACTCAACTGGAATACGACTTGTGATCGTACGAAGCTGGAGTTAGTAAAAAAGTAAAACGACAATTCATCAAACAAATTGCGTTTTGATGTAATTACAAATATACCTGATGAATCGGGGTTAGAAATCGGCGCCAATCAAATACTTTAACTTATTTTACTTTATAACAATTATGTAATGATGTGTACATAGCCTATGTCATTTCATTTATCATAGTTTCTTCTCATTCGAAAATTCACTTTAAACTCTAATTGTTGACAAAAAACATCTCTCAAAGATGCAATTAAATTTGAGAAATCCTGCTGATTACGATGGAAGATTTCCACCATTTCGAAAGCCTTCAGAAATAGGATTCTTTTCTTTGGATCATGAAAGAAAATTTCATGATAATAATCAACAATTGAAGTACATTTCAACCCCACAGCGCTTAACTGGTATGCATTGGGATCTAAATGTTGGTTATGCTGAAGCGATAAGAAAAGATTTTGGCAAGAAAGAAAAAATTGACATTTTATTGACTTGGATGTTATTTCATCAAGACGACATCAGAAATTACTTCCGCGCACCAACATCAAGCGAGTATGCAGTGTATTTTTCTATCTCAATAAATACTATTCAATACAATATTAAAACTTCTGTTTTCATGAGTGACAGGTGTGATAAAAAGTCTGAAATAAATTTTATTGTTATAAAAAAGTTTTTTGTTCTTCCAAATAGAGGGGGCTACCTTGGCTCAATCTGTAATTTGTAGGTGACATAGGTTTAATTCCTGTAACTTATTGTGGGTCTATTCCTCTAACTTATTGTATTGTATTCCTCTTTTGTGTCTAAAACTTTCCTTGTGGAAGTAGGATGTGAATAATTGGGTGTTATCTGTGTATTTGTTTGGTGGAGCTTCGCCAAATATGGTCCAATCTAACAACCAGGATTAACCTTTATGCTGCGACACTTAGAATTTTTCAGTTGTCTCACACAACAACTTTTCTCCTAATTATATCCGAGCCCCCATACCTAACTTTAGTGATAAGGCGGTGAATAACTGAAGCTTTCCTTTCATAGTATTGTTTGGCGTGAGAAAATCTAAATTCTTCGACTGCAATGACTCAGTGGGTTTGCCCACTGCTCTAGCAACCTGCAAGTTGTAGGTGACATGGGATTAATTCCTGCAACTTATTGTGGGTGTATTCCTCTTTTGTATCTAAAACTTTCCTTGTGGAAATATATGAATAGTTGGATGTTGTCTGTGTAGCTGTTAGGTTCAGTTTGGCCATAGCTATATAGTCCAATCAAACAACCAGTATTAAATCCTAGTATGCGGAGTAGTTGTCAGCTTGAAAAAATGGCATCCGAATGTGAAAAGCTAAATCCTGGGACTACAGTAACTCAGTGGGTATTTCCACTGCTCTAGCAACCTGCAAATTGCTGGTGACATGGGTTCAATCCCTGTAACTTATTGTGGTTGTATTCCTCTTTTGTATCTAAAACTTTCTTTGTGGAAATATGTGAATAATTGGATGTTGTGTGTGTAGTTGTTTGGTGCAGCTTGGCCAAATATGATCCAATCAATTTAATTATTATTGTTTTCCTTAGAATGGCAACAGCATAAAGAGATGACAGATTCTAAATTTATTTTTTCCGTTTAATTTTGCGGTAAAACAATTTCATCCGACGAAAAAAAAAAGTTTCAACTGGAGCTATGTAGTTCTATCTCCTGGATCGTTAAAGATAGACTAAAAATTTCAATAGAAAAATCTGCGGAAAATTTCACATTAGATCGATACCTGAAAATATGATTTTCTTTAAATAAATAATTTTTAACTTTTATGTTTTTTGCCATACGAATTTGACTTTTGTTGTCCAGAAATCGACAGATTCCCTTTCCTGCCTCAAACAATTCCAGCGAAGGAAACAAAATGAAATTCTTTTTTTTTGACTGCCATTGTTAAGTTTTTAATTTGAAAAATCGGAATAGTTAAATATAGATTGAAAATTTCAATGGATTTGAAACATGCTGAATATTTTACATAAGATAGATACCTTATCCGTTTGATTTTCTTTTAATAAATAATTTTTCAATTAAATATTTGTATTTTCACAAGTGATTGTGACGTCTCGTCGATTGGATCTCTTTGCAATTTGAATTTGGCCTTATTTGACAATGACAAGGCCACCATGGGCAATGTTGTGGTGTCTGTTATCCAATTCGTAAAACTCACTGGGGGTTAGCGAGCAATGGTCACACCTGACCCCACGAAAAGACATGTCACAGGCAACGCTGTGCTGGCCATGCAGTGGTTAGTATTTGATAAAATGTGTTTAGCTTATAATAATCTTATTTTTGTAACAAAAATCTAAACCAGTTTTACACACTAAACCACTTCATTTGTTATTAAAAAATTATATTGTTTCTTTCTTTTTGAAAACTAATGCTATTGTTTACCTTGAAAAGAAATTCAATAAGCATTGGTTCAATAATAAAATGTATGTTGTAGTTCTTCATATTTTAACTGTATTTTATAATTTCAGCCCACAGATAGATTTTGTTTGCTTCCGAGGTCTCTTGACTTTAATTTGTGGTACTATTTATGAGAACAAGGATGACTGGTTGATATGTGCTACAAAGTTCAAGTCGGTTATTTATTTATGTGCATTTGACACTGATGACAATATTCATAGAAGAGAAACAGCAACAGAAAGGGATAAAGTTATGTGTTCATGGGGTTACAAATTTGAACAGTACATGACTTCTGGTATGTACTTTTGTTGTATAATTTCCTTTTAATTAAGCTAGTAAACTTAACACTTCCTTTTATACATACGATTCCTTTTATATATATATCCAGTAAATAATTTTTTTTCTGATGAATTTTAAAGTAATAATAGAAAAATTGGTTCATGCTCTTTGCTTTAAAATTATTCTTAAATTTAAGTTAAAGTTTTTTAGTTCAAGAGACATCCTAATGAAGTGTCATGTCAGAGTTGTGAGGCATGTTTGTTAAATTAAAGAATTGAAATTATTGTGTTTGATTTGATTTAAATGGACTCTATTGGAACATACAGTGGGCAATTTGATTATATCTAACATAAGAATGACTTAAGGAATTCATTAGTACTAGGGGGCCTGGTCGCTGATGCTCGCCAACCCCCTGAGGATTGCTTTGCAAGCCTCATTGGTTTGCTGCACGAACCTTACTCGTTTTGCTCGCAACAATGAAAACATATGTCCTAGCAGAAGAGATTATTTACACAGTATGATATTCCAAAAAATATATTTTTCAAGTATAAATTTATTGTGTTACAGAAAAGTTATATAGTACCTTTGAATCAGAACTCAGACAATTTGGAATTCAAATGAAAACTTTGAGCAAATTTTAACTCGAAATATGAGCGCTGCTTTGGAAATCGAATACCCAGCATGTTGTTTGTAAGCTGCAACAGCTTGACTAATATTATTATTTTTTTAATAAAATTTCATCCAATGACACTATAACTTCAATTGAGGCGCAAGGCCTTGTGGTAAATAAACAATCGTACAGTGTTGCCGAAACCCGATAGAAAATAACGTCTTTTTTGTGTGCCACGTTAGGGTGGAGCTTATTTTTTAACTATTCAAATATGGTCTTCTCACCTTCTAATTTTGTTCCTTTCTACAAAAAAAATCAGGTAAAATATTAGCACAATTTTACAATATTTAGAAGTAGCTCAATGATGTGAAAAGTTTCCATGTTTTTTTTTTCACGATTATCTCTAGACTGAGTGAAAAACGAACTCAAACACAAAATTTCACTCACAAAAACTTTAATTCGAACATCTTAGCACTAACGGTTTTCACAGACGACCACACACATAGAGCATGCCACAAGGAATGACACAGCATGTCTTTGGATGGTCAGAAGACCCCCCCAGTTGAATCAAAGGTAGAACCAACACAGATTGCATCAGGGTGATGACCCGCATGACTTTCAAATGTTGTCTTTACCGCGTTACAATTCATGCAGGCGTAAACAATGTCGTTCATGATAAATGCACGCAATGTCATGGACAATTAAATTAAATACCACCACCTTTAAATATATTTAAAATTCCTTCAGCTTTATATTTTGACTCATAGATGTAATGCGAATGAACATGAGGCTTATTAGGATATTCTGAAGTTGCACTTTTGTACTCTGCTGATGAGTCTGAAAACAGCTCAGCAGAAAGATGATAAAAAGTTGGAAAATGAGGACAATACAGTTCATGTTGGAGAAGAAAAAAACGAAAATGGGGACAAAAAACCAGAATTACTTCAGAACTTGCAGCAGCTCTAGATCGTACATAGGTGTCAGACCTAAAGGGTGTCTTTATTATATTAGAAGCTGCCAAAAGCTTAGGACAGAACATTGATGAATTTCCTCTAAAAAAAAATACTCAATTTGTTGTCAACGAATGGAAGAGAGAGAGAGAGAGAGAGTTATAAAATATGAAGGAAAAAAAAAGACCAAGTTTCAAGCTGAGAATCCTTTTGTCATTCATTGGGATGGAAAATTGATGCATGACCTGGCTGGAAAAAAAAAGTTGATTGCTTGCCAGTATTAGTTTCTTGGAAAGGAGCTTGTCAACTGATAGCAGTGGCCAAGATTCCATCTGCAACAGGAGAGGCTCAGGCTGCAGCTGTCTATGAAGACATTGAAGACTGGGGTATAGTAGACAATATTCGCGCAATGTGCTTTGATACTACCAGCTCAAACACTGGTCCTAATTCTGGTGCCTGTGTCCTAGAAAAAAAAGCTGATGAAAGATCTTTTATAACTTGCTTGCAGACATCACATTACGGAGCTGATAATTGGTAGTGTTTGAAGTATATATGGGAGTCAGATCTTCTCCTGAAGTTGGACTATTTAATGGTTTTAAGAATATTGGGATGCATTGATACAGACAAGTATCAACTAGGAATTTCATTTGATATTGTCGCAGATCTAGTAGAAGATATGATCGACTGTGCAAAGAAGTACCTGGAACAAAGAGAACCAAAGCTAAAAGGGAATTATAATGAATTCTTTTAACTCGTAATTGTCTTTCTTGGTGCTGTCTCAGCAAGGGGAGTCCGATTTATGTCTCCGGGAGCTATGCACCATGCCTGCTGGATGTCCAGAGTTATATATTCTCTCAAGATCTGGATGTTCAAGGCTCAATTTAAACTGACGTCAAAAGAAGAAGGACTATGTGATATGTGCGTTTTCACAGTCCATATCTACTTGAAAGCTTGGATCTGCATCTCAAGCTTCATGTGCTCCTTACAATGACCTGTTGTTGCTGAAGTCACTACTTGAATACTCATCAATACATTCAGCCATTTCTAAGTCAGCATCATGTAAATTTGCTAATCACTTGTGATATTTGTCACATGAGCTTCTTGGTTTAGCTTTGTTTGATAGTCGTGTCGGTATATCAACCAAAAGACGGATGGTGAATGCTATGCAGACTGAAGTTCATGCTAATAAACAAGATCAAAATTACTCTAAGCGAATCAGCATTGCTCTTCATTCATTCAAGAATAAAAACTTGGAAGATTTTGTCACAACCAAGTCATTGATATTGTTTCAATTGTTAGAACTTCCAGTTGGAAATCTTGCAGTTGATCCAGACTTGTGGGAATTGAGAGAGGACTACAAACAGGCTAAAGAGATAATAAAATCTTTACAAATAGTAAATGACCATGCTGAATGTGCAGTTGTACTTATTCAGGAATACAGTGGATTGATAACTCATGATGAAATGCATCTACAATTCTTGCTACAAGTTGTTGAAGATCATCGCAACATGTACCCTGACAGCAGGAAAATTACCCTGTCTCAGCCTTTGCAAAGGCAATAAAATTTTATTTTAAAATAAAAAGCTGATAATCTTTACAATAAATTGCATTAATTGTTAAAAATTAATGCATTACATACACTGTAAATACATATGTTAAAGTGTAGCTAATAATCTTAATTTTTTCTTATTTTTTATAAACTTTGAGTCAGTTGAGCTACTTTTAAATATTAAAATTTATTGCTCAAACTTTTTACATAGTGTTTTTATATCAAAAGAAACAAAGTTAGAAAAGGTGAGACTTGAAAAAAAATATCTATTAAAAATCATGGCTTTTAAGCTCTACCCTAGTGCCACGTAAGAGAATTATATATAAAAATTTTTTATGCAAAAATGTTAGGTAAACTCTTAAAATTTATAAAAATTAAGAAATGTTTAATTTATGAATGTATATTATCTGGTGACATTGCATGTCTTCAAAATTTATCACTCAGTAGTTACCTTGACTATTCAGAGTTTTGATGGATATTAAGAGTGTGAGAATTGGAGTTAGTGAGAATGTGTTTTTGTCTGTGATATATTTGAACATGTAGTAAGAAATTTTTATATTATCTCTATTTTTACATATACACTCTGATATAATTGAGGTACTTTGTTTAAATTATAATGCCTTCCCATTCTTCATTTACACTTATTTGTAATGGATCATAATGTACAGTTGAACCCTATTTGATCATTGCTTTTATTTATTCTGAAGGAACTGTACAAAGAGAATACTAATAAGGGGTATCTCAGACTAGATTAAAGCCAAAATATGTAAAGCTTGAATATTAAATTAAGATTTACTTGAAGTGTGAAATTGCAAGACAAATTGCTTCGTCTTTATAAAAACAACTGGAAAATAAACAATCATGAAATTTATTTGCTTTTCTCAATTAATCTGATTTATCTCTTAACTGGTCTTGTGTTCAAAAGTTCTAGGTCATAAATCATGTTTTGGAATAAATGAATTGTTAAAGTTATAAAATAAACTCAGGTAAAATGATTCATTGAATCACATGACTGTTCATTAGATCAGGGTTTTTATACTCTCCTTCATTGTGATTTGGAAAAAATGCATTAATTAAAAAAAAAAAACCTATTAATGGGAATTGGGATGTGTAACATCATCTTGAGAACAGTGGCAATATTGAGATCAGTATAAATATTGTAAATATTAAATTGTTATCTCTTCCTATAACCAAGAAATATTCAGTAAATAAATGTACAGGCACCTTTGAAGTTGTAGCCCTCTCTAGTAGATGATATGAACCACACATACGCCAAAATGATGTAACACCTAAGTTCTAGGGCTTGATTTTTTCTAATGTCAATATACTGGTCAATGATGGTTCCATTCTATTTACTTTTATATTTTTATAGATACACCAGACTCAAAACCAAATTTATCTGTTCCTGTAAATGAGAAAGAAGAATATTGTATAGTACTAAAGGGTCGATTAAGCAAACATACACTTCTGTACAGTGCTGAGGTTGATGGTAAAGATCCTGCTTGTTTGAATCAATCAGAAAATGACCCACAATCTACAGCAAGTTATGTAGAATTGAAGACATCTAGGATTATTACTTCAGATCGACAAGATCGCAACTTTTGCCGGTATTTATAACATATTTTTTCTGATAAATCTATTTTTCAACAAAATAATTAAGTATTACTAAAAGTAAAATAAAATGTTGCTTAGGTATTTTATTAAACATATGCTTTTTGTGCCATTTTTTATGAAATTCATGCATTTGCGTTTAGATTTTAAATGAATGTTACTCGATTAAATTATTCATTTTTCTAACTTCCTTAATCTTTCTTCATTATTTTTGGTTAAGAAAATCACACAGACTTTTACCGTGAAAATGACTATCTTTTATTCCTTATTCATCAAAACCTTTTTCGAACAAACTATCTTCGCTTCAAGTAAGCTTATCCCCAAATGTTGGGTATATCTGTCATTTTTTTCTATAAAAACTAATATTGGACTTATCTGTGGTCACATTGCGTTATCCCATACATGTTTTTTTTTTATAGAAAGAAATGCCTATAGAGATAAGAGTTTGTTTGAAGGGAAGATTGTTTAAGTTTCAAAGCGGTTTTTTTATTATTAAAGAATAATGAAAAATACAGCCGTTTTCATGTAAAAAATCTTTGATTGCCCCATACCTGACAGTTGAATGCCTCATAGTTATATATTGAAAAAATTGTATGCTGTATTACATTATTGACAGACTTTATACAGTATAATTGAGGAACATTCTCTAAAAACCCTCGGATAAGTGGAACTGTTTCTTATTTTGATCTGAAGATTTCATTCATACTTTTCATTATAATGAGATTTTAAATTACTTACTAAGCAATGTATTTAAAAATAAATGTAACACTCTTTTGGAATAGTGTATTTTAATAAAAAGGCAGAAAAACTACTAAAAGTTATTCACAGGGCTGAATAATTCAAAGCTTTATATATATATATATATATATATCTAAATATGCCAGTTTCCAAAATAATTCATGAATACTGTGACGAACGAATCCAAACTTTTTGGAGAATAAGAATTACAATTATTTTTGCACGGACTACATATATGGGTTTGATAATAATGAAAGCGTGAACAGCAAAACCAAATGCTTAATTTCATAATAATCGAATTGCCAGAGATGTTTCAACAAAACGGAGTATGAAACTGAACTGTTTTTAGTTTGATTCCCAGGAGCAAGCATCCAGAATGCTTGGGAGACAGGAAGCTTACGAGACACTAGCCCTTTATCCTAGACACTCAGATGTTATAATGCTCTTTAAAAGTTTAGGGAAAAAATTAAGTATAATTAGCTAAATATTATAAATAGTTTTCATTAAAATTGTTATTAAGTACCTTATTCAACTAAAACTACTGTATCTCTTTGATGTTACAATTGCAGACATTAACCACAAAATTAAGAACTGGTAGCTTTAATTACAGATGATTGAACTGTTTATTCTTGCATCTTTCTAGTGGCAAAACTTCTAATTTATATGAATCTTTCAAAGCAAAGTTTTAAATTTCACACAGAATTAGATCAAATTAATGAAAAACGTTCTTTTTCATGTCCTTCAAAGTATTTTTGATTTGTAATCTGATGTAGCGATTGTATTTTTAACATAAGTTGCATTTTCCTTTGTCTTTTATTTCAAGGTACAAACTTATAAAATGGTGGCTACAGTCTTTCCTGGTTGGAATACCCAAAATCATTTGTGGATTTCGTAATGATAGCGGAATTGTGCAAAATCTGGGTATCTTTCATGTTCCGGAAATTCCCAAAATGGCTCAAGTAGGTGCTTTAAAAATTACAATCAACATTTAACATAATTAGTATTTAAATTTTGAAGATTTATTCTTACAAGTGTGTGTTTCAGCACAAAAACTGTACATTTTTATAGAGCAATATTTACTTTTATTAATTATGTGTGAAAACACTGAAGGAGAAATTTTATCTTACTGAGAATCAATGCTTTACATTGACTCATGAAAATTGTTATGCTTTATAGGTATTTATTAACCTTTACCCTGTGGCGCATAGATTTTTTCAATCGTCTCACAGAACGTCTCTTTGGTCCGACTCTCCGAGCCCCCTTACCTAATTACCAAACTTGAGCAATTGGGTCATGAGTGGCATTTACGAATGACAATTTCCTCTCATAGTATTGTGTGGCGTATCGTTTGGCGTGAGAAGAGATATCACTGGAGCGACTTTCTGCTTTTCCCAAAGCATTCACACCTCATGGTCGGCAGGGTAAGGGGGCACCGATAAAAGGAGGGACCCTCTAGAAGGTCAGTTGCTGACAGCTCGTAAATGGTGATGGATGCCAGGGGTCACTTCAAAGGGGGATAACATCCACAGTACACAGATATATACCATGCTGCTGGTGTAAGCGAAGTTTAAGTGGTAACAATTGTTTACCTGCCGCAGCATAAAGGTTAAACAAACTTTTCAACATGTTTTCACAAAACTTCAAATACAATGAAACCTTAACAGGGTTCCCCTGTCCCTTGAAACGTCCTTGAATTTTTTTTCCTAACTAGGGGCCCTTAAAAGTCCTTGAAAAGTACAGAACTTGGTGAAAAGTCCTTGAAAGTACTTGATTTTTTAAAAACTAGTACATAGTTGTGTCATTTCGTCTTGCATTTGGAACTTTCCAGACAAGTTTTCCTCCATAGCAGGTGCACCATTTGAGCATCATTCTGAATGAAACTAGTGTTTTGCGCTTTGACATTATGTAACATACCAATAATACTACGTCTAGATTGTCCATTTTCCACAGTATTCTGTCCGTCTAAGTTGACACCTCTGTTCTCCGTGAAGACGGCCGCATTGTTATGCCTGCCACATCATGACGTATCACGGCTGCTAGATAACGGCACCGTTTTCTTAGGAAACCATAGCTTTTGCAGTCAGGACGTCATTGGAAACCTGGCACGCATACAAAGAAATAAAGCCAAATTCCTATTGCAAAAATATAAAAGTTGCAATTGAAAAATTAAATTTTTAAGAAAATCACATTTAAAATATCTTTCTGTAGTGAAATTTTCTGCAGATTTCAAATCCTTTGAAATTTTTACTCTATAACGATCGCAAAGATAGAAACTTAGACTAGAGAATAAAAAAGCCCTAACACCAGTCAAAACTTTTGATTTGTTTTGTTTCTCAAACAAAATAAACCATGGCAGTCGTCTGCTGTGGCAGTGAACGACAGCAAAATGGAGATTGTGTTGTGTAGATCGAACTGTGTGTAAGCTCCCATACTCTTCTTCGTGCCACCAAAAGAACTTATCGTACGATATTTTATCACATGACCGAAATCGATATGTTTGCAAGTAGCCTGATTCTTTCAACCAATATATGGGGTTATGTAGTCATTGTGTATGTTGTTGAAGATTATAAAGGTGCAAAAACACAATTCTTAACAAAGCAAGCTCCACAAGCCAAAGAACACAGGAAAATAATTTAGACTAAATACATTCAAAACATCTACTTACCAATTGAATCTGGATATTATGAGCTTCCAATTTTTTTAAAGTTTAGAAACAGACCAAACACACAGTCCATCCAAATTCCATCTAGTTTTTACCCTCTGAAATTGTAAACAGGAAAGTGTAAATGACATCAGATTCCTTTATGAAGGGATGTCAGTTGAGAGGGATCACTGTACAGCAGCACCACTCTCAACATGTAGTGTGCAACAGGTGAAAAGGTGACAGGTAACCAATAAGGTAAAGGTACACTACTCGGCAATCTTATGATGCTCAGAGCGGGTGAAGTTATCACTCCCGATAAATTGTCTTTCCTTCTACTATATCTAACTTTCATAGGCTGATGATGTAATTAAACCTTCATTTATTCATTACTCCAGATAACTTTTCACTGATGTAATGGACATATTTCAACATTTTTATAATTTCTAGCCCAATTTTATTCCATTTTGATATCAGGGTCATAAAGGAGGGTGTTTGCATAGCCATAAACACACATAAAGACCTTTACACAACTCAGGTGCATATTTAGAAAACAGGGTGTTTTCAAGTTTTCTCTTTCCTTATCAAATTATCAAGTACTATGACACTTTTGGACGTATTTTTTGTCAATTTTAAGATATTCTTTTTTTATTGTGATTACTGTTATTTTACTGTTTTAAGCCAGTTTTTGTTTATTTTCTATGAACTATTTTCTCTGCTGTAAACTTCATGGACCTGAGGTGCTCTACTGACTTTTTCTTTCCCCCTGGGATTGTACTCCCTAGATACCCAATTGATCTTTTTCTGCTTCATCCAAATCCATGATTTCCCTTTCATGACATTTTTTGCCCTACGTTTGTCTGTCTTGCACATCTTGGCCAAATATGACTTGTTCCCTAAAACACCAAACCAACTAACCCTGCTGTAAACTAGTTCTAGTGTATCACACTTATTAAACTAGTTTCAGAAAATTTTATGATTGTTTTTATCAAAAGAATATTTTTAAGTTGGCTTGAGCTCCATGCACACAATTATTGAATACATCTGGTATAATTTGTATATATTTTATAATTTTTGTGACATATTACTACTTCTATCAATTGATTATACTGGTTTCAAGTGTGGCAAATTTAAGATTTCCATTATAAAGTACTTTAGTTGCATACATTAACAACTTTCTGCTGTTACTCCATTTCTCTGCTTGTTGATTCCTTACTCCTCATCTTTTTCACTTTGTAGTAAAAATTTTGTTTAATCTCTTTCATTTTCAGCAATTGATTTTTAGATTATGTCATGCTCTTAAAATGTAAATTTCATTAAAAACTTTAATCCTTAGAAATTTCATGCTTTTGAATCTTGAAATCAAGATTACAACCAATCTCTGTATGAGTTAATATATAATGTTAGTTAATGTTAATAATAATATATAATGTAAGAGTTAAAATACAGTTTCAAGCAAACTGTTTCTATGGTTGGCAACTTCACTTGAGGAAAACAATTTTATAATGTATTTTGTTAATGTTCAAATGAAAAACTGATAAAAATTCAACATGTTTGTATTAGTTGTAGTGTGTATTAAAATGCCACCTTAAATATCTTTTTCATTAATTAATAATTGTTTCTGACATTTTAGAATCAGTGGTCTCCAGCGTCTTGTTTGAATTTCTGTTCAGAATTTTTGGATTACATCAAAGCATGTGTGGTGAAAGACAATCCATCGTGAGTTCTTTTTATGAAGAATTTTATTTTCTATTTGATTGCATTAATTGTTTTTAAAGAACTAGGGGGCTCCGCCCCCTGCTCGCTTACGCTTCCCAACCCCCGAAGGCTGAAAGTCAAGTTGATAACTTGTGAGTAATGACTGCATGTGGTGCTACAGGCGTTGCAATTTTGCATTCCATTGTCTGTAGTTGCCGTAAAACAGGTATTGCCAATTCTCTCAGTTTTGCTTTAGAGGTGCATATGGTATTTACTGTCTGTCTTGGAACTCTAGCAATATTAAAATAGTTTTAAAATTTTATTTATTACTCACTGTTGCTATGTCACTCTGTCATTACCAAACTAAGCACACAACACAATATTCATAACTCACAGAAATCAACGATCGCTAAAATTAGAATTTTTAAAACAATGTTTCATTACAACGCAATTTATTGGTATAAACATAAAATGATTATGAGGCATTAACTGAAGTCAGCTTACAAATAAATTATGTTTGCTTGTGGCAACCAGATAAAACGGATTTGCTTCGATCTATCAGTCTTTCGTCAAGAACTTTTAGAAGATTTGAAGACATCAGGACCCATATCAAGAGTCGATTAAAAGACAAGGCAAAAAAATTTCAAGTGGTTTTTGTTGGCTCTTGATGAGTTGACAGACATTACTGATACTGCCCAATTGATGCTGTTTATTCGAGGGGTCAATACTGAGTTTGAGGTGACTGAAGAATTGGCTTCTGTGAATAGTCTGCATGGAACAACTACAGGAAATATTTCTTAAGGAAGTCAAGAAAACGCTAACACAGTACAATTTGCTATGGAATCAGTTAAAATGTGTCAGAACTGATGGTAAAAATATGCGTGGAACAGGAAAAGGATTAGTTGCACAAATTTTCAAGGCTTGTGAAGAAACTAATTGTTCTAATTGTTAATTCATTATATTAAAAAGGAGGCACTTGAACCAGTTGTGTCTACGTTTAACTTTATTCGCTCTAATGGACTTAACCATCATCAGTTCATGATGTTCATGAGATCAAAGCCGAATATCCTGACTTGCCCTACCAGCAGCATCAGTTCGATGACTCAGCAATGGTAAAGGTTTATTGAGATATTCTGAACTCAGAGAAATAATAGAAATTTCCTAGATGAGAAAAACTCTTTTTCTCCCCCTACGGCAGTGGCAATATCAGCCATGAGCAATCTGACAGCCCAATAAAATTTAGCCTTAGTATAAAAGTAGTTGAGAGTAAAATTCATAAAACAAAATGTATTGCAGTTCGTCAGATGTGGAAAGTTCATAACTTCGCCCGAAGGGCACAGAGCACAGTCAGGAATATTAACCACACCAATACTCCAAATAGATGTCCACAAAGAAAGTCATGATCTGCTGCATGTCTAAAATTTGCTGTGAAGACAGAACAAGGTAAGTCCATTGGTATGGGCGACAATGGCAGGATATTCCACGTCTTATCAATCGAGTCTTGTTCATAGTTATGTCTGAGAGATCTTTCTATTGTCTTCTTCATCTCAGAACTAAATTAGCGAAAGGATAAGGGGAAAGGTGGCTGTTGTTATTTGCAGCCATGAAGTTTGAGAAAATGTGGGCAGTTTTGAGAAAAACTGCCACAACCACTATTATTGAGCTATGAATGGCTATGAAAATTAGAATTTGCTAGACATCGTGGGATATCTTAACGAATTTAACTTAAAATTACAGGGAAAAACAGTGCTCAGATGTGAAATGTATTCCACTGTAGTGACTGTAGTGTTTGCATTGTTTGAAACACAAATCACATTAAGGTACCAGTAGACATTAAAAATCGCGAAATTCGGTGAAATTGTGCATTTTTGTTTTTTTATTCTAAAATATTCTCCAACTCATTAGTTTCAAAATGATACCATGTTCGTTACGAAATTCAAGATACTTTTTAAATTAAGTCCATTTTAGTAAAGGTACACAGTGAAAATTTTTGGTTTCGTTTTCCGTTCGTGTTAGGCCTATCAAAAATATTGACGTGGTATGAATCAAATATTAGCTATAATTCCAACACTTAATTATTTTAGAATAATTTTGACGATTTCACATGTTGCTGAATGGCAATAATGTGTAACTGCAGCTTTAATTGATGCGTTTGTGTTTATTTTGAATTTAAAAATCGTTTGCTCGTTTTACGTTCAATTTGCTTGCTTTATCATTTGAGAGTTGAAAAATTTATATCACAAACTTTAAACTTAATTTCTGAAGAATTAGATTTTGCCAGTGTAAGACATTATTCCACCGGTGATAACTTCAGTTCGAATTAACCGATTTAAATAATTTTTAATGCAATTAAAAGTGCATAATGCAGAGCAGAGACTGTACTATAATAAAATATGCTAGTGAAATAATTGATTTTTAATTTAATTTTGAATTTTATTGTTTTTGTAAAAAGTGTTGATTTTTAAATACTTCCAAACAAAAATTTCTTATTAAAAAGCTATTTGTTTTAGATGTACAATTATAGTAGTGTCCCTGCACCATATCAGTTGCTTTTATTTGCAATTAAAATTGAAATTATAAATAAATTATAAAATGAGGTATGACCAGTACCATAAAACCCTAATTAGCGTATTAAATTTTAATTAATTAATTTAATATGACCAATTTCAAAATTTTTTTTGTGCAGATATGTTAGTTTTCTAACACACTTATGAAGTATAAATATTTTTGTTAGTCTGGCTCCAAAATTAAAAAAAAACAAAAACGTTCCAACGTATACTGGTCCCTTAAACAAGTTTGATTATTTTCCATGCTGTAAAAAATTTCAAATATTAGCAAAATCTGCATTCCTAAAAAAATTCATGGTGGATATATTTTTTGAACTCAACCTAGATTTACAACAGCATATTTTGGCTCTTCATGCAAGTGCAAAAGACATTTCCATATTTTGAATTCCGTTTGACTGTACAATTGAGGAGCTTCCATCATACCTTCAATTGGAAGTGATTGATCTGCAAAATGATGTACTATAAATGATGTTTTAAGAAATGGATCTAACCCAATTCTATAAATATCTTTTGGAAGATAAATACGGTCAATTAAAATTATATGCACAGGGATTAATATCTGTATTTAGGTACACTTACCAATGTGAAGACATTTTCGAAAATGAAGTATGTTAAGTCGCAATACAGATCATTATTAACAGATGACCATTTGCAAGCTACTTTAATGATAGGAAGAACTAGCTTCAAACTCCAGTATGATGAAATGTCTAAAAAAAAACAATTGCATTCATCACATTAATACATAATTTAACCAGTTCTATAGTACATTTTTTAATAAATCGAAGTATTTTGTCGTTTTTGTTTGTAGTGTCAGCAAAATGCGTATAAATATTATGTAAAAATATCACTTTCTAATAAAAAAAAATTTTGAACCTGTTTTTCTACGAGTAGAATTATTCATGTAGATATCTTCGAGTTCGCTACCTGGCCCGCTGAGCCTAAAATGTTTACGATATGGCCATTCCCAAAAAAAGTTTGATATAGATCATGAAAGGCCCATACCACTTCTATTTTATAAGCCCAAAATAAGTTAAATAAAAATCTGAAACTTGCCAAATTAGGCATCAAAAATATAAATATAGGACCCTAATGAATTGTGAGACCTTGGCTAAGCAACCCTATTAGTTCCTTCTAAGACATGCTTTGATTTGACAATCACAGATAAAAAAATACTATTTCTGAGTTATTGTATCCTGTATGTATTGTATCCTGCATATATTGTATCCTGTATATATTGTATCCTATTACTGTATATAAGAAAAAACAGTTTCTATATTATGAAGGGGATCACTGGCACAGTGGGTTTGCTCACTGTTCTAGCAACCTGAAAGGTGTAGTTGGCTCAGGTTTTGTTCATGTAACTTGGTGTAGTTCTCTTTCTGTGCCAAAAAACCCTTTTAATGAGTGTCATAGTTACTCAATGTTTGTTTTGTGTTTAGTGAAGCCTGGCCAAGCGTGATCTATGTTTCATAAAACCCGACCAATTATTCGCATTATGAAGAGGGTGAGATGCAGGTTCTCAATTCCTCCTTAATTGTTTTTTTTCTTTTCTATGTTAGTAAAATTCTTTCTTGTGTGTACATTGGCCGCCATGGCCCACTGTGCTGGCAGTTGTAGGCAGTGCAGGTTCAATTCCTCCCTGGGTGTATTTCTCTCTTCTGTGTCCGTAAAAATTTCTTTGTGTGTGTATGCTCAAAACTAAATTCTGTCCTGTCTTGTGTTTGACACAGCATGGCTGAATATGACCCTTGTGCCATAAAACACAATTTACTAACCCCAACCTCTAGTGTGTACTCTCAAGTGGACTTGTGCCATAAAACCTTAGCCGACCGACCGGTATAGTGGTTAAGGTGTTAGCCTCTAGATCGGAAGGTTCCTGGTTAGAATCCGGGTCCGGGCATGGATGTTTGTAAGCTTATGGTGTAGAGGCAGCTGGTGCACCTTAAATCTGTTGTGGTCGAAAGTCCTCACGTTGGGTTGGTGTGGAAGTTTGGAGAGTGGTGTGCCAGCTCAGGTTTTGCTTCGTCATCTGACCGTGGTTCAAAATTACGAGGTGTTGTCCTCAGATCTTTCCCTTAAGGGATTGATCCCGGACCGTCGTCAATAGCCCGCTGTGTTGCTCTAGTACGACGTTAACTAAAATAACCATTTACCATAAAACCTTAATTAACAACCTACCTCTTGGGGGCACATCTTTAGGTGTGTATGGACATCACAACCATCAGGTATTGTGATCTGTCCTCCATTCTGTTTTAACCTCACCTACCCTTTTGGTTTTAATCATCACTCATTGTTTGTCTTGTGTTTGGTGCAGCTTGGCCAAATATGGCCCTTTGACCATAAAACTCATCCAAACATTAAGAAGAGCAGTTTAAAGATGCGACAAAGTTATGGCATTTTAATATTTCATTTGCATTTTAGGACAAAATCATGTTGCAGGAAATGAGCAATATATGAAACAATTTTAATTTTCTCATTTTTAAAGTAATTGTGTCATGTTCCTCATTCCTTTTCTTTGTTTGACTATATTATACAATATCACACACACATGTTTTTGTTACAGAGTTGTATACAAATTTTATTGGAAACCTGGGTGTCCTATAACATGTGAAGAAGAGAAATCTCCTGGCGAATACAGAGTACTGCCTGACTGGTTTATACAAACTATGAAAGCTTGAAGCTAATATATACTTGCACTATGGCAGTATTTTAAAAATCAATTTTATCACTTATTTTTAAATCATTCATAGCTTCATTAAAAAAATAAGGTAAAATGAAAATGTATTCTGAGTTTTGAATTTTTTTGTTATTTTGTGGCAATGAATTGCACACAAATGGTTATTAATTTTAAAATAATTTTTCTTTGTAGACTTATAAATCACAATCTATGAATTGATGGTATGTAAATGAATTGTAATCTATTAATATATAATTGAAATTGTATAAGTTATAGAAGTTGACCATGTAATTTTTTTTAGTGAAATATTTCATGTTTGAAATTGCAGTTCCTTAAACCTAGTTCATTGCCATGGAGTACAGATCAAGTTGGAAACTGTACTTAAAATTTTCCATGACATATGTTCAAAAATAAAATAATTTGTGTCTTAGTTGTGATAGGAAAGGAAATTTTACTATATAAAAAAAAAATTGAAATCTATATAAGTAGCATTATGTATCAGTTTACATAATCAAAGGTCCATGCTTGTATATACTTTATTTTTTATTCATACGATTGTCAACATTCTACATTGATGTTGTAATTAAAGTATCAAGAGCTTGAGTTTTGCAAAATAAACTATTTTTTTCTGAAAACTTGAAATTCATGTTTTATTTGCTGTGGACAAAATTTCATTTCTGTGGTTATTTGTGATTTTCTTTTCTTTTGCATGCAATCGAATTCTTGGAATAACTTCAGTCAGATTCGTTGTAATTTTTTATTATTTGTTGTGACTAAGGATATTCTTTTATGTCACGATTTTAAGACACAAAAGAAAATAATAATTTTCCATGGTTATGCAATTGGATAATGGACTAATGATATCATGTGGTCTTGCTATCATTCAGAGATTATTGGTAAAAAGTATATTTTCTTTAAATAATAACCGAGACTTAAAAGCATTTTTTGAAGAATAGAAAAGTGACTTGCAGCCTTCTAGAAACAAGTTCTTCAATTATTCAAACCATATTTTATGCAAGAAACAATCTTAAAAATCCAATTTCTGATGTAGCACTTCATACTCTCTGAAATGGTATTCATGAAGGTGATGTTGGGTTAAGGATGTTTTCTGAGTTTTTTCATCTTTAGATCACTTTAAATAGTTGATATTACACTGATTGTTTTAAAAATCAAAAATTCTTTTCTTAATAAATTAAGTTTTGATTTTATTTGAAATATGTCTTAGAGAGAGAGAGAGAGAGAGAGAGAGAGAAATTATCTATTCAGCTTCCATTTTTAATGAGTATAATTTCTTAATTCAATCTTTATATTCTAGTATTTCAAAATGTATTTACATTTTGAAATTTATTATGGTAATTACTTTTTAAAACCAAAAGCTGAGGCAGACACCCATTGCTAAAAACTCCCAGGCAACTAAAACTGCTACTGAAATAGTTTAAGATGAGACTTGGTTACTATTAAAGACTTTATGCTACTATTTCACAAGTGCTTTGATTGTGGCAGCTCTGTGTTCATATCACTTTGTTTCAATTTATCAGCTTTATGGAAGGATTTAATAAAAGGTTTTCTTTGAATTTTCTGACTCTCCTCTCTCTCCAATGGACCCATTCGCGCTGACTACCTGCATCATTCCTGCCACACCCCGTGACTGATTTCCGTTACTATGACATGTAATGAAAACAAATAAGGAAACTTGATCCATGTTTGAAATGAAAATAAACTAGATGAAAAGCTATTTAAAATCTTATCATGATGTTACGCTTCACCCCCGCAACCGCTGAACTTTGTTAGCCAAATTTAAGAAAGACGCGAACAGCGTAGTTTTTTTTATCTTATCTACACCAAGGTCTTAACAAGGGCATCGCCCTAATACTAATATTTGCTATTAGGGTATTTTATGTTTTCTTGACGCATAAGATGCAAGAGCTTTCGCCGTGCACTTTTCGCTCTTTCGGAAAGAAAGATTTCCCTTACCCAAACACATCAATGTTAACAGCTTCAGTTTGAGTCAGACGTCGTACTTGCATGCTTCCATATCAATAGTTCCATTAAGGATCCGGAACGAATATTCGAATTTGTGCTTATCAGCGATAAGCCATTTTTCACTTTTAACCAGCTTCAATCTGCCTACCAATGATAAAACATCTTTAAATGTTAAGAGCTTCATTTTTGCCTTAAACGTCATACTTGCGTCCTTCCATATCAATAGTTCCTTTGAGAACATGGTACGAAGATTCGAATCTGCCTACCAGTGACAAGGCATCCTTCAATGTTAACAGCTTCAATATTTGCCTACGCGACAATGCATTCTTCAATATTTACAGTTTCACTTTGCCTCAGACGTCTTACTTGCATTCTTCCATATTAATAATTCCATTGAGAACATGGAACGAAGATTCGAATCTGTGCCCACCAGTGACAATGTAAATGAAGACCAATCAGTCGAAGAAACCAAGATGGAACACCATTGTGGAATTGGTAAATTCAAACCACGATGGCTTCAAAGATTCGCCGATCCCAAATGGTATGTGGTGATTTTCTGCATTGTTGGTGTTCTGGAAGGTGCATACGCCACCTACCTAATCGGAGCTCTTACCACTTTGGAAAAACGCTTCGCTTTTGACAGTAAAGTGACAGGTACCATATTCATTGCAGAGAGCCTCAGTGCCACTTTGACAAGCCTGGTAGTAGGTTATTATGGGAGCAAATGGCACAAACCCAGAACCATCGCCTTTGGAATGATTATGGTATCGGTGTCCTGTTTCATGTGCACCATTCCGTATTTCATGCACGGTCCAGCCTTGCATTTACTGGCTCGAGAATCACACATCGCTGGTAATAAGAAAGAAGAGTTCTGTTCCACGGAAAGCGAGGAATGTGAAGGTGGATCTGCCGGCCATGTTTCGACGCTGCCGGTCATAATCATATTGTTTTCAGCGAATTTTTTGTGGGGTTTCGGATACACCGCATATTACACGATCGGAGGACCCTATTTGGATGACAATGTTAAGAAGAAAAATTCTCCTGCGTATTTCAGTAGGTATAGATCTACTTTACTATTCATTTTTCAATGTTCTAATGTTATTTCAAATAGTTGGCTGTGGCTCTATGTTCGGGACTTATTGGGGGCCCCAACAAAATAACTTAAAATAGGATGAATCGAAATTCCTTAAACTTTAAAGTGGTAGGACACACTAAAATAAAATTTTTGTCACAGAACGTGTCCGCATTTATTGCGCGTTGGTGCTAGAGGGCGCTGCTTGGCACACATTTACACAAAATGTTCTTTGAAAAAATTGTCATTCGAGAATCGGATTTCACACGTGTTGGAACATTACACGAATTCCCTAATGGTTGACAAATGGAAAAGGAATAGCTGCTCAAAGATTGTACATCACTAGGGGGCTCTGCTCCCTGCTCACCTACTCTCGCCAACCCCCGGTTATTGCTACGCGATCCCATTTGGTTTACTTGGCAAACCAGCGGTGTGTTTTCGGAATTTTGTTCCTAGATGAATACCCCCCCCCATAGTATCTGTATATTCGAAAAACTCATTTCTATGGTTTTATGGGAAAATAAACTTGCTAGTGACAAGGGCTAGGTCTGCCTAGAGTTTGTTGCCCTGTATCCCGATACAGTTCTCATACCATCTGATACGTGAGGTTCAGACAGACTACGTATTTAGCTACCCATATTATCTGTATATTTGTAACATTTACAGTTCTCATGTTTAGGGCAGGGGCTCAACTACAAAATAATTCGACGGGATCGAGTGGTTAGGACCCCTAGGACTTGCTGCAACTTGCTCCTTTTCAGTCAATTGTTTCTAAAATTCAGGCTGCCGTCAATAAAAATAAATTAAGTAATGAAACGTGACAGTTGCTTTTCAATTGCTTGTTCAACGCTGTAGTATTCACAAAAGGGAATTTAAAACAATTTCTGAGTAGAGAAAGGTGTAACTTCAAACGGGCTGCTTTAAATGACATGGATTCTTTCTTTACATGTCATAAATCTCTCTCTCATGCTTTGTAATTTGAAATGTAATTACTATTATTCCCTGGCACCCCGGAAGTGGCACCTCATTGTTCCATAGCCCCCTGTTAAAAACATTGAAAATTAGCAAATTCGATTTTTGCTCCCAAACTCACTGAAAAACTGAGTTTAATCCTCCCAGAATTTCGACGAAATATCTCGCCCATCAAGTTATGATCTATTTGAGTACTGACGATATATCTCGTCATCAAGATATTTCCCAATTATTTTATGACGCCGAGATCAAGATCTGTTCATTTTTGCCAATGATCGCAATCCTGATTTCACTTTACGGTCCATGACGTCACAGCGAGGGCTTCGCCCCCTGCTCGCTTACGCTCGCCGACCCTCGGGGATTGCTACGCAATCCCGTTTGGTTTGCTTCGCAAACCAATACCTCTTACGCAAGTGATTTCAATCTTTTTTACTTTAACACTTAATGCACCCTAAACTAATAGCCGCATGAGTAAAAATCTTCTGCATCTTGTTCCCTGTACAATTTTAAGTAAACCCTGTTAATCTCCAAACTTTACGATGTGTACTTTGTACTTTCTCGGTAAACCGTCTGAGAACAGAGGGAACAAAGCGAGCCTTTTTCCTCGCCAAATAAAAAGAAATCGTTTTTATGGCAATTGTTGCTACAATAAATTTGATATCTGGCAAACCAGATAGTCATAAATACAACCCTGAAAAGCTCCGCGAATTTGCTCCGCGAAATAAAAAATACGAAATTTGTGTCACCAACTTTTGGTCACATCCAATTTAATTATTAACCGATTTCAAAAATAATAGTACCGTAAGAAAGAGCACATTCTGAGGTATACTGCGATATTTTAAAAATTAAAAACTAATAGTAATAAGATATAGATACGGCAGTTTTAAAAAAAAGTAACAAAAATGTCCCGATTTTTCCCGAATTTCAAAAAAATATTATCAAGAACCAAATTGAAATTAAAAAAAAAAAAAACTCGACGAGCTGCAAAAATTTACGTTAAGAGGTACTCTTTAAAAAAACTCACTGCTGAAGACTGAAAATTTGTTTGTGTTTTGCTCACTCGCGGAAGAAATTTCGCTTCCTCAATTTTGACACTTAATAAACCCTAAACTAATAGCCGCATCGGAAAAAAATCTTAATAATTGTCCAGGGAATACGATGAAGAACAAATCATGTTAGTTTCGTTTTTTTCCGATCAGTACTTTCTCGGGAAATCGTTTAAGAATCGAGCTAAACAGCACAGTTTTCAATCCTGCGGCGGCGGTAACTTTTTTTTAATATAGAGAGATAGGTAGACTAGCCCGGCGTAGCCCGTGGCCGGCGTTACCAACACCACGGGCAACGCCGTGATGTAAGGTATTAATCTGGTATATATAAAATTTTCCGCAGATTTCAGATCCGTTGAAGATAGACGGCTAGATTCCGTTGAAGATAGACGTTAAAGATAGACGCGAAGAAGAATTCGTTGAAGATAGACGTGAAGAAGAATTCGTTGAAGATAGACGTGAAGAAGAATTCATTGAAGATAGACGTGAAGATACTCCATAGCCCGTTGAAGATAGACATGAAAATAGAAATCCGTTGAAGATAGACGGCTGGAAGATGCGGCTAGATTCAATTTAAAAATGATTTATTAAAAAAAATCATATATTTAGGTATCAATCTAAACTGAAATTTTCCGCAGATTTCAAATCCTTTGAAATTTTTACTCCATATTTAACGGTCTAAGAGACAAAAAAAAGAAGTGTGACTATAGTTAAAAGATTTATCGTCTGGCTGGATAAACATTTCTCCGCGCAAAATCAAAGCGAATCTTTTTTTTTTTTCTCCGCGTGCAAAATGAAAGCGGAAATGCAAAAAATAATTTTCTGAGTGTTCACCGAAGCGATGAAAAACACGTGGCATGGTTCCAAGGTCACGTTGGTAGAAAAGTCAAGATTGGAGTTATTCTTCTTTCGTCCGGTCGGACAAAGAAGCAGGTAGAGAATAAAACTATTAAATTCATTTAAAAATCTTCCAGATTGAATTTTAAAATTCGCCGAGACTCAAAAATCGCAAAAAAGTCGGACTACCTGTGTGCTAAATCTCATTGCTGTAAGTGCCATATAATCGTCAGGATTTTGCGGCAAACAGACAGACAAACACTTCCTTTTATAATTGTAGAGAAAAGATGTCATTGACTTAATTTATAATTTTTGTTAGCATACACACATGAAAGTTTAATTCCAGGAAGAGCTACCTGAAACCAGAGAACGTGGAATTACCTTCTCAGAAGACCACCCGTCAAACTTAAAATTCAACCCTTATGAAAAAATTGAACCACCCTATATACTATTGCGGAAATAAAACAAATCACCCTTTTACCTCGGAGTAGTTAAAAAAAAAAATTAAATTTGAGTTAATTCAAAGATGGCGTCTGACATGAACTGACGTCTTCTATAAAATCAAATGCATAAAATTTGCATAAGGGGTCATCTTCATATTAAATTGAGCACCTACTTCATAATTTCCAATAGAAATCCCCTATTTTAACACAGAATTTCGAACCTATATTAAAATTTAACTTCAGATATCAAATTTCAGGTCATTATGTCTTATCGTTTCGAAGTAATGAGGGCAGAAGGATAGAAGCTTATAATGTTAAATCAGTTTCTTAGATCTTTAAGGATATCTGCCTAAATAATATTTCTATAGTGCTGATATTTTGTACCATTTTACTGTTAAACAACCCAAACAAAATCCACTTAAATTTTATTTAAAAAATAGCTTTTAATATGCAATATAATTATTAAATGAACTAAAATTATTAAAATTAATTATTAAAATAAAATAATTATATAAATTAAAAAATTACGCTTGGCACCTCATATTTAGATGGGAATCGATTTAGAAGGACTTCTAATCTGACCATGTAAAATTTTAGCTAGTTCCAAGGGTAAGTTTTTCCTTTATAATAAATTTTCTTCGTTATGGCGATTTTAGGGGGCAACCGGAAGTATAAAAAACTATTGACAAACCTCGAATAATAATTCTTGGATCGTTTGCACTTGCATAATAAATATAATAATGTAATTCTCGAATTGTTTTCACTTTCATAATAAATATAATAATTCTCAGATTGTTTGCAAGCGCTCACAAATACGTTTGAAATAGAGTTCAAATTTGAAATTCGGGTAGCTATAACTAGAATTAATCTCGATATGCGAATAGCGATTTCCGATGTGGAGATGATTCCTGAAATTGATCTCAACTTTAACATTGAATATCTTCGGATATGTGTGAAGACAGTAAAGTCATGAAATTTCATATTTGGATTAATTTAAAGATGCAGAATCTGTAGAGCATCAAAACATGGTGTTTCCAATAGGAATTTTGTCTGTGCAAAATTTGATATGAATTAGTTTCCTTATGCATTTTTTTCATTTAAATGTGCAGAGGACATTTCATTTAAATCTGAAGTAGAGGACGTTATTTCCTATTGAATGATATCTTTGAATTTGCTCTAGTATGAATAGTGCTCGAAATAAAGGGGGTGGCACGTTCCCCCCTTCCCCCCGCGGATGGACAAATCTCCGAGTGAGCGTTTAGATCTCAACATGATGAGAAGGGTTTTTCCATGTTGACAAAGACTGCACACTGGATATCTAAGGCATATTACCCTCGATTGTGCCAAGTTTTTCCCACAGTGTACCAAATGTAAACAAGAGCCTCCACATAACTTCCTTCATTGTACAGTTGTCAACAAATCTCTTTTTACACACGATGTCTTCTTACGTCTACATACAATGTCTTCTTACGTCTACATACAATGTCTCATTACATCAACATACAATGTCAATAGCCAAGAAATCTTCAACCACACTACAACAGATGAAAAACTAATTTTGAGCAACCTCCATGTCCGGGTATGGATACATGTGATAAAAACTCCAACCACTCAACCACGGAAGTTTAAGTTGCACTTGTGAAAAGAAAATCAAGTGATGAAGTTTGATTGACGCGATACTGGCTACGATCGGCTGGGAAATAATACAAACAACATCTGTGAATACATAATTTGGTAGAATAATTAATCAATTTAGGCGTGATTTAATGTTTTATTCATTCAAAAACACCCATTTTCCTACATTTGACAAGAAGCGAGGTGTTTCATATTACTTACCTTTATTGTATCCGAACAATACCATATCCGATTTGAATGTTGAATGAGCTATAAATTGTGAAAAGGAGTTTAATCTTATTTGCAAAAATATTCTTGAAGTTCATTACTGAACCAAAAAATATACGCTAAATTAATTCGCGTACTTCTTCTACTGGTTTAAATTCATAACAAAAACTCTAACTAGGCAAACTTACTAAAAACAAAACTAAACTGAAATTAGTTTAAATTTATAACAACATAGCCTTTTGCTAGGGACGATATGTAACTATTACATCTTGCGGACAGAGTGCATTGGAATTACAAAGAGTGTTGATGAAAAGAAAGAACGAAATTACAAATACAATTCATTTTAATAAATAGAACTTAAAAAATATTTAACCCAATTTTTTTAGCTACATATTTCGAACCAGAACTGTTACGTAATGCAAGTACATAACCATATACATTATTTAGTTCAATTAAAATTTTTATGTCTTAATTTTTTGTATCTGTTTACACACATTTCAAAATGCTTTTATCATTCCTCAATTAGAATTCGTCATCTGACCGTGGTTCAAAATTACGAGGTGTTGTCCTCGGATCTTTCCCTTAAGGGACTGATCCCGGACCGTCGTCAATAGCCCGTTGTGTTGCTCTAGTACGACGTTAACTAAAATTACCATTACCTATCAATTAGAATTCAGATATTTTATATAAATCGTGCGAATGTTGCCTTTTTTAATGGAATTCTACGGAAACCAAATTAATGCAAAAATTAAATTCATAGATAATATATGAGGCGTTCAGAACTAGAGTGGATCAATTCCACTTTCTGGTCAAACTATGATAAAATCATGCACCGAACTCCTTTAAGTTGAATCCTTTTAGTGCATTTTTGAATCAAGTTCCTAGTTGCTTTGGTTCTCCAGATATGGCAAAAGAAAAGTCCGGCGAATAGGAAAAGTACATACTAAAACAAACTTTAACTCGATGTATCTCAAAATGTTATAAAATGGACCTGATCCACTCTAGCTCTGAATGCCTCATATATCTCTTGTGAAAAATCCGAAGGATAGAGTAAAAAAAGATAATTTATAATCATTACAGTTTGAAGTATTTAACTTCACTGCGACTGCATATAATTCTGTTTAAAATAACATTCCATTATATTACATATCATAAATAATATGGAAATATGTTTATGACCCGAAAATGTCACTAAAAATGTAATTTAAATTCTTATTAATGAGAACAAACGAAAAGAAACATTTCCAATTTTGACAACAAATATGACAACCTACTAGTGAAACATGCCCAGAATTTAATCTATCTCCATTGCTATCAAGTACTTTAGATAGAAAGTGAGGGCATAGTTCAGATCAGTAAGAAATGTATTAGACGCGACAATCTGTGAAGCTTTATCTGTTACGTAAAGATGTTGAACTAGCATACATTCCCTTCATTTGTTTTGAACGAACAAAAAATCATTCGTGGATGCGACCACAAAGTCAACACCTTCTTTCGCTTATGAACACTGATCTTGAAAATGGAACGAAAATTCGAACCTGTGCCCACCAGTGATTGGGAGAACGAACCAATAGTTCCGGAAAAGAAGGAAATCGAATACCATTGTGGAATAGGCAAATTTAAACCGAAATGGCTACAGCGGTTCGCCGATCCAAAAGTTTACTTGGTGATATTCTGCATAGTGGGTGTCTTGGAAGGTGCCTACTTCACCTACTTCGTGGGAGTCCTGAGCACCTTGGAGAAACGCTTCGCTTTCGAAAGCAAAATATCGGGTGTGATTTTCATAGCTGACAATATGAGTGCCACATTGATAAGTTTGATCGTGGGCTATTACGGGGCTAAGTGGCACAAGCCCAGGGCCATTGCTTTTGGTATGGTGATGGTGTCTTTGTCCTGCATCATATGCACAATTCCTTATTTCATCTATGGACCAGCGCTGCATTTGCTGGCCCGCGAAAACCATGTCACGGGAGGCAAGAAAGAGGAGTTCTGTGAAGCCGAAAGCGGGGAAGAGGAATGCAAAAATGCGGCAAATACTTCGTCTCTACCTGCTATAATTATTTTGTTTTCTGCAAATTTTTTGTGGGGTTTCGGATACACTGCCTACTACACAATTGGAGCACCTTACTTGGACGACAATGTCAAGAAGAAAAATGCTCCAATGTATTTCAGTAGGTATTGAGTCTTACATTAAGTATTTAATTTTGTTTATAGTTTGGAATCTGGATATATTCTAACCCTCCTGGAGGTTAAATAATCTCGTCGTAAATTGTCCTTTTGCCCTGTTAAAGTGATACGAAAACTTTTATTTGGATCTTAATCGTAATCTTATCGTAATATTCCGGTCTTGTTTGGTCATTAGCAAAACTGACCAGATCTTGATGAACAAAATATCTCGTTTTGACAAACTTAACTAGATCTTGATTTCCGAGGTATCTCGTAGAAAAAACTCAAAGAGTCAAAAACTGTTCAACAATTTTTTTTTCAAACGTGATGTTTTGTTACAAAAATAGAGTGTGTACATTTATATTAAGAATGATTAGCCTCATAATTTCAATTTCATGTGTAGAGAAACATTCATATTTTTGTGTAACTTGAAGGAAATTAAAAAACATACGAGGGGACAACACCCCGTAATTTTGAACACCAAGGTCAAATGACGAGGTCAACATCTGAGTAGATTTTGATACAGGAAAGATATAGTGGGGGCTAGCTCTTAGGAGTAGGTTCTATATCCGAGTTAGGGATGCAACATCGACATTAAAACATCGATGTTGATAATGCATCGCCCAAAAACCATTGATGTTTTTAAGCATCAGTGTATTTAAACTTTATCTCACATTTCTTAAAACTGGTTTAGCAACCTCAAACATTAATGTTCGCCGGGGGAGGGGGAAGATTTAATTTGTCATTTGCCGTGTTTATTAATTTATAACTAAGACTTTTTTTAACTGTCAAAGCAAAGTAAAATAATTAATACGAACAATTAACAAATATTTTATTTTCAAATTGAATAATATAAAATAAAATAATATTTACAACAATTTGACATAGGTACTACTTGCTATAAACATAATTAGGTAGGTACATAACAATAATTATTTCTAGTTAATATTAATTATTTATACACTTATGTGGGAAAACTTAACAAACTCATTTTTTATTTATCGTAAATAAAAGATATTGGGCCTTTTTTTATTATATGCCTTAATATTTGTTATTTACAGAATGTAAAAAAAAAAGTTTGTTAACTTTCTACACCCTAAGCCGACTTCTTTTCTCACTAACTATCCTACGAGTTAGTGAAAAAACTCTTTCTGATGGGACAAATGTCGCCATCACTGACAAATACTTAGGTGCACGGTTATTTTTCGTAATTTTCACTATGATGCTTTTTTTCATTAAAAAATAAAACATTGACAACGTAAAAACATCAACAATGTTAAAACATCGATGTTAAACAAACATCAGCTCCAATAAATCGATTGTAAATACATCAATGTTTTTATGAAACATCGACATCGATGTCGCATTCCTACTTTTCAGACCCTTCACCTTTGGCCACTTTGGTCTAAAAGTATGTTCAATTTATTGATAACAAAAATCATGCTACTTGGTTATTTTTTAATTTTTATAATGGTACTTTTTTTATTAAAAATAAAACATCGACAACGTAAAAACATCGGCTCCAATACATCGATGGTAAAACATCGATGTTTTGAAAACTTCGACATCGATATCGCATCCCTAGTCCGAGTATCTCAAATCGTTTTTCACAAACTTACTCAGAATGAGTTGTTCTGATGTTGTAATGTATCTCTTCAACAATTTTGATATCTATCCTGACATGCTACCTTATTACTGTTGGGTATTTTATGGGACAAGGACCACTCAGTCAACATTAAGCCTCTGACATCGAAAAATGACTTCGATCTTCATGGCTTTGAGCTTATAGGTTAATTTGTCAAGCTATTTCAAACTTGAAAATTCCGCTGTTACCAGAGGCGGATTAAGCGGTACGGGGACTAAGCGGCCGCGTAGGGCCCCGGAATAAGAAGGGGCCCCGAGATCTTAAAATGTATTTTCATTAGGGTTCGAGGAAAGATGTAACAGGGTCTTTACAATGTGCTTCTTTAAGTGCAGTGAAAAGAGTTTCTAATACAAGATGATCAGCAAGAGTAAATGCTGAATAAGCTATAAAACTTGCTTTCACCCATAAAAAAGAGGCTTCAACTGGATATTGGATAAAAAATTATAAAAAATACATATAATTTACAAAAATGACACTGATGTTTGTACTTTTGAAGATGAATTTGACAATTTTTCAATATACGGGGACACCATAAAAACCACACCAGACATTTATCGAGCCTTCAAAGAAATGTTTTGCACATTTACGAATGTTGAAACGTTATTCAAATTTTTTTTTAACAATTCCCTTAACTGACGCGTCAGGAGAAAGATCGTTTTTTTTGTTTTGTTTAAAAGCGTGTAAAAAATTAATAAAAGAGTAATATGGGAAAAGAAAGATTAATTAATAGTATATACCTTTCTGTATATTGAGCAAAAAAATTTAAAACCGAATTTATAATGCCAAAATAACTGACGAATTTGCAAAAAATAAACCATGACAGAAATTTATGTAAAAAAATATGTTTGAAGCCCCCGAAAATTTTACCGCTTGGGGATCTTTGACTTGATCCGCCATTGGCTGTTACTAGTAGATCTATTGTTTTAGTTTTAGCTTTATTGTATATTGGAAAACCTGTGCATTCTTCTTTGCAACGAAATTTGCTGAAAATCTTAGATCTTTCTCCAATTGCTTTAAAAAAAATAATCGAAACTGATGTTTATTGATTTTCTTTCAGTTCTGATGTTAATGAAATGTAAAAATGGACCTGGGTGCGTTCTCTTGGCATGCGCAGTATAAAGTTTGATTCTGTCTAAAATTTTCATACATTTTATTTGCATTCTCATGTATTTTAATATGAGTGTCCATGCCAATTATCATTTGTTACTTCCCTGCCTTCATTAAACATTTCATGGGGCCGTGGTAGCTTAGTTGGTAAAATCCTGGATATTAGCAATTGGTGGGTTGCAAGTTCGTAACTTAATCCAACTAAATACCTTTGGGTATGTGAGGGCTGGTTCGCCTATGCCAGTGGTTGGCAAACTCCTAAGTCCAGAAGAGCCAAAGATCAGCAGTGCCACCCACGATTAAGGTTTTTTTGAGAGTCACATTTCTTTTCAAGAACATGCTTTTAGGATTTGGTTTAAACTAGCTACTAAAATTAAATAAAACAAAATATCATCGTAATAATAATCTTATTTATTGATCTTTCAGTAGCAATAATCCTAAAAGTTCTTTAGGACCCGACGACGAAATAAATCGAACATAAAGTGAAACGTGAGATTTGTCATTTGTGCACAATATTCGTCAACAGCTATTTATAAAGCTGAAAACTATTTAAGACCTTCGATTTGCTGATTGGTTATATTCGAAAACATTTTGACTATTCGATCTTTTACTGTTTTAGCAGTGGTAACTCTTTAATTTTTTTAAAAATTTCTGCCTTGTTCTTAAAATACCGGAATAGCTCTTCGAATGCATTTATAAAACAACTTTTAGTGTATTCACCGTCTGTGTATGGCTTGCCTCTCTTAATAATCTTTTGACTAACAATTAAGCTTGCAATATTAACATGGTTGGAAGATTGCACACAATAATGAATACAGAACTTGATTTTCTTGACTCTTCTGAAGTTCCTCAACTGCTTTCTTCCTCGCACCATCGGAGGGATATTTACTGCCAGTATTTAGTCGAAATCAATTTAAAAGCTATATTTTTAATCTTTGTCAAACGAATCAATGAAACCTTCTGAGCTTAAGGAACATTTGACAAAAGTCACTAGCGACAAAGTAGATAAAGATTTAACATTTTTTAAAACAGTCAAAGAAAACACGGTAATTGCGACATCTCTTAGCGATGAAGAACTTATTCTACCAGCTGTAAGTAAGGTAATACGCACCGTGCTGCATAAATCAGCTTTCGATATTATAACAATTCCATTCAGTAAAAATAGTGTATAAAGAAGGATTGACGACATAGCTCAGCGCATAGAAAATTCTTTATACGAGTACTTAAAAAAAATCTGAATTATCTTCTCTCTCTCTCTCTCTCTCTCTCTATACAGCTTGACAAGTCAACTTTGCCAGGAAACGAAACTTTACTTTTAGCTTATGTAAGATTTTTAAAAGAAGAATTTTTTTTCCAAGAATTATTAATTGCGAAATGTTTGGAAACTGACACGAAAGGGAAAACAATATTTAATGAATTAAAAAGATTTTTCGATTTAAAAGCTATACCCTTGAATATTATCCTCTCCGTTGCTACTGATGGTGCTCTGGCAATGATAGGACGGCACCAAGGCTTTATGACATACCTGAAATAAGCTATACGGAATGTATTATCTGTACATTGTGTCATTCATCGACAACATTTTGTCGCCAAAAATCTTAGTAAAGGGTTTTATGGCTCACTATATTATTTCATTTAGCAGTTAATAAAATCAAAAGGAATACCTTAAATGAGAGATTATTTGCTTAACTTAATTTGGAAAACGACGAAGATTATAATCGTTTACTACTTAACACGAAAGTTCGTTAGTTATCTAAAAGTGCATGTTTGGATCGATTTTATGCACTCTTTCAGTGTTGGAATTCCTGGAAAGTAAAGGCAATGATTCCGGATCAATTTAATTAACTAAAAAAATGCCTTAGTTTATATGACTGACTTATTTGCCAAATTTAACGAAACCAATTTGAAGCTACAAGGTGATCAATTAAATTTAAGGAGACCAGTGCAGTCCTATCTCCGTAATGTTAAAATGGTCAAATTTTAAAGAGTTTTTTCTCAGAACCTTTTATGCGTATTGATTTGAATTTTTTTATATAGGTTAATACACTTTTAAACACTTTAACACAGAGATTAAAAAAAACTTAAAATTTGAAGTTTTGATATTTTCCACCTTCAACTCATGTTTTTTGAAAAATGACCAATTTTCATCCGTCTCAACCATTAAAACGAACTTTTCTGAGCAGATAGAGAAAAATGCCTGCGTTAAAATATGTTACGGGGTTTATTATGATAGTAAACCAATTTTTTATATATATACTTAAATAGACTTTGAAAAAAATGTTCCTTTTATGGAAAAAGTATACATTTTGAGATATTGAGTTTAAAGCATTATATTGACCTTACTTCAGGTACGTACAGGTATTTTTCAAAAAATTATTTAAAATACTTCTACTTAACGTATCTTTATAAATAACATATAATTTTAAACATAATTGTATAAACATTTATTCAAATTTATAAAAAAAAATTTTTAATTTTGAAAGTTTTTTGTGCACCTAATCAAAACTAAAAGTATAGTATCTGCATTTGTTACAAAACTTTTTCTACACAAACAAAATTTGGGGAGGGGAGAATGCTCTAAAGTTTCCAACTATTTCAAAATTGCAAAAACAGGGTGATGACTTGCTTGCTTATTGTCAACACTTAACGGCTCTTTATTTTAATCTCATCCAAAGATTTGAAGACATTCTTCACTTAGTTATCCCCGATCGGGTGTTGGACCCTTTTGTAAGTAGACCAACTAACTCAGATGAATCCACACTAATACAGGAGCAATTTATTGAACTATCCACAAATGAGTAGCTGAAACCAATGGTTGAACAAGGAAACCACAAATTTTGGTTACAAAAACAGTTCCAATTTTATATCCTGCATTATGAGTCACTGTACAGAAGCTGTCGATGGCTTTCTCATCTTCCTATTTAGTAGAACGTGGATGTAGTGCAGTTATGAGCCTCATCGCTAAAAAAGAAAACCGATTGGAAATTAGTAATCGTGTCGTAGAGACTTACGAATGTCACTCACAAAAATAGAGCCGAACATAAATAATCTCATATCATCCTCTCAGGCAGGGCCGCCCATAAGGGGGGACAAACCCGACAAATGTCGGGGGGCCCGGACGTTTAAAGGGCCCGCGGCCCCAAGGTTTGTTCAAGAAATTATCTGCCTCATTTTAGGGTTATTTTCCGAATTTGACAAAAAATATCGAACAGAAAATATTATTTTCAAGTCCTTAAAACGGCTTCGTCAAGGTGGTCTCACATTTTCACCAGTGTAAGGTCTACGACAGCGACTAGTTGATTTACATGCCACAAAGAGTAACGAAATAGTAAGCACGTTCTTCAACTTCATAAACCAGCTTTACAATTTCTTTAGTGCGATCCCACGGTGATGGGAACTGCTTCTAAAACACACGGATGGGAGGTCTCTACACGATCTTTGTGAGACAAGATGGAGTGCAAGAATTGAGGCAGTGAAACCTATGTCTGAAAAACTACCTGACGTTTTAAAGGCCCTTCAAAATGTAAAAAATCAGTAGTTTATCGTAAGAGGAAACGGCGGAAGAGTAAATGGATTCCTCAATTATTTTTCAAAATTTAAAACTTTAATTCTGTTAAATATTTGGAAAGACATACTAGAGCAAATTAGTACAAGATATTTAATCCGTCAATCATAATATATCTCCCTTGATACCGAAATGAATAACATTAAAGCGTTAACTGAAACATTAGATAAAGATTTAAGAAAATAATGGCCTGTATAAATATAGCTAATGAAACAGCTTCTAATTATGGGTATAGATGCAGAATTTTCCAAAAAAAGAGGACGGAAAAGTAAGCTTTTTTTTTTTTCGAGAAAGGAAGCTTTTGAAGTGGAAAGAGAAATGCATGAAGTATTAGAAACCGAAGAAACAAAATTCAAAAGTTCAGTTTTCGATATAGTAATCAATAAAATAGTTTCTCAGTTAGAATCAAGTTATGAGCAAATGAAAAAAACATATGGAATACATTCGAAGCCATATTAAAAATAAATTATAATTCTAATGACAACAACAACGCACTTAAAAAATTAATTGAATCCAGATGATTTAAGCCACCATCTCATCAATGAAATTCAGATGTATAAGACCGCTCGCGAAGCTACTTTTTCACATTAAGTTAAGTTAGAAAATATAGGTCTTCCACTCTCCCTTTTAATGATATCTGTAGATTAAAATTGAAATCTATTTTCCCAGAACTTTGCATAGCTTTAAGAATTTTGTTTTCTCTTCCCATCACTGTGGCTTCTGGTGAAAGGATTCAGTAAACTATCTATAATCAAAAATCATTTACGATCTACTTTGGGCCAAGAAAAATTTGAATCATCTTAGAATATTTTTAATTGAGCATGAACAGGCTTGCAAAATGAGCTTCCTTGCAAAAGTTTTCGGTGTTTTGAATAGTCTTCAGCGTCCAAGATATGATTTTACATGGGTTTCTCTTACAATCTTTTTATAGAGATATTTATTGTAGTTTTCTGATCATATATCCTTATCGAAGTCCTGCTCGATCGCAAAGTGGACACACTTCGAGCTTGAGGCGTATAACGCATATACATATTTAATTCCATAATTACTTACCAGTTCATTATTTATTTACTGTGGGTTTGCTTGTACATTTCTGAAGTTGGGTATTTGTAAATATATGGATACTTGAGAAAATAAAAACTTCCTACACAAGGAAAAAGCTTAGGGGCCCGCACGAAAGTTTTGTCGGGGGGCCCGTGAAATTTATGGGCGGCCCTGCTCACAGGTTCACCCATCTCATGGAAAAAATATTGAGTTTTGTATTCTTAAAATAAGTTGTTACAATTTTAATAAATACTACTTTAAGTTTAAAATGTTTTATTTATATTTTATTTTTGCGTCACCATTTACCATCAAGACATCAAAGTTAAATTTGTAATTTTTCTATCATGCAGTTATGTAGAGTTATTTCACTTTGGGGGTTCATGGTCAGGGTTTTTGCTATAAGAAGGGGTCCATGGGAATATAAAGTTAAGAAAACACTGAACTAGAGTAAAAATGCAAATGTTCTGATATTAAAATAATCTGATAAGCTAGACGCCAAGGGTTGTCGGTAAAGATATGGTATTCATAGAATCTTAACGCAAATGTGAAGTGATGTATGTAAAAAATATTATTATAGATTGTTGCCATGAAAATGTAGAAACATATTTTTGCCTTCTTTCAATTTTTCTATCATCCTAAATGATAGATATATACCTTAAATAACTAAAAACCAAGAATAGAAATACCCAAATTCTATATTACGCCAAGCAGATATCTGTATCTGCTAGACTGATAAAAATATTATTAAAATTGGTGGTTTATTTTGCCTATTGTGGTAATTTTCACCAAAGCGTGTATTGTAAGAAATTCGCAATAAAATATTTCTTAAAGATTCTATTCTTAGGAAAGACGACCGATATAGAATTGTTCCAAGTGATTCTACTCAAAGGAAATGATTGATATAATCGTTATAAGTGATTCTATTCTAAGGAAAGCAGCAATAGAATATTTCCAAATGACTATAAACTAAGGAAAAGAACAATAGAATATTTCCAAGGGATTCTATTCTTAGAAAATAAACAATATAATTTTTGTAAAGATCTAAATAATCTCCAAAAGATAGTCACCAATAGAGTGCTTAATTAAGCCATTGTTAATTCACGAGTAGAAATCTTTACAGGACACACACGCAGTACACATATTACATGTAACTTTTAAAAATTATGGCAACACGAATGTATGATATCATCAATAAGCAGGTCTACCAAATATGGCCCTTCCTCTATACATTACCAAATAATACAACTATTCTTGGAATTTGCTATTTTCCTTTCAGGCAGTTGAAGTTTTTAAATGACGTGGCTCAAGTATCTCTTTGGTACTAACTTTTATGACATAAGTTCATGAGATTCTGCTTTTGATACAGTCGTTTATAGACACTTATGAACTGAACCTTTAGACTACAGCATTTGTACCTTGATAGTGCAAAGAAATAATTTAGACTACGGCCACTACATAAGTTGTAGCTTATAACAATTGCACCAAGAAAGAAGTAAGACTACGGTCTGTACAGCAGTTGTACCTTGAAGTTATAAGAATCGTGCCAAGAAAGAATCTCTCCAGTTATATCTATAGCCATAGTTAATTAGTTAATGATCGATAAAAGATTATGAAATTTTTTCTCTACATTTAGACCAAACCGAGAATGTTGAAGGCGGAGCATTTTTCACGTTCCAGTGAATGTGATTGAACTTTATCTGTCTCTAAATTTTTTATTGCAGTTCAAAAACTTGTCAAAACATTTCGTACCAATTGTTCCTTGCGCCACAAGATTTCCAAGATAACTTCTGCTTTTATCTTAATCCTCCTGGTGGTTGTCTTGACAAGGTACCTCGCCATTAGCAAAACTGACCAGATATTGATGGAAAAGATATGTCTTGGAATCCATTTGGAGGGTTGACACATCAGGAGTAAATAACATTTTTATTGGTTGAAACAATCTTGTAAAACATTCTACTGGTGAATTTTAAAACTGGTGCATTTCTACGTCAGTGAAACTTTTCTTGTGGGATAGGTAGTTAAATTAACTTCACTTTGGAGCAAGAGAACGGGTTACTGGATCACTCCTGGAATCAAAGATTCGAAGACAAGACTTCGTAGTTTTGAGCCACAGTCAGATGACGAGGTCACATCTGAGAAGGCATCCCACTCTCCAAACTTCCATACCACGCCAACGTGAGATACAGTGCCACGACAGATTTAGCGTGCACCACGTGGTAAAATATGACTATTGCGTCACAAGATCCAACCTATCTTTAGGGATCAATCTGTCTTTTAAGTTGTCTTAACTTATTAGTAAATATCATACTTTAAAAAAAAAATTAAAGGTGAAAGAGATTGAAATTTTTTCCCCCAATGCATTTTCTCAGCGCTTCAGTTCACTTATTAATCTAATTTCAATTTCATTCTTTATATTTTGGATTTAATATATACCTATGTTTTGTAATACGCACTAAATGGGAAATAATGAGTAATATTATCAGAAATGTTAGTATGAAAAACTTGAGACTTTTGGTGATTTTGAATAAACACGCCCATTTATATTTTAAATGTTTCATGTGTCTACTCACGCCCTGTCTAAAAGTTGGCAATATCTTCGGTCAGTTACTTGCAATGTCTTTAAGCATGAGCATTACTTGCGTATCTGCCCCCCCCCTTCAAACTTCAACAAACCTCAACACTCTTCTCAAAATCATTTGATTTTTCGCGAAAGTAAGCCCTTCATTAAACTAATACTTAAAAATAACTTCGGGATCACCTAGTCTTCTTTCTACTGGTTCTCTAAACGCTAATGTTAAATGCGCATTGTATTGAATGATTATTGTACTGTTTTCCAGACTTCGACGAATTCTGACGTATATTTTGCAAAGCTTCTATTTACTCTGGTATAACTAGCTTCAGTATATGTTTTGATGTTTTTTGTTGTTGTTTGTTTGGATGTTTATTCCATAATAATTTTAAAGAGGATTCAAGTCCCGAGGTCTCTAACTCTGAATACATCCATGCCCTTGATAGGCCTCGTTAGCTCTGTTGGAATAGTAACGTATTCACAACAGGAAGATTGCGAGTTCGAATCCAACCAAAGATCAGCGTGTAAGGGGGATGGGTGGAGCACGTTAAATCTGTCGTAGCCTCAAATGTTCTCACGTTAGCTTGGTGTGGAAGTTTGGAGAGTGGGGTGGCAGCTCAGGTGTGACCTCGTCAGCTAACAGAGGCTCAAAATTACATGGTGTTGTCTTCGAATCTTTCAATTCGTGTTTGATCCAGTACCGTCACCAATAACCCGTTGTGTTGCTCCAGTGCAAAGTTAATTAGCATACCTCTCTACCCTGCCCTTGATGAGTGCTTTTTTTATATGCTGGAATAAAACAGAATATGTTGGGTCGTAAGTATTTTTTATTGTAATCCAAAAAAAGAATCCGCAAAGAACAGATTAGCATGAAATTAATACTAAAACCGGAAAATTTCTTTCTGGAAGGTATTTATTAAAAGTTGGATGTATATTTCGTATGTCTTTGTCGCCTTACTTTTTCGTCCAACTCACCATTTATAAAAGTACATAACCTTTAGATTATCACATTAATTACGTTTTCACTACCATTACTATTACCAGTTCCTACAAGTGAATGTTTTACTTTCTGATGTCAAAACACTTGATACTTAACTTATGGCTTATTTTCGTTTGAATTCAACATTAAAGAATCTTATTGTGCTTTATTTTTAATGTTCAAGTACCGATATTGTTCACCTGCTGAAATTCCCGTTTTAATCTTCACCAGCTAAGAAATATTCTTGAAACAAAATGGCGGTGCTGATAAGAAAAAAAACATAAAATAACAAGCCTTTAAAAGTAAACTGATGAGGACGAACATTTATCTAAAACTCGCTGTTTATCAGCAAGCTGAATTGCCCGTTGGATGATAGGAAAAGATAATCTTAACAATGGTACAAGACGCCCAATTGCAAGCATCAACTCCGCACTTTGACGTTTTCTGAAGACAGATCGAATCGAAATCAGTTTATTTCGTCTTATATTTGGGTCGAAGATAACCAGTAATGTAATTGTCGTGGACCATTACTACACCTTGCGAGTAATTATGAACAGTAGGAGGGGGAGATTCACCATGACCGACATTCGCGAAATCGCAACATCATCAAGAGAAACAATGCATTTCGGATTTAAAGCTGTTCCCACCAACCTACCAACGCAGAATCTAATCGTGCAGGAGAAGGACAATCAGTGTGGTTTTGGAAGATTCACTCCAAGATGGCTGCAAAAGTTCGCCGATCCGAAATGGTACTTTTTGATATTTTGCTGTCTCGGCGTTCTGCAAGGAGCCTACTTTACCTACTTCATCGGCGTCTTGTCCACTCTGGAGAAACGCTATGCTTTCAAGAGCAGAGTGGCCGGTTTCATCATGATCGCGGACAACGTGACCCCGATAGTCACAAGTCTACTAGTAGGTTACTTCGGGACTCGAGTGCACAAACCTAGACTCGTTTCCGTCTGTATGCTTTTGGTGGTCATAGGTTGCTTTATGAGTGTTTTGCCTTATTGGTTGTACGGTCCCGGTCTGCATATCCTTCAAAAATCTTCGGACTCTTTATCGAAAAGCACCACCGAATTTTGCGAGAGAGAAAGTGGTAATCGGGAGTGTGACTTGGATGGAGAAAACTCATCTCATCCTGCTGTGCTTATGTTTTTTATTGCAAATTTTTTGAACGGTTTCGGTTACACAGCCTTCTACATCGTGGGAACTCCGTATCTGGACGACAACGTTAGAAAGAAGAATTCGCCGATGTATTTTAGTAAGTAATATTTTTGCTGCCATAATGAAAATATTTACAAATTTTTGTACAGATTATTTCAGATGGAGGCAAAGAATTATCTAAAATACCTTTGTTCATTCACATTGATTTGATTGAATGGTGAAATACTGTTCTAGAATATGGACAGTGTCGTCGAATCTTTTATGTTCATGAACTTTTAAATTATTATATATATATATATACACCTCTCTTTATTCTCTTTTAAATTTCTCCTCGCAAGGGTGACCATCAAACTGTAAAATCCACTCTAGAGGACATGTGCAGAATGTCCTTTGTAGTATGTATGTAATGTAACACAACAGTGTACTCCTTAGGACCCAAAGCCATGGTTCTAGTCCCTTATTGGTGTATTTCTCTATTCTGTGGCAGAATAACTTTCATTGCGTGTGTGTTTGATCATTATTTAATATTGTATGTCTTGTTAATATTTTGGAGAAGTTGGTCCAAATATGATCCTTGAGTCATAAAACTCAATGCAACCAATCAACATTAGAGTCCATTTCGGTAGCTGCACCTATTCCCATTCTTTTGTGGTTTATTTTCAAATAAACCACAGAGGTGCCCATTAAACTGATCTGTTCTTTCATAGAATAGGGACAAGGGTAAGTACTTCTGGTGTTATGAATGCAAAACATAAACTATAAAGAAAGTTTTATTGAAATACGTTAGTGTAACAGAAACTACTGGTCACAGAAAGTAGGCTATATATTATCAGAAAAAACATCGCAATACATAACACTATATAGATACAATAAAGAGAAGAAATATTATTAGAATGAGTATGTTCTAAGCATGCCAATTCTCTTTATAAAACTTAATGTGGTTCATAGGTGTTTAGTTTCAGATTAAATCTCATTGTAAAATTTCAATCAGGCCTTATAACAATATTATAACATAGTAGCTATTGAATTAACATTCTATATTAAGTATTATGTAACTAAAATTGTCATTAAATATGTACATTCGAATCAAGTTGAACAAAGTATAGGGCTTGGTTTGTTAAATGATCATTAGGAAACTCTTCAAACCCCCCACCCCCCAATCATGAATATATTTTAATAGTTACATACTCTTCATTCTGTAGGAGAAAAAAATCATCATCATTAAATTTATTCATGTAACCTCAACACTTTAAGGGGTCATTATCTCCAATGTGGAGGACGTATGTCAAACTGATCCGCCTTCACATTGGACATACACGATTAACCCATCCTCATCTTTTATTAGGAGAGAGCGCACTTATTTGCAATTCATTACTGTACTCCATTTTCTATTCATCACATTTTAATTGTCTGTCCTGTTTTTAATCATCAACGTTTCAAAAATTTTAACTGTACCAGTTTAAAACTGCGAGATTTAATTGGGGAAAATCCATATTCAAACCTTTTCGGGTTTTTACGTTCAGTTGGTTTATTAAATCTCACAGTTCTTTAAAACATAACAATATTTGTATCATCCATTATTTCCACACTTTTAAAATTTTTTTACCATGTTGATCAGCATGTTTTAATCATAGCATTCCATCACTGTTTCAAACATGCAGTTTCCTTTTATTACACTGTTCTTATACTACTTATATGATGAGGATGAGGTTGGTGTATTGATGTGAGAAACATAATGTCTTTGAACAATTGATTTTTGTATCTATTAAGTCTGACAGCTGTCACTTTCTGAAGTGACGAATACAGAGGAATTCTTAGTTCGTTTCATGTGCTGGCAAATTTTCTTTATCTTTTCCATAATCGATCTCTATATAGTCTTACTTTATTCCTCTCAATACAATAATGTTATTCAGCACAGAATAAGTTTAGGAACATTAGTACGCTACTGTTAAGAAAGAAAAACTCAATATTCAATAACAAATTCTAGATGTGGGGTATGAAAATTAACTTCTTTGTCAGTCTTTAAAGTTGACAAAATAATCAACAGTGGGCGTGCTTAAACGGTTCAAATTTCAGCTTTACAACATTTTAGACCCATAAAGTTTGTTACAATTATATGGTTGCAAAAAGTTATGGAAAAAGAGAAAATAAAAGGCTTGTTTTTAAAATTTTAGGAAATAAAATAAACAGGTATGTTTGTAAAAAGTTTGGAAATAAAATAACAAGGCAAGTATGTAAAAAAAAATTGAAAATAAAATTAAAAGTATAGATACTTAAAGAACCACACGAATTTTAAATCTTTCTATTATAAAAGAAAATTTTTCGGTCTTTTACAGGTTTATTCGCTTTGTGATTGGTAGATAGCGAGTCACGAGATAGCAAGTCTTGTGATTCAACGGGTTAATGAATTTGGAGGCAGACTCGATAAACACAGATATATTTTTAAATTAATTCTTTCATAAAATTTAAGAGTACGCGCTATGTTTGAAATGTTTTTAGAAGAACCGACAAATTCGGTCGACGTTTCCATAGCAACAGTCGAAAATGAAAATCTTAAAAAATACTATTACAACACGGATCAGCTAAAACTTTTTAAATTATGATGAGATTTCCTCTGAATTTTAACAACAGGTTATTTATTTAACAATATCCTGTTTTATGTGGAAATGAGATGTTTTATTCTTGACATTTTTTAAAAACATTTTATTTCGTTTTACCGTAATTTTCCGTGTTTAAGCCGAGAATTTGTGGAACGTTTTCCAAAGCTAAAGTACGGGGGTCGGCTTATATACGGATCCGCTTATCTCGAAAAAAAAGTGGGCAATTTTACGTTACTCGGGCACATGCGATAAATATCGCAATGGGAAGGGAAGGGTACCTTCAATTAACGTCGTACTAGTGGTCCGGGATCAATCCAGCAGCGATCCATATGGGGATGGATTGTGAAGCAATCCCTCCACCTCATTGTTGAAAAGTATAGTTCGCGAAGCAAACTAAATATGATTGCGTAGCAATCATCAGGGTTGACGAGTCATAGCGAGCAGAGGGAGGAGCCCCCTAGTTATGTATAAATAAAGTTTAGAAAACAAGTATTAAACAATCTTGTTTCAAAATTTTCAGTAGTCATTTTTGAATTACTTGTTAATGATACAATTTAAGCCTCACTATTCTTCACACACGTGCTTTTGAGGAAGCTTGGCTTATGTATCTATATGTATCCTTTGACTATCTGGTTTATCCTTTGCATCCATAGGGCATAGTGTAGAGATTAAAAATTTTATTTGTAACATTGTCTAAGAAATATGACATAGAAACTTTATAACCTGGTTTTTGAGGGAAAAAAATTGAGATTTCAAATTATCTTGCAATTTTTTGTTGATTTAAATATGTGTGATGAGAGATCTTTGAGATCTTCGTATCATATAGATTGTGCAACATAATGAAGTATTTTCGTAAAAGAGAATTATCCATCATTGTTTATATCTATGAAATAATAAAAATTTGTGTAAAAATATTTTAGTTATTTCTCAAAGCTTGTTTTAATTGCCTACTGAAAATATTAATTTAAAAGTCACTTAAACTGTACTATTTTTAAAAAATCACCAAGAGGTATGAAGTTTAGAATTTTAATGAATAATAAAATCGCATTCGTTCCATGGCATGTAGTAAATTGCGGTATGAATGGAACTAGTAAGGCAGTGGTTAAATTCGAGAGCACGATTAGGGTCTTAAATTCATTTTCTACACCAAATTCTATTTTTTTCATCAATTATTTTACGACAAGATCTTCGGTTTCATCGTAATCCTGAAAAAATATCTTTTTCTCAACCATGTTACATTTGTCGACACATAGCTATTAATCTTCATGGAGATTGTCTAGACGAGGTGTGACGTAAAACTGACAAGATCCTGATGGACGAGATATCTCGTCAATAGAAGGAAACGGACTAGTCATTTAATCGTCATCATAAAAAAAAAGCTGGCTATCTTGATGATGAGATATCGTGTCATTAGTAAAATTCTGATATCGACGGATGTGATACCTCGTTGAAACCACTTGGAAGGTTATATAAACTACTTTTACATATTTTCTGAATTAAAATGTACTTATTGATTTTGTTTTTCACCTAGGTGCTATGGGTGCCCTGAGAATATTCGGACCAACACTTGGTTTCCTTCTGTCTTCCTTTTGCCTCAAATTTTATGAAGACCCGTTTTGTAAGTGATGATATTGGCATTGTAATTTAGTTTTTAGGTGGCTATGATTAGAATTATCCCCTAAATGTACTATTTTGCAACTTTCTTTTATGATAAGGTCTATTGAATCTAAGGGAAAGTTCGTTTGAACATATTTTTTATCGTATGAGATAAATATACGGACGAACTTCAAAAGGAATGGAAACCGCCGTTCAAAGGTTCTTTAATGATCCTATTTTTAGAGTTTGCTTTGAATGTAGTTATCAAAAATAGATCAGAGTTTTTTAAATGGGGGTAAGGTACTTATATGAAATCTCATAAACATAATGCTACTATTTTAATTTTAACTTAAGTATTTCATTTACTTTCATCTACAATTTTTACTTTATTTCTTTTATAAATAAAGTTTTAAGCATTTTGGTTGTTTTTTAGACAAACTATAAATGATTAAAATGTTCATTTTCTGTCTTAAAATTTGTAAAATCAAACATTTAAAAGTGTAACTTTTAAAGTACACATAAGTGTTGTACTTGATTTTCTTGATAATTTAAAGCAGGGATTCTCAACCGGTGGTACGCGGCAACGTTTCAGGTGGTACGCAAGGATGATACGAGGGACCCAAATATTCTACCAAGTTTGTTCGATTTTTTAGTATGTACAACCACGTTATAGGAAAAATGGGATGATATGAAATCAATTTTGTGGTTAACGTTTTTATTACATTGTAATAAATGACGCTAACAGTTGCACATTATTTAAAGAGAAACTTCGTTGCTGATTATCTAATTCTATTCAATGGCTATCTCGGCGAAATTAAGTTGATATCTCTCCATGTCAAACCGTTTTACAAAGAATTCCTTTATCTTTATGTATGAGAAATACGCACGGATAATTCGAGATAATTCGCACGAGATAATTATTTGTTTTTAGACCTGTAAGTAAAATATAAAACTATAATTTTCAATAATCGTTTTATTTTTTCCTTTATTAAAACATCATTAATATGAAATACAAGTGCATTAATCATAAAATATGAAGCTTTTTTAGTATTTTAATTAAAATGAAACAAGACATTGGGCACTTTTCCGACATTAGATATATGTTTAAAAAAAATATAGGACTGGTGGTACGACAAAAAATTCTAAAATTTCAAGTGGTACGCAGTTACTAAAAGGTTGGAAACCCCTACCGCTGTTCTTATATTAATTAATTATAGCAGACTTGCAGATATGAAGTCCCAATAATAAAATATTTTAAAATTTAATAATAAATATACCTATTTATCGTAGGTTAGTGATGTTTCTGTCTTTTGCATTGGATCACATCCGATAAATATGGAAATAAAATGTTTTACACTAAAAAACATTGTTGTCAGTAAATGAGTTTCTGCTCTGTGCTGACGATATGTTTTTTTTCAATTCTTATTTAACTTTAATTTAATTTTCGGCACAAAATCCTAATATTAAAATGCTTTGAAAAATTTTAAAACTATATCAACTTATCGGCCTTTTAGTTAGTGATGTTCCTCTCATTGGATTATACCCCTAAATATGGAGCCAAAATATTTTACATTAAAAGAATACTGTTGTCAGTTAAAGTTTCTGCTCTATGCCATCGATATCTTCTTCGCAATTCTTACTTAAATTATAAATGACTTTTGGATACGAAATCCTTGTATGAAAATATTATATGAAAATGTTATTGAAAACCTACCTACTTATTACTGGTTAGTGATGATGTTCCTGTCATTTCCATTGGATCACACTCGATTAGAATGGAAATAAAATGTTATACAGTGAAAAGCGTTTAATAAGTTTCTTTTCTAAGTCGATGATATGCGTTTAAATTGCTGTTTTCTTTACAGATGATCCAGGTATAGATCCCTACAATCCTCGGTGGGTAGGAGCTTGGTGGATGGGATTTTTCATTCTCGGTGTCGCCATTTTGTTTTTCACTTGCCTGCTGGCCTTGTTTCCAAGGGAGCTGCCATCCCGTTTCCGTTCGGACAAGAAGGATGCCAAGGATGCGAAGGAGAGTGAGTTACCCAAGTTGAGAGGTTAGGATCTGTTTTCAGCTCTTCACCCATCAATCCTCTCAGCGTCACAAGAATTCCGTTTAGTATTGTTTTCCCCCCACAACACACATAAAATGAATGAATTATCGCATCTATTAGTTGAAAGAATTCATGGATTCTTCCGACATTTAAAAATATCCTATCATCTCTTAGAATCTGGAAAGATTCTATCGGGTTTTCCTCAGACTAGAATCCTTTGGAAGAATTCTATTTTTCCTTTCCTCGGAATAGAATCCTTTAGAATATTTTTATTTCACCATTCTTTGGAATATTATTATTTGGAAAGTGTGGTGTAAATTACGGGTTAAAAAAAGGTTCGTTAAATTAAAGACAGGTTCGAGATCTAATTCCTATATAGGTTATCTGGATATAATAAATTGGCCGTAAGTGGTTAACAAAAAAATCGGTTAAATGTCTGTCGTTTAGAAAGAAGAGTTTATGAAGGTGGACTCACCAGAAGATTCTTGCCACCTCGAAGTTGATGGAGTGGGAAATCCTGGACATGGTGGAATCAGCTACGAAGAAAAGTCGCGACGCAAATATTGGAGAGTCAATATATCCTTTATTGTTCTTCTAAGGGACCGCTGATCAATGTGGTCGAGTTCGATACGGGAGTTATGGAAGAGACTTCCTTAGTTCCCTCAGAGAGTGTCCATGGCTCCTCATCATGGGATCGGGTCGGTTACGAGAACCCGAGAACGACTTTGAAGAATTGGCCGATTTCGTTAATTGGTCAATAAGTATTCCATGTAATCTAACAGGGGAAGATCTGAAGATTTCCGTGGCTCGAAGAACAACAAAGTTGGACTAGCGATGCACGCGATCCAAACGGGACCGTCAATTAAGTGTGAAGTCAAAGTCCTTAAAGTGTGAAGTCAAATCGAAGGTCGTAACATTTTTGCCCACTCATCTCGATTATGTCACAGCAGCGAAGCGAAGCAATATACTACAGCTTTACTTAAAACTGGACAAGAAGATCATAGTTTTTTTTTTGGATGAAAGAACCGCTTCAAACTCAAGGAGTCGCATCCTCAAAAAAGGAGACGAGAAGATCACAAGTTTTGGAATGAAAACACCGCCGCAAAGCAAAGGAGTCGCATCTCTCTTCAACTGAAAAAAAGGAAGGTTCCTTAGCAGAGAAAACCAGTCCCTTCGTCCTCTTTCCGGGATCGCCAAAAACGAAGGTCACCCCAATGCGAGGGGAAAATTAACGCCAATAAATTACGTATAGCACGCGGGAGAAAGACAAACGGGGTTATTACTTTATCCTAACGGAATGTTCAAAAACCTCAGGAAGAAGAGAGCCAAATCACGCCAACATCTTCCGGTAATTAAGAAGTGTCACGTTGAAGGTTATAGTGGGGTTGATTTGACCTTGAAAGGTCACCAATTGTTCAATCAGTGTGGGCAAAATAGAGATGAGACCGTGTGAAGGATGAGGGGTCGCTGTCCCCTAATCAAGAAAGCACTCAAACCAGAATTCCAAGAATGGAAAAAGCCTGAGAAAACCAATTCTACGTACAAGATTTTCGTAGTTATGAAGCCGCGAATGGGATCGAAAACACAACCATACAGGGAATCTAATTCTTGCTCTCATTCCTTTTCCAAAAAATCCGGGGTGGAATGGAAAATAGTTATAACATGTTGTGAAGGATAAGCCTTCACCACAGAAAGATTCAACCATTTCCCCCTCAGAATAGTTATTTGGAAAGATTCTACCGCATTTTACTCAGAATAGAATCCTTAGGATAAATTCTACCGTTTAATCGTCAGAATAGAGTCCTTTGGAAAGATTCTACCGTTTTTTCCTCAGAATAGTCTTTCCGAAAGATTTTACCGTTTTCCCCTCAGAATAGAGTTATTTGGAAAGATTTTACCGTTTTTTCTTTGGAATAGAGTCTATTGGACAGTTTTATAAGTCCGTTGCTCAGAATAGAATCATTTGGAATGTTTCTATTTTTTCTTTCCTTGGAATAGAAATTTTTTGAAATATTCTTATTTTCCCTTTCTTTGGTATATGATGCTTTTCAAAGATTCTATAGGTCAAGAATGTCAAAACTGGTTAGTTTTATGATCGGATTCTCAATTGCAGCTACTAACCAAAGTTCACGTTTACTTAAGACATGTGTTTATCTCGAAAAACAGAAAATACGTGCCGAATATTTTTTTAGTACAGATACTCCTCACTTAACGATCGATCTCCACTCCTACGATCTGGTCGTTAAGCGAATTTTTCAATAAGCAAGACTTTTACTCATTTTTATTTTATCATGAAAAAAGAAAAAAGGATTGTAGAGTAAGAAACCAAACCAGGCAAAAAAAAGAATAAATAGAATCAAGGTCTTCAATTCTAATGACTAGGGGTTAAATTTTTGCTTGTGACTTCTTTCTAGTCCTTTATATTATAATAAATAATGACATTAAATGTCAGTTATTCCACACATTACTTTCTATATCCCTTGTTATGTTGCTATGTAGTCACAGCTCCTTGAAGAAATCTTCTTAAAATAACTTGAGAAAATTGTTTGAACTGTTTTTATATTTTCTGCAACTCTAAATGTGATTCTGGTTACATTTAAATCAAATATTAATGGTAGATTTTTAAAAATTTCAGATTTCCCTCAAGCAATAAAGAGATTAATGAAGAATCCCATACTTGTCTGTCATGTTATTAGCATCACATTTCAAGTAAATGGATTTGCAGGTTATTTTGTTTTCATGCCAAAATTCATGGAATCTCAGTATCAGACTTCTGCATCCGAAGCTAGTCTTTTCTCTGGTAAGTATTAGTGGAGATTTGTCAGCTAAATTACTTCTTTCACTGTTCCGTTATTCATTGAATGAACTTCAAAAATCTGCTTCTATCGTACGTAAGATATACTGTATTTTTGTAAAGCTAAATGAAGATGGGGCTAATGTGCATGATGGAAAGTACTTCCAGTACTTATTCCGTGTTGGATCACTCGAAGTCCTTCCGATACAGTGATCTTAGTGCACACATGAAGTAAAATTCCTTTTTTAAAAACGAACATAAAATAAAGTAGATACAAATAAAGTTTGAAGTTGGCATAATAATAGGTAATAATAGATAATTAAAAATAATAATGAAGCAATAATAATATTAATACATAACAATAATAATTGTAATAATAATTAATAATGTTAATAAATAATGCAAAAAGTAATAATATTTTTATAACAATTAATAATAGTAACAATAATAATTGTAATAATGATTTACTGAATAATTGTAATAATGATTTACTGAATAATTGTAATAATGATTTACTGAATAATTGTAATAATGATTTACTGAATAATTGTAATAATGATTTACTGAATAATTGTAATAATGATTTACTGAATAATTGTGATAATGATTTACTGAAAAATTGTAATGAGGATAACTGATTTACTGAGCGACCACCCTCATACATGTTTTACTTTAATCGGATATGGTTAAAAATTTTTTGTTATTTGCATATTTATGTGCTTGTGTACAATTTCGTCTTAGTGTTAAATTTTACGAAAACGTTTATAAAATTTCTGATGTAATTTATTTAATAATTAATTGCAGCTTGGACAGACATGATTCTTGCCCCATAAAAAAACAATCGATCAATCGATGTCAATCACCTAAGCATTGAAACAGAAATGTCATCTGTTGCCGCTCTAACACTTATTTTATGACAACATTCACATCACTAATGGTTGCAACTCTTCGATTCTCTTGTTACTTCCGTATATTTTCAATGAGCTGTAGTTGCTCTGTAGTCACACATTGCAGTCTATTCTGTGTATCGTACTATTACTGATTTACTGGGCGACCACCTCATGTATGCTCTTATTTATTTCCCACATGGTTTCTTAAAATTTTATTTTTAAACTCGTGCAAACTATGTGATTTAAACTCAACTCCGGGAATTCGGACTATAAGGTTAAAGCTTATTTGTAAATTATATAAGTTAATGAAAAGATTTTCATTACATTATACAATTTACAAATGCTGACATGTAATTTAATTTCATGGTTTCATGGTGACATGTAAATTTAACAGAAATATGACTTAGTTCATAACTTGTTATTATTTACACGTTCTAAGATGGTGTAAGCGTGTATAATGTCATAAAAATAACTTCAAAATCCAATTGTGCATGCAAACACTTTTTATAAAGCGCTTGTTTAACCTTTACGCTGCGGTGCTTAGATTTTTTTCAATCCTCTCACAGAACGGCTCTTTGGTTTGCATGTATGACCCCCCTTACCTAATTACTAGGGCAACTTTTTTGTTGCAGTAAAAATGGGAAAAGTTGCATTTATCATTCCCTAAAGTTGCATTTATCATTCCCTAAAGTTGCATTTATCATTCCCTAAAATTGCATTTATCATTCCCTAAAGTTGCATTTATGGGAATAAAGTTGCATTTATTTTTGATACACTAAAATCTAGAATAAATTATTCGTAAAAAATGAAAAAATCAGAATTTATTGACAATTTTAGTGGTATTTGAAAGTATTATTATTCATAATTAAATTCAGAAGAACTTTGACGTTGTTAAATGGCTGATACTTGGCCAGTAATCTCTTTGACATTGAAAAACTGAGCTCAACAGAGACAGATGTTGCCTAACGTTGTTGCAGCAGCAAATACCGACTTAGGGGAAATCGTCTAGGGAAAGTGTAGCAATAACAGTCAGGTCATTATTTTTTCAAATCGTTTTTTAAGATACGCTTTAAGGTTGCAAAGATTTTCTTTAAAGTCCATCGATCTGATATCTTCATTTGCCGTCTCGATGTTGTACTCTTTAATTCGATTTTTCTATGAGACGAATCAAACATTCGTAGCTGCATTTGATTTCTTTGATTTCCAGCAAACGGTTTGGCATCTCTGGATGAACGAAGTTTTGCATTCCTATAATCTGCATTGTCTGTATATATATATATATATCTTACTTATAATAAATATTACTTTAGAAAATAGTTATTAAATAGTTGCCTATTTAATTTTGAGCTATATTTGCAAAATTAAATAGTAGCCTATTTAAATTTAAGCTAAATTTTAAAAAGGTGCAGGTGTTTGCATTTATGCTAAAAATTTCATTTATGGAAAAAGTTGCATTTATGTTGCGGTTATAAGTTACTTACAATACACCCCATGTAGGAGGAATTTTGGTTTTAGCACTTTACATGCAGCGTAGAACGTGTGAAAAAAAGTTGCATTTGTTGCAAAAAGTTGCCGTATTAATTACCTAACTTGATCGATAGAGCCTTGAGTGGCATTGATGACTGACGCTTTCCTTTCATAGTATTGTGTGGCATGTTTTTTGGCGTGAGATAGATATCACCGGATCGATCTTCTGCCTTTCCCCAAAAGCGTTCACACTTCACGGTTGACAGGGCAGGGTACCGAACAAAAGGAGAAACCTTCTAGAAAGTTAGTCGCTGACAGCTCTTAAATATTGATCGATGCCAGCGGTCACTTGAAAGCGGGATAACACCCACAGTACACAGATCCATACCATGCCGCTGGTGCAAACGAAATTTTAGTGGTGGCAAATGTCTATCTGCCGCATCGCGCGCGCGCGCGCGTAAAGGTTAATAACTAAAAACAAGAAAACTCATTTCTTAATCTATTTCAAGTTTAAACGTTTTTATAAATGCTAATTTGATAATTTATCCTCACCTTTGGCAGGTACGACTGGTATTGCTTCTATGCTGCTTGGAATACTGCTGGGTGGCTTTTTGATTCAGAAATTCAAGCCACGACCTCGTTACCTGACCGGATACATGGTTGTGGTGGAGATATTTTCGGTCATTGGTTTATTTGTTTCAATATTTCTCGGGTGTGATCCAGTGCAAATGCCGGGAACTACGCGAACCAGTGACGAGTAGGTACATTTTATGTTAAAAGTTTAAAATATTTGAATGCTCGGATTTCGTATCTGAAAGATAGTTACGATTTAAAACAAGAATTCCATAGAGCATGGGATTCTTAGTGTATACGCTTAGTAATCAAATTCGTGATACACATTTTTAAAGTTGTACTGTAAAGTAAAGTATGTGTAAAGTAATACAAAGTGTACAGTGGCTTAAGCATGCTTTCCCAAACCTTTTTTTTTGGCTCTAAGACTCCTTTTCAAAACAATCTTTCTAGGAAAAACCCTCTGAACAAATATTAAATTGCTGATGTAACTGTGCCTATTATTTTTTAATTTCTCCATAATATGTATTTATGAATCTGGTAGTGGGATACAAGATTTATGAAAAACTAGTTTGGGAATAAAATACAACTAAAAATGAATCATAAAGTTATTTATTAAAATGAAGTAACGAAAAATATTTTTCACATAAATACAATGCATTAGTCTGCTTACTATTATTAGGCATTAAAATAATTTAAATCAATAAAATTTAAAAATATCACTAATGAGAAGTCCGAGATCAGCCTTTGTGCTGTAAACTTGCTCTATAGTAGGTTCTAAGTTTGCCAGCGGTATCTTTAAATCTCCAGTCAACTACTTGCAGTGGGTTCCCTTTTTAAGTTTAATAGAATCAATGGAAATGCAACTTTGTAGTGAGTGTGCATGGTCAAATGTATAAATAATTGTTTAATATATTTTTAGCCGACATCATTTTTTAGTGTCGTCTTATTGGCCACTTTTGCCCCTCAATGCCCTCTATTTTCCGTGGAGCAAGTATTACCTCAAAATATACAAAGGGGGAGAGATAACTATAACTTTGGGAAAGTATAACTAAAAAGTTAGATATCAAGCAACTAAAAAAGTTCCGATGCCTTTTCGTATAAAAATTAAAATGCCATAGAATTATTCAAAAGTTATTTTACATGACAAAATAGGCACCATCTTAAAAGAAAACTGTTTTTACAGCGAAACACGAGCTCAAGCATACCGTTTACCTAAATGGTGTATTGTCTTTAGAGTAAAAAAAAACTGTAACTCTCCAATTTTATCTCTGCTTCGTTTGATCCGAGCAGAATAAGAAAAAGATAATAATCACGTGGGGAGACATCATGGGAATAAGACGGATGTGACAATAGTTATCATTCGTGAAACCTAATCAAATTGTGGGTAAACATTAAGGAATAAGATGGACAAGGCAATAGTTCCCATTCCAAAGCGCTAATCAAATTGTGGGTAACTTTACCTTATGCGTTTCGGTATTGTTCTGTAAAAACCTGGCTTTTCTCTGTTCACTAGTGCTGGCTGTTTGTGAATCAATGCCACTGTCGAGTTAATAAATGTTGACCATCCCGGACATCATGTGTTCGGCCCCTGGTTGGAGCCTGGATAGTCTGGGTCATAAAAAAAAAAGGCAGATCTCAGCCATAATTATTTAGTCTTTGTGAAAACCCTCGTGGTACACAGTACCGACCGAAGTCCACCATACACGCAGTATTAGATTAGGTCGATTCAAGACTTTATTTGCAGAATGGAGAATTGAATCTTTGGGTGACAACCAATAATGTTTCATTTTGTTGTTCGAGCATTGGATCTATTTTTCATCACGTCAATAAGATACCCATAAATGGTTCATTCAGGAGATCAGTGAAGAGCCGATCGCAAGCTTTTGAAATTTATTGCCGCTGGCAAATCAGGTTAAACTGGTCCTTCACTTCAAATCTTTTTCGTTAACCCACTAAGTGGTTTAGACGAAAAACATAGTCCATCAAGATCTGACCAATTTTATGAATGACGCGATACCTCGTCAACAAAATATTGCAGATTTTCGTTATGACGGGATAAAGACGTGATCAGTTTTCTTCTACTGATCATGTGTTCTTCTAACGACAAGATATCGCTACCAACAAAATCTGATCAGTTTTTCTAATCACGAGATACCTCCTTGAGCCAACCACCAGAAGGATTGTTGACCGAAGGTCTTCGAGAGATAAGTGTATCTTCTAATGACTTTTTGCCATAATGTTTTCCCACCACCCTCATGTGATGGGAAAACATTATGGTAAACATCATGTACAGCATCGCTTCCAAGAGCAATGCATGTCTCACGACAGGCCTCTACATTATGTTGTTAGGTTACAACACAACTCTTATTTTGAACTGATGAAAACACCGTTAGATAACGGTAGGTTTGATAGACATTTCGAATGCATCGTGGTAAACTTTACGCCGCTCTCAAAAACGTGAACTATACTGTTATTTAAGATAAAATCTGCTGCTACAACGATCAGTACCCAAAAAGCGTCAGAATTTGTAAATGTCAAAACACTTTACCGACCCACAGATTGAGCTTCAGGGTTTATTATTTATTTACTAAATAGGTATATAAAACATTTTCGATAAATTTTGATTTTGATTTTTAATTCGGTAGTCAAAATTTTGAATAGGTTAAGTTTTTTTAAGTATAAGATTTCACACATAATTTATTGCCCTGGGAATAATTATAGTGGTCTTTGAATAAAACATTTGTAGAAAAAGAGCGAAACAAGAAATACAACTATAAAAACATGGGTACAGCTACACTCTACGCTTATGAGCGGTGGCAACGGTCTTGGTGATTTTTTTAGCGCACTTCCAGTAGCGAGTTACGGTAGATTAAGGCAACCCATCTGTCTTAACGGAAATTGTGGTTTTCAGGGCAACTTCGGCAAATGGTAACTTTCAATTTGGATATTCTAGAAAATTCTTCCAAAATCCGTTTAAAGCGTTTGATTTCATCGGTTCGTTTGAAATTTTTTCTTTGCTTCCATTGGTTATTTTGATTTTAAATAACCTTTGATTGCCTTGGTCCTTTAACATTTTTTTTTCTGTTCATGTATCTGTATTTCTACAGTTGTGGAATTTTTATATTATTAATATTTTTTTCACGAAACGCTTAAGAGTTTTTTTTTTTTTTTTGCCATTTGTGGAATTTTTGTTTTTTATTATTTTTTCTTGGAACATTTCTGACGTATCAGGTTGTATTCTTTTTTTCTTTTTTTTTCTTTTAAAAATATTTTTCTTTTTCAAAAAGCTTACTGTATTTAGTGTAATTGATAAGTTTCAGGGTCTTTATTACCCAACATTAGTAGTATTGAGATTCTGCTGGTTCACAAATGTGTTTTGAAATGTGTTTAAGATGATTACTTTTTGCGAAAGTTTCTTAAAAATATACTTTTCAAAACGTTCTCAAATGTGTTTTCAAGCTTTCATTTTCCGTTGTAAAAAGAAAAATATTGTTTGAAGAAAAAGAGTTTTGAAATAATTCTTTCCTTGGCAACTTTAAAAGTTCGCCAAAAAAATCGCCAAGGCCGTTGCCACTGCTCATAAACGTAGAATGTAGCTGTTCCAAAACATGAAACTCAGAAAAAATGCAAAATAAAAATCTTTTATAATATGGAATAAACATGAGTCAACAGAATTTTTTTCTTATGGAATGATTATGAGTCATTTACAAGTTTAATTTAGAAACAAATTTACGTACACAAGTACAGACAAAAACACTAAAATATATCGGGGTAAAAGGTTACAGGAATGTGTTCACGATCACAGCCGGAGTAAAACTGCTTTTATTCTCACTTTTAGTACGTCAACAGTTCTGAGGCTTGAAACTCCGCAACTTGCACTGTGCTCGTAGTTTACTCGTTTCACTTTGTTAATTTTTTAATGGTTATGTTTCTAACACATCTTTACATACAAAATGATTTAAGTTAAAGAAATATTGGGATTTTACTTGTTACACCTGACATTTTATGTAGTAAGCATGATTCTTTTTTTATAAAATCTTTACGACAGGACCTTAAATCTGTACAACGAGTGCAACTTTGATTGTGGTTGTACACGAAGAGTTTTCGAGCCTGTCTGCAGTGCAGATGGAGTTTCTACTTTTTTCTCACCTTGTTTTGCTGGATGTCCCAATATTACAGGACTGGTTTCCTCAGTTGCTACAACGGCAGCTTCTATCGTATCAAACAAAACAGTAGGTCTTATCTTTTCTTATCTTTTTACCCAGCCAATATTTCATCAATCATTTTGTCTGTGTTTTAGTCTAGCTATATGCGTGATTGATAATACACACATAGTTCGCTAAAACGAAATTGTTCATATTAGATTAAAAACTTTGTTTTTTGAGAACCTTAGGTATTAAACCAAACAATTGAATATAAGTATTTAATTTTAGGTGGAAGTAAGAAAAAACAGTACACTGATAAACAGTTTATAAACCCCTCAAGCAGTTTCGACAAGATATCTCGACCATCGAAATCTGATTAATTTTGCTAATGATGAGATTCCTCGTCAAGGTAGACGCATAATTTTAGTAATGAAGTATTGGGAAGGCCAGAGACACGGCGAATGACACCGCGCATGGCATTTGTTAAGCATTCATTTCTTATTACAATACTTTAAAATAGATGTCAATGTTTATTTGGGCGATTATTGTAATATTGTTGACTCTCCTGACTGTATCTTTTGTAACCTATGACGGTATATATAAGTATTTCAAGACTAACGTTAGCTGTTAACACGTGACCATCTCTATATCGGAACAAGAACGGTTTGACGGTTTTAAATTGTGATGGGAGTTTTAGAATACACAAAACTACACTTGTACTCGATACTTAAAGGTATTCGTTGTACTCTTTTCTTTTCCAAAGTACTCGAATACCAAAGAATGTGGATACCAATGTATTCGGACACCAAAGTATTCAGATACGCAAATCCTCGGATGTCAAAGCACTCCGATGACAAAGCATTCGGATACCAAAGTACTCGAATGCCAAAGTAATCGGATACAAGAGTATTCGAATTCAAAAATACTCATCCTAGGTATTCGGATACAAAGGTACTCTATTCTGTCGAATACCAAAATATTAATTCTTACTATCGATTGATAGCTTTTGTGTATGTATTCGAAAACCTACTTGATACTTGAAAGAACAAGTATTCGATTCTCAAAAGTACTGGATTCTGCACATTTCTAGTTTTCAATATGCAAACTGATATGCGTTAGTGTACATTCTTTTACAGATATTCTGGTAAAACCACAGAGTATCTATACCATCAGTGAGGGAGCAAACAGGTTACAAAAAATGCAACAAAAATAATGATTTTGACGCATGACAAAATTCTGAAAGAGATGCAAAATGAGGGAACTAGAAACATGATATATGAGAAACAATTTAATGCGAAATATGAACATTTATACGCTTGAATATTGAAATAAACTGTTTTACAAAAACTTTTTAGGCGTTGTGAACTAAAGCGAATTTCTACAAAATTCTATTTCCATCGTCTGTGGTTATTACTGTAGCTGTGATTAATCAACTGTACGCGAACTAATTAAATTTAATTTCTAATTAAACGGTATGGTATGGTAGTATAATTAACGTCGCACTGGAACAACACAGCGGACAATTAGCGACGGTCCGGGATCAATGCACAGGGAAAGATCCGTGGTAAACATCACATAATTTTAAACTCCGGTCAGATGACGAGGGGACACCTGAGCTGACACCCCACTCTCCACATTTGTAATTTAAAGAACAATACAGTGCAGGAAGTATTTAGCTTTTAACATTTTATACTTGTAATTGCAACAAAAATTGCTCAACAAGTTAATCATTACCAATCAAAATATTTCTCTTAATATTTACTCTCCAATTTATCTATAAACTTTTCTAAATCGAATGAAGAATCTAATGCCAAACCAATATCCAAACTAATATGGGACAGTGGTAGCCCGATTAATGGAGCAGAGGATTAGCAATCGGGGTGTTACGAGTTCGAAACTCGATATCCAACCAAGGAACGTACTGTACATGAGGGGCTGATGCACTTTAAATCTGTAGTGGACTCAAATGTCCTTATTTTGGTGTGGTAGTTTGGAGAGTGAAATGACAACTTAGATGTTGACCTCGTCATCCAACCGTCGTTCAAAATGGCGAGGTTCTTTACCTCACCAATAGCCCGTTGTGTTGCTCAGTGCATACATAATTTTAAACCCCGGTCAGATGACGAGGGGACACCTGAGCTGACATCCCACTCTCCACATTTGTAATTTAAAGAACAATACAGTGCAGGATTTAGCTTTTAACATTTTATACTTGTAATTGCAACAAAAACTGCTCAACAAGTTAATCATTACTAATCAAAATATTTCTCTAATATTTACTCTCCAATTTATCTTTAAACTCCTCTAAACCGAATGAAGAATCTAATGCCAAATCAATATCCAAACTAATATGGGACAGTGGTAGCCCGGTTAATGGAGCAGAGGATTAGCAACCGGGTTGTTACGGGTTCGAAATTCGATATCCAACCAAGGAACGTACTGTACAGGAGGGGCTGGTGCACTTTAAATCTGTAGTGGACTCAAATGTCCTCACTTTGGTGTGGAAGTTTGGAGAGTGAGATGACAACTTAGATGTTGACCTCGTCATCCAACCGTCGTTCAAAATGGCGAGGTTCTTTACCTTGCCAATAGCCCGTTGTGTTTCTCAGTGCGACGTGGGTTCAACTACCTCCTCCAAACTAATATGCCGCGCATTTTCTAATTAAGTACCTTTAATAGATGTTTGTTTTGAAGTATTTTAGAATCCTACGTACCTATTCATTGAATTTCCCCCTGTGCTGTAGGTCTTCGAGGATTGCAAGTGCATTTCAGGATTGAACAACACTTACAGCATTTCTAATGTCACCAGTGGTTACTGTACAAATACATGCACTATGTTCTTGGTATATATCATCATGCTATGCATCAGCAAATTCATATCCTCCACTGCACGTGTGGGAAACACCCTCATCACTTTTAGGTAAGAAAGATAACCTGATGACCACGTCTTTAAAGCTACGTATAAATAAATTAATCATCTTAAATTCTGTGCTCAGATGGCAAAATGTTATAAGTCACTTTTTTTAATTTTCGTAACAGCAATTTTAAGATTCATGATTCAAAATTTGGTTCTGTGGTTTTTGACTTATTATAATTATCCACCTTTGTCTTCTCATAAACTGAAAGAAAAAGTCTTACGACATTTTGCCACCTTCTAAACATCAACAAACCAGACTCCAGGATGGGACTTACTCAATTTTTTGGAAAAAGTGACATAACATTTTGCCATCTGTGCACATAATTTAAGTATTGTATTGTTAAAGAGGAGATTTTATGATTCTTTATAAAATATCCAGGTATAAAGAAATATAATACTCATTCTGTTTAGCAATGGCACAAAAGCATTTTTTAAAAATTCGAAAACAAATGGATTAGTTAAAACGTGAGGGAAATAAATATTTGTTGCACAGTAGGCTTGTTAATGTATTTGCTTCGTAGTTGAACTTGCATCACATATCTCGATTATTGACTCGTTAGTTCTTAAACTTTTCTCTTTCTAAAAGACAGATTTAATTTTATGTGCTGTGATTTAAAAATTTGTTAGAAAAGGCACAATGTTCCTGATTTATTATACACAAATAGAGATATTTCAGAATATGTTCTAAATCTCAATGAGCCTTGATCTAAAGTACTTTAGTTTGATTCTGAAAAAACATTCAGCAAATTTCCATAAAACTATAGTAGCAAATTGGATTTGTACTAAGCTTGTACTTCTTAGGTAAATTAAATTATGAGCATCTTTTAACTTGAAGAGTTTCATTTAAAAAGTTGTTCTTATATAAATTATTTTCATTTCGAATTTCTTTTATTACTTGATTTGTATAAAATATAGTTATAGAAATTTTCAAATGTATCTCAAACTGAAAATTCAAGTTTTGAATTGAGAGATTAACTGTGCTTTTATCGTTATTTAATAATCTTTCTATTTGAAGTGTTTTGTTATTTTATGTGTACTTTATTCGAATGACTTTTTACCATAATTGCATTACTGAAAATAGTACATACAGATGAGCCTTGAGTTCATAGTTATAATCTCTTCTTTTTATGAAAATTATGTGAAATATCAGTACTTAAATACATTTAGGATTAGAATAATATTTAAGATGCGTACAATTATATATGTACTATCAATACAAAAAGTGTGAAAAAAAATTTCTGTCAGGCTTTAACTTTTACTTTTTTATAAAGGTGTGTCGAACCCAAGGATAAAGCCTTTGCATTGGGTGTTTTCGGAAGTGTTCTAGCATTGTTTGGTATGATATTCTTTTCATTTTTCGTATATTTTCACAAAAACAAAATTGTAAAAGCCAGATATATTACATTTTTAATGCACTACTGAGTGCGTGTTAATTGTGTACCACATATACACTCACTGCCAAAAATTAAGCACAAAAGGTAAAATGCAAAAAAAAAAAAAAAATAAAAAAACCGACAAATACGGCTTTGATAGACACGAAATGTGACAAAAAAGTAGCAAATAGGTGTATGCATGAAACAAAACAAAGAATTAAATACAAAGATTAAAACACTATTGAATTTTCATAAATTATAAGATGAAGTCATATTGGAGTCATTAACAAAATGATGTTTAAATCCAAAACAAATAAACAAAACCGACATTAATAGGGTATGTGACCACCCCTCATCCTCATACAAAGTTTACAGCATGTGACCATGCTTTCCATGAGGTGATCAACCACCCCAGAGTCACGTAATCGCCAATCCTCCTGTAGAGCAGTTTGCAACTTTGTGACAATAGCTGGGGGTGAGAAACATGCAGACACAGCACGGCCGAGGGCATCCCAAAGATTTTTAATGGGATTAAGGTCTGGCCAATACGCCAGCCAAACTATACGCGCAATCCCCAAACTCTCCAGGTAGTCGTTGACGATGCCAGCTCTATAGGAACGCGCATTATAATCCATTAAAACGAAAGGAGGACCAACTGCTGCAGCGTACAATCTCACAGTGGGTTCTAGGACTTCATCCCGATACCGGACAGCCGTCACAGAACCCCGTCTACAGATGTACAGGTCGGTGCGATATCCCAATGAAATCTCGGCCCATGATGCTTCCACCTCGGAATGCGTGATGCTCGATGATGTTCTGGGGCCGATTGCGTGTGCCTTGTTCTTTCCAGATCCTCACACGTTTGTCATCTGGCTCCATGGAAAATCTCGACTCATCCGTGAACATATCGTTATACCAATCAGACACAATCCAATTCACAGTTGCTGACACCACTTTAATCGTGCCCCTCTGGATTAGACGGATAGAGGAACACAAACTCGTGGCACCCGGGAGTACAGTCCATTTATGTGTAGTCTTCGGGCGCACAGTAGTGGCAGATATCGTCTTACCAATGGACGCTGCAATCACAGATGTCACACGTGTGGAGGTTGCACTTCGATTCCACTTCGCAGTAAAAGTTTATTTGTTTTTTTATCGTCTGCTGGAAAATTATTCCTCCGGCCAAACTGTAAACGGAAACGAAAAACATAAATTTAGAATATGTGATCTTCTAAGTTGTTGCATTGAAAAAAAAATCAAATTTCATTAAATTCATTTAAAAATGTTCTAGATTGAATTTTAAAATTCGGCTCGATTCAAAAATTGCAAAACATTATTACTATCTGTGTGCCAAATCCCATTACTGTAAGTGCCATAAATTCGTCAGGACTTTGATTACAGACAGACAAGCATTTCCTTGTATAATAGTAGAGATTGACAATACCAAGTATATGATATATTGACAATACCAAGTATATAGTATATTGGCAATACCAAGTATTCGTATATACAGTAGTATCTCATTATGACGGACTAGTAGTGGCTGAAGATAGTCCGTTTAATGAAAGTCCGGTTTATAACAAATAATTCTTATAGGGTGTAATACAACAGGGTGTACATCAATGAAATTACAGAAATTAGCAATAAAAAGTGTTTATTATATATCAAATAAAAAACAGACTTCAACATAAGTTGAATCGAAAAAGATGTGTACGTATACACTGCTTTAATCATTTGAATAAGAAGATCCTGGTTCATGATGATAAAAATAAGTATCCTTTATTATTACTACAATTTCAATAACTGTCTGTCACAATAGAGTCCGTTTTAATGAGGTTCTATTGTAGTATATTGACGATACCAAGTATATAGTATATTGAGGATACCAAATATACAGTATATTAACAATACCAAGTATATAGTATATTGACGATGCAAGTATATTGACAATGCCAAGTATATTGACAATGCCAAGTATATTGACAGTATCTAGTATTAGTATATTGATAATACCAAGTATAATACTTTCTATTCTAGAGAGTTACTTTACAAACTAGTTTTTTGACCAAGATATAAACACAGCAAACGAATTTTTACAAGACATAAACACAGCAAACGAATTTTTACAAGATATAAACACAGCAAACGAACGAATTTTTACAAGATATAAACACAGCAAACGAATTTTTACAAGATATAAACACAGCAAACGAATTTTTACAAGATATAAACACAGCTTTAACTGCTCTTATGATCTATTTCAGCTTTCATTCCGTACCCACTCATCTATGGTGCCCTGACCGACTCTGCGTGTCTGGTGTGGGAAGAGAGCTGTTCCAAAACGGGCAACTGCTGGCTGTACGACAGCGATAAGTTCCGTTACTACCTGCACGGCATGTCCATCGTGCTGATCAGTATAGGCATTTGCTTTGACGTGGTCGTCTTCTTCCTGAGTGACCGCATGACGAACTTCTACGGTGAAGACGACGAGGACCAAGCCTCTGGAGCGGACAGACTTGCCAGGTGGATAAAAGAAGAAGAGGAGGAGGACGTGATCTTCACCAAATGTCCTCGAAAGGACCCGGTGCTGGAGATGGACCCCATCATGTAATTGCCTCACGGGACCATTGCTGGTGACTCAAAACTGTCATAATCGTGGAAAAGCGTTCCAAAATGGCGCTATCGCGAACCAATACTGCTCATTAGAAGTCTTGTAACCAGGAGAAGCTGGACGAAAGCGAGTAGGCACTGTTCTGGAGAGTTGAATAGTGCATGAATTCATTGACGCTAATTGCTTAGTAATCTTCCATCAGTTGTATATTTAATGATTAAGTATTGTGTATCAAATGTTTTATGTACATATTAATTTAAAGTCCTGGAATATCTGAGAAATTTATATGTAGATTAAAAATGTTGACGTGTGTCTGATCCCTTCTGACGACTTTTAGTTTTTAAGAGCTCAAAGTGTAGAGTCTCCGATTTTCATGCTGGCAAATTGAATAGAAATTAATTCAAAAGAAGACTGAAGCGATAACTTTCAGCTTTTCGATTTGGTGAAGTTTTGTTTTTACCTCACAACACCTATAATGAGTAAATATCCACGTCTTTCTAAGAACCCATGGATTCTTTCAAGCTTTAGAAAGATTCTATTGTTTCTTTTCTCAGAATAGAATCTTTCTTTGGACCAATTCTATTGTTCATTTCTTAAAATATTCTTTCGTTGGAAAAATTCTGTTACTAATTTCCTTGGAAAATATAATTTGGAACGATTATATTGGCCCATTTTGAGGAATAGAATCTAATGGAAAGATACTATTGCTAATTTCCTTAGTTTGTTATCCTTTGGAAAGATTCTGTTGCTCCTTTCCTTGCGATCCCATCTAAGAATCAATCCCTTCCTATGAAAGATTATATGAGGCTTGTCACTGCAAAAGGGCTTTATCCACTTCTAGTAATTTTTCATTATTTGCGGAAAAAACTGTTGCAAATAATTTACAAATGGTGATAGCTAAAAAAATTATTGTGTGTGCATGAATTATTATGAATGAGCTTTAACTGCTCTTATGATCTATTTCAGCTTTCATTCCTTACCCACTGATCTATTTTTCGTTATTTGCGGAAAAAACTGTTTCAAATAATTTATAAGCTGTGATAGCTAAAAAATTATTGTGTGTGCATGAATTATTATAAATGAGCTTTAACTGTTCTTATGATCTATTTCAGCTTTAATTCCTTACCCACTCATCTATGGTGCCCTGACCGGAAAAATCTGTTTGCGGAAAAAACTGTTGCAAATAATTTATAAGTGGTGATAGCTAAAAAATTATTGTGTGTGCATGAATTATTCTTGCTGAACCATAATATAATCCTCTTTGACGCATCAACAATTTACCAGTACATGCGTCGAACCTCAGGGTTGTTAAAACACCGTTCAACTCATTTCCAACCGAAAATGGATACAGACCCTTTGCAGACGCGCCTTATATTTATAGGTCCTTGCTGGGGAATGGAATTCTTTGGAAAGATTCAATGGGTCACAAGACTGTTAAAAATGGTTAGCGGTCATGAAGGGAAGACTGCAGGTAAAGGGGGAATTATGCGTGTGAACCCCTTAAAGAGTTAAACGTAATCAATATAAGGTAGAACAGGAAAAAGCTTGGGATCACTAAATCACGAACAAGATTATCCGGATTGTACTGAGAGAAAAATACTTTTTATTTCGATTCTTATTGGAAGAGAAACTCTGTTTAAAGTTACAAATATGTGTACAACTACAAGAAGAAACTGAACCAAAACTCTTTTATCATGTACTGTTTATTAAAGAAAAAATTAAAAGCTACCATTCTAAAGGGAATAACGTCAAAATTGTTTTGCATAACATTTTCATGATAGGCCTACTTCATATCAAACTAGCAGAAATACCCGGCTATGCTCGGGTTGAATTAATAATATGTTGATTGAAAAAGTCATCATCAATTATTTTTCACAAAAGAATGTTAGCATCATTTAAGTGAACGGAAATTTTTTTTACTATCCATTTTTACTTCTCCATCGATTCTGCAATTTAGTCTGGACTCAAATTTACATACATGCTGTATCCATCCATATAATCCATTTCATGTTTGTCGCACTTGTATTGAAATTTTTTTTCTTATGTGACTACTACAGAAGTTGATTTTGAGTTTTCGAGTGACTACGGATATTCCTGTGCATTCATTTTCAGTAAAACTAGCGAATTTTTGACGGATAGTCTTAAACTTAGTTTTTCTATGAATATGTTTTACGTGTACTATTCTTGCACCAAGTATGCGATAGTTTCGAATTTCTTCATCAATGTGAGAGGATGGTAAATTAAATTGTTACGGCATTCGTGACTAATTTAGTTTGAAGCAGACGTAATTTTTCTTGAAAATTCGGCAGGTGGAATAACGGAACATCTGTTATATATAGTGTGATTCATAAGTAAGTATACAGTTTTAACGCACTGTATAACAGCGACAATGTAAGATATTTTATGTTACCTGTAACAGAAGTGTAGGTGAATGTTTGAAGTTTTTTTACAAATAGTCACAGATGTTCTATGTGTGCACCCTTAGTCACACTACACACATCGAACCGGTAACACATTTCCGCCCAGACGCGTGTTAAGGTATCTGATACAAATACAGTGATAGGGGATGCGATATGCTGTTACAACTCGCTAAATCAACAGGAAGAGGATGGTTAAATATGTTATCCTTTACGTAGCCCCAAAGAATAAAGTCACATGGTGTTAAGTCAGGGCATCTGGGTGGCCATTGGGTTAGTGGCGTGTTGTAGTCGGCGCTTCTTCCAATTAATCGGTGAATATGTTAATAGAGGTAATTTCACATGTCACTTGACCAGTGTGGTGGTGCACCATACAATTGGAGAATATAATTTTTCGACTTTATTATCCAATTGGATAAACA